>OX328108.1:4097500-4697500 GCA_946811185.2 Hippopus hippopus | reverse complement strand
ATTTTATGAAACAGTAACCAGTTTCATCCTTATCTAACTCTTTACCAAACGACAAAATTTTAGACTAGTCCAAATTGGAAGCATTTGCAGACGACAAAATTAGTTTGACTAAAAAATTGAAATCTGTTTTGGGAAGGGAAGAAAACATTGTGGGAAAAGGAGAAAATGCTGGTTACCAGCATTTTCTCCTTTTCCCACAATGTTTTCAGAAGGATTCTTTCTCAAGGTCGTGAAAACCAGGGATTGTTTGGAAAAGGGTTAACTATAATCAGTTTTATCCTTATTTCATGAAACTATAATCAGTCTTGCATCTTCATGCCAAATGTTGCTCCTGACGGCCCCTGACAGGGCCTGACAGCTGCAAAGTTGCACAGATTACGACGGATATAAAAATGCAAATTCATATTTTGAAGGCCTTTCAAACTGTTGCTCCACTGCCTGATAAACAAATGTGCCTTACATGTAGTTGACATCTATGAAGACATTTAGCGTAACCAAACCTGTATTCAAACAAGAGGACCATGATGGTCCTATATCGCTCACCTGAGTATATTTGTAACTTATATGGTTTATCAAGGGCAGGCTATTCTTTTCAAATAAGGCATACCCTGGTTTTGAGCCGATGAAATTTTTGGTTTTTTACACAACTGCTGCTAGGTTATACTAAACAAATGTATGAAGTTATATCAAAATCATCCTAACATATTCAGAGATTTCATCTGGAATCGGAAAAGCAGATGAACAGAGAGATAGACAGACTGTGCTGCCAAAAACAACAGCGGGGAGACATAATTTTAAGTTTTGGATACTTGGACTGACATAATGCTCTGAATCCATCAATGTGGGTGCATACGAGACACAAGAGCACCGCATGCGGGTGCCTACGCCGAGAACACCAACAACGTGGATGCCAAGGCTATAGCAATACCTCAGATTTTCTTTGAAAACAGCCTAACTAATAAAAAACATGACTTCATGATAGGCTTTGCTTTATTTTTCCAAGTGAATTTCCAACTTGAAGGATTAGTACAACTAATGCAATACTATTAATTGTTGTAAGTTGGTAAACAGTGTATAGGCATCTTTTATCATTTGCAACACAGGCAGTTGTTGTATATAATGTGATAGTTTTGCCATTTACAAAAAAATTATAAGACAAGGTATCCAACTGTAACCAAAGCTTAACATGATTGATAAGTCATTTATCTATGATATTTCAACGCTGAAAAATCGGACGATGATTAAGACAGAGGTTTAAAGTTTTGGCTGAGATAGCTTTGGCCAAACCCTATGCAAAATGGCAATTAAATAGGGCTAAATGTAAATCTTTGTTTTTTGATTGGCCATTCAGGTAATAATAATAATGGTTGTTTGAAGAGGTAAAAATGGTTTCAGCCTGTTTGACTTATGATTTATGACGAGAAGATTTTTAAGGAAATTGTGAACAGGCAGCTTTGGTATAGGCTGAAGACAATGATGCTATATACCACATACAAATAATAGTATATCAAAGCCAGAAGCCATTCTTTTTTGATAAGGCATACCCGGGGGAGGGGAGGAAAGCCATAATGTGACCCCAATAAGAATTACTCTAACAACTTTTGGCAGAGGGTCACCAGAACTTTGTTACAAACAAAACATGAAAGTTTTAGTCTCTCACTTGTCACATGTAATTTTCTTCCTTTTCAGTGTTAAATAGGGTGCGCCCGGGCAGAGCCCAAACTCCACCCAAGGGGTCAGTTTTTAAAGTTTTGGTAGAAAGTCTCAAGATGATGTTACATACAAATTAAGAATGCTCTAGCCCTTATGATTTGTCAGAACGAGAGTTTTAAAAGATTTCCTTCTTTGTTTCTATGTAAAATTGGGTGCACCCGAGCAGAGCCCAAATATGACCCCAAAGAGATAATTTTAACAATTTTTATAAAGAGTCACCAGATGATGCTACATACAAAATATGAATGCTTTAGCCCTTATGGTTTGTCACAAGAAGATTTTAAAAGATTTCCTTCTTTAATTCTATGTAAAATAGTGTGCGCCCGGGCAGAGCCCAAATATGACCCCAAGGGGATAATTTTAACAATTTTTATAAAGGGTCACTAGATGATGCTACATGCAAAATATGAATGCTCTAGCTTTTATGTTTTGTCACAAGAAGATTTTAAAAGATTTCCTTCTTTGTTTCCATGTAAAATAGGGTGCGCCCTGGCAGAGCCCAAATATGACCACAGAAATATAATTTTCACAATTTTGGTAGAGGATCATCAGATAATGCTACAAACCAAATATGAATGCTCGAGCCATTATGGTTTGTCAGAAGAAGATTTTTTAAAGATTTCCTTCTTTGTTATTATGTAAAATAGGGTGCGCCCGGGCAAAGCCCAAATATGACCCTAGGGGAATAATTTTAACAATTTTGGTAAAGGGTCACCCAATGATGCTTCATACAAAATATGAATGCTCTCGGCCTTATGGTTTGTCACAAGAAGATTTTTAAAGATTTTTTCCATTTTCAGCCATTTTGTTGCCATGGCAACCAGAGTTTTTGATGGAATTAAATTCTTTTAACAATTTTGTAGAGCTTCATCCAAGGAACATTCCTGCCAAGTTTTATCAAGATTGGCCATCTGGTTTTGGAGGAGAAGATTTTTAAAGAAATTGTTAACGGACGGACGGACAGATGGACGGACGGACGGACGGACGACAGACGATGACCGATCACAATAGCTCACCCGGAGCACTTCGTGCTCAGGTGAGCTAATAAAATTTCACAGAGAAAATGACCCTAGACCAAAAATACAGTTCTACCTATTTCACAAGATGATGCTAATGAATACAAGCATATCTCAAGATATCCATGAACTCTGTCAAACAGTATTTTAGGAAGATTTCCAAAAATTTAGTATCAGAAAAAGATTTTTTCTATCACATGAATGCTACAGTTTCGGAGGAAAAGATAAAATTATACAAATCCTGCTATTCTATTTCTGACACAAGGCCATGACATAAGCTCCCTAGCTTTTGGCCAGTGGAGCTAAAATATAGCTGATAGAAAAAAACTTTGCAACACTCCATTTTTAGAGTGAGAAATTACACACCCTCTGTGCTCGTAGAAACTTCAGTTTGCGTATGAATTCCCCTTTATGAAGTTCATTGAATGGAAGCCATTTTCCATGGTCATTCCCACAGCGTTCCACATCAGATGATGTTGCTTTGTACACAATGTGTGGGTGATCTTCCTGCAAATAGATGAAATATGGATTTTAACCATTAAAAAGGAAAATTAAATGGACTGGAAATTTTCTGTTGACTCTTTACCTAGAGCACAACAATTCATACTTGTCCAAATTGCAAGCATTAAATTTTAGTGATGACAAAATGAAACTAAGTTTAGTCCTTAACATTCTAAATAAATGAAATGAAATTTTCAGGTTGATAGTAAAAACTCAAATTTAACCATTTCAAAGGCATTTTTGGGGGATATATGTCCCCCCATTTGACACCAAGGTCAGACTGCATATTCTGTGCAGTCTGATCTTGATCTACACTGTCTGCAAAAGGTCCTTGAGTCAGACTTAGCAGCCTAAACATTAAAGAACTTGTCTTTGAAAGCTTTTTTTAACATGATCACAAGAGGAAAAAATGCTGGTAAGCAAATTTTATTCTGGTTAAAAGCATTTTCTCCTTTTCCCATAATGTTGTCTAAAGGTTTCTTTGTGAGGGTTGTTAAAATGCAGGATTGTACAGAAATATGTTAAGATCTGCAGACAACAAAATGAAAAATTGGTACAAAGTAACTGAACTTGGAAGGGTTGAAAAAATTGTGGGAAAAAGCAGAACATGCTGGTTACTTTTCCCACAATGTTTTCAAAAGGTCTCTACCCTTCTGTCATTAAGCTTGGGATTGTTGATTAAAAACTTAACCCTTTACAAGACAAGATAAATTTAGACTTGTCCAAATTGAAGGCATTTCCAGCCAACAAATTCAATGTATCCCAAACATCGTGGTGTCACTGAAAGGATAGAAGAAAAAGTGTGAGAAAAAGAGAGGAAACTGGTTACAAGCCTTTCCTTTTTTCCCCACAAGACTTCGTGGTACAAAGTTAAAAGCTTTGTACCTTATACTGATTGAAACTAAGGATTTTATAGTAATTGGTTGGTTGTATTGGGGTTTAACGCCACTTTAACAGCTAAGGTCATATCATGGCGGTCAGTGACGCACATGTGTTTCCTGGCTTTCTCACACCAGTACTAACACAACTTTCTTTCCAAAGCCACCGACTACTTTTCTCACATGCTTCAGCAGAGGTGAGAGGCGAAAATACGCTGGAAAGAAAGTTCGCCTCAACCGGGTATCGAACTCACAACCACCAGGTCATGAGTCCCACACGCTCACCACTGAGCCACCCGGGCGGGGCGATTTTATAGTAAAGGGTTAAATCAATAACTTTGAAGCCTTCCAGAGCTACATTATTGAAATCGAAATTCTCAGTCTGTTAAAGTTTAACACAACAATCTCAAGGTTAGAATACCAAAAGGAGAAGGCTTCCTAAAACATTGTCCAAAAAGGAGAAAAGGGGAAAATACTAGTAACTATCATTTTCTCTACATTCTACAATGTTTCCTATCCTTTGAAGGTAAATATTCATCATTTAAAGATACCCATTCAGGGTTTTCCATGACGCACAAATCCTGCGTCATTGACATGATTTTAACTCAAATGACCCCCAAAATAAATAACTGTGCATCACCAGTGATGCAACTTTCCAAAATCTTAATAATCTAGGAAACTGAATAAATCATCACAAATCAAAGTCTGTTCTTGTATCACTATCAGACGAACACTGTTCTTTTTTTAACTACAGGGTCTATTTTAGATATAAGTGGTTTTCCGGAAATTTATTTATAGAATAAGACTGGTTTACGCACTATTACCATAAAGTACAGTGGACAGTTGTCGTCTTAGTTGGGTTCTCTGTGATTTGTAGATTATTCTATGCGACTTCCGGTAGATAAAAGTATGCATTGCCAGTCTGTTCTGTTCGCAGAAAATAATGTCACGATGAAGTAAACTGTAGCATTCTTTTTTATTGTCTGCTTTCTACATTGCCGCATTAAGCAGCCATTCGGACGAGAATGTATCATCTGTCAAAAATTAAAGTCGAGTTTTCCGTCAGAAATGACTTAAAGACTTACTTTCTTGGAGTTTAAAGGTGAAATGTATTGTAATCTGTGCTTGAAGACGAAGAGACCCATTTTGTTTTGACCCCCTAAGTTAAAGAAATGACCTCAACTAAAGAGGCAAGGGGTCAAAATGACCCCCAAATTTTAATGCTGAGGGAAACCCCTGCCTGTTTACTCATTTTTAGCCAAATATAACCAATTTCATAGATATTTTATCAAACTATAGTCATTCTTGTGGCTTCGTGACAAATATTACACCTGGCTGTTGCGAGACTGCATTAAGACCGATAGAAAATGAAATTTTGGAGTTTGCTCCCATCCACTCGTTTAATCAAGGATACTGCATGATGCTTGTCATGTGACTGTGTACAACCTTCGCCTTGCATAATCATGCAGCTGGCAAAAAGGGGAGTCATGATTAACCATAAAGGTCTACTGTCGCAACAATCTATGTCACAAAAATCCAACGGTGTTTACTTGAGGATGTCGAAATTTTTATATCGAGAGTGCAGTTGAATGATTTTAACCCTTACTGCACCATAGGCGAAAACAGGGACTTTTGCTGACAGCACAGATCATGATCAGAACGTGCAGTCTGATCTTGGATCTAAGCCGCCCGCTTATTTAGTCAAGCCTTTGAGACAAAATCCTTATGAGTCTCAGTGGATTGCACACGCTGCTAAGTCTTATATTTATTTTATGGCTCACATAATTACTTCCCTTTAACTATTTACCAAAGTGACATTAGTATAAACTCTGCCAAATTTAACGCATTGGCAGCCAACAAAATAAATGGAGCAAAATATTTAAATCCACTTGTGAAAGGGTTGAAGTTTTCTTCTTTTCTGCCAATGTTTTCAAAAGGTGTCTTTCTCATAGTCATTAAAACTTGCAATTGTCCAACAAAGAGTTACTCAATGCAAATGATATAAGCCAGGCAAAGTCTTTGAGTACTTCTGTTGTATTGAAATCAACCTAAGGTTACTAAATGTGCTTAGTAATTTAATATTCTTGGTATTTTAATAGTTCTCTTTAACTCATTACCAGATGAAAAGACTTTAGATTATCCTTAAGTGAATCAAATACTGGGATTTGGGTTTTCAAGAGAAGAAAATTCTCTTGAGAAAAGGGAAAATGCCGTGCTGAAAAACCTTTTTCTTTATGGTTTTTAAAACACAGAATTGTTTGGCGCAGGGTTAACAGATAACCACATGTTTCCTCTTTTATAATGACCCTGACGAAGGCTTTTGAAATATTGTGGGAAAGAAACAAGTTACAAGTAACCATAATTTTCTCCTTTCTCCACAATATTTTCTTATCTGAACATGTATGGTTCTATTGCAAAGAAAATGTGCAAGAGAAGATTTCAAGGTCTGGAAAGCACATTGGCAGTGGAAGTAACTAATTTGTTGGTCTGTTTCCTTCTAATTCTGCCCAGTTAACTTTGAACACTAAAACCATCAGATAATGATTACGGTAAATATTGGTGTTCAAGACTTCAACAGGTGAGAAAGAAATCAATTTTCCACCTTTCTTGCTTGATTTATGTCAGTTCTTTCCTATTCTCAGAACAGATCCTTACCATGGGAGGTTAGATATAAAACCCTGCCCTAATCCTAAGCCAAGCAATTCAGAGTTTCAACAACCTTGACATAGCAAGGTTTTTTTTTTGGTAACCAGCATTTTCTCTTTTTCCCTTAATGTTTTCCACAGAAAATTCAATCATTTACAGATACATCTACACTCGTTTACAGCTACTGCTGTTGTTGTTTCCAGTTTTAAATGGGCACAATTCACTCGAGTTTCTATATCCTGTAGAGCAACATCGAGTATTGTCAACCGTCGGCAGTTATCATCAATTCTTTATTGTGTCCTTTAATTCCATGAAAGATGAGCGAATTCCATTTTTATGATGTAATATATGACGTCAATATTTTATCTCATCGCCGTGCCGGAAGTAAACAGTACTCTGTAAGTCCCAAAGAGTAAGTAAAACTTTACAATATTAAAATTTCCCAACGTTAACGTCTACGATAAGGAGGGTGGTGAATTTGCCAGCGCGTAGCGCATATTGAAATGTGCTTAATTGTTTGAATCTAAACTAAGATACAAATTTAAGATATAGAATAGTGTTCCCATCACAATATCGAGCGTATTTTGCCCGCCATAAAGCAGCTTATAGATGTGTCGATAACTGCCGACGCTAATTTATACAATCGGCAATTATCGACAGGTTAACACATGAATAAAAGAAAAAATAATTAATATGTATTTTATAACCACAATTCCCTTTTTTCTTTCGGGTTACAGCTATGCCTAGACAAACTGGCTTGGAAACTCCATAACAAGTTCAATAGTCACTGACTAAAATGTCAAGGGACATAGAAATGGTGTGCAGTGACGCAATGTCTAAACCTCTTGGTCAATGATATTTACAACATGTGCCTGTTCGGCCTTCTTTTGCGATTGTACTAACGTTATGCGTAAAGTTTTATTTGAATTGCTTTATATTAGATCTAACTCAGCAACGAGTATTGGATTAAAACCCGTAATGACGAGTGAAAGGAGGATTTTGGTGTTTAATTTATGAAAATTTAATACCATGTCGATAATAGACGAAACCTGTCGATATCACCCGACATACCCTTATGTAATGTTGGTGTTATTTGCTACCATACGCAAGTTGGGCCATTATTTCATATGCATAGATGAGTAAACTATCCGCAAAATAAACCACTGATAACTTCCATTTGTATTTAAAGCGGCTTTTATCGACACCACACTTTCCAATTTCTTAAAGTGTCGATAATACCCGACGTTGCTCTACACCATATTTATCAATTGTTTCCCTGTGTTTACCCGATATCTGAACCATTATACATAATGGAAAGTTTTAACTACATTTTTTTCTCTCTGGCTGTAGACATGTATCTCTAAGAGACATCCAATTTGTTGTGGTAAATCCCTTCATTTGGTACATGTATAAAAGTTTGTCATTTGGTTAACCCTTTACCACACAACAAAATTTCAGACATGTCCAAATCCAAAGCGTTTGTAGATGACATATTAAATAATGCTCAAATTGTGGAAGTTATCTTTGATAGGGTAAAAAACATCGTAGGAAAAGGATAAAATGCTGGTTACCAGTATTTCCTCCTTTTCATACAATGTTTTTTTCTCAAGCTCATTACAAGAGCAGACAGTGTGGTAAAAGGTTAAGAGTTATCCCTTTACATAACGCTCTATGTTTCTACAACTCCAAAGAAAAGGTCTTGTGAAAAATGCTCGTAAGCAGCATTTCATACTTTTCCCACAATATTTTTTACCCTATCAAAGATGATTCCCATTATTTGAACCGTATTCATCATCTACCAAAGAGCCATACTCTGGCAAAGGGCAGTTAAACCTTACACCAAACAATTCCAGGTTTTCACGACCCTGGAAAATAAGGCTTTTGAAAACCTTGTGGGAAAGGGAGAAAATGCTGGTAACCAGCATTTTCTCCTTTTCCCACAATGTTTTCTACCCTATCAGAGCGCTTAAGTTCATTTGTATCAATTTTGAAATTATCGTCTGCAGACGCTTTGAATTAGAAAAAGTATAAAATTTGTCGTTTGGGAAAGGGTTACGGCGTCTCCATGATGCATTATACCAAGCAAGTTGTAACAAAATTCTTAATCCATAAAATCCATTTTGTCCACCATTCAACTAAATCATGAGCTTAGATTTAGCAGAAGACTATGAAATAACCAATTTTAACTTTTCCTTCATCAGGATTGATTGATTGATTGGTTGATTGGTTGATTGGTTGATTAGTTGATTGATTGATTGATTGATTGATTGATTGATTGGTGTTTAATGCCATTTTCAACATTATTTCAGTTATATCATGGCCGCCAGTGCATCTATCCATGTTTTCCTGGAGTTTCTATTACCAGTACCCTGCATGATATTCTTTCCAAGCCACTGGTTGCTTTCCCATTTAACCATGGTCAAAACAATGGTCAGCAGTGAGAGAGAGGAATGTATCCTGTTGTAATGACTATCATCAACCCTCGGAAAGAAATTGATTGAGCTGGGGATCAAACCAGCTACCCCCTGTTCTCAAGTCCTGTACACTACAGACTGAGCTACCAGGGCTCAGCTGCTTCATCAAGAACCTAGCATTATTGACCATCAGTTTTTGCAGAAATCTAATTAGCCAATTATGTTGGCTAAAAGGTTAGTAAAGGCTTTGCCAACAAATCTACAAGAACTGGAGGAAAATTATGACCTAGTTACTAATTTTTTCTGTTTAACCCTTTACCACACAATGATGCCTTTTAACGCCCCTGAAGAAGAGGCCTTTTGAAAACATTGTGGGAAAAGGAGAAAATGCTGGTAACCAGCATTTTCTCCTTTTCCCACAAAGTTTTCTACCCTATCAAAGAAAAGTTGAGTCATTTGAGCCACTATGAAATTGTCGTCTGCAAATGCTTTTAATTTGGATAGGTCTTAAATTTTGCCGTGTGGTAAAGGGTTAAACCTTCCTACAGACATCTGGAAAAATCATAATTTCTACAAACATACAATCTCACATACCTTAACTCTTTACCAAACAACAAAATTATAGACTGGTCCAAATTGAAAGCATTTGAAAAATTGAAATTTCGTTTGGAAAGGGTAGAAAACATTGTGGTAAAAGGAGAAAATGCTGGTTACCAGCATTTTCTCCTTTTCCCACAATGTTTTCAAAAGGCTTCTTTCTCAGGGTCGTTAAAAGTCGGGATTGTGTGGTAAAGGGTTAATAACATGTCAGATTTTTCCTTAACCCTTTATCACACAATCCTTGGTTTTGACGACCCAGAGGAGGAAGGCTATTAAAAACATTTTGGGAAAAGAAGAAATTGCTGATTACCAGCATTTTCTCCTTTTCCCAGAATGTTTTCTTTTCTTTCAAGGAAAATCACATCAGTTGCGTTACGCTTGACTTGTTGACTGTAAATCTCTTCAATTTGGACAAGTCTAAAGTTTTACTGTTTGATAAAGAGTTGAACATTTCCTCAAGTAAAATCTTCCGGTCTTATCTCTCTATCACAGGACAAAAATGTAGGTAAATCTAACTAACGTTGATTGAAATAGAGTTTTTTAATGCCATTTTAAAAGCTTACGTCATATCACAGCGGTCAGTGCACCTACGCATGTGTTTCCTTGCTTTCTCACACTAGAACTGACACAACATTCTTTCCAAGTCACTGACTACTTTTTTCACATACATCAGAGGCGAGAGAGGCAAAAAATCGCCATAAAGAAAGTTTGCCTCAACCGGTTATCGAACTCAAAACCACCAGATCATGTGTCACAGACGCTAACCTCTTAGCTACAAGGGCAGGATCCAATTTATAAGCATTTGCAGATGACAAATTAATGGTGGCTTAATGACAAAATTTTTCCTTGATAGGGCAGAAAACATTGTGGAAAAGGAAAACAAGAGGGCCATGATGGCCCTGAAATCGCTCACCTGAGCCTTTTGACCAAACATGATCCATTTTCAATCTCTTTCGAGATATTATGACAAACATTCTAACAAGCTTTCATAATTATTGGACTGAAAATTTGACAACTAGTTTTTACACAAGCTTTTTCCAAACCCATCCCAGATGTCATCAAGACAAACATTTTGACCAAGTTTCTAAGTATTGAACTTAAATTGTGGCCTCTACAGTGAACACAAGGGTTTTCTAAGAACTAGGTTTTTCTAAGATTTGACTAAGTGACATAGTTTTTCACCCAACCTGACCCATTTAAAAACATGTTTGAGATGTCATCAAGACAAACATTCTGACCAAGTCTCATGAGTATTGAATTGAAAATGTGGCCTTTAGAGGGTACACAAGGTTTTCCTAAGATTTGACCTAGTGACCTAGTTTTTGACTGGACTTGACCCATTATCCAATTCGTCTGAGATATCATCAAGATGAACATTCTGACCAACTTTCAAGAGTATTGGACTGAAAATGTGGCCTCTAGAATGTACACAAGGTTTTTCTAAGATTTTACCTAGTGACCTAGTTTTTGACCCATTTTCAAACTCACCCAAGATATTATCAAGGCAAACATTCTGACAAAGTTTCTTGAGTATCTGACTGAAAATGTGGCCTCCAGAGCTTACACAAGGTTTTTCTGAGATATGACCTAGTGACCTAGTTTTTGACCTAACATGACTCATTTTTAAACTCCTTTGAGACATCATCAAATCAAACATTCTGACCAACTTTCAAGAGTATTAGACTGAAAATGTGACCTCCAAAACGTAAACAAGTTTTTTCTAAGATTTGACCTAGTGACCTAGTTTTTGACCTGATATGACCCATTTTCAAACTCTTCAAAGCTATCACCAAGACAAACATTCTGACCAACTTTCAAGAGTATTGGACTGCAAATGTGACCTTTAAAACGTAAACAAGTTTTTTCTAAGTTTGACCAAGTGACCTAGTTTTTGACCAGACACGACCCATTTTCAAACCCTTTCGAGATATCATCAAGACAAATATTCTGACCAGTATTCAAGAGTATTGGACTGAAAATGTGGCCTCTAGAGCGTACACAAGGTTTTTCTAAGCTTTGACCTAGTGACCTAGTTTTTGACACGACATGACCCATTTATGAACTTGTCCGAGATTTTATCAAGGCAAACATTCTGACAAATTTGCACGAATATCAGACTGAAAATGTGGCCTCTAGAGCATACACAAGGTAAAAGTTGACGACGTACGACAGACTATGGACACAGCACGATCACAAAAGCTCACCTCGAGCACTTCATGCTCAGGTGAGCTAAAAATGCTGATAACCAGCATTTTCTCCTTTTCCCATAATGTTTTCTTCTCTTTCACAGAAAAATCACATCAGTTGTGTTATGTTTGATTTGTTGTCTGTAAATCTCTTTGATTTGGACGAGTCTAAAGTATTGTTGTTTGGTAAAGAGTTGAACATTTCCTAAAAGTAAAACCTTCCGGTCTTAGCTTCTTACCACAGGACAAAAATGTAGATAAATCAAACTAACATTGATTGAATTGGAGTTTAATACCATTTAAATAGCTTAGGTCATATCACGGCGGTCAGAGCATCTACGCATGTATTTTCAGGCTTTCTCACACCAGTACTGGCACAACTTTCTTTCCAAGACACTGACTACTATTCTCACATGCATCAGAGGTGAGAGGTAAAAAATTACCGTAAAAAAATTTGCCTCATCCAGTTATCGATTAATCGATATCGAAAAATTGCCGTAAAAAAAACTGCCTCAACCAGTTATCGAACTCAAAACCACCAGATCATGATTGTGTCTGATACGCTAACCACTCAGCTACCCGGGCAGGCTCAAATTAATAAGCATTAGCAGATGAAAAATTAATGATGGCTTAACTCATTACCAAACGACAAAATTTTGGACTAGTCCAAATTGAAAGCAGTTGCAGACGTCAAAAGAAATGTGAGTCAAAAACTGAAATTTGATTTGGGAAGGGTAGAAAACATTATGGGAAAAGGAGAAAATGCTGGTTACCAGCATTTTCTCCTTTTCCTACAATGTTTTCAAAAACTTTCTTTCTCAGGGTCGTCAAAAATCAGGATTGTGTGGTAAAGAGTTAACTCATTACCAAACGACAATATTTTAGGTTTGTCCAAATCGAAAGCATTTGCAGACAACAAAATAAAAGTGACTGAAAATTTGAAATTTGTTTTGTGAAGAGTAGAAAACATTGTGGGAAAAGGCTTCTTTCTCAGGGTCGTCAAAAGTAGGGATTGTGTGGTAATGGCTTAAATGACAAAATTTTTCCTTCATAGGGCAGAAAACATTGTGGAAAAAGGGAAAAAATGCTGGTTACCAGCTTTTCCTCCTTAACCCTCAATGTTTTCAAAAGTACATCAGCTAAGGGTTGTTAAAACTCGGATTGTGTGGTGGAGGGTTGGATAATGTTTATACGTCAAAATACAATGTAACTACAAGTATTACTAAAACCTAGATATTTTCATTTTTGTTTCGCTGTTATAAAACAAAGTAAAAATGTAACCTGTTAATTCTCCATTTTGCAAAAACAAGCAATAAAATAACTCTTAATACCTGATATTTTCAGGCTATAACTCTTAGTTTCCATGGTAACATCAGCAATCAAAGAGTAAAATCAAAGCGTTGAGAACGCTGATGTGGCATTTGTCAAGGAAGCCACTGTGTAGAATTAATAATTTGAAAACAGGAGGGCCATGATGGCCCTGGATCGCTCACCTGAGTCAATAGGCGAAATTCACTCCACGTGCGTAATTCAATTTCTGACCAATTGTCTGGTCAATTGAGCTTAAAATGTGGCCTCTGGAGCGTCCACAAGGAATTTCCTGAAGTTGACCTAGTGACCTAATTTATCACCCAATGTGACCCAATTTAGAACTCGTCAAAACATTTATCAAGACAGACATTCTGAACAGTTTTCAAGTTAATTCAGCAATAAATGTGGCCTCTAGAGTGCCCACAAAGTATTTCTTAAATTTGACCAAGTGACCTAGTTCATGACCCCAGGTGACCCAATTCCAAACTCACCCAATATTTCATCAAGACAAACATTCTGACCAATTTTCAAGTCAATTGAGCAAAAAATATGGCCTCTAGAGTGCCCACAAAGTATTAGTTTAATTTAACCTTGAGACCTAGTTTATGACCCCAGGTGACCCAATTTTGAACTGACTGAACACGTTGTGCTCAGGTGGGCTAACAAACTTAGAACAGGTTCACTGCATACCAAATAATAAAGCTCTATGCTTTACAGTTTTAGAAAAGAAGAATTTTAAAGTTTTCCTTCTTTGTTCCTTTGTTCGAACTTGTGACCCTAGGGGCAGGGCCAGTTTTGACCCCAGCGGCATCACTGAACAAACTTGGTAGAGGTCCACTAGGTATTGCTACATACCAAATATCAAAGCTCCACACCTTCCAGTTTTAGGGAAGAAGAATTTTAAAGTTTTCCTTCTTTGTTCCTATGTTTGAAATTTTGTGACCCCTGGGGCAGGGCCAGTTTTGACCCCAGGGGCATCATATGAACAAAATTGGTAGAGGTCCACTAGGAGATGCTAGATGCCAAATATCACAGCTCCATGCCTTCCAGTTTCAGAGAAGAAGAATTTTAAAGTTTTCTTTCTTTGTTCCTATGTTCGAACTTGTGGCCCCCGGGTCGGGGCCAGTTTTAAGCCCAGGGGCATCATATGAACAAACTTGGTAGAGGTCCACTAGGAGATGCTACATACCAAATATCAAAGCTCTACGCCTTCTAATGTCAGAGAAGAAGATTTTCGAAGATTTTGCTATTTTTTTCCTTTTTGTTGCCATAGCAACCAGAGTTAAGGGTGGAATTCAATCTCTTGAACAACTTTGGTAGAGCTTCACCCAAGGAACATCCCTGCCAAATTTTACCAAGATTGGCCCAGCAGTTTAGGAGGAGAAGATGTTTAAAGGAATTGTGGTCAGACGGACAGATGGACGCCGGACAATGACCGATCACAATACCTCACCTTAGCACTTCGTGCTCAGGTGAGCTAAAAAAAAAAGAGAAATATTATTTAAATATTAACTTGAAAGTCAACCTCCTAAGCAAATTAATACGTCTCTTTGGTTAAAGGGAGATTACTGGTGCCTAAGTTTGAGTTATTTGTGTATTGGTGGTCTCCCTTTGATCTTTCAAGAGGAGTCAGGAGTAACGTCCCTTGATGGAAGGATGCACGATGGGTAGAGAGAGAAGCCATGTAAATATATCGAATTCAATTAAGTTTATACCTGAATACTATGATTTTGAGATATCTTTGGCCGTCAGGACCTAATTCCCAACATTACAATAAAGTTTTCTTCCTGTAAATATTCATGCACAATCAAATGAGTAGCGTGCAATCATGGGACGAACAAACCCAGGGACGAACTGGTTTTAGAACGAACAACCCCGGAAGCAAAGCGGTCAGAAGACAAATTTTGTGCATATCATTGCGCCAATAGAAGGCTATGAAGAGGTGAAGCTATTTTTACTCAAAAAGAAGTATTTCCATGATCGATAGCCTTTTGCAGTGTATTTCAATACGCCATTTCCAATTATATATCTGAGTGCTATTGAAAAACTCATTTGTCTCGAAAAATTGAGTTTAATTGGGTTTACTTCCTTCGGTTTTGGACAAAATACCATACATGGTCTTCAAAATTCAATATTGAACATTTATTATTGATCTCATAGTGGCATTGTCTTCGACAAATGCCACAAAAATAAATCACACAGACCCAGAATAAACACTAGGTCAACATTTACAATTTCAATGTCTGACAAATTTTAGAAAAATAAACATATAAATAAGCTCGTTCACAAAGTACATAAGACTATCATTTTGTCTTTTCAAAGCTAGAAACCCAATGGCCTCCATCTTTTATCCCCAGGGGGGCAGTGGGAAAGTTTGTCCTCTCCTCTCTGAAAATTCTGCATGTGATAAAAGGGTATTTGATGCAAGATTTATGTAAGCTTCATATTTATGATTAACTCTTTACCAAACGACAAAATTTTAGACTTGTCCAAATTGAAAGCATATGCAGATGACAAAATAAATGTAGCTGAAAAATTGAAATAGAAAAATTGAAATTAAAAAATTGGGAAGGGTATTAAACATTGTGGGAAAAGGAGAAAATGCTGGTGTTCAGCATTTTCTCCTTTTCCCCCAATGTTTTCAAAAGACTTGTTTCTCAGGGTCGTTAAAGTCGGAATTGTGTGGTAAAGGGATAAATGCTGGATAAGCTATGTAATAAAGTTAATGCATCATAATCCTTTCTTGGTGATAGGAAGATTTCTACCAGAGAACATTTTTAGGGAGGGGGGAAGAATATTTAGTCTCCTTCCTTTCTTCCTGACTTATGGCCTGCCTGGGTTGCTCAATGATTAGCATATGTGCATCATGACCTGATTGTTCGATACCCAGTTGAGGCAAACTTTTTTTACCGTAATTTTTTGCCTCTCACCTTTGTTGCATGAGAGAAAAGTAGTTAAAACTCAGAATTGTTCGGTAAAGAGTAAACCCTTTACCACACAATACCGAATTTTAACGACCCTGAAGAGGAAGGCTTTTGAAAGCATTGTAGGAAAAATGAGAATATGCTAGTACCGGTATCAAGTATTTTCACCTTTTTCCACAATATTTTCTACCCTATCAAAGAAGACAAAAATCATCATTTGCACTACATTCAATTTGTCGACTGCAAATGCTTTCAATTTGGTCCAGTCCAAAATTTTGTTGTTTGGTAATGGGTAGAATAGAAATGAGCCATGCTCTGGCAAAAGGGGACTTAATGCATCTCCGTAATCCATCATACAAAGCAAGCCATCACATACTTACGGATCCATAATAGCCACTTTTTTTAACAACTGACTTATTCATGAGGTAGACTGACCCTTGGACATACAGAAAATTGACCCATAGCGAAAAGTTTCGGCCCAGGTCGATACTTTTCGCAGATGCATTAAGCCCCCTTTTCACAGAGCACGGTTCATTAATAATTTCATTGGAGCCAAGTTTATTGTCTGCAAAATGCTTTCAAAAATAAACAAGTTGAACATTTTGTTGTAGAGAGATTTAAGGTACTCCCCTGCACAGATCAGATTACGGCTTCTTTCTGAAGGCTCTTAGTTTAACCCTTTCACCATACAATCCCGAGTTTTAACGACCCTGAAAAAGAAGTCTTTTGAAAACATTCTGGGACAAGGAGAAAATGCTGCTTACCGGCGTTTACTCTTTGTCCCAGAATGTTTTCTATCCTATCAAAGACAAAATCTATCACCTGAGCTACATTTAAATTGTCATCTGCAAACCCTTTCAATTTGAACAACTCTAAAATTTTGTCAAGTGGTAAAGAGTTAAACATATTCATTTTATATCGATTGAGAAACAAGTTCTTTCAACTTATACTAATCTCTATGGATCCTGCTTCCTGGAAACTACACCAGTACTGGCGCCAAATGTGTGGGCCAATAAACATTCCCCAAGGCTTTTTAAACTCCAAATTGTTTGATAAAGAGTTAAGTGAGTGATTAATTGATTGCATTGTGTTTAATGCCATTTTCAACAAGTTTTTAGTTACATGGTAGTGGCTAGTGCACCCTATCCATGCTTTACTAGAGTTCTGCTACCGGTACTTTGCACAGTATTCTTCCCAAGCCACTGGCTGCTTTTCCACATAACCATCTTTGAAACAATGATCATAGGTGGGAGAGGAATGAACCCTGTTGCCATGACTGTCATCAATCCTCAGACAAAAACTGGCAATGCTGGGATTCAAACCAGCGATCCCCTTTTTTCAAGTCCTGTACCTTACTGATGGTGTGCTACCAGGGCTCCTGATAAAGGGTTAACCCTTTACCACATAACAAAACTCTATACTTATCCAAATTCAAAGCATTTTGCGGACAACAAAAGTAATGTTGAATAAATGATGAACTTTGTATTGCAAGAAATGAAAACTTGGTGGGAAAAGGAGAAAATTATGTTTATCAGCATTTTCTCCTTTTCCCGCAATCTTTTCAAAAGCCTTCTACCTCAAGGTCGTTAAAAGTTGGGACTGTATGGTAAAGAGTTAAAAAATGCAGACATGAGTTCACACAAAGACAGTAAAAGAGAGCATAATTTTCCCCGCACCCAGTAAATGAATACCTTTTCTTGCACTTGGCAACTAAATTACATTTGTACCAATATCAAAGCTTCATTGACCAGAATTTCTATTAACTTGAGAGTGTTCACTACTGATCAAACTGAATGTTTTGAGCAATCTGATCTTGATTTGCACACTTCACAACTTTGTCTTCCATTATTTCTTTCTGAGAATTGATGATAGTCATTGCAACAGGATTCATTCCTCTCTCACAGCTGACTATTGTTTCGACAATGGTTATGTGGGAAAGCAGCCAGTGGCTTGGAAAGAATATAGTGCGGGGTACTGGTAAAAGAAACTCCAGGAAAGTATGGATAGGTGCACTAGCCACCGCGATATAACTGAAATAATGTTGAAAAAGGCATTAAACACCATACAATCAATCAGTCTTCCATTACCTTCTACATGCTAAGAGTTACTTTCAAAGGTATAATTTAGTCTAATTGAAAAAATTTGTTAATTATGTGTAACCACATCTTTTTGACCCAGCTGACAGAGAAATTAAAAGTGCATTAACCCTTTATCCCACAATCCCAGATTTTAATGACCCCCCCCCCCCAGAAAGAAGCTGTTTGAAAACATTGTTGGACAAGAAGAAAATGCTGGTTACCAGCATTTTCTTCTTTTCCAACAATGTTTTCCTCCTTTTGAAAACAATATCCACCATTACAGTCACTTTTAATTTGGATTTGGAAAAGCCGAAAGCTTTGTTGTTTGGTATGGGGTTAACCCTTCACCCACCAATCTATACTCTTACTACCCTAAGGATGAAGGTGAATGAGAACATTTGAGGAAAGTAGGAAATGCTGGTTTGTGGTTGATAGCATCTTCTCTGTGGTAAGGGGGAAAGTATTGGTAATGAATGAATGTTGTTTTTATGGCACATCTGCATCAAAAGCTTTGGTCCAATCTTGAATATTTGTATAACACCTTCAAGAAGAATCATGAAAAACATACCCTGTGGTAAACCAACAAGGATTACTTTACCACAGAGTACATTTTCATCATCCCACTTAACTACTTATCAAAAAGCAGAATTTAAAACTTGACCAAATTAAAGCATTTACAGACAACAAATTAAGTGTAGTGCAAATGATGATTTTGGTCTTTGATAGGGTACAAAACACTGTGGGAAAAAGAGAAAATGCTGGTTACCAGCATTTCTCCTTTTCCCACAATGTTTTCAAAAGCCTTCTTCTGCAAGGTCGTTTAAAGTCAGGATTGTGTGGAAAAGAGTTAACCATTCACCATACAACTACATTTTTGTCTCCTCCAAACTGACATCTTTTGCAGATGGCAAATTAAATCTGTCACAATCGATGGACTTTGTCTTAACCTTTAGGCTGCTAAGGGCGACTAACAAACTTTTTGCGAACAGTGTCGATCAAGATCAGACTGCACACAACGTGCAGTCTGATCTTTGATCTACACTGTCCGTTAAGGACATTTCCCCCCCCCCCCAAAAAAAACCTTTGAAATAGCAAAATTTGGGTTTTTACAATCGGTTTAAGTTTTATTTCAGTTATTTAGCAGGATAAGGGTTAAAATGGCAGTACACATTGTGGTTGCCTGCATGTTCTCCTTTTCCCACAATGTCTTCAAAAGCATTCTTCGTCAGGATTGTTGAAACATGGGATTGTTCGGTGGGCCATATAGAAGATCCTCTGTGGTAAAGACATAAGGATTACTTTACAACAGAGTACATTATCTATGCACCCAAACAGTAATTACTTCGGGATGAAAGAAAATCAAATGGTCTTAAATGACAACATTGTCATTTTTCTACCTTGACATAAGAGCCCCTACCTGCCAAACAGAATGGCCTTCAATTAATCTCTTTACCTCACAGACTTATTATTAGATTTACCTGTACCAAATACTTGTACAAAGATACAAGTAACAGCTTCTGAAGGCTAGGAAAATGCCTCTGTCAAATATTATGTGTTTGTGCCATGAGCTAAGAAAAGTGGTTTAACCCTCAATCAAACAATCCTAAAATTTAACAACCATAAGAGAGAAAACTTTTAAAAACATTGTGGGAAAAGGATTGATTGATTGAATGGTGTTTTACGCTTTCAAAATTATTTAATTCTTGTCACAGGGACAGCTCACATATATACTGAACCAAAAAAGAAACTTCCCCTGTGTTTAAGTGCAGATATACACAAATATGAAAATCAGGATTAAACTAGATTTATATGCATTGAAAGAGTATTTTATTGTGACTTTGTGTGAAAAAAATTATTGCTGAGGGTTTATCCAAAAGTAGTGAAATGGTAGTTAAAATGTGGAAGGGGTCGCTCACCAAAATCACAAATTAATACCAGGTATGACCACCTTCAGCATGAAGGACTGCCTGGCATCGTTGGCGCATAGAACGGATAAGTGTATTGATTTCGGCTTGTGGAATGTTGTTCCATTCCTGAATTAAGGCTTGTCTTAGCTGAATGACGTTTGACGGTGGAATAGGGCGACATCTAACACTATTATCCCAAAGGTGTTCAATGGGATTCAGATCAGGGCTTTTGGCAGGCCAGTCATTAATAAATGCAGTGTTATTCGCCATAGGGAAATTCACATTGTCCCTAGATGTATGGCTTGTGGCATTATCATGCTGAAAAAGAGTGATACTGGCATTATTTTGAAACAGTGGGATAACATGCCTCGCAAGAATTTCATCTCGGTAGCGTTGGGCATTCAAATTCCCTTCGATAACGATGAGATTAGTGCGAAAGCCATGTGCAATGCCTGCCCAGACCAAAACAGAACCCCCACCCCCAAAACGATCTCGTTCAAGTACGCAACAGTCGGCATAACGTTCATTTCTCCTACGGTATACTCGAACCCTGCCATCACCTCGATGAATGGAAAACCTCGACTCATCAGAGAAAAGAACGCTATTCCATTGTTGTCTAAGCCAGCGTTGGTGTGTACGTACCCAATTAACATGATTTACGCGGTGATGTCGCGTCAAAACACAACCAACGTATGGACGACGTGCACATAGCCCACCCTCGCGCAAGCAATTGCACACAGTTTGGGCAGATATACGGTTATTATGTGTACCAGGGGTGTTAGCAGCAGTGGCTGTGGCAGTTTGGAAGCGATTGCGCAGGTGGGTGTTCCGAATATAGCGGTCTTGGCCGCGCGTCGTGACGCGAGGACGTCCACTACGTGGTCGATCTTCTGTACGCCCTGTTGCTTGAAAACGTTGCCTAAGGTGTCGAATAGCACGAGTAGAACATCCAATATTCATAGCAACAGCATTCATCGTCATACCAGCATTAAGCATGCCAATGGCACGTTCGCGTAAATTTTGCGGAATTCTAGGCATATCAAAAATAAAGAAAACTAAAAAGAACTTATTTTTTTTCAACGTCTTTTTCTTACTGACATGAAAGTCTACAAAATTAGACTGAAAGGTTTAAAAAAATATACACAAATTATACTGGTCTGTGCATACACGTGAAAATCGCTTTCAGCGGGTTTCTTCTGCAAAATGCTTTCAATAGAGTTAAAATTTGTTTTATCGGACATATAATCGTTCGCCCGAATATATGTAGGTCATCTGACATTTTGATTTTTTTTAATAACATTGCATTTGCACTTACACACAGGGGAAGTTTCTTTTTTGGTTCAGTATATATTCATGTGATTTCCTGGGTTTCACCGGTACTAGGTTGGGGCTCTGACATGTCTTGCCAAAAGACACTCTCAGGAAAAACCCAACGGATCCAGTGCAGCTCGAACTTGTGGGAAAAGGAGAAAATGCTTTTCCCACAATGTTTCTTCCCTTTCTCAGACAACTTTCCTCATTTGAACCTCATTTGATTTGTCACCTGGAAATGCTATCAATTTGGAAAGGTCTAAAATTTTGTTGTTTGGGAAAGAGAAATATATGTGCAAAATGTATTGATTCAGGTCAGTCTTGGACTACTGCACAAAGCTTTTGGATCAAAACTGTTTGCTATGGGTTAATTTTCTAAATGTATAAGGACCAATCTACCTGGTGACTCAGCCAGTGTTTACAAATGGATCGATTATGATATTATGCGACAACTTGCATGCAGATGCACCAAAGCCCCTTTTCCCAAAGCACTGCTCATTTAGAACTGGCATGGCAGAAGAACTACTTGTGAATACCAACGCCCGAATTGAGAAAGGGGACTTAAGTCTTTACCAGACAGCAAAATCTGTTATCCGACTTGAAGTATTTTCAGATTAAAGTTAAGTGTTGCATAAATGAATGTATTTTCCTCTGATAAGAGTAGCAAACATTGCAGGAGAAGGAGAAAATGTGTTCAAAAGATTTTTTCCTAGGAGTCCTAGAAACACAGAATTGTTTGGTAAGAGGATAATTAACTCATTGCCACACAACAAATTTTTAGACTTGACCAAATTGAAAGCATTTGCGGATGACAAATCCAGAGTGGCTAAAATGATAAAATTGTTTTTAACTGAGTAGAAAAAGGAGAAAATGCTGGTTACCAGCATTTTCTCCTTTTCCCACAATGTTTTCAAAAGCTTCCATCTTCAGGATCATTAAAACATGGGATTGTTTGGTAAAGTGTTAACTACATTGTGTTGTAAATAATCCTCAGTGACATTGCAGAAAGCTCAAAGAAATCTAATGGACAATTAGAAAAAGTATTTCTTTCAAGTTTAATTTAACCCTTCAACAACAATCCTGAGTTTTAACGAACTTGAAAGAAGATGACTTTTGAAAACATTGTGGGAAAAAAAGAAAAATGCTGGTAATCAGCATTTTCTTCTTTTCCCATAATCTTTTCTGCCCTATCAAAGATAGAAGTCATCATTTGAACTACATCTGTTTTGTTGTCTGTAAATGCTGTCAATTAGGTAGAGTTCAAAATTTTATGGTTTGGTAAAGAGATAACCATGTATCACACAATCCTGATTTTAAACAACCCTAAAAATGAAAGCTTTTGAAAAAAGTGTGGGAAAAGGAGAAAATGCTGGTAACCAGTATTTTTTCCCCTTCCCAATCCTATCATTTGAGCCACACTGAAATTGTTGTCTGCAAATGCAGATTAAAAACCTTGTGGGAAAAGAAGAAAATGCTGCTAACCAGCATTTTCTCCTTTTCCCACAAAATTTTCTACACTTTCACAAACAATTACAATCATTTCAGCTACATTTCAATTTGTCGTCTGCAAAATTAATGCTTTCAATTTGGACAAGTCTTAAATTTTGTCATGTGGTAAAGATTTAAAACAGTAGAGAAAAAAAGATTTGGCAGTTGAACCATTAACTCTACCAGACCAAACAATTTCAGATGTGTCAATATTAAATGCATTTGCATATGACAACTCTAAAGTGGTTGAAATGACTGCATTTGTCTTTGATGGGCAAATAAAAACATTGTGGGTAAAGAAGAAAATGCTGGTTACAAGCATTTTCCTCTTTTCTTTCAATGTTTTCTAATTAGGTCATATCACAGCAGTCAGTACACTTGCGCATGTGTTCCTAGCTTTCTCACACCAGTACTGACACAACTTTCTTTCCAAGTCACAGACTACTTTCTCACATGCATCAAAAGTGAGAGGCAAAAATCGCCATAAAGAAAGTTTGCCTCAACCCCATATGGAACTCGCAATCACCTGGTCACGGGTCCGATACGCTAACTAGGGCAGGCAAATGTTTTCTAGAGCTTTCTTATTCAGAAGCATTACTAATTCACAATGATGAATTGTTTGGCAAAGAAGTCAAGACTGAAAACAGCCACAATCAATTTCAATAATGTTTGTTTTGTTTCACAGTTCAACCATAAAGCATTTCTAAATAAAATAGAAAGCACATAAATTGCACACAAAACCTTGTTATGTGAAACATACATTTCATATAAAATATTTTATGTTCTTTTTCACTTTGCACATCATATTTTCAACTATTCCTATTGTCTAAAATGTCTCATTTTCATCATGCAGTTAAAAAGCTGTGTTCTTGTCCAGGCGGACTGATAGATTGTATGGTGTTTAACGCCATTTTTAACATTATTTCAGATATATTACAGTAGCAAGTGCACCTATCCATGCTTTTCTGGAGTTTCTTTGACCAGTGCTTTGCAAAATATTCTTACTAAGCTACTGGCTGCTTTCCCATATAACCATCATCAAAATGATGATTGGCCATAAAAGATAAACGATTCCTGTCACAATAACTATCATAAATCCTTGAAAAGAAAATGGCTAAGGTGGTGATTCGAACCAGCCATTCCCTGTTCTCAAGTCCTGTATGCTAATGACTGCACTACCTGGGCTCGGTCATCATGCCATCAATAACTGTCTTCTTGTTTCCCATTAGGTAGCCAACTAATCTCAAGTTGCTACTTCAGAGAGTGCAGATTCAGATCAGATTACATAGATTACTAGTACTGTACATGTATATGATCTTAAGCCTGAATCCTCTGATATTTCTTATAAATCCTTTACCACACAATTCTGAGTTTTTAACAACCCTGAAGGAGGAGTTTGCAAAGACTGTGGGAAAGGAGAAATTTCTGGAGACCGCTATTTTGCTTTCTTACTACAGGTTGCTGGCTTGATAGAGGTGGGCCCATGAGACAGGTTTAACTCATTACCAAACAACAAACATTTGCAGATGAAAAAATAAATGTAGCTCAAATGATGACTTCTGTCTTTTAAAGGATAGAAAACACTGTGGGAAAATGAGAAAATGCTGGTTACCAGCATTTTCTCCTTTATTCATAATGTTTTCAAAAGCCTTCTTCTTCAGGGTTGTTAAAAACTCGAGATTTTGTGGTAAAGCTTTAACAGTAAATTCCTTTGACTTACCCCACTTTCTGCTCCTTCTAAGGGCTGTATGATAAAGGTCTCGTTGTTCATCTGTATTAAACCCCTAGAAATAGAAACGAGCGTGCCATGATGGCCCTGAATCACTCACCTGAGCCTCTTTATCCCTGTGGTCGACTTTTTGGATAGACGTGGCCCTTTCTCAAACCCGTCTGAGATATCATCAAGACAAAGATACTGATCAATTTTCATGAGTACTTAACTGAAAAGATTTGACGGTGTGACCTAACTTTTGATGGCATGTGATCCACTGTCATACTCCTCCCAGATATCATAAACATTCTAACCATATTTCATGAGTATCTGACTGATAAATCAGCGTCTATAGCATACACAAGGTAAACATTGATGGCAAACGATGCTTGATGACCTAGGACAAAAGACACGGCAAGATCACAAAAGCTCACCTTGAGCACTTTGTGTTCAGGTGAGCAAAAAAAAAGATTATAAAATATTAAGATAAACATCAAATGGAAACAATCCATTGCAGTATGTAGGTAATATCCCTCTATACTTTAACTCTTTAAAATACAACAAAATTTTAGACATATAAAGCTTGAAAACATTTTCAGACCACATTCTTTATGGTGCTTACGTAATGGTGTTTGTCCTCAAAAGATTAGAAAACATTGTGGGAAAGAAGAAAATGCTTGTTACTTTAGATTGTGTGGTAAAAGGTTAAACAGAAAGAGCCAGAAAGCAAGCAACCACCCTACTTTGTGATGAGCATTTGGGTTGTTTTTTGGTTCTGGATTACCATTAACTAATCTACATCTAAGTCTATTTATTGACTGATGGTGTTTTGTGTCATTTTCAACATTATTTGAGTTGTATCACTGTAGCCAATGCACACATCCATACATTCCTGGAGTTTCCATAACTAGTACTATGCACAATATTCTTCCCAAGCCACTGACTGCTTTCCCATGTAACCACTGTCAAAAAAATGATCAGTGGTAAAAGAAGAATGAATCTGTCTCAATGACTACTATAAAATCCTTGGAAAGAAATTGGCAGAGCTGGGGATTCAAACTAACAAACCCTTGTTCCCAAGCTCTGTACGCGACTGACTGTACTATGTAACTGACTCGTTTCAATCCTTCTTCTTAATTTTAAATGTAAAACAATTACTGGTTGGCTAAATGTGTTTAAGCCAATCAGACATTGCATTCTTCTGAGACTTAAAACATTCTTGAGAATTTTGAATTCTGAATCTAATTTGAATTATAATTCTAAATTCTAAAGAATGTTTTGACAATGGTTGGTGAATACGGCTCCTGGTTTTTTATGTACAGTCTGATCTTCAAATACACTGTTTGCAAATGATATATGGCCATTGGCAGTGGCAGAGTTACAGACCAAAGGAGTGACCTACCTGATGCCTTCACACGTGGACACTGCAACAGCTGACCATTCATCTCTCTTCACAACACCTTGGTAATAGCAGTGTTCTACAGTCTGTAAATACAGAATGAATGAATGAATTAATTAATTAATTAATTAATTAATTAATTAATTAATTAATTAATTAATTAATTAATTAATGCAAGCTTTAGGAGATGGCAAATAAAACTTGTCTTGAAAAGGTATAAAACAATAAGGAGATAATGCTGGTTACCAACATTTTCTTGGTTTCCCACAATGCTTTCATTTAAAGCCTCTTTCACCAGGATCTTTAACTCTTTACCACACGACAATATTTCAGACTGGTCTAAATTGAAAGAGTTTGCAGAGGACAAATCAAATGTTGCTCAAATGATTGGATTTTTATATGAAATGTTAGAAAACATTGTGGGAAAAGGAGAAAATGCTGGTTACCAGCATTTTCTCCTTTTCCTACAATGTTTTCAAAGGATTTCTTTTGCAGGGTTGTTAAAACTCGGGATTGTGTGGTAATGGGTTAAAACACAGAATTTTGTGGTACAGACAAAATTCTAGAGTTGTCCAAACTGAAAGCATTTTCAGACAACAACTTAAACGTAACCCAAAAAAAAGAAATTTGCTTTTTGGAAGGGTACAAAATATTGTGAGAAAACGAGAAAATATTGGTGACCAGCATTTTCTCCTTTTACCACAATGTTTCGAAAGTCCTATTTTCCAGGGTCACTTAACCTCAATTTTGTTTGGTAACGGGTTAAAGGGTGTACCAAAGAATAGCTCTCATTCAGTTTGACTCCACAATCGGAAATCAGAATAAGACTGAGTCATGACTCATCCGATAATTACATTAATCTATCAACTAACTCCTTTATCCTCTTTATTCTTTGGAATAAATGACAAAAATTTTAAAGAAAAGAAAGGAAACTCATTATTTAAATTTCTGTTCCATTGGTTGTCAATATAACATTGTGACAGATGAGAAGTTGCCCATTTTGAGCCATTTATTTATTAATCACAATGTTTTGAATAACTTCTAATTGAAGATCAATGCATCATACTATGCTTTTATGAATGAAAAAGATCGATAAGCTCCCCTGAATTGTTCAGGAAGACAAGAAAACATTGTGATAACTGGAGAAATTGCTGATTTAACCCTTTAACCCTTTTCTCCTTTTCTCACAATATTTTTAACCCTTTCACAGAGAAATCCCATTACTTGAGCCACATTTATCTGCTGTTGGCAATGTTGGCAAATGCTTTCATTTTGAACCAGTCTAAGAATTTGTCATTTTGTAAAGACATAGAATCTCAGGTTTAGACAACCCTGATAAAACAAGGTGTTTGAAAACATTGTGGGAGAGGAGAAAGTGCTGGTCACCAGTACAATGTTTTCTGACTTTTTCAAGACAAATGCAATCATATTAACCACATTTATCATCTGCAAATTCTTCAGTTAGATCAAGTCTACAATTTAGTCATCTGGAAGAAGAGTTAACCCTTTACAACACAATCCCGAGTTTTAAAGACTCGGTCAAAGATGGCATTTGAAAATTTGAAAAGGAGAAAATGCTGGTAACCATTTTTTTAATTATACTGAACACAAATCGAATCATTTGGAACACATTAAAATTTGTCGTCTGCAAATGCCTTTAATTTAGTTCAAGTCCAGAATTTTGTCATCTAGTAAAGAGTCAACTCTCTACTACACAACAAAATTGTAGACTTGCCCAAATTGAAAGCATTTGCAGATGACAATTAAAATTTAGTTCAAATGATGGAATTTGCCTTTATAGAGTAGAAAACATTTTCGGAAAAAGGTGAAAATACTGGTTACCAGTATTTTCTCCATTGCCCAAAAGGTTTAAAAATGCTTTTCCCTCAAGGTCCATAAAACTCAGGATTGTTTGTTAACCCTTCACCAAACAATCCCTGGTTTTTACGACCCTGAGATAGAAGCCTTTTGAAAACATTGTGGGAAAAGGAGAAAATGCTGGTAACCAGCATTTTCTCCTTTTCCCACAATGTTTTCTACCCTGAGTGAAACAAATTTCAATTTTTGGGTTACGTTTATTTTGTCGTCTGCAAGTGCTTTCAATTTGGACCAGTCTAAAATTTTGTCATTTGGTAAAGAGTTAAAGCACATCTGAGGAAGGGTCAATTCTCAGTATAATAAATGCAAGGAACAAACTACTACAAATGACATACAATAGCTCTGGCTCGAATGAACGGAAATGATCAATAAGCTCTCTACATTTCTGGTAAAGCTTGTATTTTGAAAGGCAATTCCAAGAAAACTAATGAATCATCTAATAGAATAAAGCTTATATGACTTTTTTCCCATCTCTCATTTCAGATTATGAGAGCTACTCTTTCAATGACAGAGCATCAGGGTCATTATCCACCAGCCATTCTTGAGAGCTTTCAGAGTCTTTTTCTCCAGAATTTTCTAAATTTGAAAGTAACACAACTTCTGATTGGCTAAACTATTTGGTTTAACCAATGAGGAGTTGTGTTACTTTCATAATTATGTTGAAAACCTTAGAGAATGGTTGGTGAATATTGACTCCTATGTTGGATTTGTGGGATTGAAATCTACTCTTTTATTGTGGCGCGCATGAGCCTGTGGAGGTAGCCATATTGGATTCCAGGACATTTTGGCCCATAACAATTTCGACCCATTACAATTTTGGCCCATAACAATTTTGGCTCATTACAATTTTGGCCCATAACAATTTCTGCCTATAGTCTGATACCGATTGAATGACACTTGAATGTTTC
The DNA here is from genome assembly GCA_946811185.2 of Hippopus hippopus. NCBI lineage: Eukaryota > Metazoa > Mollusca > Bivalvia > Cardiida > Cardiidae > Hippopus > Hippopus hippopus. The sequence goes on along the minus strand of OX328108.1, from coordinate 4,668,631 downwards.
ATGTTTGTCTGTCAGCTTGCATGCTTCTACCTGTCCGGCTATCAGTCTGTGTGTTGATTGGTTGCTTTTATATGAAATGTCCAGTCACCCCATATTGTTTACTATATGGACTGGTTCAGTGTTTTTTTTAACATACATGTAAAAATATGGTACTTTCATTACCAGATTGAGCCCGTACCAAGTTTGTTTTTCTATTTGGACTGATTTTTTGTTTTTTAACATGTAAAATACTGTACTTCCATTACCAGATCGAGCCCGTACTAAGTTTGTTTTTCTATTTGGACTGATTTTTTGTTTTTTAACATATAAAATACTGTACTTTCATTGCCAGATCGAATGTCCTGTGGTGTCACTAGTACTTGGGTAGGGCTCATCAAGGACAGTCCCGCGAAAAAACCCAATGCTTTAAGTGAGGCTTAAACCCAGGGCCTCCAAGTTGTATGTCCTACACTTTACCTCAGGATCTATTCCTAGATAATGTTTTAAGAGGTTGCTCAATCACTGCAATCACTGCAGCTGTATCATAGAGCATCAGGTTGCCAATGAATGGCGAGGTTAGGCATTAGGCATGATCATGATATTCAGAAAGGGGGGGAGGGGGGGGGGAGGGGTAAGGGGGGTATTCAATCTTTACCAAACAATGAAATTTGAGACTTGTCCAAAATTATAAGCATTTGCAGACAACAAATTAAATATTGCTGAAATGTGGGTATTGTCTGTGAAAGTGTAGAAAACCTTGTGGGAAAAATAGATAATGCTGGTTATCAGCATTCTCTCCTTTTCCCAAAAGGTTTTCAAACAAGAGGGCCATGATGGCCCTGTATCGCTCCACTGGCTATTAAGTAAAATTCTGACCCGTCGTTTCAGAGAAGAAGAATTTTTAAGAATTTCTAAATTTCCATATAGTTCAAGTAGCCCTCATTCACCAGAGCCACATTTTTTGACGGATCAAAATTTTACGAACAATTTTTGAAAAAGGTCACCCAAGCAACAATCCTGTGAAATTATTTCAAAATCTGACCTGCTGTTTCAGAGGAGAAGATTTTTAAAGAATTCCTTCATTTCTGTATAGTGCAAGAAGCCCCCATTCACCAGAGCCACGTTTTTTGACGGATCAAAATTTTACGAACAGTTTTTGAAAAGGGTCACCCAAGGAACAATCCTGTGAAATTATTTCGAAATCTGACCAGCGGTTTCAGAGAAGAAGAATTTTGAAGAATTCCTTCATTTCTATAAGGTGCAAGAAGCCCCCATTCACCAGAGCCACATTTTTTGACGGATCAAAATTTTACAAACAATTTTTAAAAAGGGTCACCCAAGGAGCATATCTGTGAAATTATTTCAAAATCTGACCCGTGGTTTCAGAGGAGAAGATTTTTAAAGAATTCCCTAAAAAATTCCATTTGGTTGCCATGGCAACCAGAGTTTTTGATGGAATCAAATTCTGTGAACAGTTTTTAAAGAGGACCTTCCAAGGAACATTCCAGCCAAGTTTGGTCCAAATCCGCCCAGTGGTTTAGGAGGAGTTGATGTTTAAAGAATTGTTGACGACACACGACGCACGATGGACTCCAGGTGATCCTAAAAGCTCCCCTTGAGCACGTTGTGCTCAAGTGAGCTAAAAAGTTAACATACGGATGGACGCACAACGGACAACGGGCCATAACATAAGCCTGCTGGCCTTCGGCCAGTGGAGCTAAAAAACTTGTCTAGCACCAATCATGTATCACTGCAGCTTGATAATCAAGGGAGGTAAATAGTAACGAACTTTATCTTTCATAAAAAGAGTTATTTCCCTTGATTAATGTTTAAATTGAAGTGACAATATTTTGAAGCCCATGTTAAACTTGCGATCCCTGGAATGAAGGCAATTTTGACCCCAGACCTACAATATGAAACTAGAATGTGTGGTTATAAACAAAAAGATTTTTTAATCTTGCCCAATAAAAAGTCATGTAAAACAAGTTTGCTGAATAAAAGGCCCTGTAAAATATGTGATCCATGACACAGGTTTATCAAGTTTTCACTATAAAAGCCAATGTAAAACTTGTGACCTCTGGTGTGGAGTCAAACTTGACCCCCAAAGTTAAAATTTGGGCCCTCTTGGTAGAGGCCCATTATATAAAGTTACATGCAAAATTTGGTAGCCCTAGGCCTAAATATGGCTATGTACAAGTAGATTATTAAAGTTTCCTTATATAAGACCATGTAGAACTTGTGACCCCCTGGGGTGGGGCTACATTTGACCCCCTGGGCTATAATTTGGGCACCCTTGATAGAGACCCCCTAGATAAAGCTAAATGCAAAATTTGATAGCCCTAGCCCTTATAGCTAGATGCGAAAGATTTTCCTATATAAGCCCGCCCATGTAAAACATGTTACCCCCCGGAGCGAAGTCAAATTTGACCCTCGGCTATAATTTGGACACCCTTGGTACAGGTCCACTAGATAAAGCTACATGCCAAATTTGGTCGCCCTAGGCCCCATGGCTAGGTCAAAGAAGAATTTTAAAGTTCTCCCTATATAAGCCCATGTAAAACTTGTTATATAAGCCCATGTAAAACTTGTTACCCCCGGGCAGGGCCTAATTTGACCCCAGGGCTATAATTTGAACAATCTTGGCAGAGGTCCACTAGATAAAGCTACATGCCAAATTTGGTAGCTCTAGGCCCTATGGCTAGGTAGAAGAGGAATTTTAAAGTTCTCCCTAAATAAGCCCATGTATAACTTGTAACCCCCGGGGCGGGACCAATTTTGACCCCAGGGCTATAAATTGAAGAAACTTGGTAGAGGTCCACTAGATAAAGCTACATGCCAAATTTGGTAGCCCTTGGCCTTACGGTTTCAGACAAGAAGATTTTCAAAGATTTTCAAAATTTTTCAGTTATGTTGCCATGGCAACCAGAGTTTTTGAAGGAATTAAATTCTTTCAAGAAATTCTGAAGAGGACTATGGCAGGATCATTTCTGTGAAGTTTCATCAAAATTGGATGGGTAGTTTCAGAGAAGAAGACGTTTTAAAAAAAAGTTAACGCACGGACGGACGCACGGACGGACGGACGCACGGACGGACGCACGGACGGACGGACAGACGGACGGACGGACGGATGCACGACGGACAACAGGCCATGACATAAGCCCGCTGGCCTTTGGCCAGTGGAGCTAAAAACTATTTTCCTTCGGGCCATTAAAACTCGGGATTATGTGGTAAAGAGTTAAACCTTTAACAAAACAAGCCCATGTTTTAACCCATTACCACACAATCCCTACTTTTGACGACCCTGAGAAAGAAGCCTTTAGAAAACATTGTGGAAAAAGGAGAAAATGCTGGTAACCAGCATTTTCTCCTTTTCCCACAATGTTTTCTACCCTTCACAAAACAAATTTCAAATTTTTATTTTGTCGTCTGCAAATGCTTTCGATTTGGACAAACCTAAAATATTGTCGTTTGGTAATGAGTTAACTACCCTAAAGGACAAAGGCTTATGAAAACATAATGGGTAACCAGCATAATCTTTATTTCCCATTATGTTTTCAAACCTATCAAAAATAAATTCCATCATTTTCAGCCACAACTGATTTAGAAAAGACTTAAATTTTGTCACTTGGTAAAGAGTTAATTAGTACAGTCCAAAAACATTACATGAAAATGATCCTTTAGATTCTGGTAATGACTTGGAACATGCTTCTTTTACCTCTACCAAGCAGTAAAATTCCACCTTGTCCAAAGAGAAAGCATTTGCTGACTACAAATCAAAAGTAGCCCAAATAATGATTTCTGTCATTAAAAGTGTAGTAAACAAGGTGGGAAAAGGAGAAAATGCTGGTTTCCAGCATTTTCTCCTTTTGCCACAATGTTTTCAAAAGGTTTCTTCATCAAGGATGTTAAAACATGGGATTGTTTTGAAAAGGCTTAATGAGAAGAATCACCCCAAAGTTTTCCAATTGCATTTATCTGCATCAAAGGCACCAATTAAAGCCTCTCGACAATGAAGCATTAATATGATTGAACAGAGTGCCAAAATGGCAATGTCTAATTTTACATCTCATTTCTTTGTAGTTTATTGCTCAAATGATAACGAGATTTTTCCTGTGGCTTATCAGCAAAAATTTCAATTGAATTTCTGTCTTTACTGGTTTAGAGGATGAAGCATAGATATGATTGAACAGATTGCCAAAATGGCAATCTCTAATTTTACATCTCATTTCTTGGCAGTTTATTGCCCAATTGATATTACAGGGGATTTTTACTGTGGCTCATCAGCAGAAATTTCCACTGAATTAGACTCTTTTGCTACTTGACAATACTAAACCAACATTGCCTCTTCTTTATTAGGTTTGCAATATTAATCCTTTACCAAACAATCCTGTTTTTTCAAAATCCTAGAGAATTGATTGATTGAATGGTGTTTATAGGTCCTGTGTGTTTCAGTGGTAAACCGAAGGACTTGTAACCTGAATATAAGAACTGTTGTCATGATATTACAGAAAACAACATAAAATACCATTCAATCAATCAATTCTTCACGAATGGTGTTAAGTGCCGCTTTCAAAATTGTTCCAGTCAAATCACTGTAACAGCCTACATACTCATGACAAAGTGATTTCCTGGGTTTCACCAGCACTAGGCCAAGGCTCTAAAAGACTCCCAGTTAGATCACGGCAGCTAGTACACCTATCCATGCTTTCCTTGATTTTTCTTTACCAGTACTTCGCAAAATATTCTTTCCCTGCCACTGGCTGCTTTCCCATATAACCATCTTTGTAACAATGATCAGCCATGAGAGAGGAATAAATCCTGTCAAACCCCTGGTTTCCAGTCCTATAGGCTACTGTCTGAGCTACCAGGCTAACTTTTTCACAACTGAATGAATAAATTGCATTTTCTAAAAGGCTAAAAATACATTTGCTCTGCAAGATCAAGAAACAGTTTGGTCATGATCTAAAATATAGCAGTGGACAGTGCAGATCAGAGATCAGACTGCACAATCTGTGCAGTCTGATCTTGATCTACACTGCCCACAAAAGCTTCTGGTGTTGTCAACAGTAAGGAAAGAGCTAATCTGGTTGAAATACTGGTAATATTTCTTTCTCTACTGATTTGGAATTGCTGATCAACTGTTGATACAAAGGGAAACGAATAAAAGGTTCCCAAAGCACAAGAGAAATGTTTGTTTGCTGATTGATCTGAAATAAATCTCCCACAATTCCTAGATATTGGTGCCATATTTCCTGTTTGTTTTCTGTTTTCTTAGATGGTAGTGATGGCTTTTTTATCACCATCTCTATGTAAAGCTGCACTGCAGAGCCTTTTGTATTTCTGTTATAAACCTTTCACCAAACAGTTCATAGTTTTTCTAAAACCGAGAAAGAAGACTTTTGAAAACATTATGGGAAAAAGAGAAAATGCTGGTAACCAGTATTTTCTCCTTTTCCCACAATGTTTTTTACCCTATCAAAGAAAGAAAAACATCATTTAAGCTACAATTATTATCTCTGTATATGCTTTCAGTTTGGTTGAGTTCAAAGTTTAGTGGTTTTGCAAAGAGTAAGCCTTTAGAGAACCGAATAAACCCAACAGACATTTTCATTCCAGAGGAAGACCCTTAAATAAGAGAAGTTTCAAGGCTGCTTTTGTCTAGAAAGTCTCAGCAAAGCAGTGTAGATCCAAGATCAGAATACATGTTTTGTGCTGTCTGATCTTTATCTACACTGGCTGCAAAAGAAATTATAAGGCACTTGCAGGATTAACAAGGGCACTGGGTATAGGTACCAAGGTTTGGCTGCAGTAGCTCTTAGTGAAAATTCTAAGTCAATAGAGGGGCTTAAATGTGTCAAAAATATTTCGTTGCTTACCTGCCCCTGTTGTTTGGATTCCTCTTTTGATATCTGACAACTTGTCCGAGTTTGAAGTTAAATATTTCTAGTAACAACAGAAATATTCATAAAATGTCAAAGTTTTTGCATGACAACAACGCAGACGATGATGCAGATCAAGAAGCAGATGACACCAGGGCTATGACAATACCTCATCAGCCTGGCTAAAAATGGTCAAAGCACTTGGCTGTTATCCAGCATCAATCATGCATCAATCATGCATTGTATGACAGTCATCATCAACAATAGGACTGTTTATCCTTTACAGAATGATCCAAAGGTTTGCCACCATTAGAAAGAAGGCTTGAAGAATATTGTGATACAAGGAGAAAATGCTGTTTACCACTATTTTCTCCTTTTCCAACGTGTTTTCTAACCTTTCATAGATAAGTCCCACTTTTTGAGCTACATTACCAAAATAAAATTCCACGTTTTGAGCTACCTTAACATGGTATTTTGTACTTGTTTTAACCATAAAAAGTCTCTATTTTTGTCCTTGTGAAAACTTTTAACTCTTTACCAAATAATAGACTGGTCCAAATGGAAAGCAGTTGCAGACATGAAACTAAATGTCTCACAAATTATAATTGCAAAAATTTTTCTTTGAAAGAGTAAAAAGCATTGCGGGAAAAGGAGAAAATGCTGGTTACCAGCATTTTCTCCATTTCCTACAATGGTTTCATCAAATCTTTTCCTTGGGGTTGTTAAAACTGAGGATTGTGCAGTAAAGTATTAAGGTCATCAAAGGACAAAGTGCTTCAGATTGGATTTTATGAATGCTGTGTTGTCCATTCATCACTGCATTGTGTGTCAAACATCATCAACAATGACACTAAAGATGGCACAAATTCATTAAACCTTCAATGAAACACTGTTGGGGTACATGTATTTGGTGTCTAATCTCTACCAACCTCAGATGATATTTGTATCAATGATCATAATTGAGCAGCGGTCTAGAAACAGGGAGTGGTATGGAATTCTGTAATGGAGTATACCAATCAAGTCGTCATGACACCATGGATACATAAAAGTTCAATTTTCAAAATCATGAGGTAAACTGGTCTTTTGACATGCAGAAAGATTACCACTAGTAAAAAGATTTGACAGGTCGATGCTTTTTGCAGATGCATTAACACTTTACCAAACAATCCCTGGTTTTTACGACCGAGAGGAAGTTGATTGATTGATTGTATGGTGTTTAACGCCGTTTTCAACATTATTTCAGTTATATCGCGGCAGCCAGTGCACCTATCCATGCTTTTCTGGAGTCTCTTTTACCAGTACTCTGCACAATTTTCTTTCCAAGTCACTGGCTGCTTTCCCACATAATCATTGTCGAAACAATGGTCAGCGGTGGGAGAGGAATGAATCCTGTCACAGTGACTATCATCAATCCTCGGAAAGAAATTGGCCAAGCCAGGGGTCGTAGCCAGGGATCGAACCCTGGACCCCGTGTTCTCAAGTCCTGCATGCTACCGACTGAGCTACCAGGGCTCGGCCCGAGAGGAAGAAGCCTTCTGAAAACATTGTGGGAAAAGGAGAAAATGCTGGTAGCCAGCATTTTCTCCTTTTCCCACAATGTTTTCTACTCTTCTAAAGTCAAGTTTCAATTTTTGATTCACATTTACTTTGTCGTCTGCAAATGCTTTCAATTTGGACAAGTCTAAAATTTTGTCGTTTGGTAAAGAGTTAATCTCCCTTCACAGAGCATGGCTCAACTATAATGCAAGCCAACACAAAAAACAAGGGCAACTTCAGATGAATGAGCCAAATCAACAGAATGTCTTGTTTTTTACTCCATAGGCTCACAGTCTCAATTTATATTCCATTAAAATATTAAAATTTGTCACAGAAAATGTCTATTTTTTTATTTTTCAATCTTTACAGCACCTTTCAATACTATAATTACCTATGCGGCAAGTGCAGATAAAAAATCAGACTGCACAAAACGTGCAGTCTGATCTTTGATCAACACTGTCCGCTTTGCTGAAATACGGCAGACAAAAAAGCAACCACAAAATTGCAATTATCTCGGTATTATTCTACACTGAAAATGTTTATCTGGGTTTTATTCTGCACTTTAACCCTTTACCAGATGACAAAATTTTAGATTTGTCCATATCGAAAGCATTTGCATAATAGTAAATACAAATTAAAAGTAACTCAAAAACTAAATTTGTTATTTGAATGGTAGAAAACATTGTGGAAAAAGGAGAAAATGCTGGTTACCAGCATTTTCTCCTTTTCCCACAATGGTTTCAAAAGGCCTGACCTTCAGGGTCGTTGAAACTGCGGATTGTGTGGTATGGAGTTAAGGGTTAAAATCACCATTGGTATGGAAATCACTGTCAGAAAAAGGCAATTACTTATTTCAAGCATCTACTCCTTTTCAAACAATATTTTCCAAAAATTTTCTCTTGCAAGGGCATAGAAGGTTGTATTTGAACTATGATTGGCAACAACAAGCACATAAAATTTTGCAGAAGATCAAAGGTCAGCTAAAATGGAATTTTCTAAAGCCTCTCTGTTATATAGTGGCATATTTAATGGTTCTATTGCATGATGGGGTAGCATAAAACCATCATTATTCGGACCAAACTCAATTTACCATGGACCCAGTGGGCATTAGTGTAAATCATTCCCAGAATTCATCTGTCATTCTGCCAAAATATTTTGTATATCACATGCAAGACCTCTTATCCCATCCCTTCCTAACTCTATACCACACTATCCCAAGTTTTAACAACCCTAGGAAGGAGAGCTTTTGAAAACATCATGGGAAAAGAAAAAAATGCTGGTTACCAGCATTTTCTCCTGTTCCCACAATGTTTTCTACTCTGTGACAGACAAATTTCAAGTTGTGAGTAACATTTAATTTGTCGTCTGCAAATGCTTTCAATTTGGACCATCCAGGCCCCCTCCAAAAGCATGTGCATGCAACAAATTAACACATCACCAAACCACAAAATTATAGACATTTCCAAACTGGAAACATTTGCAGACAACAGAATAAATGTGTATGTACTAGCTCAAATGATGAAATTTGTTTTTGAAAGGTTAGAAAACATTGTGGGAAAAGGAGAAAATGCTGGTTAACAGCATTTTCTCCTCTTCCCACAATGTTTTTAAAGCCTTTTTCTTCAGGGTCATTAAAAATCAGGATTGTGTGGTAAACGGTTAAATTTTGCTAAAATGGGATACCGGTATATTTTGCACCTGTATATTACATGGAAAGACTTCTTACACAATCACTTCCATAATTCTTTCCAAGATAATTTTAGACTCGCCCATACTGTCATGGGTTCATATTTTATCTGTTATCAAACATTATCCATAAATAAATCCCAACAGATCTAGGAAATCTAGAGAAAATTTAAATTTCATACCCATAAAACTTTTTATGTTCATCCTTTCAACAGTAAAATAAACCTACTGAACCTGACGGTAAAATTCTAGATGAACCAAAATTAAAACCATTTTGCTGGTAACAAATTCATAAGGCTCGAAGATGATTTGTCTTTGAAAGATAGAAAACACCGAGAAAGGAGAGTACAATACAATACAATACAATACAATACTTTATTAGTAAATAAAGGCCACCGGCCCATAATACAACAAGGGATGCATATTTATACATAAATACATTAAGTTGTATCCCTCGGTTAATAAAAATGAAATAGACATGAATTTTTACAATGACAGTTTTGTACATCCACCCTTTAACACATATCGGTATTTTAAACTCATTGGATAGATCATAATGGTAAAATAAAAGTCATAATACAAATAACCATATTGGACATTTAAAATTTGGACCTGTCCAAATTGGGAGCATTTGCGGACAAGAATTATGGCTTGAATGATCGAATTTGTCTTTAGATAGGGTAAAAATATTGTGGCAAGTGGAGAAACTGTTAGATACGAGCACTTTCGTCTACTCTATAGTGCTATAGACCTGTCCAAATTGAGACTATTTGCAGACAACAGTTATGGCTTGAATGATCAAGTTTGTCTTGAGAAAGGAGAAAATACTTTTAACCTTCACTTTCCCTTTATTCCACAATGCATTTTTCAATCGTGTCTAACACCACATTCAACAATATTTAAGTCATATCACAGCAACAGCTCAAATATTCATGTATGTCCAAGGTTTCATCAGCACTGCAAGGCTCATTGGTGAAGTGTAGGACTCGTGACCCCGGATCCTCTGGTTTTTTTGCAGGAGTGTCCTTTAACAAGACACTTCAGGGCCCTAGCCTAGTACTGGTGAAACCCAGGAAATACATGAATATGTCAGCTGTTGCCATGACATGAATGAAATAATGTTGAAAGCGGAGTAAAACACCATTCAATCAATCAATCATTCACCAGCACTACGCCAGGGCTCTGAAGTGTTTGCCAAAGAACACTCCAATGAAAAGCCTGTATCCAGTGCATCCAGTAAGGCTTGAACCTGGGGTCTCCAAGTTACAGGACCTTAGTAACACTTTACCACTGAGCTACATAGGAGTCCTCACAATGTATTCAAAAGCCTTTACTAAACAATCCTGAGTTTTAATGACCTTGAAGAGAATGCTTTTGAAAAAATTGTTGGAAAGGGAGAAAATGCTGGTAACCAGCATTTTCTCCTTTTCCTACAATCTTTTCTACCATTACCAAGACAAATCTCAAATTTTGAGTCCATTTCAATTTGTCGTCTGCAAATGCTTTCAATTTTGATAAATCCAAAATTTTGTTGTTTGGTAACAACTTAATGCATTGGATAGTTTGGTAAAGGGTTAACTCTTTACCAAACGACAAAGTTTTAGAATTATCCAAATTGAAAGCATTTGCAGACGACAAAATAAATGTGACTCAAAAATTGAAACTTGACTCTAGAAGAGTAGAAAACATTGTGGGAAAAGAAGAAAATGCTGCATGGTTACCAGCATTTTCTCCTTTTCCCACAATGTTTTCAGAAGGCTTCTTCCTCTGGGTTGTAAAAACCAGGGATTGTTTGGTAAAGGGTTAACTTGTTGCTTAGAACTGGTTACACTTTAATTCACCCTTATAGCACCTTTCGCAACATTAGTTGCCTTTGCAGCCAATATAGATCAAGATCAGGCTGCACAAAACATGCAGCCTGATCTTTGATCCATACTGTCCACTCTGCCACAAAACTCTAGACAAAAGCAGCCATGAAATTGTGATTATTTGGGTCTTATTTCCACACCGAATATAAATGCCGGGTTAATGAGTTAAACTCCCAAGTAAAAGAAATGCACAAAACATAGGATATAAAGAATACATAAAAAATGTTTGACAAGAAAAAGTTTTAAGCTATTTACCACACCACAAACTTACTCTCATCCAACTTAAAAGTGTTTTCAGATGACAAATGTGACCAAAATGATGAGATTTGTCTTTGGAAGAGGAGGAAAGATTGTGGAAAAAAGCAGAAAATGCCTGTAACCATTATGTAAGAGCTCCTTTCTTCAGGCTGGATTGTATGGTAAAGGGTAATGAAGGTTTCCATCAGCACCACCTCTCCACAGGCTAATATTTTTTCTCTATGAAATTTTCAAAGGTAATGTTTTGAGCTCAAAACCTGTTTTCCACATCTGTTATTAGTTAATCTCCTTCCCTTTAACCCTTTACCACATAATCCCAGCTTAACTCTTTCAGCACCAAATATATTTACCCGACCTCTTTTGAGTTCACTGAAACTCAGAACAATTTTAATCTGACAGGCTTGATTAACACGCAGTCAGCATAGATCAAAGATCAGACTGCACGTTCTGTGCAGTCTGATCTTGATCTATGCTGGCCGCAAAAGTCCTTGTTTTTGCCTATCGCACTGAAAGAGTTAACAACCCTGTAAAAGAAGGCATCTGATGAAATTATTGGAAAAAAGAGAAATGCAGGTAACCAGCATCACAAAAATCATCATTTTAGCAACATTTGGTAAAGTCCAAAACCATATTGTTCAGTAAAGAGTTAACCATTTACCACACAATCCAGTGTTTACAATCTGTAGAAAGACAGCTTATGAAAACTTTGTAGGAAAAGGAGAAAATGCCATTAACTAGCTTTTCTTCTTTCCCCACAATGTTTCTACCCTTTCAAAGACAAATCCTGTAATTTAAGCCATATCTGATTTGTTTTCTACAAAGTGCTTTTGATTTACACAAAAATTCCTAAGTTTTATAGACCCAGAGAAAATAGAATTTGAAAACACTGTGGGAAAAGAAGAAAATGATGGTAAAGAGCATTTTCTTCTTTTCCCAAAATGTTTTCAACCCTTCCATCATTTGGGCCTAATTTGATCTGTCCGAAAACGCTTTCAATTCGAATTAGTTTAAAATCTTGTCGTCTCGTCTTTTAAAGGGTTTATGCTTGGAGTTCACAAATTTTGAAAGATGAACAGTTACAGACAAGACAGATGCAGAACTGAAATAGCAACCAATAAAAAAGCAACATTTTTTCTCCTTTTTACTAGACCTAAATTCAAATCACCTCAATTTATTACCACTATATCAGAAGTTTGCACTAAAAAGTAAAATGTACCAGCCAACATGTCCAAAAACATGCATGTTAACCGTAACAAACATTCCTGTTTTCAAACAGTCCTGGAAAAAGAAGGCTTTTGAAATGAAACAGGAAACTGAGAAACTCTTGATTTCTAACACTTTCTCCTGTTTCCCATGTTTGCTCACAATTTGTCATTTACTAGATCTAAATAATCATACAGAAACACCAAACACTTTCTACTCCTTTACCACACAATCTCAAGCTTTAATGACTTGCAGGAAATAGCCTTTTGAAAACAGTGTGGAAAAAGAAAATGCATTTTCTCTTTTTCTTACTATTTTTTTCTACCATTTCAAAGACAGAAATCATCATCTTGGAAACATTTGATTTGCTGTTTGCTTATTCTTTCAATTTGGACAAGTCTAAAATTTTGTCATTTTGTTACAGGCTACCTAATGAAGAAATTCTAGACTGTCTAGCTTCAAAAGGATTTGCAGACAAAAATCAAAGCGTTGAGAATGCTGAAGTGGTGTTTGTCAAGGAAGCCATTGAGTGGAATTAATAATTTGAAAGAAAAGGAGAAATATTACTCAACTATTGGCTTGAAAGTCAACCTACTAAGTGAATGAATATTTTTTTCATTGAAGGGAGAGTACTCATGACAAAGTTGGGATTATTTGTGTATTGGTGGTCTCCCTTTGATCATTTGGAGGAGTCAGGAGTAACGTCCCTTGACACTAAGATGCATGATGGATAGTGAGAGAAACCATGTGAATATATCGAATAAAATTAAGTTTGTACCAGAAACACTATGATTTTGAAATATATTTGGCCGTTAACATTTAATTCCCAACATTACAATCAATTATTTCGATCTTTAAACATTCATGCCCAATCAAATGGAGTAGCACGCAATCATGGGACGAACAAGCCATGGGACGAACTGGTTTTGGAACAAAAAAGCCCACGACCAAGGATCAGTAGACTAATTTTGTATATATCATTGCGCCAATAGAAGGCTATGAGCGAGTGAAGCTATTTTCAATCAAGAATAAGTATTTCCACGATCGATGGCCTCACCCAGTGTATTTTAACATGCCATTTCCAATTACATATCTGAGTGCTACCGAAAAACTCATATGTCTGAGAAAAATTGAGTTTAATTGGGTTTATTTCCTTCGGCTTTGCACAAAGTATGATACATGGTCTTCAAAATTCAATACTGAACTCATAGTGGTATCGTCTTTGACAAATACCACAAAAATGAGATGTGGCTCAAATAGCGAATTTGAAAACATTGTGGCCACCAGAATTTTCTCCTTTACCATCAATGTTTTCAACAGTCTTCCTCCCTGGGGTTGTGAAAACTAGGGCTTGTGTTAGAGACAGTTAAGGATAGGGCACCCTAATTGGCTTCGTGTAATTGCCAAAAAAAAACATAAGGATTCGGCTAAGACTAGGGTAATCCATAATCGCCCAATAGACGCTGCTTCCCCACATCAATTACGGATTACCCGAGTCTTAGCCAAATCCGTATGATTTTGCAATGAAAGGCGATGTTACACGAATCCCATTAGGGTGCCCTATAATCCTTAAAACAACAAAAATTGTCAACATGTTAAAAGGTCAACACATGTCTTTACATTTCTAACAGTTTGCTAATGTTTTAAACTTTCAATTTTCATAAATTCTCTCCCTCTCTCTCTCTCTCTCTCTCTTCCCCCCATATCTCCTTGATCTCACTCTCTTTAATTCAACTTTCTTAATTCTTCACCAAGCAACAAAACTTTAATGTTGTGTTGGGGTTTAACGCCACTTTAACAGCTAAGGTCATAACATGGCGGTCAGTGACGCACATGTGTTTCCTGGCTTTCTCACACCAGTACTAACACAACTTTCTTTCCAAAGCCACCGACTACTTTTCTCACATGCTTCAGCAGAGGTGAGAGGCGAAAATACGCCGGAAAGAAAGTTCGCCTCAACCGGGTATCGAACTCATAACCACCAGGTCATGAGTCTGACACGCTCACCACTGACCACCCGGGCTGGCTAACATAAACTTTAAGGGATATTCAAATTGAAAGTTTGAATGCTGTTACCAGCATTTTCTCCTTTTCCACAATGTTTTCAAAAGGTTTCTTTCTCAGGGTCTTTAAAATGCAGGATTCTGAGATAAGATTATAATCATAAAATTAGGACATTCATTTACAAAAATTCAGTTATCAGTTCATGAGGACATTCTCACAGTGAGACTTAAAATAAATGTCAACTCTTCAAAAAAAGAGTTGAAACAACAAATATCTAAAAAAAAAAAATAGACCGCGTAAATCTGCCTGCAAATAAGCAGGGGCCCTTAGAACAAACATGGGGTCCTACGTGGCTCAGTGGTAAAGTGTGGGACTTGTAACCTGGAGGGCCTGGGTTCTAGCCGCACTGGGTTTTTCGTGGGAGTGTCCTTGAGCAAGACACTTCAGAGCCCTAGCCTAGTACTAGTAAAACCCAGGAAATTCATGAATATGTGAGCTGTTGCCATGATATGACTGAAATAATGTTGAAAGCAGTGTAAAACACCATTCTATCAATCAATTAGAATAAACATGTGTACATTTTTTACCAATATTACCCGTAGAATAAGCATGTCTACATTTTTGACCAATCACAAATTTCTATTTATTCATATGTAATCAGTTCCAAAAAGTAGGTCAAAAGCCAGCACATTCAGCTACACCAAAAATATTCATGAAGTAAATATAAGTAATTTTTGCAGACCTTTGGAATAATCTACCAAAAAATTCCTGCAGTTTTTTTGTACCTGCCATTAATTTAACAGCCAGCAGGGTGCTTTCTAATCCATCTTGTTTCAGACGGTCTTAATTCAATACACCAACATCTAATATATCTTTCCCTGAAACTTTCCTCACCCTTTACCTCACAATCTCATGTTTTAACAACTCTGGGGAAAAAATTCTTTTGAAAACAATGTGGGAAAAGAAGAAAATGCTGGTAACCAGCATTTTCTCCTTTTCTCACAATGTTTTCTACTCTATCAAAGACAAATCCCATCATTTGAGTCAATATGTTTTGGGTGTGAAATTTTGTCCTCTGGTAAACATGTATCTCCTCCTGCGGACAACTTTTTATATCTTGCAGCAGATCAGTATTCAAAAACCCTGTGACATAAGGGCATTGGTTTTAAATAAGAATTTCCCCTTTTATAATGTTGTTTTTTATTTTGATCATGTATTGAACCCTAAATTCATGGTCATAAATTCAAATTCATAATCCTACTTTCTAATTCAGGTTCATTATTTCAAATTCATGGTCATAGTTTAAAGTTTATGTTAATAATTTCAAATTCATGGTCATATTTTCCAATTCATGTTCACACATTAATTAAGGTTCATATTGTTAAATTAATAATCACAGTTTTAAATTCAACTTCATATTTTCAAATTCATGGTCATAGTTTAAAACTGATGTTTACAGTTTCAACTTCAGGGTCATAGGTTTAAATTCATTTTCACTGTTTAAAATTCATGTTCATAGTCACAAAATCATGGTTATAATGTCAAATTCACATGTATTCTTTAAGAATCATGGTCATAGGTTCAATTTTATTGTCACTGCATCAAATTCATGGTCAAAGTGTCAAATTCACGGTCATTATTCGTTAAAAAGTTCTGGTCATCTTCATACATGTAGTTTCAAAGTCATGATCAAAGTATCAAATTCATAGTCAGTGTGTCAAATTCAAGTTCATAGTTTCCAATTCATAAGCATAATATCAAATTCAGTCATTCTTTCTAATTCACAGTAATAATTTCAAAGTCAATTGTTCTTAGTTTCAAACTCATGTTCACTGTTTCAAAGTCATCAAAGAAAATATTGGGTCATGACCAAATAGAAGCATTTGCAGACACATTAAATGTGTCTCAAATAATTGGATTTTAAAAGGTAACAAAACTTGGTGGGAAAATGAGAAAATGGTTGTTAACTTGCATTTTCTGCTTTTGCTACTCTGTTCACACAGCCTACATCCCTAGCCCTTACAGTGCTGGAACCAAGTTTACTTGGTTTTGCGGATAGTGCAGATCAAGATCAGACTGCACAGAATGTGCAGTCTGATCTTAGATCTACACTGTCCGCTACCTTATTACATGTTATGGCTGAAACAATCTTGAAATAATATTAGGGCTGCTTTTCCTACTTGAAAAAGTTTAACTCATTAATTCAGCGCTTTAAGTGCTAGGGTCCTCAAAACATGAGATTGTTTGGTAAAACATCTAGTCCACAATTGTATTTTGGTAGAAGATTAACTCTTACAGGGCCTCTCACAACTATAGTTGCCTTTGCAGCCAGTGTATATCAAGATCAGGCTGCACAAAACATGCAGCCTGATCTTTGATCTACACTGCCCATTTAGCTGAAACATTGTACACAAAAGTAACCATGCCATTGCAATTATTCGGATCACATTTCTAGGATGAACATTTCTGTTGGTTTTATTTAGCGCTCTAGGGAGTTAACCAATGAATGATAAGGGGTATATCCTGTACTGAATGCCTTTGATTTCTACTAGAATCGCCTGATCTATGAAAATTTATGATACAAATATCAAAATAGCATATCCTAATATACCTGACTTTCAGTTACCTTTTAACTCTTTACCACACGACAACATTTTAGACTGTTCCAAATTGAAAGCATTAGCAGACTACAAAATTAAAGTGACTCAAAAACTGAAATTTGTTTTGGGGTGGGTAGAAAACATTGTGGGAAAAGGAGAAAATGCTGGTTACCAGCATTTTCTCCTTTTCCCACAATGTTTTAAAAAGGTTTTTTTCTCAGGGTCTTTAAAAGTCTGGATTGTGTGGTAAAGGGTTAACAGACAACTGTATTTTAGATTTATACCTATTGATTACATTTACAGACAACAAATCATCATTCATAAAGCAGCACAAACAGGAGAATTACTCTTTGAAAGAATATACAACATGGTGGGAAAAGGAGAAGATGCTGGTCACCAACATTTTCCTTTTTTCTCACTATGTTTCCTAATGGTCATCGAAACAAATTTGTTTAGCAATGGGTAAAGAACTCTATGATATAATCGACAATAATCTGATTTCTAGGTAAATTTTACTATTCATCTCAGCAGAGGCCCGGCGTTCTTAGAATCAGAATTGACAATCAGCAAGAAATTAAGCTTAAAGCACAGGGTTTCCGCAATTGGAGAATAACAATAAATATGTGGAAGAAGTTCTTCAAAAGGAGCAAGTGCTGGTTATCCTTTTGTCGCAATATTTTGAGAAGTGCTCTGCAAGCAAGCCCAGTTAAAGCCTCTGAAGATGTTAATGCTGTAAAAGAATTAATCTAATAATCCTCCAAGTACCACTTAAACAGTGATTAGACGAAGTGGAATGGATGGGCAAGAAGTTTTCATATCCCATTTTTTTTTCCATCAGCAATATGAAATATGCTTCCATGTTGTACATAGACAGCTTCTGAAAACATTGTGGGAAAAGGATCAATTGCTCATAACAAACAATTGCTCCTTTTTCCCGCTTTTTTTTTTTCATATCATTCATGCAGGACATTATTTTTACAGAGGTGCACTTTTTTTTCCCTTGCCTCTCTAGGACTTGTTGATGATATGCCTTTATAATAACTAGCCTATACAGTAAAAGATTAAAACATGTAAAAACCAATTCAGGAAATAAGTGCTTAGACCATACAGAGAACAAGCCATTCTAGACAAACCAATAACAAAGAGTGAGACCATTTTTCTCCCCACATGTGAGACAAGATAAATTTTTTGAAACTGCTAGTAACTTATATCATGAGCAAAACAATCATTTAATTACACTCATTATAATGGTGATATATAAGACATGGGTGCCTATTCACAAACCATTCTTCAGAACCATTCTTCAAATCATATGTGAAAGTAACACAACTTCTGATTGGCTAAACCATTTGGTTTAGCCAATCAGAAGTCGTGTTACTTTCCCATTTAGAAATTCTTGGAGTATAAGACAAAGAATATTCTTAAAATCGTTGGTGAATAGGAACAATGATGGCCGTCCTATTTTTTAAGAATGGCAGTTTTTAGAATCGGACAAAAACAGAGAGTGAGTCCATTTTTGTCCCCACATGCGAGACATGTTGAATTTTTGGAAACTGATTTAACCCTTTACCACACAATCCCTAGGTTTAACGACCCTGAGGAAGAAGCCTTTTGAAAACATTGTGGGAAAAGGAGAAAATGCTGGTAACCAGCATTTTCTCCTTTTTCCACAATGTTTTCTACAATGGAAAATCATCCTTTGAGCTCAATATGAGTTTTTATCTGCAAATGTTTTCAATTTAGGTGACATCAAATTTATTTTGTGTGGTAAAGAGTTAATAAGAGTAAAATAATCATTTAATCATTTGAACACAATCATTGTGATGGTATGAGCCCCTAAAGCCTAGGTCAGAAATAAAACATGGCCGTCCTATTTTTTAAGAATGGCAGTTTTCGGAATCAGTCAGGTGCCCCAATATTTCCATAACTTTTCTTTTAATTCTTTCCCTACTGTAGAAGACATTAAAAGCTTTTGTGGACAGTGTAGATCAATATCAAACTGCATAGAACCTGCAGTCTGGTATCTGATCTGCACTGTCCACTACCTTATTCTAGTTTATGACCAAAGTGGTTCTCCATCTTTCAAGGAAGGTGTATTAGTTGCCTTGGAAAAAGTGTGACTTATTTATTTAGTAGTGAAAGAGTTATGTGGTCACAAATAAAAAGGGCACCGCATGATTTTAGTAGACATAAGTAAAGAAACAAGCAGGTTGAGGATCAAACAGGCACTGAGCTCAGCCCTTCTCTTGACCAAACCATGTTTGTCCAATAAAAATGTGAATTGTGCGATTTCCTTACTGGAACCAGGCCATATCTGCGCAGGGACAAGCTGCCTTATTCCATTCAGCAGTTCAATATCCAATATTGGTGTCAAAAATTACAGCAAAGAAGGACATAGGGAAAGCCAGCAGCAAGAACTGCACTAAGAATTGCCACTTCCACAGGGTAATGACTGTTCCATATCCAATTTTGGTGACAAAAATGCACAGCAAAGAAAGACAGAGGAAAAGCGGCAAGCAAGACTGTGATTAGCCTTACCACTTATACAAGGTAATGACCTACTTCAGATCCAGGTTCAGTGAAATTCCCCTTTCTCAACACTTAGTAATGCAAGGCACCACCCTTGCAAGAGTCTTGCAAAACATCTGTGCATGCTGACCTGGGTTGATACTTTTTGTAGATGCATTTAAACCCCCTTTCCATAGAGCATGACTCAGATATTTTTGGCAACCAGCATGTTCTTTAGAAACAAAGTTTTCATACAGGGTGTCTGGAAAGTAAGGTAACACTTTTGTACCTATATAAAATGGCTGTTAATTTCAGACGAATGGATAAAAATATATCATGTATGTTTATTGAATATGTAAGTTTTTGTGTGATAATTTCATTCAATTTTCATTACATTACACATTCTTATACAGATTTCAAATGAAAGGTACCTTTTTGCCACCAGCGTCATTTTAGTAATAAATGACATTCTCTCACTTCCTATTGTCATGACATGGTTGAAAACAAATTATGCCGTTTTGGGCCCATGAATAACCACACTGTTTCACAGACAGACTGTTGTACAGTGAAAAACTAACTGTATGGTGTGCAATGTCATGTCACAGTGTTATTTGGCCATATGCCTTTAAAAATGACATGACTAATTCTCAGAACTACCAATTGCTTTTGAAAAGAAGTCCCTGCATTGCAAAACATGTGGTTTATGCAGCATGGTGCTATGGCACACACATATCTAATACTGTGACAGATTTTTTACGATACATTTCGTAAAAGGGTAATATCAAGACAATATCTGTAGGTAAAAGATTGTGGACCTGTGAACAGTCCCAACCTCAATTTGTACAACTTCTTCCTTTGGGGTTATTTGAGGTCACAGGTCTACAGTCCCAAGCCAGGCAGCACAGACATGTTGTTAAAAAAACATTCTATGTGAATAAAAAAGATTGATATTGAAGTGTGTGGTAAGTGATGGACAGTTTCATCCTGCATGTTGGGCATGGAATGAGCATAAAAAGCTGTAACATGGAAAACGCCATTAATTACTAAAACAACATCAGTGACAAAAAGGTTTTTCTCATTTGAAATCTGTAATAAAATATGTAATGTAATGAAAATTGAATGAAATTATCACACAAAAAACTTATATATTTCATGAACATGCAGTTGTATTATTATCCATTTATCTGAAATTAAAAGCCATTTTATAAATGTACAAAAGTGTTACCTTACTATTTGGACACCCTGTACAAGATGAGGTATCAAGGGTATTCAGTAACTGTAACAAGATAAGTGTATTGCTAGTTAAGATACAAGAAAAATGGTCCAATTCTGAAGTCATTTCTGGGTGCCTTGTACAACAACATCTTTGAAACAAAGAGTTAATTGCTTTTCAGGCAGACATTAATACACCATTACTCAGCTGACAGATTTCCTGAGGGGGGGAAAATATGTGTTTTATGGTTTGGTTAATTTGTGAACTAATCTTGTAACCCTTTACCATACAATCCCTAGTTTTAATGACCCTGAGGGAGATAGCTTTTCAAAGCATGGTGGGAAAAAGAGACAATGCTGGCTACTAGCGTATTCTCCTTTTCCTACAATCTTTTCTGTCCTGTCAAAGAACTTCAGTTCATTTATATCACTTTCAAATTTGTTGTCTGCAGATGCTCTCAATTTGGAAAAGCCTAGAATTTCTTGTTTGGTAAAGAATTAACTCTTTTACCTAAGGACAGAATTTGAGGCTTGTCCATATTGAAAACATTTGCAGACAGCAAATCAAATTGGTTCAAATGGGGAGATTTGTCTCTGATAAGTTAGAAAACATTGTGGGAATAGGAGAAAATGCTGGTAACCAGCATTTTCTCCTTTTCCCCTCATGTGTTCAAAGTCATCTACCTCAAAGCATTAAAAGTCAAGACTGTGTGGTAAAGGTTTAACATTATTTTGTTCTTCTTGCCATAAAATCTCGAGCTGGGAATACATGGTAGGTTGATTTCAATTGCTTTGCATGTCTGAAATTATTTTTCAGCCTAACTATATGGGTATAAGCTGGCTTATGACTTGTATTTTGGTATTGAAATTCTGGATTGAATGAAAAGCTATTTGCATTGCGTAAAAAAAAGTGCATATGCTTATTCTACTGATTGATTAATTGATTACTTGATTGATAGATAGGGTTCTATGCCACTTTCAACATTATTTCAGTCATAATACTAGGGCAGGTCGCTTATTCATGTACATCCTGGGTTTCACCAGGTTTCCTGGGTTTCTTGCCCAATGACATTCCAATTAAAAAATCCAGTACTTCCAGAGAGGCTATAACCAAGTCCTTCAGTATAGAGTCCTAAACTTTACCACTCAGCCATGCAGGACCTCTCAAAGGTCTTTTGAAAATATTGGGGACAAAGGAGAAAATGCTGGTTATGAAAAAGGAGAAGATGCTGGTAATCAGCATTTTTGTCTTTTCCTTCAATTTTTTCAGCCCTTCCAAAAACAAATTTCAATTTTCAAGTAACTTTTATTCTGTCCTCTGCAAATAATTTCGCTTTGGACATGTCTGAAATTTTGACCTTCGGTAAAGAGTTGAACGCAAGATTGCTTGGAAAAAAGTTACATAAAATTGATTGATTGATTGAATGCATGGTGTTTGACGCCATTTTCAACATTATTTCAGTTGTATCACGTCAGCCAGTGCACCTATCCATGCTTTCCTGGAGTTTCATTCACCAGTACTCTGCACAATATTCTTTCCAAGCCACTAGCTGCTTTCCCACATAACCATAGTCAAAACAATGGTCAGCAGTGAGAGAAGAATTAATGCTGTCCCACTGACTATCAGCAATCCTTGGAAAGAAATTGGCCAAGATGGGGATTGAACCAGTGACCACCTGTTCTCAAGTCCTGTACCCTACTGACTGAGCAACTAGGGCTCCGCAGTTAAAATATGAACCGTACCTTTGTGATAATTTCTCTTCTGTCTGCCTGAAAATGTTTCACCTTTATACCAGCAGAGAGCAGTCCACTGCAAAGAGAAAGATAAACACCAAGTAAATATTCAATTTCACTTTAGAAATAGCGCTTACAAGCAATTTCTACTTTTGCTACAATGCTACCAGCATTTTCTCCTTTTCCTACAATATTTTCTCTTTCAAGATTGCCTCTGTTGGTTCATATTGGAGTTTAACTCCATTGTAACAGCTTGGGTCATATTACAGCTGTCAGAGCACCTGTGAAGTTTGGTCAAAATTGGATAGGTAGTTTCACAGAAGATGTTTGAAATAAAAGTTAACGCACACAGACAAACACAGACGTACGACAGACACAGGGCCATGACACAGCTCGCTGGCCTTTAGCCAGTGAAGCTAAAAATGATGAAATGAGCCATGCTCTGAGAAAAGGGGGTTTTAATGCATCTGCAAAAGTAACAACCCATGTTGGCCTGCACAGTCCATGCAGGCTTACAGAAACATTTAGCTATTTGTAAATTTTCTGTATGTCAAAGGATCATTTTACTCCCAGATCCAGTTGTTACACTAGCTGGATTACATGGATCCATAATTATGTGATGACTTGCTTGGTAAAGAAGATCACGGAGATGCATTAAACCCCCTTTTGCAAAAGATTTGCTCAAATATGCCCTTCTTTTTATAGAAACACAGTTCTCATCTATATTTCTGGGCTGTATTTTGTTTATGAGTGCGACAAATCATTACATCTTTCACCTGTGATTTGCATGGAGGTAAAAGTTTATTGAAATATCTATCACTCCAAATCATGTGCATTAATTACCTATCATGACATTCAAATACTGATTATCCACAGGTAAATGGTAAAGTTATTAGACTAAATCACCTGATAAGCTTCTTGGGCAATTGACAACACAAGGCTTTATTTATTCATTATTTTATACCTTAGGTACACATTACATCTCTTCATCATTATTACATAATTTCTCCTCCTAAATGATTCTATATAATTTTTCCTATTTATCAATATTGCATTATTTCTCCTCTAAATTAGTATAGCATAATTCATCCTCTTTATCAATATTGTATAATTTCTCCTTTTAATCAGTATCACATAATTTCTCCTCTTTATCAATATTACATTATTTCTCCTCTTAATAAATAAAGCATAATGTCTCCTCTTTATCAATATTGTACAATTTCTCCTTTTTATCAATATTACATTAGTTCTCCTCTTTATCAATATTACATTATTCCTCCTCTGAATTTATATAGCATACTTTCTCCTCTTTAACAATATAGCATAATTTCCCCTCTTTATCAATATACCACAATTTCTCCTCTTTATAAATATTACATAATTTCTCCTTTTTATCCATATTAAATAATTTCTTCTCATTATCAATTTTACATTATTTCTCCTCTTAATAAATAAAGCATAATTTCTCCTCTTTATCAATATTGTATAATTTCTCCTCTTTATCAGTACTGTATAATTTCTCCTTTTTATTAGTATTACATTATTCTCCTGTAAATTAATATAGCATAATGCTTTCAATTTGGACAGTCTAAAATTTTGGTAACGCTTAACCCTATACTAGATGACAAAACTTCAGACTAGTCCAGACTGATAGCATTTGCAGAACACAAATACACTGTAGCTCAAAAGAGGAGATATGTCTATGATAGGGTAGAAAACATTGCTGGTAACTAGCATTTTCTCCTTTCCCAACAATTTTTTTCAAAAGTTTTCTTTGTCAGGGTTGTTAAAACTCAGGACTATGTGGCAAATGAAGACAAAGATTGAGGCAAATAGAGAAAATGCCAAGCTTTAGCAATTCATCTGTTTGCCACAATATTAATTTTATCTTGTATTTATCTTTACATCTTGCTCAATATTATTGTATCATATTTTTGCTTTTTGAGGCCTTAATAACTCTTTACCAAACAACAAAACTTTTGGACTGGTTCAAACTGAAAACATTTGCAGACGATGAATTCAATGTGGCTCAAAAATATGGATTCTGTCTTTCAAAGGCTGGAAAACATTGTGGAAAAAAGGAGAAAATGCTGGATACCAGCATTTTCTCCTTTTCCCACAATGTTTTCAAAAGGCTTCTTCCCTAGGGATTGTTTGGTAAAGGATTAAGTTGATCTCTAAAATTCTGAAGTATAAAGGGAGAAATGATGCATGATGATGAATCAAACCACGAATCTATTCAAGCTTTCCTTCATTTTTAACTCTTTACTAAATGACAAAATTTACTAAATGACCAAAAAACAAAAATGTAGACCTCTCTAAGTTGAAAGCTTTTGCAGATGACAAAATAAAATTTGACTCTAAAATTGAAATCTACATTTGTAAGTTGAGAAAACATTGTGGGAAAAGGAGAAAATGCTGGTAAAAGCATTTTCTCCTTTTCCCACATTGTTTTCAAAAGACCTCTTTTTCAGAGTCATGAAACGTTGGGATTGTGTGGTAAAGGGTTTAAGCCTCTGACCTGCAAAATGCATGTCTTTCTTAAGTTTGACCCTTAGAGCGCCAAATAAACTGATATTTCAGTTATAAAGATAACACCAAAATAATGGCAATTTCCAGGTTTCTCTTGTCCAAATGTCTATGTAAAAATAACAATGTTAGATGCACCATAAAACAATATTCATTCATTCATTCATTCATTCATTCATTCATTCATACATACAAACAACAATGCAGATCAAAGATCAGACTGCATGTTTTTTTGTGCATTCTGAGCTTGATCCACAATGGCTGCAAAGGCAACTACATGTATATATGCTAATGTCACAGTATTCCCTGCATTTTTTCCTTTTTCACACTATTTTCCAAACCCTTCTTCCACAACAGAGTCATTACAACACAATGGGTCTTTTGGTAAAAAGTTTGAAATAGCTTACAAGCTATATGTGAGCTGCACTCAGACAAAAGGAGGTTTCATGCATCTTTGTACTGCACTGTTTAAAGCAGTGTCAAATGATATGGATCCTGTTTGTCTAAACAAAGACTCAAACATGAGGTAAAAAGGTCCTTTGACAGGCAGAAAATTGACTAAAAGAAAAAAGTTTCCAATATCATGAAAAATTAACAGAAATCAAAGCATTGAGAACACTGAAGTGGTATTTGTCAAGGAAACCATTGTGTGGAATTAATAATTTGAAAGAAAAGGAGAAATATTATTCAAATATTGGCTTGAAAGTCCACCTACGAAGCAAATAAATAATTTTTTCGTTAAAGGGAGTGTACTCACAACAAAGTTAGCATTATTTGTGTATTGGTGGTCTCCCATTGATCATTAGGAGGAGTCAGGAGTAACGTCCCTTGACAATAGGATGCATGATGGATAGAGAGAGAAACCATGTGAATATATCAAATAAAATTAAGTTTGTAACTGAAAACTATGATTTTGAAATATAATTGGCCGTTAACATTTAATTCCCAACATTAAAATCAATTATTTCGATATATAAATATTCATGCCCAATCAAATGGAGTAGCTCACAATCATGGGACGAACAAGCCATGGGACGAACTGGTTTTGGAACGAAAAAGCCCAGGACCAAGCGATCAGTAGACAAATTTTGTATATATCATTGCGCCAATAGAAAGACATGGGCGAGTGAAGCTATTTTAAATCAAGAATTAATATTTTCACGATCGATGGCCTCACCCAGTGTATTTTAACATGCCATTTCCAATTACATATCTGAGTGCTACTGAAAAACTCATTTGTCTGAGAAAAATTGAGTTTAATTGGGTTTATTTCCTTTGGCTTTGCACAAAATACAATACAGAGTTCCAGATAGAGGGTGTGATTTTGGTTTTAAAATTGAAACTGTTAATAATTCTCCACTAAACCCTATGTTGTGGGTATTCATTAGAACTGTCTCATCGAGACAATTCTAATGAGTACCCACAACATAGGGTTTCAAAGAGAAATAATGGATTTAGAATACCATCACTCCCTCTTATCTGGAGCTCTGACGATACATGGTCTTCAAAATTCAATATTGAACTCATAGTGGTATTGTCTTCGACAAATACCACAAAAAGAGCAAATGCATGGTACAAGCCACTTCTCCAATAAGGCCAAAGCATAATATATGTTTGGTTCAGGATACAATACTTTTGAGAATTAGGGTTGGTAGGTCGGAAATTTACTATTTTTTGTTAAAATTATCTTTTTCCTCCAGAGTTTTCCAATTTGTCTGAGGGGAAACAATATCTTCATGGTATGATAAAGTATTAAACGGTCAACAAGTGCAAAAATTGTTTAGGTTGGGTGTAAAAATTAGACACAGTCGGGTTACCTGAACTATATATGTATTATGTTTTGGCCTAATATATCTGAAGAATGGTCACTATCATTCTTTCCTCCCCCGACCCCCCCCCCCCAAAAAAAAAAATTGTCGAAAAGAAACAGACTAAATGTAGTACTAAAATTGGCAAGAATTTTAACCTTTTACAACACTATCCTGAGTTGTAATTACCCTGGCAAAGAATGTTTTTGAAAACATTATGGGATAGAGAAAATGCTGGTAACAAGTATTTTTTTTCCACATTGTTTTCTACTCTTTCACAGACATATCCAGTCATTTATGCCACAGAACTGATACTTTGTTGTCTCCATAATGCTCTCAATATGGACAAGTGTAAAATTTTGTAATTTGGCAGAGGTAGAGGTATTGATGGCTGCTGCAATAAAGCAGTCTGTTTCCCAACAACAGATGGTGGATTAACTCAACATGGCAGAGACTTGAGAACACAAAGAAGAAAATAATTTATTCAGTAGTACAATTGTAATTTCAACCCTTCACTGTACTGAAGCCCATGTTCCAACATGTTCCTGACAAGAATTCTTTTAAAGCATTATTCACCAGAAATTGCTTGAACTAGCATTTTTTTTTTTCCCTTTTCCCAAAATGTTTTCTTTTAAATACTTATTCCACAATAACCACCACATTTAACTTGCCTTCTGCAAATGCTTTCAATATGGACTACTCTAAACCATGGTTGAGAACGTGTCATATATAGAGTCCAGGGCAGTTCAAACATGAAAGGATCTGCTAAGTACAGTCAACAACTCTGAGAATTGAAACTTCAATGTCAGAAGTGATTGGAAATCATGGAAAAAAAAACTTTTTTGCAGGTCCTTAACTCTTTACAACACAATCCCGACTTTTAACGACCCTGAAAGAAAAGCCTTTCGAAAACATTGAGTGAAAAGGAGAAAATGCTGGTAACCAGCATTTTCTCCATTTCACACAATGTTTTTTACCCTATCAAAGATAAAAATTACCAATTTAGCAATATCTAATTTGTCATCTGCAAATGCTTTCAATTTGGTCCAGTCCAAAATTTTGTTGTTTGGTAAAGGGTTAAACACATTTTGATCCCATAATGTTGAGAAACTGATTGACTCCACTGCATTTGAACTTTCTACTAAACAATCCCATGTTTTAACTCTTTACCAATTTACAAGATTTTAGACTTGTTCAAATCGAAAGTGATAGCAGACAACAAAATAAAATTTAATGTCACTCAAAAATTGTGATTTGTGTTTGACTGGGTTGAAAACATTGTGCAAAAAGGAGAAGATGCTGGTTACCAGCATTTTCTCCCTTTTTCCACAATGTTTTCTACCCTATTAAACGCAAATTCCATAATTTGAGTCACAACTAAATTTTTGTCTGCAAATGCTTTCAATTTGGACAAGTCTACAACTTTGTCATTTGGTAAAGAGTTAATGCTTGTCCTTAACACATGTTCGTTACCAGCATTTTCTCCTTTTTCCACAATATTTTCAATAGACTTTTTGCTCAGGGTCCTTAAAACCCCGGATTATGTGGTAAAGGGTTAAGCCTTGATTGACATCCCTTTCAGAGGCAAAAGCAAACACGGGGACTTTTGCTGTCAGCATAGATCAAGATCAGACTGCACAGAATATGCAGTCTGATCTTGAATAATTTTTTTCGTAGGTTTCAGAGGATTGACCAGGTCAAGTTTTTAATATTTGGCGCTAAAAAAGTTACAGAGAGCTTCTGAAGCGAAGGGTTGCTATGAACAAAATGTGGGAATATTTAGGTGAGAGAAAGATCAAATGTTTACCCAGAGAAATAGACAGGCTTTAATCTTAACCCCCAAGAAATGATAAATATTTTATAAAAAGGCTGTCTGTACCCCTGAGGCTACTGGATATCTTATTTCTGGCATTATTTCTGGCACTCCTGTCTGGGTTTATACAATTCTCTGTGGTGATCTATTGATTTACCCATCTAGTACCAGCTCTTGTTTATCTATGTACTCAACCAAAAAAGTTAAGCAAGTTGTGTTTGAGTGGCTATGACATAAAGAATTTTGAATTTTATAGTTTTTCCATTTTTCTTAAATTTATTTGAGTTCACAACACCTGTAGCGGCTTCAATAATCAAGGTCAAAGTTGACTGGTCTTCTTGCCTTTTTTTTGCAAAAACTAAAATATTGATAAGTTTGAGAAAAGAGTGTCACAGTAGAGTCTCACCCAAAAAAGCCTTTGATTGGCCTGTAGGCTATTAACTTATCTCAGATAATTTGAGCAATACTTTCCAGACTCAGCCGAGACATTTCAGGTTTCAAGTCAGTGCAATATTTCTATTGCTACTGTCAAGAATTGTGCAAGATTCTTTTACCATGGAGATGTGCACACTGGCTGGCCAGCGCACTCTCCCGATATATCTCCCATGTGTGGGACATTCTGGGACAGAGGGTCTGACACAGAAAACCTGCACAGAATACCAGCACCAAGAACCCTTTTGCTGTTTTGATGTTCAAATACATGATTAATTGGTAAAGGGTTGGGGTTATTGGTTTTTTCTGAAATTCCCCAATTTTATGGCGCTTATAACATGCACATCCTGATTAAAGAGATAGACTGGCACACGACTTACAACATGCATGCACTGATATTGAAATCAGGGGCGTAGCCGCTTGTACGCCAAAATGCAGTTCCATACACTTTGCAAAAAAAGAAACACAATTTTGCGTTAAAAAAAACGATACCAGAGTCTATCTATAGATTCTATAATTCAAAAAAGTTCTGAGGAAGGCCCTTCAAGGAAATCCCCTGCCCCTTAACATTTCACACCATGGATAATACCTTTAAAGGTATTACTTTTGCTTATTCTCTACTTTTGGCTCTCTACGCCCCTGGAAATAGATTGGCACACAATTTAAAACTTATAACATGCACATAGAGATACTGAAATAGATCAGTTCACAACTCTTAACATGCACATATTAAAATGTATGTAAAATTGGTAAGGACTACACACTTACTCATTTCTGTGAAGTTTGATTTTGTGTCTTCTCTTATCCATCACAATCTGAAGCGTGACTTCCTCCATATGTTCAAACATGCCCTGAAAATAAACAAAATGATAATATCAAAGCCCTTATATCATACATAAAAATGCATTTACTCTGTTCCAAACAACAAAATTTTAGACTTGCCCAAATTGAAAGCATTTGCAGATGACAAATTAAATATGGTTCAAATGATAAGATTTATTTTTGAAATGGTAGAAAATATTGTGGGAAAAGGAGAAAATGCTGGTTACCAGCATTTTCTCCTTTTCACACAATGTTTTCAAAAGTTTTCTTCATCAGGGTTGTTTAATCTTGGGATTGTATGGGAATGGGTTAAAAAAAATATTTATCAAACAGAAAAATTTTAGACTCATCCATATTAAAAGCAGTTGCAGACAGCAAACTTCACGTGGCTCAAATAATGAGATTTAACTCTTTACCACACAATCCCGAGTTTTAACGACCCTGAGGAAAAAGACTTTTGAAAATATTATGGGAAAAGGAGAAAATGCTGGTAACCAGCATTTTCTCCTTTTCCCATAATGTTTTCTACCTGTCCCAAAACAAATTTTAACTTTTGGGTAACGTTTATTTTGTTATCTGCAAATGCTTTGAATTTAAACTTAAGTCTAAAATTTTGTCCTTTGGTAAAGAGTAAAGAACTGGATAGAAAACATCATGGCTGGTAACCACCACTTTATCCATCCTTTCAGAGACCAAAGTCAATCTTTTCAGCCACGTTTTATATATTGTCTGGAAAATCATTACAATTCTAAGTCTAAAATTATGTCGTTTGGTCGAAGATATCAACAGCTTAAGATGACAGTGTATGGACAGAGATATATTATAGGATCTGACGTAACTTGGCATTTAACTCTTTACCACACAATCCTGACTTTTAACGACCCTGAGAAAGAAGCCTTTTGAAAACATTGTGGGAAAAGGAGAAAATGCTGACAACCAGCATTTTCTCCTTTTCCCACAATGTTTTCTACTCTTCCCAAAACAAATGTCAATTTTCAAATCACATTTATTTTGTCATCTGCAAATGCTTTCAATTTGGACAGGTCTAAAGTTTTGTCGTTTGGTAAAGAGTTAAGATGAAATTTTCCTAAAAGAGTCTATAAAAACTGTTATCAGTCAAGCTAGCTCAGTAACATTTTTATACACAAGCCAATGAATGTCAGATTCTTTTTATCTCATTATGATATTTCATGCGTTATATCTATAGGTCAGAATAAGCAAAAACAAACTTTAATTTCCATGAATAAAACCTGGTTCACTTTTCTGAAAGAAGTATAAAAGGATGTCACATATAACATGACACAATGCTTATCTCAAACATAAGTAAGAAACAGGATAATAATTGTCTGTTTCGGTGTATGATCAAAATTTCTTTCATCAAGTGAACAGGCTATATTTTCATAAATGGCAAAGCCACAAGTGAAAATATGGCACTGGCTTTTCACAAGATGATTGATAATTTTGTTTATACACTGAAACAAACAATTATCTTATTTCTATTGTGGTCCTCATTTTAACTTTTCTTTTAATGTCTCATTTTCGCTCATCATGAAAATTATGCTGGTTTTTCAGGTGAAGTAGATCTATTCAATCTAGTTGAATACGGACTAGCAGTAACAATGATGTCTTGAGTGATGTTGACCATGTCATAAAAAGTGATGTTCACCCTCAGAAAATTCATTCATGTCCTATAAATATCCATGGTATGTCAAAAATGAAAGTTATAAAATTCACCAGTGAATTATAAAATTCTTCAGTGATTTATAAGGGTGTAATTCACTGTTAGATATCTATAAACTACTGAAAAGCATAAAAGAAAAGAAAGTCTGTAATCATTAATGGGTAAGTTTGGCTGAACACAAGGGAGGATAATGCCATAAAAAAACTTACATTGTGGCTGACTTGTTTCTCGCGGGTAGAAACAGGTTCTAGGAGACGTTTCTTGATCTGTTTAGGGAAAACGACCTGGAATGGTTTGGGTACGTGGGCCAGTAGATACTGATTAAACTTGTACTTCTCCAACAGCTTGCTTACATCTCTCTCTGAAACATACAAAAGAAACTGTAACAACTAACTAAATATCTTCTATCTATCAATCAAGTTTATTGTTCAAATCATACATATACATGACATACAAACAAGGAAGCATGATACGACTACAGTAACATAAAAAAAAGAAAATTACCAATAGTGGTTGAGTAAAATGGGTTAGAATAATTGGGGGCTGTAACCTTGGTCCGAATATGAATATGAAATGAATGAAAGTAAAAATGTCAGAGGTAAAAATGCCAGATACTAAAATGCCAAAGGTAAAAATACTAGAGGTAAAAATGTCAGAGTCAAAGTGGTAAATATGCCAGAGGTAATAATGTCATAGGTAAAAATGCCAGGTGTACATGTGTTAACTGTACTATATATATATGGGGAAAACAGCAGTAGCCATTCAGGTTACCCCAGTGCTCAAGGCATAGCAGGTTTGAAACTTGGAATACACTTACTTCTGGCCTCTGAATCATTTGAGAAAGCAGTCAGTCAAAATCAAGGTTGGTTTATGAACTAACAGAAGAAATGTTAGGACTAAGATCGCATACCATCATCTAAGATACTTTGTCATGGAGTTTTTTTTTTTTTCCCAGGATTGCGATGTTTTCAAAAGAACAGCATATTTGGGACAACTTCTTTGAAATACGCATTTATCACAATTCATGAACAATATCGCACAGATACCCAGACACGTCATTGTTTTTATTTAATTTTAATTGGAAAACAGCTGATGAAATAAACTCTATAAAATCAAGGATGTGAATATAAATGTTATATCTAGCATCTACCATTTGTTTATAGATCATCAAATGTTGTGACAAAAGGAAAAAAATCATCCTTTTGCTCCAGTTCATTTACATGAATACAAATTACACAAGTCTTTTTGTGTCCGACAGCAGAGATAATTTGAAAAACACTGTGACTAAACAAAAAATTACCCATAATGTGCTCTTGAGCAATTTCACTTTTGTTCCAATGGCTACTACTTTTTTCCCTACATATTTAAAATAGTTAATACATCTGGCATTTTTTACCTATGACATTATTACCTCTGGCATATTTACCACTGACTCTGGCATTTCTACCTCTGGTATTTTCACCTCTGGTATTTTTACCTCTGACATTTTTACCTCTGACATTTTTACAGCACACCTATGAAATAGACTATAAGGCTTGAAAAAGTTAAGCTAAACGGGCCTTTTCTGATCATTCATTTCATACACAGAGACATAGTTTCATTGATCAAGTTTGGTAAATAAACAAATGTGCATGTGAATAACACTTTTTTCTTTGGTAGAATTCCAGAAATTGTGATTTTTTAATTTATTTTTTTACGTCTTTTCAGGAAAATTGTTTTCAAGTGATTCATTGAGTTTTGGCTAATATAGTGGATTATTATGCTAATCTGTACGTATATATCCCCCGATTTAGTTCTACATTTATAAATTTTTTATCCACTTAACATCAATCCAGCTGACATGAAATTAATTTAGGCATCTGAAAGTCATCCTAATAGACAGATTATCACACTATTTGTTTACTCTCTCTCACACACACACACTAACATAAATCATTAACATTTATCTTGCCGCTGGAAATGTGGGTCATGATCATTTTGCACAAATGTGCAGACCAATCATTATCCACATCATCCGCAAAATCTGTGATGAAGTAAAACATAACTGGTACTTGCATCAGACATCAATGAAATTACATGGGTTAGAAATTATGAGTTTACTTCTTTCTGATAACAACATTTTAACTTGTCCAAGTTGACAGCATTTGCAGACAAATTAGATATGGCTCAAATGTTTGAAATTGTCTTTAAGGAAGGTAAAAAAAGACTGTGTGAGAAAAGGAGAAAAAACGGGTTACCACAATGTTTTAAAAAGTTTTTCTTTTTCCCCCATGGTCGATTTAATACAGGTATTAATGTAATTACATGAATTAGGAAGTCTAATCACTTTTCTCAACACCTCTCTGTTGGTATTGGTGATTAGTGATCATCCTTAACATCTTTTCCTCCTACAAAACCCTGTCATCTGATTGATCTGATGGTTAGAAAAAAGTGTTTGCAAAAAAACTAAAATCAACAGGTGCCTGTCAATTTATCTCAGATTTGAAGTTTAGCACCCTCTTAGTCTTATCTCTGATCCGAAGTGTTGTAATGGTTCTTATAAATGTATTAACTCCTTCACCCTTCACCACACAAAAAAAAATTGTTTTAACCCTTTACCACACAATCCGGACTTTTAACAACCCTGATGGAGAAGGCTTTTGAAAACATTGTGGGAAAAGGAGAAAATGCTGATAACCAGCATTTTGTCCTTTTCCCACAATGTTTTCTATTCTATCAAAGCCAAAAATCATCAACTGAGCTACATATACTTTGTCACCTGCAAATGCTTTCAACTTTGTCGAGTCCAAAATTTTGTTGTTAGGCAAAGCGTTAATAACCCTGTGCAGCAAGGCTTATGAAAACATAGAAAAAGGAGACAATGCTAGTAGCCAGAATTTCTTTTTCTCACATTGTTCACTACTCTTACAAGGTAAATGTTGCTAAAATGATGATTTCTATCTTTGATGAGTAGAAAACAATAGGGGAAAGGGAGAAAATGCTGGTTACCAGCATTTTCTCCCTTTCCCATAATGTTTTCAAAAGCCTTCTTTTTCAGGGTCGTGATTGTAGTTTAACTGATTAACCCTTTACAACACACTCATGACCCTGAGAAAGAAGTCTTTTGAAAACATTGTGAGAAAAGGAGAAAATGCTGGTAACCAGCATTTTCTCCTTTTCCCATAATGTTTTCTATTTATTTTGTCGTCTGCTAATGCTCTCAATTTGGACAAGTCTGCACCTTTGTCGTTTGGTAAAGAGTTAAGAACCACTAGGTGGTGACATAGCAAATGTAAGCTTTGTGATTCCTAAGGTTCTGGTATGAGGACCTTGGACAAAAATATGTCAACAGCAATTAAGCAATTTGATTACTGAGATTGTGACTAAAACATAAAAAATTCTTTCAATAGTGCTTAAAAAAACAATAAAATTGGAAGCAGAAATCCATTAAAGAGACATCTTTACAGCCAGAGGGTAAACAAACGCTGTTAAACTCAACGGTATTATAATCTGGTCAGCTGTGTAAATGTAGATAAAAAATCAATATAAGGTATATGGGGTAAAGAAACTGTAGGGATTTGTCTTCGATTAAAACCTGAAACTGTGGTTGTTATGTCTATGGCTAGCTGCAACAGAATGAAATGCATTTTCTATCTGCCGTAATCTGTGCAACCTTGCAACCATCAGGAGCAACATTTGGCATGAAGATACAACAGTGATTATAGTTTCATAAAATAAGGAAAAAGAAACGGTGAAACAAGAGGGCCATGATGGCCCTGTATCGCTCCACTGGCTTTTTAACCCTTTACCACACAAATCAAGGTGTTAATAACCCTGAAAGAGAAGGCTTTCAAAAACATCGTGAGAAAAGGACATATTGTCAGCCAGTATCTTCTCCTTTTCCCACAATGTTTCCTAACCTATCAAAGACAGAAATAGTCATTTAAGTTACATTCAATTTGTCTTTTTGCAATGGCTTTAAACTTGGTACAGTAAAAAAAAAATTGTCATTTCTTAAAGAGTAAAATTAATGTATCATGCGCTTAATTGGCATTGACAGAGACATACAGCATAAAAAGTCTGTATGGTAATAAACTTACTTTGAAAACATAACCTCCGCCCCGCCCGCCAAACAAAAACAGTCATATCTTTTTAAATGCAAAGATAATGTCAGTGAATACAAGCAGGTTTATTCATTAGCATGAAAGGTAAAGTTCTGAAAAAAATTAAACATTCCATTCATGTGAGCATAACCATTAGCATCAAAATAAATCACTCTCCTTTAAAACAAAACATTTCCTCACCAAAAACTTGAATACCAAGCTCCAATAATGTATAAGTGCAGTTTGATAATCAAGGGAGGTAAATAGTAACAAACTTTATCTTGTATAACAGGAGTTATTTCCCTTGATTACTATTTTAAATTACAGTCACTATATAAGCCCATGTTAAACTTGTGATCTCCAGGGCAGAGCCAATTTTGACCCCAGGGCTATAATATGAAGGAATTTGATAGAGGTCCATTAGATAAAGCTATATGCCAAACTTGGTAGCCCTGGGCCTTATGGTTTCAGACAAGA
Source organism: Hippopus hippopus (assembly GCA_946811185.2). Taxonomy (NCBI): domain Eukaryota; kingdom Metazoa; phylum Mollusca; class Bivalvia; order Cardiida; family Cardiidae; genus Hippopus; species Hippopus hippopus. The sequence continues at coordinate 4,632,520 of OX328108.1, read as the reverse complement.
AGATTTTCAAAGATGTTCAATATTTTTCAGTTTTGTTGCCATGGCAACCAGAGTTTTTGAAGGAATCAAATTCTTTCAAAAAATTCTAAAGAGGACCATGGCAGGATCATTTCTGTGAAGTTTCATCAAATTTGGATGGGTAGTTTCAAAGAAGAAGTTTGAAAAAAAAAAGTTAACGCACGCACACACGGACGCACGACTGACACCTGGCCATGACATAAGCCCGCTGGCCTTTGGCCAGTGGAGCTAAAAACTGGATGGAAACGAGTGAAGATGTATGTTTAAATTTCAGTTTATCAAACACTGATTCTTCCCTAACAGGAAAGTCAAAAGTATTTGTTTGCATTTTTTACACTTTAAAAACAATCCTGGTTTTAACAAACCAGAGGAAGAAGCCTTTAGTAAACGTTGTGAAAAAAGGAGAAAAGGCTAGTTACCAACATTTTCTCCTTTTCTGACCATGTTTGCTAATCTTATGAAGAAAAATACTATTATTTGACCAAAAATCAATTTATCCCTTGCAAATGCTTTCAATACATATTTTTGCCAGTCTGATGGAGTTACCTCTCTTTCAGCACTCTTCTGCATAATATGGCAAGAAAATAAACAAGTCTTGCTAAACAGTGTGACATTATTTGGTAAGTCAGAGTGCCTGTCACATCTATAGAAAAAACACCAACTGACCCATAAGGAGAAACAGAAATGAGAAATAAAAGCCTGAATGTACTTATTTAGATACTGCAGCATAGTGAAATGTGCATCTGTAACTGTAGTTGCATGTAACTACATTTCATATATGATGCCAATGAATTTTGATACATATAACATGTGGTCCTGGTTGTAATTCTAAATATGTCTTTAACTTGTCGAGTTCCACTAATGGAAATAAGAAGTATTTAGACAAGTATAAAATTTTGTTATTGGTTTAATGAATTAAACTGTCTCATTAGTTCTGATACTTTACGTATCAACAGCATAGTTTTTAATGAAGAAATTATATATTTAAAAAAAACACTCTTTTAATACACAAATAGCTATCTTATCTGTTTGCCCTGATTTTTGAGCCAAGAAATGTTAACAGAACGGAAGTCTATAACAAGATAATGTTAAAATCAAACAGTCTGTCTATTACAGTGGAGCATCCAGATACATGTATGCCACAGTCTGAGAGTTCTGGAAATAGATTACCAGATATTCTATACACAAAACTGAACTAAAATCATCATTATCGAATAAGCCATGCTCTCTGAAAAAAGGGTCTAATGCATCCGCAGAAAATATCGACTAAGTTCAGCCTAGGCAGTCCCTTCCAGACTGAGCCTGACCTGATCGAAACATTTCGCCGATGGTACATTTCTCCTCCATGTCAAAGGACTGTTTAACCTCAGCTAGTTTTAAGTCAAAATGGATCAACATTATGTGATAATGTGCTTGGTACAAGTATAATGTGTTACGAAGATGCATTTACTTCTCCTTTTGCCACAGCGAGCCCTAGTAGCTCAGTCGGTAACATGCAGGACTTGAGAAGAGGGGGTTCCGGGTTCAATCCCTGGCTCAGCCACTTTCTTTCGGAGGATCGATGATAGTCAAGTGCGACAGGATTCATTCCTCTCCCACTGCTGACCATTGTATGGACAATGGTTGAGTGGGAAAGCAGCCAGTGGCTTGGAAATAAAATTGTGCAGAGTACTGTTAAAAGAAACTCCAGGAAAGCATGGATAAGTGCACTGGCAACTGTGATATAACTGAAATAATGTTAAAAACAGCTTTGAACACCATACAGTCAACCTTTTGCTGGAGTACTGCTCACACATCATCATCAAATATCGAGAAATCTTTCAATATCATTGCATCAGTACAGTCTACAACTGTCGACTGATTCTGTAAGAACGTTTTAACCTCTGACACAAGTCCATTATAACATGCTCATTATTTGCCTCACATTTTCACGATATTGATTAATTGTCACCGAATTCTCAGCCATTCCACTCATTGATCCTGCAATTCAATCAGAAATATAATCCACACTTAACCCTTTACTGCACAATTCTGACTTTTAACAACCCTGGGAAAGAAGCCATTTGAAAAAATTGTAGGGAAAGGAGAAAATGCTGGTAACAAGCATTTTCTCCTTTTCCCACAATGTTTTCTATGCTATCAAAGAAATATTGCACCATTTCAGCCACACTGAAATTGTCATCTGCAAATGCTTTCAGTTTGGACAAGTCTAAAATCTTGTCGTCTGGTAAAAGGTTAACCCTTTACCACACAATGACGCCTTTTAACGCCCCTGAAGAAGAGACCTTTTGAAAACATTGTGGGAAAAGGAGAAAATGCTGGTAACCAGCATTTTCTCTTTTTCCCACAAAGTTTTCTACCCTATCAAAGAAAAGTTGCATCATTTGAGCCACTATGAAATTGTCCTCTGCAAATGCTTTCAATTTGGATAGGTCTTAAATTTTGCCGTGTGGTAAAGGGTTAAACAAATTAATGATCATTCAACTGATACATCATCTTAACCCTTCTCCTGCCTTATAAAATTTGTTGACGATTAACACAAAAATATTTTGCTAAATGTACGAGCTTCAGGCTGGGCTTATGTGAGCCAGACTACCAATAAAGCAGCAGAGGGTGTAGAGCAAGATCAAACTGCATGTATGTGCGGGCTGATCTTGCTGTACACTCTCTGCAAAAGTCATCCATGGTCACGAACGGCAGGATGAGGATTAAGCCTCTACAATTCAATCCAAACTTTTAACGAAGCTGAGAAAGACTCTTTGTTTCTATTGGAATTTAACACCATTTTATAGCTTAGGTCATGGCGGTCAGTGCACCTATGCATGTGTTTCCTGGCTTTCTCACAGTCCAGTACTGACACAACTTTCTTTCCAAGCTACTGACTGTTTTTTTCACATGCATCATAGGTTAGCGCCAAACAAACTCCAGAAGGAAAGTTTACCTCAACCAGGTATCGAACTCACAAGCACCAGGTCACAAGTCAGATACCCTAACCACTGAGCTACCCAGGCGAGCCCTGAGAAAGACAACATTTTTTGGGGTCTATTTTGTCTCCTCTATTTTGAAAATATCTTCAAACTCTGCAAATTTATGAGGTAATTGTCTCTGTTCTAAGAAATCTTAGGCAGAACCCTGGATTCCCTGTTAACTCTTTACCATACAATCCTGAGTTTAAATAGGAAAAGGAGAAAATGCTGGTAATTTTCTACTATTCCCACAATGTTTTCAAAAGCTCTTTTTCTCAGGATTGTTTAAAGTCAGGATTGTATTGTAAACGGTTAAAGGATCCAATTTGTTGGTAAACTGTAACATTTGAGATGTAGTATCATCAATTATCGTGTCCTAGGGGATAAAGAATGGAGATTGTTGCAGCATTTTGTAATTATGGGGTTATTCCCTTGACTTTGAAATGAAATTTTATGATGGCTTTCCCATACCAACAACCAGCTGTTGCAAGAAACGAGTTTTATGAAAATCCTTTGTGTAAATTGTTGCTTGTTTGTTTGTACAGTCTTTAATGCTGTTTTCAACATTATTTTGGTTCTTTCACAGCGTGCAGTGCACCTATCCATGCTTTCCATGAGTTTCTTTTTCCCTGTATTTCACACAATATTCTTCTCTTGTTCTTGTTAGGTTGGAAAACAAAAACACGGCCAAAGGTAAGTCAGAAAACAGTAATTATTATCTAACATTCACTTAACATTCATTAAGGTACATATATATATATATAGACTTTTTACCAGAATTAAATTTTTCAAACTCGTCCAAACTCAAAGTCTTTGTAGATGACAAATAAAATGTGGCCGAATTTGCGGAATCTGTCTTAGAAAGTGAAAAAAACATAATCGCTCTTTGGCCATTTTCTGGGATAATTTGCCCACAATGTTTTTCTTCACAAAAAAAAAATCGTTAAAACACACTATCATTGTGTTCACTATTTACCAAACAAAAAACATTTAAACCTTTACCACACAATCCTGACTTTTAACGTACCAAAGAAAGAAGCCTTTTGAAAACATTGTGGGAAAAGGAGAAAATGCTGGTAACCAGCATTTTCTCCTTTTCCCACAATGTTTTCTACCCTTCCCAAACAAATTTCAAATTTTCAGTCACTTTTATTTTATCGTCTGCAAATGCTTTCGATTTGGAACAGTCCAAAATTTTGTCGTTTGGTAAAGAGTTAAAGATCCAAATTGAAAGCATTTGCAGAACTCATAAATCAACTTATGGGATTCGCTATTGAAAGGGTGGAAAACATTGTAGGAAAAAGGAAAAAATGCAGGTAACCAGCATTTCTCCTTTTCCTACAATGTTTTCCAAAACTTCTGTTTTGAGATTTCTTAACACAGGATTACTTGCTAAATCCTTTACCAAACAATCTAATGTTTTAATGACTCTAGGGAAGAGGAATTTTGAACCGTTTTGGGAAAATGAATGAATTAATGAATGAATGAATGAATGTTATTTTACGGTTAACCAGCATTTTCTCCTTTCCTCACATTGTTTTCTATCCTATTAAAGACAATTTCTATCACTTGAGCAAAATCTAAATAGTCAAATGCTTTCAATTTGGACAATTCTAAATTTTTCTCATGTGGTAAAGAGTAAAGGTGATGCTGACACTGGGCTATAGTCAGAAGAATTGATAGCAAATTCTAGGGGGAAAAAAAAGAATATTGGGTAAATCAATATTGTAAAACACCACATGTGCCATGATGACTCATGAGTCAGGGAGCCCTTCCTGATCCAATACACTGATAGTTCTAGTAATCCATTTCCCTTGTCATCATAACCCTTAGACTACTAAGAAAAAACATACTGGACATTTTTAGTCTAGAAACAAAACCTAATAATTAACCCTATTATCCCAACTTCTAACAGCTCTGAGGATAAAGGCTTCTGAAAGCATAGTGGAGAAAAGGAGAAAATGGTAGTAACCAGCATTTTTTTTTAAGAAGAGTTAAGAATTCACTCTTTCAATGGCCCCTTCAACCCTTTACCAAACAACAAAAGTGTAGATTTGTCAAAATTTAAAGCATTTGCAGATGACAGAATAAATGTGACTGAAAATTAAAATTTATTTTTGGAATGGGAAGAAAACATTATGGGAAAAGGACAAAATGCTGGTTAACCAGCATTTTGTCCTTTTCCCAGAATGTTTTCAAAAGGCTTCTTTCTAAGGGGTGTTAAAACTCGGGAATGAGTGGTAAAGAGTTAACAAGCAATCATGTGCTTTATGACCCAGAGGAAGTTTTTGGAAAGCATTGTTGAAAAAGAAGAAAATGAAGTCTCCTTTCCTTATCCTCCAAAAACAAATCTTATGTATTTCAGTAACATTTAACATTGTATGTTGTCTGCAAATGCTTTCAATTTGGAAGAGGCAAGAAATCTTCTTGTCTGCTCCAGGCTCAATATGTACCTCATATAGTATTTAGTTATTTGTATTGGGGTTTAACACCGTTTTAATAGCTTACATCATGGCGGTCAGTGCACCTACAAATGTGTTTCCTGGCTTTCTCACACAAGTACTGACACAAATTTCTTTCCAAGTAACTGACTACTTTTCTCACATGCATCATGGGTGAGAGGCAAAAACTTGCTGGAAAGGTTTGCCTCAAACGAGTATCCAGCTCGCAACCACCAGGTCACAAGTTGGATCCCCTAACCAGTGAGCTACACGGGTGGGCACTTCATATAGTAATTACTGTTGTCTAAAAAACCTTTTGCTATATAGGTTTTTTTCAACCTACCAACGAACAAGGGAAGAATATTGTGCAAAATACTGGTAACAGAAACTCCTGGAAAACGTGGACAGGTGCACTGGCTGCTGGGAGATAACAGAAATAGTTTTGAAAATGTTGATAGACATCATACAAATAAACATGAACAAGAAACAAAAGGCTTTAACCCTTTCCCACATGAACAAATTTTAGACTCAATCATAATGAAAGTATTTCTAGAGAAACTTCACATAGTTCATAATTATGATGACACTTGTTTCTAAAAGGGCAGAAAACATAGTGGGAAAAGGAGAAAATGCTGGTTACCAGCATTTTCTCCTTTTCCAACAATGTTTTCAAAAGCCTTCTTCTTCAAGGTCATTAAAGGTCAAGATTGTGTGGTAAAGGCTTTAAATTCAACAGCTGGTTACTGATATGGGAAAAGCCATCAAAAAACTTCATTTCAAAGTCAAGGGAATAACCCCATAATAACAAAATGCTCTAATAATCTCCATCTTTCCCCCTAGGACATGACAATTGATGATACTACATCTCAAATGTTACAGTTTACCAACAAATTGGACCCTTCTCTTCCAAATCATAACATTTGGACAAGGCTTCCTCCAAACAGGGACAATTTGTCGAATAAACTTGCAGAATGATTGGATTGTTTCAAAATACAAGTTCCAGTGGAGACAAAAACAGACTCAAAACTAATTCTAAAATAAACCTGATTGGGATAAAGTGCACTGTGATTCAACATTTTATTTAGAAATAATTCAATGGGAAAATGATGTTATACAATTTCTTATTTGTTTGTTTAGCGTGCAGTTTTCAATGTTAGTTCTGTTATATTATGATGGTCCATGCTTTGCAAGAATTTCTTCAAACAACATTCTTTCCAAGCCACTGGCTGTTTTCTCACAAATACCTTGTGACTTTGTCTGAATGTCGTGTTTAGCTGTAAGAAAAAGGAATGATATTGTAATAATTATCATCAATCCCTTGGAAAAAATTGAGCTCAGCATGGAATCAAGCATATGACTTTGCCAGTTTCACGGAAAAACTTAAGTCTCTTATTTTGCTCAAATCGGCTAATTGACTTAGTTTCTCACTTGATTTGAGTTCATTATTTGAGACCTATTTGAGACGCTGTGTCAACTAGACTATTACTTAAGTCTGTTAATATTAAAGAAATGGGTCTCAAATAACGAACTCAAATTAAGTGAGAAACAGGAGGCTGTTCTGTTCTGTTCTTAACAAATTGTTAGACTCCTGCATTTTGAAATCATTAGCAAAGCCAATTAAGAATAGCTTATATTGCAAGATTTTTCAATGGAAGGGTAAATACTAGTATAGTATGGGAAAAAGACAAATGGCTGGTTTCCAGTATTTTCTCCTTTTCTATAATATTTGCTGCTTTTCCTACAAGATTTTCAAAAGCCTCCTCCTTTAGAATCATTAAAACTCAGGATTCTGTGGTATTAAGGATTAAACACATGAATATGAAGGGAAAAAAACCTACAGTGTCAATCAATCATTATAAATTACTAACTTGGACCCCTGTGTTGTTTTGAAAGCAATTTGTTTCACAGGTAAGTCAATGTAATCAAGGTCTGGGATACATTATTAGTGACACTTCATCACTTACAGTTTGTTTTCCTCTGGGAAACTATAGTAAAGTGAATTAATGGTCTTTGAACTTGCAGCTTTGACTCTTTACTGAACAACAAAATTTTAGATTTGTACAAAATGAAAGCATTTGCAGACACCTATTTAACCCTCTGCCGCACAAAATAATTTCACAGCAAAAGTTCAAACTAAATTCAGAGTATTTGCAGATGACAAGTTGACATATAAAGTGCCTCTCACAAATATAATAGCACTTGCAGCCAGGGTAGATCAAGATCAGACTGCACAAAACATGCAGTCTGATCTTTGATTTAAACTGGCTGAGATATTTCAGAAAAGAGCAACATTAAGTTGAAATTGTTATAATATGGATATTATTTTTAGATTGAAAATGTCCACAGGGTTTATTACACACTCTCAGGGTTAAAAGTTGCTCAGTCAAATGTTGGATAAAAAACAGAGGGAAAAGGAGAAAATGCTCCCAAAATGTTTTCAAAAGCCTTTTAGATCTACCTCAGTGCTGATAATGTTTGGCATTGCTTTGTGAAGAGTTATTATTAACTCTATACAAAAGAACTTGTCCAAATTGAAAGCATTTGCAAAGGACAATTTAAATGTAGCTCAAATGATACAATTTGTCAGGAACAAAAACACTGTGGTAAAAGGAGGAAATTCTGGTTTCTTTTTTCTCTTTATCACAAAATGATTTCAAAAGTCTGTTAGATCTACTTCAGGGATGTTAATATATGGGATTGTTTGGGTAAGAGTTAACCCTTTACCACACAATGATGACTTTTAACACCCCTGATAGAGAAGGCTTTTGAAAACATTGTGGGAAAAGGAGAAAATGCTCGTTACCAGCATTTTCTCCTTTTCCCACAATGTTTTCAACCCTATCAAAGAAAAATTTCATACGATCCACACTGAAACTGTCATCTGCAAATGCTTTCAATTCGGACAGGTCTAAAATTTGTCGTGTGGTAAAGAATTAAACCTTTTCAACATGAGGACCATGTAAGATGAAACAGAAAAACAGACAAGAAAATATTTTGATAACTATTAGGATAACTCAATTAAAGTTTAAACTAATCAAAAGTTGATTGATTGAATGAATGATATTTTACGATGCTTTCACCATTATTTCAATTGTATCATCGCAGCAGGTCACATAATCATGTTTATGGTATGTCCTAGGTTTAACCACTACTAAACTGGGCCTTGAAGTGTCTTGCCCAAGATAACTCCCGTGAAGAACCTAGTACTCCCAGTGAGGCATAAACCAGGGGCTTCTAGGTTACAAGTTTTACTCTTTAGTTTTATCACTGAGCCACACAGGACCCCCTCAAAAGTCAACATATTTGGCAATTTATTACAGTACCTCTCTCTCTATGCAAAATAATAGCTTCTATAGACCCTGATTATTGATAAATGTCCAATTTCACTGCGACTCTTCCTGACTGAGTGGTAAACTAATTATATCTGAAACAAACTATATGTATGAACAAGCATGCCTAAAAAAATTCCCTTCAAACTTTTATTGCCTGTTCATTTTCGGTTTGATTTTAAAATTTTACCACCATAGATCTTTAAAACACAAGCCCAAGTGTTAGAGACCCTGAAGGAGAGACTGGTAATCAGTATTTTCCCTTTTTCCCTCAATCTTTTCTACTCTTTCAAAGACAAACGTCTGTTTCAATCTATTTTCAGTTTGTTGTCAGTCAAGTTAATGCTATAAAATAAACAAAGGCAAAGAAAGGGGAAATTTTGCTTAAAAGTCTTATTGTCTTCTGTTCTTTTTCAGTTTGGTTTCAAAATTTTATTACCTTTGTTAATTCTTTACCACAGATTCCAGTTTTAAGGACCCCAGCAAAAGAGGCTTTTGAAAACATAGTGGGAAAAGGAGAAAATACTGGTAACCAGCAGTTTCTCCTTTTACCCAGAGTTGTCCATTCTATAAAAGACAACTTCCACAATTTGAACCACATATGATTTGTTGGCTGCAAATGCTTTTAATTTGGACTAGTCCAAAATTTTTGTTGTTTGGAAAATAGTTAACTCTACAGTGCATACACACTAAGTCTTTCATGTATATATTGCATACATCATTGCCTCAATTTCAGATAACCATGTTAATTCAAATTCATGACTTTTATCCAGTCAGCAAGATTTTAGTTTCTTCCATATTAAAGTTTTTGCAGACAATAAATTAATTTAATCCTTTCCCAAATGTGAAATTTTAGACACTTGAAAGTTGACAGCATCAAAATGATAATTAATTCCGTAGATGACAACTTGGAAATTGGTCAAAATGAAATTATGTTTTCTGAAAGGGTAAAAAGCATTTTGGGCAAAGGAGAAAATAGCGGTCCGAGAAAATACTGGTTACCAGCAATTTCTCCTATTCCCTAATGTTTTCAAAAGCTTTTTCTCCTGAGTAGTTCATTAACCCTTTCTCAAACAATCCCTGGTTTTTAACGGCCCTGAAAAAGAAACCTTTTGAAATCATCGTGGGAAAAGGAGAAAATGCTGGTAACCAGCATTTTCTCCTTTCCCCACAATGTTTTCTACCCTCCCAGAATAAATCTCAATTTTTGAGTCACATTAATTTTGTCGTCTGCAAATGCTTTAAATTTGAACCAGTCTAAAATTTTGTCGACTGGTAAAGAGACTCTGAGTTAAACCGTGATTGTCTTGGTAAAGGGTCAAACATGGCTTGAATAGTAGAATTTGTATTAGAAAGGGTAGAAAACATTTTGGGCAAAGGAGAAAATGCTGGTTATTCCCTTACCCACAATGTTTTTTACCCTTCCAAAGACAAAAATCTGTTACATTTTTTGTCAGCATATGCTTCAGTTAACTGTTTACAATACAATCTTGTGTTTAACTCTTTACCAAATGAAAAAATTTTTGACTTGTCCAAATTGAAAGCATTTGCAGACGACAAAATAAATGTGACTCAAAAATTGAAACTTGACTTTAGAAGAGTAGAAAACATTGTGGGAAAAGGAGAAAATGCTGGTTACAATGTTTTTAGAAGGCTTCTTCCTCTGGGTCGTAAAAACCAGGAACTGTTTGATAAAGGGTTAAACAACCCTGAGGAAGGATCCTTTTTAAAACATTGTGGGAAAAGGAGAAAATGCTGGTAACCACTCCTTTTCCCACAACATTTTCTATCCTATCAAATACAGAAATCATTATTTGAGTTTAACTCTTTACTGCACAATCCCAAGTTTTATGGACCCTGCAAGAGAAGGCTTTTGGAACATTGTTGGAAAAGGAGAAAATGCGGGTAATCAGCAATTTTTTTCTTTTCCCACAATGTTTTCTACCCTTTCAAAGACAAATCCAATCATTTGAGCCACATTTAATTTGTCTTCTGCAAATTCTTTCAACTTGGACTTGTCGTCTGGCAAAGAGTTAAACCTCAACTAAAAAATCACAACTTTAAACGACCCCGAGGAAGAAGGCTTTTAAAACATTGTGGGAAAAGGAGAAAATACTGGTTTCCTGCATTTTCTCCATTCCCCACAATGTTTTCCACTATATAACAGACAACTTCCACAATTTGAGCCAGATTTAATTTGTCGTCTGCAATTGCTTTCAATTCGGTCCGAATTTTGTCGTCTGGTGAACAGTTAAGCCGTAGGCTAGCTCATGCCGGTTACCCATTATTTGACAAGGATACTTTTCAAAAATCGTCTGCTGCAAGCTTATTTCAGGACGTGATCTTCAATTATCAGACGCACCTTTTCCCGATCTTGATTCTTCAAAAACGGATTTTAAAAAGCAATTTGACACCAATATTCAGAAGCTTCGTGGTCTCCCGCAAACAATGCATGCACCGTACCGAAAAACGATCAATTCTTCAGCACGAATGAGTCACACATGTAGAAATTTTATTGATCATTTGTTATCATAAAGAAAATCATTTCTTACCCGTTCTTCTACATTCTGTTCCACGTTGAGATAGAAAGAATAGACAGATGAACAAGCTTGCCGTTGTGCGACCCATATTCCACAAACGTTCAGATTTAATCCAGTTTTCTTTTAATCCCCTTGATAATCTAAGCCATGTTCGCCGTCTTCACACACGCAAGGATAACACAAAACTGAACTTCAAAGGAGCCGCTCCGTGTAGAAGCGTCGCTTTTCGATCCAATTATCAAGGGACGTAACTCTAAATAAATCAATACTTAAGTGTAAACGAGTTGTTTATCTTGGTAATAGGATATTTTAGTTTACACAGGGATCCTATATAATACGATCCCTGGTTTACAGTACATATTTTATTGCCAACTTTAAAAAAAAAAACAATATGCGAGTCTGGGTTCCAGCCGGTCATTTTTTCTTTTATATATTGGGACTTTACTTTGTTATTTTTGACGCAGTAACTTCCATATATAAAACAGGGGAAAAAAAGATCGGTCTGGAACCCAGGCTGACATTAAACTTGCATCACATGAGAAGAAATACATGTCGGGCAAAAGGGTCTATCTACAAGTTTTCACAACTTAGATTCGGCCAATCCCTTGAAATAGGGAATCTGTTTGAAAAAAAAAACTATGCGTGAAGCATTATGATTTGAGCCAGGCTCTGGTAAAATGTAGTTTAAAGCGTCTCCGTTATATATTATACCGAGCAAGTCAACACAGAATTATGGATCCATAAAATCCACTTTGGCTAACAACCCGATTGGGTCATGAGGTAGACTGGTCTTTGACTAATAGCTAAAAGTTCGGCCCAGGTCAACCTGTGCGAACTGCGCAGGCTGACCTAGGTCGATACTTTTGACGATGTATTAAGCTCCCTTTTCACAGAGCATGGCTCAGTTAGATCTTATAGTTAGAGAGCACTTAACTATAGAATACTGGTTGAAGAGAGAATTATGACATTACAGCAATTATCGTAACGAACATTAAAGGGCTGACTCATAAATTGTGTAGGTATGGTAATGAGCTGAAAGTCGTACTAGGCACATTACCGCCAACGAAATTTAAATTGTCGTTGCAAAAAGTAAATCTCAAAAAAACAATTTGTGGAAATGTTTGACTCTTCACCAAACGACAAAATTTACACTTGTCTAAATTGAAAGCATTTGCAGACGAAAAATCTAATGTGCCTCAAATGACTAAACTTGTCTTTGATGGGGTAGAAAACATTGTGGGGAAAAGGAGAAAATGCTGGTAACCAGTATTTTCTCCTTTTTCCACAATGTTTTCAAAATGCTTTATTCACAGGGTCGTTAAAACTCGGGATTGTGTGTTAAATGGTTAACCTATATTCTGTGAACTCTAACCTCTAACTTCCTTAGTGAAAAATGTTGATTAAGATCAGATTGCATATCCGTCGAAACTTTCAAGCTTTAGATCTACCATAAGACAAAATTTATTTTTACATATTGCACGAATAGACAAAAATTTGAATGTTGCTCAAACTACAGAATATGTCGATAAAAGAGTGTTAAATTTAGAAAACTAGCGTTTCTCCCTCGTCCTATTTTCCTCATCATCCCACAAGGCTAATGCTCGTTTCTTGATGTAAAACTTAGAAAACCAACGTTATCTCCTTTCACCACAATATCCTAAAAAGTCTCCCCCCCCCCGGAAAACCAAAAAGTATGCCCTTTTCGAAAAGCAAAGGTCACAGTTTGGTTTCTTTGTTCTTTTTAGTGTTTAACGCCGTTTTCAGTATCACTTCAGCTATATCGCGGCAGCCATTGTACCTATACATGAGTTTCCTACAGTTTCCCATATTTTGCAGGATGTCCAATAGTATTATGAGCGCTTTCAAGAGTATATCAGTCATAATTCAGCTACAGTGCACTTATTCATGTGTTCCCCATTAATTATTGACTCGAAGTTACAAAATTGTGTTCTAACCATCGAGTTTTCGACTTAACGTTTTACCATTCACAATATTTTTTGATTCGTCCAATTTCAAAAATCGCAACTTATTTCGACCTCTCTAGGTTTATCTAGGAATCATAAAACCCTTTACCACACAATTCCGAGTTTTGACGACGCTGAGGTAAAAGACCTTTGAAAACATAATAAAAAAAGGAGGAAATACTGATAACCATCAGTGTCTCCTTTCCCCAGTCATATATACATGTATCCTTTCAATGAAAACTGCCTTTTTTAAGACACAATTAATTCGTCGTCTGCTGATGCTGTTAATTTGGAGAAATCTAAATCTTAAAGGACAACTAGTTGTCAAATGTAAACTATTCGGGGATCAAATTGCCGACAAATCTTATTAATACCATTTAAAAGTATAGATATTATCTGAATATGAAAATGCGTTACAGTGTAATTTGTCAAAGTTGCTGTCGCTGGTAGAAAAATGTATTGTATTGTTACAGTACACGCTTTTGTAAGCAACTGGAAATTCCACAGAGTGTACTTTGACACACTATCAAACCTAAAATAATACCCATAGGCTACTTTTAAATGGTTTGAATTAAATTGTCTGCATTTTGATTCCCAAATTGTTTACTTTTGGGTGCTAGTTGACCTTTCACCTGCTGTATTAACCCTTTACCACATGACAAAATTTTTGGCTTGCCCAAATTGAAAGCACTTGCACACAACAAATTAAATGTAGCTGAAATAATGGCAATTGCTTGTAAAAGTGAAGAAAACCTTGTGGGAAAAGGAGAAAATACTGGTTAACAGCATTTTCTCCTTTTCCCATAAGGTTTTCAGATGCCGTCTTCTTTAGGGTTGTTAAAACTGGGGATCGAGTGGTAAAGGGTTAGTTAAAACAAAGTGAATCTATTAAGGTGTACAAAGTAAGACAATGAATCACTTGACCGTAAGGGCCTGTAGAACAAGGGAAATACGATACTTGTTTGAACTTAATCTTTAACCTTACAAATTTGTGTTTAAACAACCCCTGAAAAAAAAAACAAGAACAGCTTTTGAAAGAAAACTATGTAAAAGGTGAAAATGCTGGTCATCAGCATTTTCTCCTTTTTCCATAATATTTTCTACTCCTTCAAAAACAAATCCCATCGTTTGAGCCACATTTTAGTTGTTCATCTGCAAAGGCTTTGAAATTGGACAATTCTAAAATTTTGTTGTCTTATCAAGAGTAAAGGTCCCTTAGTTAAATTGAAGTGACAATAATCGTATATCTTTTGACTTCCTTCGTCATATTCCGTATATGATCGACAATTTGGTCGATTACATTACGGAATGTACCGAGAGAGCTCGGTCGCAACGAGTATGGACGAAATATGCCGAGAACAACTTACGAAGATTGCTCGGAAGAGTTAATATCTCTATTTCTTATGGTGGCATATTTCTGCCGCGAGATACGAGATAGCTATCATGATAATTTTAGAAAACTATCGTGATAAAACACAGTTTCCTGGAAATATTATCTAGATAATAAAAATTTTCACGATAAAAATATCGCGATAATTCTACCTGTTATCACGATTTTTTTTTTTTTTGCTTTAGTGCCCACAACTGACATTCACGGTATCTATAATTAGATACTGTTTCGGAACATCTTCGTCTACAACCTTATGAATTCTCCTTTTCCCTGAATGGTTTTAAAGTGTTCGTAGGAGGAATTTCGAGTCGTCTTTGTGATTTTACAGGTTTCTGTTCTTTTCGAGTCTTGTCAAAATTTACTAATTGAGCTACAATTATTAATTATTCGAACTTTTACTTACTGCAATCTTGTGAAGTCAAAAACTACCGAGTTCATCCAAAGATAAATTTTCTATTCATAGATATCGAGAAACAGGTAGAACTATCAGGATAACTTTATCTTGCATGTCAGCTTCGCGCACGATTGAGAAATTTTGCGTTAGAATAATAAGTTTATCGTGATATTTTTTCAGGAAACTTTCCACTATCTCGATAAAATTTCCAGGAAGCTTTAATTTATCGCGATAGTTTTGTAAAATTATCATGATAGCTATCTCGTATCTCGCGGCAGAAATATCCCACCATAATTTCTCCATTTGATTTTTATGGTGACATATTTCTGCCATGAGATCCGAGATAGCTATCATGATAATTTTACAAAACTATCGCGATAAATTAAAGTTTCCTGGAAATTTTATCGAGATAGTGAAAAGTTTCCTGAAAAAAATATCACGATAAACTTAATATTTTAACGCAAAATTTCTCAATCGTGCACGAAACTGACATGCCAGATAAAATTATCGTATTAGCTCTACCTGTTTCTCGATATCTATAAATAGAAAATTTATCATTTGGATGAACTCGGTAGTTTTTGACTTCACAAGATTGCAGTATGTAAAAAATCGAATAATTAACAATTGTAGCTTAATTGGTAAATATTGACAAGACTCGAAATGAACAGAAGTCTGTAAAGTCACAAAGACGACTCGAAATGCCTCCTACGAACACTTTAAAACTATTCAGGGAAAAGGAGAATTCATAAGGTTGTAGACGAAGATGTTCCGAAACAGTATCTAATTATAGATACCGTGAATGTCAGTTATGGGCACGAAAGCAAAAAAAAAATCATGATAACAGGTAGAATTATCGCGATATTTTTACTGTGAAAATTTTTATTTTCTAGATAATATTTCCAGGAAACTGTGTTTTATCACGATAGTTTTCTAAAATTATCATGATAGCTATCTCGTATCTCGCGGCAGAAATATGCCACCATAGATTTAACTCTGTACGAGACGAAACAATTTAAGACTTGCCTAATTCAAAAATATTTGTAGACGGCATATTAAGTCTGTCAGGTAAAAAGGGATTTGTCGTTGGGTGGGGAGGAAAATAATGTGGAAAAAGAAGAAAATGAGGATTACCAACATTTTCTTCTTTTCCCATGTTTTCAAGAGTCTTCCTCCCCAGTGTCTATATAAAACGTGGGATATTTTGATACGGGGTTAAAAGTTAAAACAAAATATTTTCTCTGAAACGTTTCGCCGCATGTCTGAAGGCTACCTAAACAATCTTTTTTAAAAAAAAAAAAAAGATAAACGGCGTAAATTTGCCAGCAGACAGGTAGGGGCCCTTAGAATAAACATGTCCAATTTTTGACCAATCACAAGTTTCTGTTCATTCATTTGTTGTCAAAACCAAAAGGATGTCAAAAGCCAGTACATGAACAGCCCGCATAGCTCGATTGGTAGAGCGTAGGACTCGTGAACGTGATGTTTCGGGTCACTTGAGGGTGTGGGTTCGATTCCCACGGCTGGCCATCTAAAATTACTGAAAAGTCTTTCGAATGAGACGTTAAACCGATATCCTATGTGATGGTACTATACACCGAGCACGTTAAAGAATCAAGCGTAACTTGGATGGGTTTCGTCCTGTATCTGCACTATCCCCCGTAACAATACTAACAGCACTTAGGGTGGGCGTGGCCCATATGGGCAACCGGTGGCGAGGATAAATTAACGCATAATCATATTCAAATCTTCCTATTTCATAGGTATTTTAGGAGGAAAGATATTTCCTTATCGGACAGTGTAGATCCAAGATCAGACTGCACGTTCTGTGCAGTCTGATCTTGATCTACGCTGTCCGCCAAAGGTCAGTGAGTCGCGCTAAGCAGGCTAAGGGTTAAGACGCCCGTAAAACGGTTTTTAAAACCTTTTTTGCTAGTTTGTACATGTATTCCAAATTTTCAAAAGAATCACGACGAAACAAAATCTGTACACGTAATAAAGGATTAGTGATATTGTTGTGAAAGTTCAGTGGTACTGTAAACAAATATCTATTATCTACCATAAAGACTGAACATGTCAATAACCTTTACCACACAATTTAGAGTTTTAACGGCACTAAGAAAGGAGGCGTTTGAAAACATTGTGGGAAAAGGAGAAAATGCTGGTTAACCAGCATTTTCTCCTTTTTCCACAAAGTTTTCTACCTTTAACAGGACAAAGCTCATCATATGATATTATTTACAATAAAGACTAAACATGTTAATACCCTTTACCACACAGTTCCGAGTATTAACGACCATGAGAAAGGAGGCTTTTGGAAACATTGTGGGAAAAGGAGAAAATACCGGTAACCAGCATTTTCTCCTTTTTCCACAATGGTTTCTAACCCTTTTAATGATAAAGCCCTTCATATTAAAATATTCAAAAGGGACCGGTCTAAAATTTTCGTCGAAAAGTGAAGAGTTAACGCTTTTCTCCGAGATAAAATCGTATGAAATGTCCATAATAATGAAAGCATAATCATGTAGCCTACAAATTGGTTGTGGCTCAAATTAAAAGATTTGTTTTTGGAATGTTGGAAAACAGTGAAGGGAATAAAAGAATTGATTGCTGGTTAGCAGCATATTCTCATTTTTCACGATGTATTGTTGATTTCTCTTACCCAGAAGCACCATAGCCTTACAGAGTTTAGTGAAGGGTTCGAATTTTCTCCATAATCTCTTACCTGTAGGTGTCAGCTGTCAGCGGACGAATTTCAAACCATTTTTGTAAAATATAGCCTATAATCGTGGATTAAGGTGTGATATATAAATATACATATATGTTTAAACATGAAAAGAGACAATTTTCATTAAAGGCAATTTCTCCTTTTACAACGATGTTTCAAGAGTCGATTTCTGCAAGACCACA
Organism: Hippopus hippopus; assembly: GCA_946811185.2. Classification (NCBI taxonomy): domain Eukaryota; kingdom Metazoa; phylum Mollusca; class Bivalvia; order Cardiida; family Cardiidae; genus Hippopus; species Hippopus hippopus. The sequence continues at coordinate 4,614,571 of OX328108.1, read as the reverse complement.
AAACAAGTCCTCTGCAGTATATAAAATGCTAACTCTTTCTTCACCAAATATAATCCCAGGCATTTTTCGTTGGCTAAAATACAATCCGCTGAAACTTTAAAAGATAATTTTATCTCATTGGCTTGGCTAAACAAGCGAACGGTATAGAATCAAGATCAGACTGCACGTTTTGTGTTGTCTGATCTTGATCTAAGCCGTCCGCAAGAGCCGATATTTTCAATGCTTATGTCGCTGAAAGGGTCACCGCTTTTGTAGTACATGTATTCTGTTGTACCTAGAGCTTTAGAGCTAAGATACTTTCGTTTTGCGGAATACACCTTTCGGAACAACGAAGTTGGAACAACGGTAATTCTCATTACTATTACTTATTATTATTTCTTCTTCTTCTTCTTCTAATAATAATATCATCAGATATTGTAATATGTCGTTTTATCCCAAGTTATCATTTCATTATTATTATTTAGTAACGTTATCTTTGATGCTGTTGGTCAGTGAATAAACCGTAGATTTTCATTTCTTCTGCTTTGAAAGTCGAACGGTACTAAGTACATGTACTACGATCATTTTCTTTCTTTCTTTCTTTCTTTCTTTATGTCTAGCCACGCGAGCCTCAAACTTCTTAATTAATTTTGTCTCTTTTCCTAACGAAATCTTTGTGTGTATACCCGTACGCCTGTCTTTCTACCAGTCAAGACTTTTCGTTATAATGGTGTTTTACGTCACTTTAAACAGTATTTCATCTATTTTACAAATCCTAGACGTTCTTCCAAATTGAAAGCATCAGCAAACGACAAATTTTAAGGCGATAGAAGTGAACCGAAGTTTTTTGAAAGGGTAAAAACATTGCGGGAAAAGGGAGAAAATTCTGGTTTCCAATATTTTCAAAAGCCTTCTCCTTTAGGGTCGTTAAAACTCGGGATTGTCTGATTAAGAGTTAAAACAAGGCGAATGCCCACTGACTATGTCTGACCGGGGTTTCACCAGGGTCAGAGTTCACCAATCATTCTTAAGAACATTCTTAGTCTTATTCTCAATAGTTTTCTGAATTTGAAAGTAATACAACTTCTGATTGGCAGAGGAATTCGGTTCAGCCAATCGGAACTTGCGTTACTTTCGAAATCTAGAATAAGACAAAGAGTATTATTAAGAATGGTTTGTGAATACGAGCCCTGCAGCTCTAACTTTCTGCGTTATTTCCTGTGTTGTACTAACTCACACCTCTTACACGTTATATACATCACATTTATGTTACCATGGAAATAGTAATAATAATCTTTTACGCTGCCAGGTAGATAAATTGGATTTTTTCTATCAGTCAGAAAAAAGACCTAGTTTTGGCAGGTTGGAGTTCGTTTTGTAAGAATATCTTTCAATGAACAGAGTGGAAAAGATCAAAGATCAGACGTAAATTTTCAGCCGTCTAATCTGAGTGCGCTATCACAATACTGCACTGTAAGTTTTACAAGCGTTTTATGGGTTAACAAACAGGTACCCCCCTCCTCCCCCCATCGCCCCCGTAACCGAGTAGTTTATGCATAAACAAAATACAAGTATGTACTGCGTTTTCTTTATATATTTACGTTCTTTCTGTATCAGTTCCCGGGATTTTATTATCTGGGAATCTCTGTTTACCTTTCTCCACTATGTAGTAGATCAACAGTATGTAGTTCTCATTTATTACAATCCGAGGCCATAATTATGTTTCTGTATTGTGTTTTGTGATATAATAAACACGGTTAACTCTTAACCTGCTAAATAAATGAAACTTTCAAGCCGACAGTTAAAAAAAAAAACAGAAAAATGTTAAATTTCAAACTTACCTTTTGGAGAAAAACATCTTCTTATCAGACAGTGTAGAACCAAGATCAGACTGCACATTCTGTGCAGTCTGATCTTGATCTACACTGTCCGCAAAAGGTCAGTGAGTTGCGCTTAGCAGCCCAAGGTTTAAGTTGGAATAACTGTTGAAAGACTAGATTAAATTTGTCAAATTGATTACGATCAACTACAGGTAAACAATTTGTTGATAATAACGAGCGACAGCGAGTTACGGGCAAAGCCCGTAACGAGCGAAGCTCGTTTTACGGTAACACCGTTCTAGATTTTTAAAAATGAAATTCCGACTTCGTTATGGGTTTTAGTCTAAATCTAAATAGAGATGACTTAAAATTGAGGGTCCTCCGGTTAGTCGCACAGCGTCACACGTATGACAATCTTTCGCACAAGTACCTGATTGGTCAAAAATGACAATAATTATCTACCGATGGGGTGATTACTTAAAAATCATTATCAGTTTAATGAGTACAGATTATCTAATTTTTTACTTACTTTCAGCGTATTTAGCGTCTATTTGTGTATAAACATACGCAATGATCTATGCTAGCAAATAATGACGTCATTAATTATACTATTCTTACGTCATGCACGAGCCGTTTTTTCGCGGAAAATATTGTGTCGTAGAAATCATGACTAAACTAGTTTTTTGACTGTTTCAAAATACCATTTACAGAGAAAGCCGGATTTATGATCTGTAAAAAGAGGGCTTAATGCACCTTCAAAAACTACCGACCCTGGTCTGCCTGTGCAGTCCGCGCAAGCTAACCTGGGTCAAAACTCTTTGCTAGATCTATTTTTCAACTTTCTGCAGGTCAAAGGACCAGTATGCATGCCTTTTGATTCAGTCAGTTATCATACAATATGGACGTATAATTATGTGATGACTTGCTTGGTATCATACATCACGGAGATGCATTAAACCCTCTTTTACCGCAACATGGCTCAAATATATTTATTCAGTGTTACGAAAGCTTGTTGATAGATCTAAAAGTTTGGCGTTTTTTTTTTTTTGCCAGAAGTTGGATATCTATCCGATAACTCGGCAAGTTTCATTCCTAGGATTATTGATAGATCTAGATCTAGTCATTGCGACAAAATTCATTCCTTTATCTACACTGATCACTGTTTCAATGATGGACATGTAGGAAAGTAGATGGGATGAAAAAGGAAAGCTAGTGATTTACCCACTCTGATTTTAAAGAAACTCCAGGTAAAACATGGGTAGACCTGTGCACTGACAAAGAAATGAAAAAAAAAAAATCTGTTTTTGTTTGTTTGTTTGTTGTTTGTTTGTTTGTTTTTTCCTTTTATTTGTATATTCATTGCGGCGGCAAGTGCACCTACCATGCGTTCCTGAAGTTCCTTTTACCAGTACCCTGCTCAATATTTTTCTAAACCTACTGACCGATTCCTCGTAAAAGTCAAAGTCTCTCCTATATAGATCTAGATCTACATGCAGTGAGGAAATGTTCCCGTAAAATGCTCTTTAAAAGTATGTTAACCAATAATCATTTCAAGTTATTATTTTTTTCTGGACATAAATTAGCAAAATTGTCAAGGAACTGTCTTTATTTTGTTAAAAAAATCAGGGACAGTTCGCCGTTTTTCGCATGTGTAAAGCTACGAAAGAAAAATGCTTTCTACTTTTGACAACGCCCAAAATTAGTTTTGGCAAAGCCGGAATATCGAACTAAAAAACCGTTTGATTTCAAGATCTAGAATCTAGCTCGTCATTCGAATTAATAGATATTTGTTCCACAAATCATTCACGTCGCTCGTATTGAGGCTTTGCCTTTTTCATATTACATAACAGTATGTTCACTATGTTTTACCCGTTTTCAGTGGCGTAGCTAGACATACGCATATGCAAAGGCGTAACGTCGAAATGTTCGCGCATGTTTTTCGCATAAAAAAAATTGATTTACCAAAGGTCGAACCCATTTACACCATAAATTAAACATTATTCAGAATTTTGCTTCTGAAAGATTAAGAATAATTTCCTGCAAAACCGATCTTTGAAGTACAGAAATGCCACATTCGTTTTCTTTCATCCCGGTGGGTGGTATGGCCTCCTGACCACCTTCCACATTTGCCTAGGTTCAAAAAAGGCCCAGCTACGCCTATGCTTTTATCGAGGACTGATGAACGGAAGGGCTAGTTTGTCAGGGGTTGCAAGTTCGAGAACCGACTTGGCTAAACCTGTCTCCGAGAATTGATAAAACTGCGACTAGAATCATTTCCCTTTCTCTGCATGTAAAAACATTTTTTTTCGAAAGGGGATATTTTACATCCGATCCCTGGTTTCGACTTCGGTTGTGTAGGAAAGTAGTAACGGTGGTTCTCAAATTTTTTGTTTTGCGTTGTATTGGTGAAGACACTAATGGAACGCGTGGATATGAGTAGGCCTAGTGTTTGAGTGCTAACTAGTACTATCAAGGAACTTGCGTTTAGAAGCGAAAGTTCCAATATTTCGCATGTATATCACTAAAATACATATGTACGAAGGCCTCGTAGGGAAGGGGAGAGGCAGATTCCCCACCCCACCCCGATACTTTGGAGGGGGAGCCTCATTGTCCCCTTCTCCCAAATAATTTTTTTCTCTTTTCATGTTTTAACTCTAATAGACTAAATACCAATGCTTGGAACACCACGATTAATACTGCTATTATCACTAAAATATCAATACCAGTACCAATAAATTCTTTGACATTTTAGTCGTTACAGATTTCGCCTGTCTAGAGAACGTAGTTCATGTCCGTTGACGTCAGTTATGAAAAGATGGATGTGCCAGCACATTATCATAGCCTATCAAAAGGTTTATACGAAATGTACAAAACATCTGTATTGACTGATGTCGTTTTGGAGACTTCCGGTGGACGTATAGAATGTCACAGAAACGTTCTGGCAGCAACCAGTCCGTATTTCAGGTAAGGTCAAAGTTTTTGAGGGTTGAAATAAACAAAATATCTTCGAGTTGAAACAGTTGTAGACAGTGCTTTTAATGTCAATCTGATTTGAAGGATGGTCCTTTTTCCATTAAAAGCCACCACCGAAAAAATGATCCGGGAAAGGATGATAAAAAAAAAAAAAAGAAATAAATAAATACAAAAACAAATGAAGTAGATCTGAGAACGAGAACAAGATATGTATCCGATACTTCCTACTGATGTTTAGGACAAACAAACAAAAAAAAAAATGCACCTCATAACGGATTTATTTCCACCTAAAAAGCTATTTACAACCGCATTTCCTGTACTTAATTGTATCTTTGAATCGACTTATTCCAGGGCGATGTTTACAAATCCAGTTAAAGAGCGAGACGAAAGGACCGTTTACATCCATGATGTTGAACCAGATATACTTGGATCTGTGGTGGCGTACATCTATACCGGAAGTATTCAACTAACCAATGAAAACGTACAGGAAGTGTTGGTTACCGCTTCTATGTTTGAATTGGAACATTTATTACGTCATTGTTCGCTTTATATGGCAAAGGAGATTTGTTTAACGAATTGTTTAGAAATATTCATGTTTTCTTCACATTATTCGTGTTTTGAGCTCAAGGAAAGTGCAAAGGAATACGTCCTAGATCATTTTACAGATATTATCGCCGATAGAAATGAAATACAGAAATTAGATTTTGAGGGTCTAAGAGATATAATTTCCAGTGATGACTTATGGGTAGACAAAGAAGAGATAGTTTATGATACTATAGTCAAGTGGACTACATGCGGCGACAGAACTGCATATTTTCCAGAGTTATTTAAGCATATAAGGTTAAGTTTGCTTGACGAAAATTTTGTAAATGAGCACGTAGTGACTAACCCTCTGGTTAAAAATGATAAAAGTTGCAGTAGAATATTAAAGAAATACGACACCTATAAAATAAACAGTGGTTCTATGCTAAGTATCAATGAAAGTACCGATTCTTCGATTGTAGGTTTGAACCCCCAACCAAGAAATGGAATGTATAATAGAACGATGCTTGTCTTTTCTAGCGGTGCAAATGGAAGAGACGAACGATCTTTAACTGCGTTTGATCCTCGCTGTATGAAAAATTATATAGGAATAAAACCCCATGACACTTTCGATTTTAAGTTTAAAGTTGATCATTACAAACTGGTAAGTTTACGAGGAAACAGACTGTATTTCATTGGTGGCATATTCTATAATGACCATCATTTCGAAGATCATAGTTCCGCATTAAAGGATGTTTATCAATATAATATGAAGGAAATAAGATGGGACAAAAAAGCCAGTATGAACACCGCAAGGTGCTGTTTCTCGACTGCTGTATACGGAAATGCAGTTTATGTCTTGGGAGGAAAACCGACATACCCTAGAGGAGAACCAACAGACTTGGTAGAATTTTATGACGTTGACCTTGACCTTTGGACGGAAACATCCCCACTTCCGATTAAAATGTACAATCATGCATCTGCTGCATCGCATGACGCCATTTTTGTTTTTGGGGGTAAAGACGAAGATGATGAAATTTTGGATACAGTATTTCGGTATCAAATTGCAACTGCAAATTGGACTCTCGTGACAACACAGATGTCGAAACCGCGAGTGCAATTGTCAGCTTTTTATTTTAGATCTAATTTCTATTTAATAGGCGGAGAATCTTTACACGAAAATATTGTCACGGTAAACATTTACGATCCACAACAAAATAAATGGAAGTTTGGACAGGATTTTCCGGAGGAGCGTAAAATACGACATGCGACCTTCCATGATGGCATGATTTATGTGTGTGGTGGGGTTCGCTTTCTTGGAATTTCCGGGAGAAGGTCACGCAAAGTTGAATCACGTGACTTGTACAAATACGATATTGCTCGAGATACATGGTCAAAAGAAGTGAAGTTGGTGCAGTATGGCAATACAGAATCCCTCGCTGTGGCTGTGTTGAACACAAAATACTTGCAAGAAAGTGAATTCATCAGTTCTTTGTGATACTGCGACCTCCTTATTTCTCTTTACCAGGCGACAAAATCAGACTTTTCTTTAATTTTATGCATTTGCAGACGATAAATGGGGCTCAAATAATTGGATTTGTCAGTTAAGTTGGGAGACATTGTGGGAAAAGGAGAAATGCTGGATACCAAAATTTTTCCCTTTTCTCACAATGTTTTGGGTCGTTATAACATGGATTGTTTAGTAAAGGGGTAATCACTAACCATCCTGTCATTTTTTTTCTTGTGTCTATACCAATAAGTAGAGTATTTATGTCTTTAATTCTGGATTCAAGTGGCATGAAAGATGCAGATGACAAAATTTGAATTACTTTTATTGTAAATGATGGCTTTTGTCTTTGAAAGGGTGGAAAATATTGGGAGGAATTAAATGCTGTTTATTAACATTTTTTGTTGTTCTTCCTATACCATTTAATAGCCATATAAAAAGTCTCTTTCCATTGGTGACAAGATTTTTTCTAATCCCAGAAGTATTTTTATCCCCAGGGTCTTTAAAACTGGGGATTGTTTGGTAAATGTTTAAATAATATCAGAAAGGGGTTAAAAATATGTGGGCAATGCTCTCTGCAAAAATAATCAACCCATGTCGGCCTGTGTGGACAGCGCTGTGTCTAAACTTTTTGCTTCTGGTACATTTTCTGCATGTTTAAGGACCATTCTACTTCATTATTCAGTCAGTCATTAGATAAATGAATTAAATGGATCTGTAATCATTTGATGACTTTCTTGGTACAATGTGTCAAGGAGATGCATTTAAACTCCTTTTCCCAGATCGTGGCTCAGACAGGAATGAATGATTGGTGTTTTATGCCCTTTTCAACATTATTTCAGTCATATCACAGTGACAGCTCACATATTCATGTGTTTCCTGAGCTTCACCAGTGCTAGGCCAGGGCTCTGAAGTATCTTGCTCAAGGACACTCGCACGAAAAACCCAGTGGATCAGGTCGGCCTCGAACCCTAGACCTCAGGCGACGAGTCCCACGCTTTACCACTGAGTCATGCAGGGCCCTCTCAGACATAAGCAGTTAAATGTCATTCCAAGCATGTAAAAACAAAAGCAAAGGCATATAACTTGATGGAATATTTATTTTCGTGCGTAATTCATTCAGATACACTCAAGCACAAAAATCTAACAGAAAAACCATCTTTTCATTCAGGAAAGTATAACAAAATATTTCACAACAAATCTCCTTCTCAAAACCAGCTGTATTGTATAATAGTATGAGGTCAGACTTTGATAAATCTAACAAAAGTGATTGCAAAAGTAACTGAAAAATTCTCTCTTAACTCTGTACTACACAACTAAATTTGGGACTTGTCCAAATTGAAAGCATTTGCAGTCAACTATTTAAGTATAGCTGAACTGGTGGAATTTTTTTTATAAAAGGGTAGAAAACATTGTGGGATTAGGAGAAAATGTTGTTTACCAGCATTTTCTTCTTTTCCCACAATGTTTTACAAAGCCTTCTTCCTCAAGGTCCTTATAGCTTGTGATTGTGTGGTAACAATCTTGCACTGTCTTTTCAACACTGACGAAGAATACTTTTGAAAATGTTGTAAGAAAAAGAAAATAAGTATGCAACAGTATTTTCTTCTTTGCCTACAATGTTTTCTACCCTTTCCAAGACAAATCCTATCATTTGGTTTGTATGTAGTTGTATGCAGTTTGTTATCTGCAAGTTTGTTATCTGCAAATGCTTTCAATATGGACAAGTCTAACTTACATGTAAATGTTAGAGTTAGCAAATACTTTAACTCTTTAACAAACGACAAAATTTTAGACTGGTCCAAAATGAAAGTATTTGCAGACGATAAAACTAATGCGACTCAAAAATTGAAATTTGTATTGGGAAGGGTGGAAAACATTGTGGGAACAGGAGAAAATGCTGGTTACAAGCACGTTCTCCTTTACCCACAACGTTTTCAAAAGACTTCTTTCTCTGACACATGAAAACCCGGGATTGTTTGGTAAAGAGTTAACCTGGGGAAATATATAACTTAAAAACAAATATTTTCAAACCGGTATGGCTTCAAAAATTCCTTGCAAAAAAGTCTAACACATCACTGTGGAAACAACATTTACACCCCACCCCTGCCCATCAATGGCAATGGAATATATAAAAACACTTGTACCATTCCCCATACTGTTTTCAAAACCATCAAAAACAACATATTGTTATTCTTTCCTTCACACTTTTCTCCCTTGTGTAATTTGGAGTACAAAAATACAACATAATGTAGACCTAACAATATCCTGTACAGTAAAAGGTCAACTCTTTACCAGATGACAAAATTTAGACATGTCCAAATCCAAAGCATTTGTAGATGACAAAATTAAATGTGGCTCAAATAGTGGAAATTGTCTATGAAGGGTTAGAAAACATTATGAGAAAAGGAGAAAATGCTGGTTACCAGCATTTTCTCCTTTTCCCATAATGTTTTCATAAGCAATCCTTTTCAGGATCCTTAAAAAATGTCTGGATTGTGTGGTAAAAAGTTGAAGGTTGGTTTGTTCTTGTAAATGTCTACCATTTCCACATAACCAAACATCACAGTATTGCTGATGCCATACAAAATACAGATTCAAAAACTCTTGAAAAACCTCAGGAGTTGATATAGAATTTGAGTATTTCTTTCCTCAAAAATAATTAGGCCTTCTTCTAAATTGATAACTGATTACCAGCATCTTCTCTTTTTTCGAAAAAAGTTTTCAAAAGCTAGCTTCTTTACGACTGTTAAAACACTGCATAGTTTGTCAAAGGATTGATCATACTGGGTGCTGGCCATAAACAGTGGTACCGTAATTTTGTTACTAAAGATCTTTGCACAAAACAGTAAGCAAAGTTGCAGTAAAAAAATGAGTATTTTTCCGAATACAAAAGTAAAAAGTACACGCACTTGTATTACACAAAAATCTCTTAGAACCATTGCGTTGTTGTCATTCTTTGCCTTTTGAGCTTAGAAAATTGCACCTGTCTATCACAAACATTAAGAAACATATGAGTTGTAACCAAGGTAGCATTTGCAATATCAGCAAAGCCTTCCTTCTGTTACAATGTTTCCAACTCTGTACTGAAAGTTCAGTATACACAACAAGGATAAACACATTTGAGCCATGCTCTGTGAAAAGGGGGTCTAATGTATCTGCAAAAAGTTTTCTGTCCTCTGTCAGCCTGTGCAGCTGCGGGTAACCTGGGTCAAAACTTTATCCTTTTTTGTAAATTTCCTGCATGTCAAAAGACCATTCTACCTCATGATTGAGTTCATTGTTGGACAGAAAGGATTTTATGGACCCCATAGTTATGTGAGGAGTTGCTTGGTATGATGATCATATAGATGCATTAAACCCCCTTTTTTTCCAGAGAATGGCTCTTATTTGATTATGTCAGAAATCTTCAGAAAAAAAATCAAAATGAAAAACAAAGCATGAAGATGCAGTTTCAAACCCTTTACCAAACAATCCCTTGTTTAAATGACCTTAAGGTAGAAGGCTTTTGAAAAAATTGTGAGGAGAGGAGAAAATGCTGGTGAACAGGATTTTCTCCTTTTCCCACAATGTTTTCTATCTTTTTTCAAATAATTTGACATCTGCAAATGCTTATCACTTGGGCAAGTCTAATTTTTTTTTGTCTGGTAAAGAGTTAAACAAGCATGCAGAACTTTTTCTAGAGTTACATTCATTACATCTAAGAATTAACCCTTTACCAAACAACAACATTTTAGGCATAGCCTTATTGAATGTACTTGCAGATGAAATATTGGATGTAGCTTAAACGATGACATTTGTCTTTAAAGGGGTAGAAAAAAATTGTGGGAGCAGGAGAAAATGCTGGCTATCGCCATTTTCTCCTTTCCCTACAGTGTTTCCAAAAGTCTTCAATCTCAAGTTTGTTACAACTCGGGATTATTTGTAACAGGGATAACAGACACATATTTATCTGAGTAACTGAATGCTGGAATAACTCAATTTCATCTGTAACTGTCATGGTGTGTATGAGAAAGCATGAGTACATAAAAACAAGAGCATGACATGTGGGTACCAGCGCTTGGCTTAAGTGCTTGATTTTCAGTAAAAAATGCAAGTGGAAAAAGGGGCATAACTGTGTAAAAATGTTTTGATGGTTGCCAGCCCCTGTTGTAGGAGTTCCCCTTTTGATAGTTAACCCTTTCAGCACCATAGGCGAAAACATTGACTCTTTCGGACAGCATAGATCAAGATCAGACTGCACAGAACATACGGTCTGATCTTTGATCTACACCTTCCGCTTGTGTAGTCAAGCCTATACAATCATCTTTTTTTCAAGTTTCAATGTATTGTATTTAGAGCCGTTGAAAGAGGTCGAGTTTATTTATTTGGCACTGAAAAAGTTCATAACTTGTCCAAGTTTGAAGTAAATATCTGCAGTAATAACAAAGGTATTACAAAATGTCAAAGTTTTTGCACGACGAAGACAACACAAACGACAACACCAGGGCTACGACAATAACTTGTTGTTTTCTTCAAAAACAGCCAAGCTAAAAATCAGCGATGATGATAGGCCAACTTGTATACGTTCAACATGTACAGGAAAGAAATATATACACATAATAGTTCTGTAAAAATCACTTCTATCAAAATTAGGCCATGACTGTTTTCATCCTAGAGTAATGACACTAACTGCAAGCTTTAACTCTTTACCAGGCAACAAAATTCTAGGTTTGTCCATATTATAAGTATTTGAAGACAATACCATAAATGTGGCTCAAATGATGGGATTTGTCTTTGAAAAAGATTAAAAGCATTGAGGGAAAAGAGAAAATTTGGGTTATCAGCATTTTCTCTTTAACCAACAATATTTTCATGAGCCTACCATTAGGTCATAGAAAAAAAGAATGTTTCCTTAAAGATTAAACTTCGATGGGAAATTCTATTTTTCATGCTTTGCTACCAAACTAGCTGGCATTTACTGCCCACACTCTTCAAACTGCTCTTACTGTTATTTTTAATATTACACTCACAAAAAGTATAGTAAAATACCTGTATGATATACCATCTGCCATTACAATGTTGAAAAAATTCTCTCACACACAAGAAAGAAGCAAGGTAATTTTGACCATGCCAATATTTACCATGGAAACATTTAAAAAAATCTCTTGCCTTTTTCCAACCTCACATACAGTCTTCTGTCATGTTCTCTTTTTCTCTGATATGTGTTGAATCTATTAAAGTAAAACAGATGGAAGTATTTACATATGAAGCATGACATGATTCAAGTCCACAGTGATACAAAAAATGTTGTCAACCCTTTGGATGCTGCAGACAGTTTTAGCTTCTTTTGCAAGCAGAGTATATCAAATATCACACGGAATAAAACATGCAGTCTGATCTTGAATCTACACTGTCTGACATTTCCAAACATATTTTAGTCCAAATTTGCTTTACCTTAAAAAAAAAAAATGTGCTTTGTTTTTTTCTCTGCCTGAAATTACAAATTTCACTTTCTACTTTGGAAAAAAGCTCACTTTGCAATCAGAAAATTGAACATTTGATTTGAACTTCTGCTTTTGACAGTTTAAACATCCATGAGAAATTCACCAAAATTATAATTCTCACAATCCCCTTTGCAATCCTTACAACTCTCATTAAAATCCACACAATTCTGTTTGAAATTGAAACAGTTCATTTGAAATCCTCACAACTCCCTTTGAAATTTGAACAACTATCTGTGAAATCCTCACAACTCATTAGAAATCCTCATAATTCCCTTTAGTCCTCACAACTCCCTGCACAATCCTCACAACTCCCTATGAAATTTGAACAATTCATCTGAAATCCTCACAACTCTCTTTGAAATTTGAACGGTTTCTTTTTAAATCCTTACAACTCTCCTTGAAACCTTAACAATTTCAACTAAAACTTACCTTACAACTCTCTGAAATTTGAACAATTCCCTTTCCAGATATGTTTGGAATCTAAGTTAAATATTAAAGAAATATGTACACCACGATTACATGCCCAATAGGTAGTATATAGCCGTGTATATTCTTTATTTATCAGGATATATGGATACTATTTCCACAATACATGTATTTCGAAATCTTACATACAAATCCAGGAAAAAAAAAGAAAGTCTGAATCAAAAAAGTCTTATCTTGGACATCTAGATCTAATTCCATTGACCCTTTACCAAAAAATCTCTAATTTTAATAACCCTGAGAAAGAAGTTCTCAAAAAATTGTAGGAACAGAAGAAACTGCTGGAAACCAGAATTTTCTACTATTTCCACAATGTTTCTACCTGTTTAAGAACAAATCATTTGATCCAAATTTGATTCTGTCACCTGCAAATAATTCCAATTTGAACAAGTTTAAAATTAAAAGTTGACTTAAAAACCTGGGATTGTTTAATTACATTTTGTTACATGTTTACACTGTCACAACAATTTTTATCAGAATTGTGGTTTGCATCCTCTCAGAAGTATCAGATATCCGTATATCCCTAGGGTTCTTATAAAACTACAGCTCAGCCTTCACAACTATTTAGTAGATGAGTAGTTCTGGGTGTTTGAATGAAAGATAAGTAAAAACAAGTTAAATATTTTTGTGTTCATAATGTACAGTGCTTCAATACCTCACTACCTTCAACAACAAGTTTGCAGCAGGCATCTTCGCAAACGTCTTTGTAAAATATAGATAACCGACTTATTGTATAACTCTTTAACAAATGAAAAAATTTTAGACTGGTCCAAATCGAAAACACTTGGAGACGACATATCAAGTTCAGCTGAAACAATGGAAATTGTCTGTGAAAAGGTAGAAAACCTAGTAAGAAAAGGGGGAAATGCTGGCTACCGGCATTTTCTTCTTTTCCTATGTTTTCAAAAGCTTTCTTCCTTAGGGTCATTAAACTGGGGATTGTGTGGTAGATGATTAATACAATAACACATTTTAACCCTTTATCAAAAAATCCCCAGTTCTAATGACCGTGCCGATGGAAAGATGGATTTTGAAAACATTTAGGGGGAAAGGAGATAATTCTGGTAAACACAATTTTTTCTCCTTTTCCCAGTGTTTTCTACCCTTTCATGGACAGCTTTCATGAAATGAGCAATAGTTGTTTTGTCAAATGGTTTCAATTTGGACCAGTCTAAAATTTTCTTTAGTTTAGTAACAAATAGATTGTTGCAAAAGCAAAACTAAAGAGCAGTTTCTACCCTTTCCACATTGTCCATTTGCCACACTGTTCACAAAAGTAGTCTGCTGCAAAAAGAAAATAGAAGGTAATGTGATACTGTACTACCAGCAGTTTATTAAAAAAAACAAGGCAGTAAAGGGAATATCATTACAAAACAAGAGCACTGCATGTGTGTGCCAAAGCTTGGCTGCATTTGCTTTTAGATATATATTGATTTTTCTGTGAAAATTCTATGTCGATTTCAAAAACATTGTGGCAAAAAAGAAACTGTTCTCATCTAGGAACTACAGTACTTGCCACAATATTTTCACATGTATCTATTATAAAACATTAAGTCTTAAAAACTGGTTTCCTGCAGATTTATTTCTGGTTGTAATGAGTTTATTATGGTCTGCAAAATTTCTAATGACAAAAGATTTCTCATGCCATAGGGTATGTTACAGTGTAAAACAAATCTCTTAACATATCAATCTTATCTTATAAAATACAATACAATTCCTTTGACATACTCATATGATTTTTCTACAATATTATAACACTGATTACATAGAAAAAGACATAAAAAAATACAGAACACTCTATCATTTACACAGACATGCTACATATATCAAATTCACGTGGACAAACCATTTAGGACAGGATGTCTGTTGACATACCAAATTGTCTCTTTTAAACGGCCCCAGGGGTGTTACCTTTTCTGAAAGGGGGCTATTAATAGTGGTAAAACAATAGAGGTAAAAACGGCATAGAATTTTCCGAGGAGGACGATAACATTGCTTTCCAGGTTTTAGTTAGTGCTGACTGCAAAATGATCACCATTTGAGAAACCTGCTGTATAAATGCAGAATATCAATTTCACTGCTGATCATGATTCATTTGGACACTAAATAGCTTTCATGATTGGAATGGGATGTTGGTCATCGATACTTTCACTTTATTAAAGTTAGTTTACAAATTGTGTATTACCGCAAGTGTATGTGTATTTGGATAGTCAGGTGTTAGTGACATCGCTTTGTGAAGTAATTAGGGTTATGTAGATGTCGTAATTTTATTTCAGCTGATTTATTCAAACTGTATTGATTGACCATCTGCACCCAATTGTATAAACGTTGGTTAAACTAACCCAGGGTTAAACTCTAACCCTTGGTTAACTTTTAACCAGTTTGGTTAACTAACCAAACTGGTTAAACACTTGTATAAAACAGATAACCAAATTGGTTACTTAACCAGAATGGTTAAATTAACCAATATTTAACCAGACAAATATATCCCATCATGCAGTTCTCTTTCGAAGTTTTCACTCTCCAACTGGAGCTAAAACAACTTTTTATGCCCCTGAAGCTGACAGCTTCAAAAAGGAGAAACTGCTTGTAAAAGTTTATTGCATATCATTCTATTATGTATTTGATGCTGCTGAAAACAGCACTTTTTCCTCTTCTATAAGTATATATCCTAAATGTAAGGTGAAATGGGGTTGATAAATCTAAAAGTAGCTGGTTAAGTATAGGTTTGATTTGTTTGTGGAAGAAAGACAAAAGTTTATGACAGGAATGCACAGATTAAGTTCTAGTTGTATGGTTGTGTGGTGTTTTACATCATTATCACCATTATTTCAGTTTTATCACGGCGGCCAGTGCACCTATCCATGCTTTCCTGTAATTTTTGTTACCAGTACTCCCAACAATATTCTTTCCAAGCCACTGGCTGCTTTCCCACAGAACCATCATCAAAACAATGATCAGCAAAGAGAGAGGAATGAATCCTATTACAATGACTATCATCAATCCTTGGGAAGACATTGGCCGAGCTGCGCAAACCAGTGACCTCTGTTCTCAAGTCTTGTACACTACCGATTGAGATACCAGGGCTTGGCAGATTATGCTCTACACATGTAGTCATATTCAATTATGGGAAAAAAAAACTGAAAAAGCCATTTTCTCTTTTTTTTCTTCTTAAGACCCTTCTGCGAAGTCACTGACACTTGAAGTCAAAGGCGCGTATGACGTATTTATTGAAGTCAAAGGCCAGAGTTCTTGATATATATTAAATTTCTGACTACATGAATATTAAAAAAAAGTGAAGATAGTGGAGTAAATCCCTAGGTGAAGAATTTTTTCTGAAATCGGATTTGAACCCCCCAATTCCTTCTACAGAGACAGGTGCCTTACCCATTAGGCCATTGAATTCACATACAACGGGGAGTGTAGATTATCAAAATTAAATACAGCATACATTCCCTGGTGCATGGATTAGATATGATCTTTGTTTTGGTAGAAAATAGAATGTTATATTGTGGGGAAACTAATAAGACTTCACTATTTGCTCTTATTTGTAAGTTGCTTTCGAAATTCAGGGTACAGTCCCAACCGGAGAGACTACTGTACACACTGTTTCATCACCCAGAAAGTTGCAAAATCGCAGGTTTCACTTTTATCTTTTAACCCTTTACCAAACGACAAAATTTTAGACTATTCCAAATTCAAAGCACTGGCAGATGACAAAATAAACGTAACTCAAAAACGGAAATTTGTTTCCAGCTGGGTAGAAAACATTGTGGGAAAAGGAGAAAATGCTGATTACCAGCATTCTCTCCTTTTCCCGCAATGTTTTCAAAAGGCTTCTATCTCAGGGTCATAAAAACCAGGGATTGTTTGGTAGAGGGTTAATGAAGGCTGCTCCATCTTCAGATAGACATGAAATTCTAATGTGGGTCCCATCAACGTATCCCACAATAGCTGAAAAAACTGCCGATCTCGTAAAACCCACGTCGTGTGGTCAGTCGTTTGTCCCCGGTCATCGGGAATTTTATGTAGGCCTACCGGTAGATCTACATCTTTCAAAGTAAACAATGTCTTTTGAGTCTAACCCTTGCGATGGTTCTGGACACAATACGGATATCTACCCCAAATGTGTCCCCAAAATCATCCATGAAAAGCCTAAGGACAATATTATGCCTGGCTAGGCTAGATCTTGATGTCAATGATAAGTTACGATTTCGTCCCGTGTCGAAGTCGATCCTCTAAAAGGTTTTCTAGTTTTCTATACAGGAATCATACACATACAATCTCTAGTCTAATTTTGCCGCTTCAAATCCAGATCTACATCGTCGTTGAAGATTTTGGTCTCAAATTCGTCTGTTTGCACCTGTAATCATCGAGATTGCCTAGGTTGTCTAGCTACTGGTGTAACTAGGGCGGTCATGTTGTCTTTTAGTTAAATAGTTAACCGGTATAGTGGAGGTGTGTTAAATTTAACCAGAATTTGATTCTGGTTAAAGTTAACCAGACCTTTATACTATCGCTAACCATTAATTTAACCGAAACTCTCTCCTAACCAAACTTTTAACCCAGTGGTTAAATTTAACCAACGTTTATAAAATTGGGTGCTGATAAGCCCATTTTTGGTTAGAAAAAAGCTGGGGGGGAACGGTAATTAGAGACATTATGGTATGCAAAAAACATCATACACTTTGTGCATTTGATATCTTTAACAAAGTGCATAAAACATGACATACACTTGACACATGTAAAGCATGTTACACAGGAAACCTTATCTACAAAAAATATGTCACACAATCCACCAACATCACAAATGGACTATAAAACATTTAATAATAATTATGGACAAATTCTTTGTTCATATTTTCCACATGGAATGATGTAGCAGCATTACAAGCTTGAGGTAAATCCATCCCTAAACATACATCATTTTCGGCAGATGACTGAAAACATTGCAGCAACAGGAGAAATTCTTTGTTACAAGCAAATTTCTCCCTTTACTATAATGCTTTCAGATATCTGCATATATTTACTCTTTATCAAATGACAAAATTTTAACCTTGTTCAAATAGAAAGCACTTGCAGTCAACTAATTAAATACAGTTTAAGTGATGGGATTTATCTTTTAAAGGGAAGAAAACTTTGTTTGAAAAGGAGAAAATGCTGATAACCAGCACTTTTTCCTTTTCCACCAAAGCTTTCAAAAGCTAACTTTTTTCAAAAGCTATTTTTCTCTAGGTCGTTAAAACTCCAGATTGTGTGGTAAAGCGTTAAGACTAATACGATACCAAATACCTTACAAAGTACCTATTACAAAAAAATACTGTTTTTTTCCTAAATGTTTTTAACATAATAATAGAAGAAAGGCATTGGCTGCTTATTCAAATATTTCATTCATAATATGAGATTCAATAAATATTATATATATAGAGAGAGAGCAAACTCTCACATTGAGTTTCATATTGAGAAGATATGTATCTGAAGGTTGCTGCTATTTGATAAATCGCAAAATCTCCTAGATCTACCTAAAAACAAAACAAACAATTAAACAAAAAGATGGAAAGAGATTCACTTAAGTGTATAAACTGTAAAATTTCTTCACAATTTGTAGTTTCAATTTGGAGACATCTAAAATTTTGTTGTCTGGGGAAGACTTAAAACATTGTAAGAAAAGAAGAAAATGCTGGTAAGCAGCACTATCTCCTTTTCCACCAATGTTTTCAAATACCTTCTTCATTAGGACTGCTAATTTTGTTTATTTGTTCGATAAAGTGTTAGCTCTTTACCACACAGCAAAGTTTTAGACTTGTTCAAATTAAGAGCATTTGTGAATGACAAATTAGATGTAACTCTACTTTTAAAGACCTGTCACAGAAACGGTAGAAAACATTGTGGGAAAGGAGTGTTTTCAAAAACATAATTTCTCAAGGTTGTTAAAACTCAGGATTTTATCGTTAAGCGTAAAGGGATAAAGTTCCTCAATCATCCAAAATATATATGTCAGATCTCTATATATCATAAAACAGTAATGAGAATATTTCATCATTATAACAAACCAGTGTACAACTAAAGCTACTCTTATGCTGTGGATTCTACTGCATATTTGTCCCCAGATGATGTGTTTCTTTTCCAAAACTTCATGTTGTTTAATTTTGCCTTCATTTGACTGGGTCGATGCTGAAAGGAGAAACATTAAACAGCATGAAACGACCAACGTTGAATAATTGCACTCATTATGTAAAATTGTTTTTTGATTGGTTGAAATCGGGTCATGTGATGAAAAAACCGTCGTACCATTTTTAGATGAAAGCAATGGGACTACTTTCTGTTTTTCCAAGTTGTAGTGTCTTGTCTAATTTTAGATTTCATGCAAGCTCTTTATGTGCTATCTTTAGAGTTCCATCGCTGAATCGGTCAAATGGTAAAAGATTGATTTCTTTTGCTTAAAAAACTTGAAAAAGAAAACTCCTGAATAAACCTGGACAAATTGATGAATATTACTTTTTATTTGCACCCTTAACTCATTAAAAATACACCGTGCCGAAAGTGAATCAAATATTTGAATGGTCAACGTAATCAGTTACATCATTCAGTATGTCAGTGGTTGATTTCTATGAAGCCAAGGTCACTGAGTTAAATTAAGTGCACTTTGTAAACAGAGAATTTACTCGTACTTACATAAAGTTGATTTCTTGTTTCATGACGGAGTTGTTCTGAGTTTGATTATCGCGAGGATTTGAATTTAAAAAAATATGGTTAACTGCTGTCTATTGATAGAGAAAAAGCTCATCGTGGATTTGATAGGAAGTGTACTGAAAGCTAGTATTGACTGATTGATTGTATGATGTTTAATGCCGTTTTCAACATTATTTCAGTTATATCACGGTGGCCAGTGCACCTATTCATGCTTTCCTGGAGTCTCTTTTACCAGTACTCTGCACAATTTTCTTTCCAAGCCACTGGCAGCTTTCCCACATAACCATCATCGAGACAATGGTCAGCTGTGGGAGAGGAATGAATCCTGTCGCAATGACTATCATCAATCCTCGGAAAGAAATTGGCCTAGCCGGGGATCGAACCTACGAACCCGTTCTCAAGTCCTGCACGCTACCAACTGAGCTACCGGGGCTCGGATGTGAAAGCTAGGAGTGTTGGAGAAAGGATCGGAAAAAGTAAATGCACTGTGCCAAGAATTTTAAAATGTTTGGGTGATAGGGATGATATTTAAAACAAGCCTAGAACTGGGAGACCAAAAAAATTGAGGAATTAACAGCTGTGACACCAATTTTTACATTCTAACGAGTGGTTCACAAAACATTGTCGTCATTCGATTCATAGCTTGCAGAAAACTCAGACAGTCTTATATCGGCTACAGGTAGATACCCATCGAGAACAAATCTGCTGACGGTATGCAGACCTATTCTTTACAAAATATCTATAAAAAGGTCACTAGAATGAACATATTGCCCACTCAGCCTAAGTTTAGATAGTTGATTGGAT
Organism: Hippopus hippopus; assembly: GCA_946811185.2. NCBI lineage: Eukaryota > Metazoa > Mollusca > Bivalvia > Cardiida > Cardiidae > Hippopus > Hippopus hippopus. Next base: position 4,594,304 of record OX328108.1, on the reverse strand, counting down.
TTTTCAAAGACAGTATCAGAAATTTCTATTTTGTTTGATAAATCATTGAAAGTATTGATTTCGAAGTCAGCAAAATGGCCATCTTTGAATGAAAAATATGTTGCAAAGCTAAAAATAGATTGTGTATTCATGCCCATGCCACCAAGTATCTGCCAAGGAAATTAACTTGTGTTTACGTTCGTATAAGTCCGTGTTTTTTACACTCTACCATTTTTGAAAATTGATTCAAGTGAACAGCGAGTGCAATAATAAGGGTTGAGTGCATATTTTTGTGTTGTCAAGGAGAAAATTTTTGGACCTGTCCAAGTTCAAGTATTTCCAGACAACACCATAAATGTGAGTCAAATGGAGATAATACTGGTTTCCAACATTTTCTTCTTGTTCCACAATGTTTCAAAAGCTTTCTTTCTTAGAGTCTTTAAAAGTTGGGAATGTGTAGTACAGGGTTAACTCTTTACCAAACAACAAAATTTCTGGACTTGTCCATATTCAAAGCATTTGCAGACAACAAATTAAAGGTGTCTCAAATAGTGGAAATTGTCTTAGAAGGGTGGAAAATATTACGGAAAAAAGGAGAAAATGCTGATTATCAGCTTGTTAAACATGCATTGACAGGTAATGCTGAATGAAACTGTGGACCTATATCCATTATAATACTGAATATTAACCTTTAGATCAAGGGTATTGGCATGGCTAGGGTATCACCCAATGACAGATTGGACCTGTATCAAATACATCATTTAGTATGCAAAATATGAGTTTTTAAACTTTCATGTAAAATATCGAAGTCTATAACCTTGACATAAAGATCACTGGCATGGGCTGGGGTATCACTAAAAGAAACTTTGAACTCTGTCATATGGCTTGAAAAATATAAGTGCTTAAAGTGATTTAACCCTTACCACACAATACTGAGTTTTGACGACCTGAGAAATAAGGCTTTTGAAAACATTCTGGGAAAAGAAGAAAATGCTGGTTACCAGCATTTTCTTATTTTCCCACAATGTTTTTTTATCTTTTAAAAGAAAATGTTCAACATTTGATCCACAGTTCTTTTGTCATATGCAAATGCTTTGAATTTAGGCTCGTCTAAAATTTTGTTATGTGGTAAAGGGTTAATATAAATGTCAATGCCAATCCAACACTGACGCCGCTGCCGTGAGTAGTGCAGTATTTTTTCCTGGACTCTATCCAAGCAAGATAAAGTCTTCCGTACATACCTCCATAAGCCACATTCCTGAGGCAGATGTTGGGTGCGTGTAGGCGTAGTAGATCCAGCCACCCAATCCACCAATCGCAGCAAGGAGAATGACCACCACAACAATAATAACTGCAACTTGAGTACCTTTCTCTGTAACAAGTAAGTGAGAAGTATAAGAATAAAAAGTTCTCATTTTCAACTTTATGGCTCAAAAGCGGCGATAAAAATCAATGCAAGTGTTAAAATGAATTTAAATTTTAATCATAATAGTTTAAAGTACGTAAAATATTGTGAAGATGACTATCTGTTATTGTGTGGTCAGTCCAAGCGTACGTCGCTGGCAGAAAAATGAATTTCAAAATCAGACAAAACATACACAAAAGATAGAGTGACCTGGCATGTTTTATCCTAGTTTTGAAATTAATTTCTCTGCCAGTGACTAACACAGGGACTGACTCTAACATAACAGATTGTCATCTTCACAATAAATTCCACATTGTTAAATAATATGATTTAAATTTAAATGCATTTTAATACCGCCTTTGTATACTTTTGACGGCTGTTGTTACTTAAATGAAGTCAACTTTTCTCAAGGTCTTAACCCTATACCAAACAATCCTGTGTTATAAAGACCCTCGGAAAGATGCCTTCTAAAAACCGAGAGGGAAAAGGAGAAAATGCCGGTAACCAGCATTTTCTCCTTTTCCTACAATGTTTTCTACCCTTTCAAACATTCCTACTTTTTCCAACATTCAGACAACAATACATTTGTAGTCGGCAAATGCTTTCAATTTAGACAAGTCTAAAATTTTGTCGTTTGGTAAAGAGTTTATGTACAATTCCATCACATTTGAAGATAACTTTGGTCATATCTAAACATCAGGTGGTGTAGATCAAAGATAAGACTGCAGTTTGATGTTGATTTGCAGTCTCGTTTAATAATATGCTGTTTTTCCCTGTTCTGCCCTTTCAAATCCAACCAAGTTTATCCATCTCAAAATCTTTCATCAAACCACAAAATTTAGACTTGTTAAAATTGGAAGCATTTGCAGACAACAAATTTAATGTTGCTCAATAAAAATTCAATAAAGCTCATTTGTCACAATGTAAAATTTGTAATCAGTGGGTGCTTTCAATTAGGAAGAGTCCAAAATTTGTCACGGGGGGAAAAGACAAGTTAATCAAAGGAGTCTTGTTTTGTGAAAGGGATCTTAATGCATCTGCAAAAAGTATCAACCCATGTTAGCCTGCGCAGTCCGCGCAGGCTGACATGGGTTGAAACTTTTTGCTATAGGTCAATTTTCTTCATGTCCAAGAACTAGTATTGTCTTCAGATTCAGTCAATTCTAAGACAAAATGGATTTTATGGATCCCTGATTATATAACTGCTTGCTTGGTATATTGAATCACAGAGATGCATTAAGCCCTGTTTTTGCCAGAGCATGGATCATATGTCTATAACACTTGTGGACACTAAACATTGCCATATTCAAACTTTCCTGCTTACCTTTCTTTGGGGGAGGTTTGGGAACAGTGGTAGGAATCAAAGAGCAATTGGCAGCGCCAGACTGAAAAGAAATTTGAAAAATTTCTCACAATGTCCTTACCCATCATCAACTTTGTTTGTATTCAAGTTTAATGCCGTTTTTTACAGCTTAGGTCATATCATGGCAGTCAGTCCACCTACTCATGTGTTTCCTGGCTTTCTCACCCCAACACTCATATCACCTTCTTTCTAAGCCACTGACTACTTTCCTCACTTGCATCAGAGGTGAGAGGCGAAAATTGCCAGAAAGAAAGTTTGCCTCAACCAGGTATTGAACCTGCAACCACCAGGTCATGAGTCAGATATGCTAACAACTGTGCTACTCTGCTGAGCCCATCATCATTCTTAGACTACTACCAATGCAAACATCTTGCAGGTGCAACCTCTTGGCTTCTTCCTGTGCTTTTTTAGGGAAAATTTAGAGTAAAACAAGAGAACCCTATGCAGCGGCAAACATTCGACTGCAGTTGCTTTTAGAAAAAGATTGATTTAAAGTTAAAACTTTAAGTCCAAAAAGGGGCATAACTGTGCCAAAAATATTATGATGGTAACCTATCCCTGTTGTATGGGTTCCCCTTTTGATAGTTAACAGCTAATCAGCGTTTACGGTAATTTTCTTCAATAATGAGAAAGATACCATCAAATGTCAAAGTTAATTCATGAAGAAGACGACGACAGGGCTTTGATAATACCTCAATGTTTTCTTCCAAAATTAGCCTAGCTAAAAAGGGATGACATAACTGTGTCAAAAATATTTTGACGATTACCTGCCGATCAGGTGTGGGTTCCCCATTTGATAGTTAACAACTAGCAAAAGTTTACAATATCTTCAGAAATAACAGTGCTATGACCAAATGTCATTTATTTTTTTCACCATGAGGACAATGTCGATACAGACAGCGCAGCTATGACAATACCTTGTACCCTTTGAAAACAGCTGGGCGAAGGGTTTGAGATGAATTTCAAAATTATACTGAAAGCATAAAAATGCTGGTGACCATCATTTTCTCATTTCTGCACGATGTTTTCATACTTTCCATAGAAAAAAACACATCACTTGAGTCAAAATTCAATTTGTCTCCTGTAAATGCTTTCAATATGCGATCCATATACCAATAAACAACACTTGTCTTGCCAAGATGAAACTATTACACCTTTAAAACAGTTCTGTGTTTAAACAAGCCTGAGAAAGGCTCTTGAAAACAATATGGGAAAAGAGGAAAATGCTGGCTACCAGCAACTTCTGCTTTTCCAACAACATTTTCAAAAGCCTTTATCCTCAAGGTCATTGAAACTCTTGATTGTTTGGTGAAGTTTTTGATCATGGATTTATTCAACTCACCAAATGTACACATCCAGCATCCAGCCACTTCTGTCTGTGCCAATCTACACTGTCTGAACAGCGATTTATAATTCCGCACCATCTACAGTCAAATCTTATATTGGACGATATACAGGTTTCACAATCAGAGTATACATTACAGGCTGTGAAATAGAAGATAAAAATGTTTGTACTTCTGTGTAAGAAAGCGGATACTGTAAAACGTACATGTGAACCCTATGCCACACAATCCCATGTTTTAACAACCATGAGGTTTGTTAGTTTGTATTGGAGTTTAATGCCATTTTAACAGCTTAGGTCATATCATGGCAGTCAGTGACACACCCATTTGTTTCCTGGCTTTCTCACACCAGTATTGACATAACTTTCTTTCCAAAGCCAATGACTACTTTTCTCACATGCATCAGAGGTGAGAGGGGAAAAATCACCGGAAACATAGTTTGCCAACCATGAGGAAGAAAGTTCTTAAAATCATTGTGAGAAAAGGAGAAAATACTGGTTACCAGCATTTTCTCCTTTTTCCACAAGTTTTTTTACCTATTCAAGGACACATACCATCATTTGAAAACATTTGAATTGTCATCTGTAAATTCCTTTAATACAGACGTCTAAAATTTGCAGTGTTAAAGGATCAAATCCAGTGGGTTGCTGACTGAGCTACTAGGCTTGGTTATATCAAAATGGAAGTCAGCTTTGGTCAGTAATATATCTCCCCAAGTTATACCTACGTCACACGAAACTTGTTCTCACTCCATTCCAAAAATCGTTGCCAAACGGACTTAAACTGTATTTGGACAGAATGGACATATTAGCAACCTTTTACGATCTGTTTATGAACTTAATGGATGGGTTAGGACGGGAAGGGTGCTCCAGAACTTTGAGCCTGCTCAAAATTTTTGGCCATTCATCCCGTCCTATAATTAGACGGAAGGACAACGTACTTAAAACAAGATGGACATACTACAAATGGAACTGCCGTACTTCGATTCTAATAAAGACGTGGTGCAGTCGGGCATATATTGAAAGTGCGTTTGCATTTTACCTACCGAAATTACACGTCCTGTCCCAACCGCAGCCCGTTTTACGATTTTGTTGACCGGGGTAAGACTTTCTAAGAACAGGTTTGGTGAGACAGGGGCTTCAGGCATTATCAGGCCAAAATTAAACGCTCTATCTCGACTGCAACCCGTTTTCTGATTATGTCAGGACCGGGTAAGACGTTCTAAGAACTAGGTTGGTGTGACAGGGGCTTTACATACAGAAAAGACTTCAGAAAAAAAAAAGGAAGAACACTGTTGGACAATGAAGATCCAAGATCAGACTGTATGTTTTATGCAGCCTGATTTTGATCTTCAATGTCCACAAAAGCAACTGTAATTGTGCTTAGCACTCTACGGGTTATTCTTTTACCAAATAATCCAGAGTTTCAATGGTCTTGAGGATGAAGGCTTTTGAAAACATTGTGGGAAAAGGAGAAAATGCTGATAACCAGCACTGTCTCCTTTTCCTACAATGTCATCTACCTTTTTAAAGGCAAATCCAAAATATGAACCACATTTGTTAATTGCACATGCTTTGGATTTGAACAAGTCCCAAATCTTGTTGTTTGGTAAAGAGTTAGCTCTTTACTACAAGACAAAATTGAAGACTTGTCCATTTCCTCCTTTTCCTGCATTGTTTTTAACAGTCTTGTTTTTCAGGATCACTAAAACTTTGATTTGTGTGGTAAAGGGATAATGACTTACTAGGTTCTGGATGGATCATGACCACGCTGCCCTCTCTGATGTTTTCCGTGTTTAAGCTTACTCTGTGGTACTCGTAAATGGTCCGCCGTCTTGTTCCTGCAATATTACAATCATATGATTACATTTTTTAACCCTTACAAAACCTTCAAAACTATATTTGCCTTTGCGGCTAGTGTAAATCAAGATGAGACTGCACAAAATGTGCAGTCTGAGCTTTGATCTACACTATCCGCCATGCGAAATCTTTGTAGACAAAAGCAATGATGATATTGCAATTATTTGGATCTTATTTTTGGATTGCAAATACCTGTCATATTTATTTCACATAATCTTTAATCTACAGTATCAGCTTTGCTGAAACATAATAATCAAAAGAAACAATTAAATTGGTTTTATTTGGGTCTTATGGCCAGACTGAAAATTTCCAACTGGTGTATTCAACGTTCTTAGGGTTAATAATTTCGCATATATAATCTTTTATGCTCAATTTTAGACTCCTGAGATATCCTACAAAATCTCAGCATTCATTTAACGTGAAATTTGTTGTCTAAATATGCTTTCAATAAAGGTGGGTCTAGTATTGTGATATTTGGTAATGAGTTAACCTTTTGCTAGAAGACAGAATCTTAGACTTGACCAAAATTGAAAGTATTTGCAGGCGATAAATTGAATACAGCTCAACTAATGTAAGGTGATTATGAAAGTGTAGAATAGATTTTGGGAAATGGAGAAAATGCTGTTTACCAGCATTTTCTCCTTTTCTTACAATGTTTCCAAAAGTCTTTTCCCCCAGGGTCATGAAAACACTGGATTTGTTGGTAAAGGGATTTAACTGACAACATGCATTGAACTAATCCTGGGACAATGACTCTAATCAACCCTCAGGATGATTGATTGATTGAATGGTGTTTAACTCTTTACCACACGACAAAATTTTAGACAAATCAAAATTGGAAGCATTTCCAAAGGACATAATAAATGTGGCACAAGTAATGGGATTTGTCTGTAAAAGATAAGAAAACAGTGTGGGAAAAGAAGAAAATGCTGGTTACCAGCATTTTCTCCTTTTCCCACAATGTTTTCAAAGGCTTCCTTTCTCAGGGTCGTTAAAACTCGAGATTGTGTGGTAAAGGGTTAACACCACCTTCAATATTATTTCAGTCATATCATGGCAACATACCATACAAACAATACAACCGATCAAAGAACCATACAATCAAACAAAGAAACAAAATCAAGATCAGACCACATCTTTTGTACAGTGGGATCTTGATCTACACTAGCTACAAAGGCAGGGGTAAATACTACTGACATTGTAATACTAAAGATATTCATACCAAAAGACACGGTGTCAAAATAGAAGGCATCAGAGAGACCAATTTTCACAGGATGTGCGTTCGAGCTGATGTTTTGGACCGGAATAGGTAGCTGTAACAAGAGAAAGAATTCTTTAACTCTTTACCACTCCATCCTGACATAAAAAAAGAAAGCTTTTGAAAACCTTGAAGGAAAAGGAGAAAATGCTGGTAACCTACATTTTCTCCTTTTCCCACAATGTTTTCTACTCTTTATCTGTTTGGTGTTTCCTCTTTACCAAACAAAAAAAATCTGTACTTTACCAAATTGTAAGCATTTGCGGATGACAACTTGAATGTAGCTAAAATGATGATTTCTGCCTTTGATAGGGCAGAAAACATTGAGGGAAAAGGAGAAAATGCTGGTTAGCAGCATTTCCACCCTTCACCAAATAATTCTTTCTTTTAAAAATCCTGAGGTAGAAGACTTTTGGAAATGTTGTGGGAAAAGGAGAATTTTTTTAAAACCCTTTAAGAGAAAGATCCCAATATTTGAGCTGTATTTAACTCTTTACGGAACGACAAAACTTTAGACTTGTCTTAAATGAAAGAATTTGCAGTGGGAAAGGTAGAAAACATAATGGGGAAAAGAGAAAATGCTGATTTATCAGTATTTCTCCTTTTCCGACAGCTTTCTTTCTCAGGGTCAGTAGAAGTTGACACTCTGTGGTTAAGGCTTAAATTGTCACCAGCAAATCTTTGACTTTGGACACGTCAAAATCTTTATCACCTGATATTGATATTGGCTAGAATTTAGAACTTGTTCACATTAAAAGCAACTGCAGGGAAAAATTAGATGTTGCTCAAATGATAGAATTTGTCTTTGAAAAGGCAGAAGACATGGTGGTAAAAGAAGAAAAAAAAAAAAAACCAGCTGCTTTCCAGTATTTTCTCCCTTTTACATGATGTTTTCAACTTTCCAAAGCCTTCTTTCTCCCTGAGGGGCATCAAACACAGGACTGTTTGTTATTCTCAAAAAGTTAACCAGCTCATAGTTGATATGTAAATAAGATTTTCATTTACATCTTCACTGTTGGAGGTGAGAAAAAAAAACTGTTGAAAACACTACCATTTGGTTTAGCCAGTCAGAGTCTAAAAAGCTGTTTTAGCCAATCAGAAATTGTGTTACTTTCTACACATACAATAAGACTAGAATACAACTAAGAATGGTTGATCACTATGGCACTTAAGTCTGTATTCACAGACCATTATTAGTTTCATTCCAAGTCCAATTCTAGACATAGAAAGTAATGCAACATCTGAATGGCTAAACCACTTGGTTTAGCCAATCAGAAGTTGTGAAACTTTCAACTGAAGAAAATTCTTGAGAAAAAAGACTAAGAATACTTGTAAGAATGCTTGCTGAATATGGACCCTGGGTTACAGTACAAGCCTTGTACATGCACATTAACTCTTTACCAAACGACAAAATTTTAGACTTGTTCAAATTGAAAGCATTTGCAGACAAAATAAACGTGACTCAAAAATTGAAACTTGACTTTAGAAGAGTAGAAAACATTGTGGGAAAAGGAGAAAATGCTGGTTACCAGCATTTTCTCCTTTCCCCACGGTGTTTTCAGAAGGCTTCTTCCTCTACGTCGTAAAAACCAGGGATTGTTTGGTAAAGGGTTAATTTCGAGAAATGGACTAAGAAGCCCTGCTCGAAAAGAAAATTAAATTGCTATGATATTGAAGGAAGAAACTGAAACTTACACTTTTGTATACGAAAAAAATGGATCCATTATTGTGGAGGATGGCTTGAAAGCTAAATGATGTAGCTGTAAAAGAGAAAATTCAAATATTAAATCTTGCCTCTTTACCAAACAACACAACTTTGGACTGGACCAAGTTAAGAGTACTTGCAGACAACCCAAATTAAAAGCATTTACAGACAACGAATTTTAAATAAGGCTCAAATGATGATTTCTGTCTTTGACAAGGTAGATAACAATGAGGGAGAAGGAGAAAATGCCGGTTACCAGCATTTTTTTCCTTTTTCCAAATTATTGAAATACTAGTAAGCTTTCTGTTTATGGGTCATTAAACAATGGGAATATTTGGTAAAAGTTGAATTGCCACTGGCAACATAAGGCACTTAAAGATACACTGTCCAATACTACTGGAGATGGCCTGGTAAAAAACAGCCATAAAACTGCACCAGCTAGTTACTTGACTTTCTGAAAGTTTTAGTTAGAGCCCCAAATTAATTCAACAGATACTTTCAGTCAAGAAATAAGACCCAAATAAGTGTAATTTGCACTCTGATCTTGATATACACTTGCCCAAAAGGCAACTTAAGTTGTGAAAACCCTTTAACTCTTTACAGAATTTAAGGCATTTCCAAATTTAAAGCATTTGCAGACAAAATGTAACTCAAATAATGGAATTTGTCTTGATTAGGGTACAAAACATTGTGGGAAAAGAAGGAAATGCTAGTTACCAGCATTTTCTCGTATTCCCACAATGTTTTCAAGAGGTTTCTTCCTCTGGGTCGTTAAAACTCAGGATTGTGTGGTAAAGGGTTAACTATTAATACACAACTCTATGTTTTAATGACTCATCAGAAGGCTTTTGAAAACATTGTGAGGAAAGAGAAAAACAATGATTTCTACTCTTTAAAAGAAAAATACGAGGGTTGTTCGATATGTAATGTGTATTGTACGATATCTCAAAAGTATTCAACTCAAATAGTGAAATGAACATTACATCCCTTCAAAATATTCTCCGTGGTTTGAAATACATAATTTCAATCTCTGAATCCATTTCTGAAATGCGTCATGGTACGCTGATTTAGGTAGACCTCTGAGGCACTGACTGATGGCTGAGCCAAGGGCTTGTCGGGACTTGTAACGACGACCAGATAAGAACTTTTTAAGTTTTGGAAAAAGGAAAAAGTCGCATGGGGCTAGATCTGGAGAGTATGGTGGGTGTGGCAAGACAGTAACCTTCTCCGACTTAAAAAAATTGCTTCACAAGCTCAGATGTATGTGATGGAGCATTATCATGAAGTAGACGAACATGCCTAAATCCTGACACAGGGCGTCGTTTAAGATAATATTTCTTGAGCTTTTTTAGTATAACATCTCGGTAATACCGACCTGTAACAATTTTGCCCTTTGGCACCGGAATTTGTATGGCTATATCATCACATGAGAAGAATATGCAATAAAGAACCTTCTTTGTGTTTATGCTTCTTTTGGCAAATACAGGCCTTCTACCCTGTTTATTTAGCCATATTTTGTTTCCAATTTTTCTTACTGGTTCGAAATAGTGAACCCATGTTTCGTCACCAGTAACAATGTTTGCAAATTGTCTTTGATTGAATTTGGGAAACATTTTGAGCAATTGCTTAGCGGTTTGTACTCGTACCCGTTTTTGGTCATCTGTCAATATATGCGGTATCCATCTGGCAGAAATCTTTCGTACTTTCAAAATACGCTTCAAAATGAAATGCACCCGCAATAGCGATATGCCAACAGCGTTGGCAATATCACGAATTGTGTATCTGCCATCACTTTCAATTATTTCCCTGACTTTTGAGACATTTGCCTTGCATGTTACAGTCACAGGTCGGCCAGATTTTGCTGCATCTTTGACGGACTCTGTGCCAGTCAGAAATTTCTTTCTCCACCTACGAACTGTCTCATAAGCTACCTTATCAGACCCATAAACTTCCCCCAATTCAGTAAAAATCTGCATTAACGAATGACCGAGTTTTATGCGAACTTTGATATAAGCTCAAATTTCTTCAATATTCTTAATCAGTTTCCCAACCATTTTTACAAGTGGTCAACGACTAGCTCTAATGAAATGACTGTATGTTTAAAACTATGTGGAGCTGAAGGCTTGTGATTATACCGTTGGAAAGGTATTGAATAGAGCTATTCAAGCGTATCATCATCCACGAAATCGTTGAAAGCGTTATCGCGCTGTCATACAATACACATTACATGTCGAACAGCCCTCGTATAATCAATTAAGCACCATTCAATTTGTTGTCTGCAGATGCTTCCAATTTCGAAAAGTCTGAAATTTTGTTGTCTGGGTAAAAAAGCGAAGGGTTAAATTAATGACATTATCAGCATCATTTATATTTGACAAAGCTGTATGCAGCATTTTATTCATTAATGCTAAACTCTTTACCAAACAACAACACACTGTTTACTAACTGAACCTGGCTGAAATGACACAATTTGTCTTTGAGAGGGAAGAAAACATTGTGGGAAAAGGAGAAAATGCTGGTTACCAGCATTTTTCTTTTTCCCACAATGTTTTCAAAAGCCTTCTTCCCAAAAGTCAATGAAATATTGGGTTATCTGATAAAGAATTACATCAACAAACAAATGAAATGAAAAAAAAAAATAAGTTACTACTGTGTTACAATATCTCTATACAAAAAGAAAAGGCGTGACTCAAGGACTTTTTGCAGACAGTCTAGATCAATATCAGACTGCACAGAACGTGCAGTCTGATCTTGGATCTACACTGTCCAATAAAGAGATGTTTTTCCAAAAAATACCTTTGAAATAACAAAATTCCAGTTTTTTTTACAATTGGTTTAAAAGTTTCATTTCACTTATGTAGCAGGATAAGTGTTAAGGCTTTTAACAAATGGCAAAATTCTAGACTGGTCCAATTTGAAAACATTTGCAGATGACAAATAGAATATTGCTCAAATGGTGAGATTTGTCTTTGATAAGATAGAAAACATTGTTGGAAAAGGAGAAAATGCTGGTGAGCAGCATTTTCTCCTTGTTCCACAATGTTTTCAAAAGGTTTCTTTCTCAGGTCACCAAAAGTCGAGATTTTATGGTATAAGGTTAAATGCAAAAAACCCTGTACCAAATAATTCCCTTTTGTAACAAGCTTTAAGAATAGAGCTTTTGAAAACATTGTGGGGAAAATACGCAATCCTGGTAACCTTTTCCAACCATGTTTTGTACCCTCTCAAAAGACCAACATTTTCTCCTGTTCCAAAAATGATTTCTACCCTTTCAAAGACAACATTAAGTTTATCATCTGTAAATGCTTTCAACTTGGACAAGTCTAAAATTTGGCTGTCTGGCAAAGACCTTAACTCTTTACCAAACGACAAAATTCTAGACTGGTCCAAATTGAAAGCATTTGCAGACGACAAAATTAACGCGACTCAAAAATTGAAACTTGTTATAAGAGGGTAGAAAACATTGTGGGAAAAGGAGAAAATACCGGTTACCAGCATTTTCTCCTTTTCCAACAATGTTTTCAGAAGGCTCCTTTCTCAAGAGTCGTGAAAACCCGGGTTATTTGGTAAAGAGTTGACATGTCTAACAATCTTAAGGCTTTTCTAATAAAAAAGCTTTTGAAAACAGTCTGGGAAATACAGAAATTGGTTTTGACAAGCAATTTGGCCTTTTCCAACAATGTTCTGAAAAAGCTATTCACTGGGACAGAAATAAAAACATTGTATTTCTGCACTAATGGATTCAATAGGAACACTACACCAAACAACAAATTTTTCGACTTGTTCAAATTCAAAGCATTTGCAGACGACAATTTAATGTAGCTAAAATGATGGAATTTGTCTTTGGAAGGGTAGAAAACATGGTGGGAAAAGGAGAAAATGCTGGTTACAATAATTTTCTCTTTTTCCCCCAAAGTTTTCAAAAGCCTTCTTTCTCAAGGTTATTAAAACTCATGATTGTGTGGTATAGGGCTAAGACCGCATTTGTCTTCGAAAAAAAAGCCCAGCAACAGAGAAACATCGGAAAGTCAGAGTGACTAAATCAATATTGCTTTGACACACTGCATCGCTGAGCCTTGAAATGAAAATTTATGTTTTATTCAATAAGATCTACATTTGCATGCGACCTCTTTCAAGTCACAGGTTTTTTTTCTTTTAACTGTTAACAATAAAAGGGTAAACTTGTTTAACTCTTTACCACAAATCCCGATTTTTAACGACCCCGACAAAGAAGGCTTTTGAAAACATTGTGGGAAAAGGAGAAAATGCTGGTAACCAGCATTTTCTCCTTTTCCCACAAAGTTTTCTACAATGCTTAAAAAGAATTTTATTACTTGAGCCACATTCAATTTGTCATCTGCGAACACCTTCAAATTGGACCAGTCTAAAATTTTGCCGTGTGGGAAAGTGTTAAAAAGAAAGCGTTTGCAGACAATATAATGAATAGCTTAAACCTTCACTGCATGATCCAAAGTTTAACTCATTTGAAAGCATTTGCTGACAACAATTTAAATATGACTCAAATGATGAAATTTTTCTTTGATAGGGCAGAAAACATTGTGACCAGCATTTTCTTCTTTCCCCACAATGTTTTTAAAAGGCTTCTTTCTCATGGTTGTTAAAAATCGGGATTATGTAGTAAAAGGTTAAAGGACCCTGGGAAGGATACCTTTGGAAAGCAGTGTGAGAAAAAGAGAAAATGCTGGTTATCCGCAATTTCCTCTTTTTTCAAAAAATGTTTTCCATCCTTTTCACGATAAACCTAATCAGTGTACACACATTTCATTTGTTGTCTGCAAATGTATTCAATCGGGACAATTCTAAAATTTTGTTGTCTGGTAAAGAGTCAAATAATAGGATTTTTGCCTCAGAAAGGGTAGCATAACGTCATGGGTAATGGAAAAAAGACAAGTTACCTTAACTTTTTACCAAACCACAAAATTTTAGAAAAGCGATGAGGACCATGGCACGATCATTTCTGTGAAGTTTAGTCAGAGAAGATGTTTGAAAATAAAGTTAACGAATGGACGCATGTACGACTGACACAGGGCCATGACATTAGCTCACTGGCCTTTGGCCAATGAAGCAGCTAAAAACCTGTACAATATTAGATTAACGTTACACTTACTGTTTTGATCTTGTAAGTGGACATCCCTCCATTCAACTACAAATCTTGATCCTGAAAAAGTACAGAAAAAAAAGACATAATTACATATTGTTTCATATTAGGGTAATACAGGGTGTCCGGAAAGTAAGGTAACACTTTTGTATATTTATAATTTGGCTTTTAATTTCGGATAAAGATATAAAAATCTGTATACATGCATATAAAATGTGTAAGTTTTTTTGTGTAATAATTTCATGTAATTCTCATTACATTACGCACTTTTACACAAATTTTAAATCAGGAGTACTTTTTTGTCATTGGCGTCATTTAGGTAAAAAATGACGTTTTCATTGTGACAATGTGCTGTTTACATGCCGAACACACACGATGAAATTGTCAATCACTCGAGCACACATTGCAATATTAATCTTCTTGATTTCACATTTAATGTTCTTTAGCAACATGTGTCAGCTGTCTGGCATGGACTGACTGTGGACCTTCAACTTGCCCCAAAGAAAGAAGTCGCACAGGTTGAGGTCAGGACTGTGTGCAGGCCAAGATATGCTGAAATATTTTTACCTCCGGATATCGTCTTGATATTACCCTATCGCCGACCGTATTATATAAAAAGTCTATCACAGCATGGGATGTGTCTGCCATAGCACCATCCTGCATAAACCATATGTCTTGCAATGTAGAGGAATCATTTTCAAGCGTGGAAACAAATTTGTTTTTCAAAAGCGATAGGTAGCGCTTGGAATTAATCGTGTCGTTAAAGACATATAGGCCAATAACACCGTGACATGATATTGCACACCATACAGTTTGTTTTTCACTGCGCAGTGGTCTCTCTGTATAACAGTGTGGTTATCAATTTTCCTAAAACCACAGATCATGTTTACAAACACCAAACAGACAACAGGAAGTGAGAGAACGTCATTTACTACTAAAATGACGCCAATGATAAAAATGTACTTTTGATTTGAAATCTATGTAAAAGTTAGTAATGTAATGAAAACTGAATGGAATTATCACACAAAAAACTTACATATTTTATATACACGTACATGTATTTTTATCGCTTCATCTGAAATTTAAAGCCATATTATAAATGCACGAAAGTGTTACCTTACTTTCCGAACACTCTGTAATACTAGTATACTGTGCCATTTTACTTGTAGGCATCAACTTTCTATTGAGCAAAAAAAAGATTACCTTGCCAAGTAGCTTAAGTCAATACAGTTTTAAGGTTATTTGAAAAGTGATTACCCTTCACCACACAATCTTGAGTTTTAACGAACCTGAGGAAGAAGCCTTTTGAAAACATTGTGGGAAAAGGAGAAAATGCTGGTTACCAGCATTTTCTCATTTTCCAACAATTTTTTTCTACCCTATCAAAGACAAATTCCATCATTTGAGCCAAATTTCAACTGTCATCTGCAAATACTTTCAATCTGGACAAGTATAAGTTTTCCTTTGAGGTAGAGATACTTTTTCATCAATCCAGTCATACATGTATTAACTCTTTACCAAACGACAAAATCTTAGACTTGTCCAAATTGAAAGCTTTTGCAGACGACAAAAAAAATGTGACTCAAAAATTGAAACTTGACTTTGGAAGTGTAGAAAACATTGTGGGAAAAGGAGAAAATGCTGGTTACCAGCATTTTCTCCTTTTCCCACACTATTTTCAGAAGGCTTCTTCCTCAGAGTCGTTAAAACCAGGGATTGTTTGGTAAAGGCTTAAGTCTTTACCACACGACAAATTTTTTGACTACTTCAAATTCAAAGCATTTGTAGAAGACAAATTAGATGTGGCTCGAATGATGAATTTAGTCTATGAAAGGATTGAAATCATTGTGCAAACAGGAGAAAATGCTGGTAACCCAAAGTGATGAAAA
Organism: Hippopus hippopus; assembly: GCA_946811185.2. Lineage (NCBI taxonomy): Eukaryota > Metazoa > Mollusca > Bivalvia > Cardiida > Cardiidae > Hippopus > Hippopus hippopus. The sequence continues at coordinate 4,578,384 of OX328108.1, read as the reverse complement.
CATTGTGGGAAAAGGAGAAAATCCTAATTACCGGCATTTTCTTCTAACATTTTCAAAAGCCCTCTTCCTAAGGATCATTGAAATGTGATTATTTGGTAAAGATTAACTTCTTACCAAACCACAAAATTTAAGACATGTCCAAATGGAAAGCATTTGCAGACGACAAAATAATGACACATAAATGTGTCTCAAGGATTGAAGTTCGTTTTGGGAAGGAAAGGAAACATTGTAGTTACCATTCTGGTTACCTGCATTTTCTCCTTTTCCAACAATGTTTTCTAAAGCTTTCTTTCTCAGGGTCGTTAAAAGTTGGGATTGTGTGGTAAAAGGTTAAACATTTTTATCTGGTACAAGGGTCCCAGGTTGTGCATCTATCCAAGGAACTGCAGAACTTGGGGACTTAAATCTATGTAGATACATTAAAAAAATCTGTTCTCTAAAATCTTTTTCCTTCCTTAAGGAAAAATTAAAGAAATTCAAGAACGCATACAATTATTTCCATGTAATGGATCTTTTCAGACATGCAAGTCAAAAGTACTCTTTTAACACATAACCAAACACTCTGAGTTTTGATGACCCTGGTGAAGAAGGCCTTTGAAAACATTGTGGGGAAAGGAGAAAATGCTGGTAACCAGCATTTTCTCCTTTTCCCAAAATGTTTTCCTCTCTATCAAACATAAATCCCACCAATGAGACCACATTTAATTTGTTGTCTGCAAGTGCTTTCATTATGGACAGCTAGGTCCAAAGTTTTTTTTGTTTGGTAGCGTTAACAAACTGATTGTAACAATAGAGCACTCCAAAAATATTGGTCAGTCTTTTAACCCTATACCACCACAAACCAAAGTTTAAATGGCAATGAGGTAAAAGGCATTTGAAAACATTGCAGGAAAAGAAAAAAATGCTTGAAAGCAGCATTTTCTCCTGTTCCCATACTGTTTTCTACCCTTTCCGATATAAATCCCATGAATTTAGTACCATTGGATTTGTCGTCTGAATATGCTTTGAATTTGGACTAAAATTTCGTTCTTCAGTAAAGATTTAAACCCTTAACCCTTTACCACACGGCAAAATTTTAGACGACAATTTCATAGTGGCTCAAATGACGCAACTTTTCTTTGATAGGGTAGAAAACTTTGTGGGAAAAGGAGAAAATGCTAGTTACCAGCATTTTCTCCTTTTCCCACAATGTTTTCAAAAGGCCTCTTCTTCAGGGGTGTTAAAAGGCGTCATTGTGTGGTAAAGGATTAACTCGCGAAGGAACAACAAAACTTTAGACATGTCGAAATTGAAAGCATTTGCAAGCGACAAAAAATGTTATTCAAAAATTCAAATTCGTCTTTGAAAGGGTAGAAAACTGTGGGAAAAGGAGAAAAATGCTGGTTACCAGCAGTTTTTTCTTTTCCCATGATGTCTTCAAAAGCCTTCTTCCTTAGCATCTTTAAAAGTTGGGATTAAGTGGTAAAGAGTTAACAGATGGTAAAATTATGGTCTCATCCATATTGGCAATGTTTGCAGACGACGAATTAGATTTTGCCAAAATCATGAGTTTTCCTTCGAAATGATACAAAAATGTTGTGGGAAAAGGAGAAAAGGAGAAAATGCTGATAAGAAGCATTTTCTCCTTTTCCCTAAATATTTTCTGAGTTGTTAAAACACAGCTTTGTTTGATAAAGGTTTCAAATGAGAATACAGAAAAGGCTTCTGATATACAATTTCTCTCTATTTGTCATCTTGTTTTAATCCCTTACCAAGCAATCCCATTGTTTCAATAATGAAAATGGTGTCAATTTGGAAAGTTTGGTAAAGGATTAACTCTTTACTGAACAACAACATCTACGACTTATCCATATTAAAAGCATTTTGCAAGCGGCAAATTAAATGTGACTAAAATAACAAAATTTGTCTGTGAACAGGCAGAAAACATTGTGTAGTTACCAGCATTTTCTTCCTTTCCAACAATGTCCTTCAGACCATGGGATTATTTGGTGAAAGTCTCAACCATTACTTCCTGAACACAACTAAACAATGTTCAGCATTTCATCAAACTTTACCAAAACTAAACTAGAACTGTTGCAAATATCCCCCAACCAGCACCTTGTCACTGAAGCAGCACAATCACAGTAAAGAAATCATTTTCAAAACAAAGATCACCTGTGACCTTGACCTTTGACCCATGTGACACAAAAACAATAGGACACCTCCTTGGATCATGGGCAACATTACTATAAGTTTCATGATCCTAGATCAAACAGCCATTGAGTTAGAGCATGGAAACAATTTTCAAAGTTCACCTGTGACCTTGACCTTTGACCCATGTGACCCAAAATTAAGAGGGCACCTCCTTGGGTTGTGAGCAACACTTGTATAAAGTTTCAGGGTCCTAGGTCAAACAGTTTTTGAACTACAGCACGGAACGAAAAAGTCTACAGACTGATTCAGGGCCCGCGCTGCCGATCGCCATTTTCGCCAAATGCGAAAATTCTGAACAAGTGGCGAATTTTTTCTTTAACTGGCGAAAATTAGTGGCGAAAGTTTTTTTCAGCGGCAATTTCTTCAGTTTTTGTCTCAACTCACGAGATAAGTGGAGAAAGAAAGGGTGAAGCAGGGAACAAGCTACTGGGCGACGTGGGCAAAGAAGTCGCCTTCAATGGCTCAACTTCCCTTCGTCAAGCTTGCACGGCGAAAATCCTCGCCTTAAAAAATTCCCGACCTGGCTTATATTCATGAAATATTGGCAATCGAACACAAAGGTGACACCAGTTATCCTTTATCAACTTTGTCAATTTAGACAAGACAGCAGAGTGTTATGATCCTTATCTGTTACTAACTTGCTAAATCCACTCCTTTATCCCATGAAAACCTGTCTTTCTTTCCACAGGTAAAGCGTCTGCTTATTTGTTTAAATGACGTCAGACGATCAGTACTGATTCTCAATACATGAATAGTCGTACAAAAAAGCAGAATTACCTCTTCTTACTGCTGGAGATATTCTTTACAAATATTTTTTAATAAATTACAATGATGGATGGTAAACCAAAGGATTAAAATGTCTTGAAAACAATCATTTCTCTTCCTCACATTGGCAACTCTACAGTGCAGTGTTCTATTTTCAGCATTCTATTTTTAGAATACTCTGCACCTTTTCCTTCCTATCAGCTAGTTTATTGACTATACAGATTACGTCTCTGTAAACCTGGTTAAGTTTAATTCTTTTAAATTTTACCAAGTTCTAGTCATGTTTTTGAATGAAGATTGTGGTTGGTCCTCATTACAGCCATGAAGAAGTTGTTTTTTTTTCTTTTCTCATCAGTCTGGACATTATTTGTAATCTGATGAGAAATGTCAGGGTTTGAAGTAATGTGTGACTCTGCATCAGTGGGGTCATAAATTACAAGGCAATCAAAACCCAATGGTCAGATAATGTTCTTTTGAGTCAACAAGTAGATAAAAATCCTTTCTAATTTTTTCTTTGATAAGCAAATCATATCCAAAAGTGATAGTTAACTTCAACTGTTTTTCACTCATGGTAGGCATACAGAAATTCTTTCATCACATACTATAATTTCCCCTGTAAAGTTCATGGAAGAAATACTTTCTACTAGCAGCACAAGTCTGCTTCTAGATTCAAACAGAATTTAACTACGTTGTGTGTTTTTACCATGTTTTTTTTTTTGTTTTAGGAACCCACACAATCCCAACTTTTTAATGACCTCAATAAAGGAGACTTATGAAAACATTGTGAGAAAAGAAAATACTGGTAACCAGCATTTTCTCCCTTTCAAACAATGTTTTCTACTCTATCACAGACAACTTCCACTATTTTGTCAACATCTGAATTGATGTCTGTATAATTATGCTTTGGATTTGGATGTGTCTAAAATTGTGTCATGCAGTAAAAGATTTAATCCCCATCATGATAAAAGACATTATGTAATTTTCATCATTCATGTTTTCATGTATGTACAAATGAATCAAAATTGAAAGAAACATAAACACCTTGTTCTCTGTGTCTGATACCTGAACGGAATAACGGGGGATAAATGGTGGTAAAAAGGAAAGTAGCGAAAATGTATAAAAAAAAAAACCTCATAAATTATGAAAAGTGGCAAAAGAAATGGCTAATAAATTACGAAAAGTGGTGAAAAAAATGGCTCATGAATAAAGAAAGTGGCGAATGTTTTTTTAAATTGGCGAAAATAGTGGCGAAAGAAAAGAGTAAGCCAGAGCAGACCCTGCTGATTGATTGTTGGACAGATGGATGGACAGACAGACACAGTAAAACCAGTATAGTCCCTCTCTACTTCGTCAGTTGGGGGTATAATAAAACAGATTTCAGTCAAAATGTAGGACCTGGGCATTTACTACAACCCTAATACACTAACAAAATGAGCTACGAAGGATTTGGCATACTGAAGAGCTGCAATTATTTTGTCAACGAATTTCTCTGACCAAAGCAAACCAGTCTAATCTCCGCAACCGAATCTTATTCCCACGATAATACCACTGTTGTCCATGCCTCTATGCATATTCTTATCACATTTCGTGGTGTGCATAATAATGAAAAATATCCTTCTTATTTAACCCTGTATGGAACAATCATGTGTTTTAATGACCCCAAGCAAAAAGGGCTTTTGAAAACATGAAGGGAAAAGGAGAAAATGCTGGTAACCAGCATTTTCTCCTTTTCCCATCATGTTTTTAACTCTTTTAAGACAAAATTCTGTCATTTGAACCATATTAATTTGTTGACAGCAAAAGCTTTTTGGACAAACCTAAAATATTGTTGTCTAGTAAAGATTTAACTTTTTACCACTTGACAAAAATTTAGACTTTTCCAAATTGAAAGTATCTGCATTTAAATGTGGCTCAAATGATGGAATTTGTCTTTCATAGGGTAGAAAACATTGTGGGAAAAGGAGGAAATGCTGGCAACCACCATTTTCTCCTTTTCCCCCACTGTTTTAAAAAGGCCTCTTTCTCTGGGTCGTTAAAACTAAGGATTGTGTTGTAAAGTGTTAACTCTTTTGTTGGCTTGGACAAACAAAGATGCTTTTGAACATGGTGTAGATCATGATCAAACTGCACATAACAGCAGTCTGATCTTGGGCCTACCTTGTGCACTGCATTGTTCTGAATAATTACCATAAAACCCCCTTATTTGAAAATGGTACTTTAAAACCTCATAAAAAGACTACTATATATTCATCTGGCAGCAACAGACTTAACCCTTTACCATACGACAAAATTTTAGCCTTGTCCAAATTGAAAGCATTTGCAGACGACAAAATAAATGTTACTCAAAACATAAAATGTGTCTTTTATAGGGCAAAAAACATTGTGGAAAAAGGAGAAAATGCTGGTTATCAGCATTTTCTCCTTTTCCCACAATGTTTTCAAAGGCCTTCTCTCTCTGGGTCGTTAAAAGTCTGCATTATGCGGTAAAGGGTTGACACGTTACAAAATAATTCCCAGAAGTGTTCGAACAACCCTCAGGAAGCAAACTTTAAAAAACATAGCTGAAAAAGAAGAAAATGCTGGTAAGGAGCATTTCTCCTTTTGCCACACTTTATTCCAACCTTTGATAGACAATTCTGTCTTTTAAAGCATATTTGTCATCTTTATATGCTTTCAATGTGGGCCACTCCAGTATTTCATTATCTAGCTAGTTAACTCTTTACCAAACGACAAAATTTTAGACCAGTCCAAATTGAAAGCATTTGCAGACAACAAAATAAATGTGACTTAAAAATTGGAATCTGTTTTGAGAAGGATAGAAAACATTGTGGGAAAAGGAGAAAATGCTGGTTACCAGCATTTTCTCCTTTTTCCACAATGTTTTCAAAAGCCTTCTTCCTCAGGGTCGTTAAAAGTCGGGATTGTGTGGAAAAGGGTTAACTATTTACTACACTATAAAATTTCAGACTCGTCCAAATTCAAAGCACTGGCAGACATCAAATAGAATGCTGCTCAAATTCAATTATAGACTTGTCGAAATTAAAAGCCCTGGCAGATGAAAAATCAGATGTTGTTCAAAGTATGGTATTTGCCTTTGGATGGTAGAAAACATTGTGGGAAAAGGAGAAATTGCTGGTTACCAGCATTTTCTCCTTTTCCCCCAGTGTTTTCAAAAGCCTTCTTCCTCATTGTGAAAATGCAGGTTTGTTTGGTTGAGGGTTAAGAGCCCCATCATAGCTGACCTACCAAATTACCCTTATGAAAGTCCAAATACAATTCAATAACAACTATTCAACAAAATCCCCTCTTCAAGAGCCCTATCACAAGCCTTTCTTTAGAAGGGGCTGAGCACTTGTAGCTCGGTAGCATACAGGACTTGAGAACAGGGGTTCGCTGATTCAATCCCTGGCTCGGCCAATTTCTTTCTGAGGGTTGATTATAGTCATCGCGACAGGATTCACTCTTCTCTCACTGCTGACCATTGCTTCAATGATTATTGGTTATGTGGGAAAGTAGCAAGTGGCTTGGAAAGAATACTGTGCAAAGTAATAGTAGAAGAAATTCCAGGAAAGCATGGATAGATGCACTGGCCACTACTATATAACTGAAATAATCTTTAAAATGGCATTAAACATCATACAATCAATCTTCAGTAGCGGTCTAACATACCCACAAATAGAAGTACAAAGAATTAATTTCTATCTATCGTAGAGTGTTCTGTTGTTTCCTTATAAGGTTTCAACCTGCATGAATATAAATAGAAGATGTTTTTTGGTTTCCCTTGATGAATATTTATTGACGAATTTGGAAAACGGAAACCATTCATAAAACACAGGAAATTTCCCTAACAGTGTCGGGAAATAATAAGCAGAAGACTGCAGGACACTGACTACAGGCAGAAATCAACAGTTTTCTCTCTGCAGTAGTTCTTTGAGTCATAAACTATGTTAAATTCTTTACGTCACAAGAAAATCTTGGAGTTGTTCAAATTAAAGGATTTGCAGACGACAATTTAAATGTGGATCAACTCTGTTCTATCCAACAATATTTTGCACTTAGCTAAAATGAAAGCAAATGCATATGACAAATAAAATATGGCTCAAATAAAGAGACTTGTCTTTAACCCTTTACCACACAATCACAGGTTTTATCGACCCTGGGGAGACAACCTTTTGAAAACATTGAGGGGAAAGGAGAAAATGCTGGTAACCAGCATTTTCTCCTTTTCCCACAATGTTTTCAACTCTATCAAAGTCAACTTTCACAATTTGAACCACATTTAATTTGTTGTCTGGAAATACTTTGGAATCAGAAAAGTCTTAAATTTTGTTGTGTGTGTTGTAAAGAGTTAAATCGGTAAAAACATTGTGGAAAAATGAGAAAATGGTAGTTACCAGCATTCTGTCTCCTTCCAACGAAATTTTTAATTGCTTCTTTCCTAAAGGTCATTAAAACATGGGATTGTTTGGTATAGGTTTAAAAATGTGATTTTTCTTCCAAGGTGTAGAAAACCTTTTTCTCCTTTCCAAACAACATTTTCAAAAGCCTTCAAAACACAGGAGTGTTTAGAAAAGGGTTAAACTTATGTCACAATAATTGTAACAAGAAAATACTAAACATTACTAATTACAAATGTACCATCAAGAAAACACTGATGCAAATAGAGAGATAGTTTGTTTTTTAATCCCTAACTCATTACCCCATAACAAAATTTTACTGGTCCAAATTGAAAGCACTGACAGTTGAAAAATTTTAAGTGCCTCAAATAATTGGATTTAATTCTGGAAGACTTTATGGAAAACATTGTGGGAAAAGGAGAAAAGACCTTGTTGTTAGGTAATGAGTTAAAATTTGTTAAATCTGTACCAAATGACAAAATTTTAGACCTATCCAAATTCAAAGCATTTGCAGATAACTATAAAAACTTGACTCAAAAATTGAAATTTGTTTCTGGAGGGGTACTAAACATCATAGGCAAAGGAGATAATGCTAGTTACCAGATTCCTTTTCTCTTTTTCCCCACAATGTTTTCAAAAGTCTTTTCTGCCACGGTCATTTAATCTTTGGATTGTCTGGTAATGGGTTAAATATTCATATTTTACAGGATAAATACAAAATAAGTCTGCACCATCTTGTGTGAATCCTTATCCTGCTAAATAACTTTCAATAAAATTTTCAAGTGGATAGTAAAACCCTGAGTTTTGCTATTTCAAAGTCATTTTCAGGGAAAGAAATCTCCTTATCAGACAGTATAGATCCAAGATCAGACTGCACATTCTGTGCAGTCTGATCTTGATCTATACTGTCTGCAAAAGGTAGGTGAGTCGCGCTGTCTAAGTGTAAAGAGGCAATGAGTTATAATGGCTGAAATCCAGCATTGACAATTTATTATTCTCTCATTTCTTCTATGCATTATTCTATATCATATATCATAGATAACAGAGCAAACTAATCAATAAAAGACGAATAAAAAACTATCATTATTCGATGGAGATGACTATTTCAGATAGAGGCTCAACTTCAGCTTCAAAAATTATGTTACATTCTTGCAGACAGATGATTGATTGAAAGGTGATATATGCTGCTTTCGACGTTATTTCAGCGACATTATCATGGCAACAACTCACTTATGCATGTATGTCCTGCTTTATACCTGAACTAGGCTAAGGCTCTGAAGTGTCTTGCTCAGGGACACTCCAAAGAAAGACCCAGTGCTTCCAGGGAGGCTGAAACCCCGAGCCTCCAGGTTATGAGTCCTTCATTTTACCACTGAGCCACACAGGCCCCCCTCTTGCAGACATAATTATTGTCATCGGAACTATACAAAGAAAACTTTACAGATCTTAGAATATGAGAACCATAATAGACCTGAATTGCCTAAAAAATATAGAAGCCATGCTCTGTGAAAAGAGAAATAAATCTGCAAAAAGTATCTACCTGGGTCAGCCTGCATAGTGTGTGCAAGCTTACCTGGGTTGATATTTTTGCTATTGGTCAATTTCCTGCATGTCAAAGGACCAGTAAACCTCATGATTCAGTCGGTTGGTAGACAAAATGAAATTTATGGATCGATGATTATAATTACTTGCTTGGTATAGTGTATCACAGAGATGCATTAAACCTTAGTTTGCCAGAGGGTGGGTGCCTGACTCACATACTTCTGTTTATAGATCTTTTCTTTTGAAAGTCAACTAGTACAAATTTTGTGACAATCTATCACAGGGAAAATTAGTTTAAACCTATCTTTTATACATCAGTTATGAAACAAGCTCTCACGAATTAACTCTCTACCACACAATCCCAAGTTTTAACAAGCCTGATTTAAAAACGCTGAGGGAAAAGGAGAAAATGCTGGTAACCAGCATTTTCTCCTTTTCCCAGTGTTTTATACCATTATCAAAAATGAATGCCATCATTAGAGCCACATTTATCTCTTTACCAAACAAAAAAATTTTTGGACATGTCCAAATTGAAAGCATTTACAGACAACAAAGTAAAGGTGGCTCACATGACAAAAGAAGTCCTTGATAGGGTAGAAAACATTGTGGCAAAAGGAGAAAATGCTAGTTACCAGCATTTTCTCTTTTTCCAACAGTGTTTTCAAACGCCTTCTTCCACAGTGTCATTAAAAGTGATTGTTTGGTAAGGGGTTAAATTGTTGTCCGACTTGTCCAAAATTTTGTGGTCTGGCAAAGAGTTGATGGGTACTGTATGGCTCAGCTGTAATATGCAGAATTTAAACCCTAGACTCCTAAAGTTTAATACTCACTGGAAACACTGGGGGTTTTTGTGCAAGTGTCCTTGAATAAGACACTACAGAGCCCAAATCTACCACTCAGGATTGCGTGGTAAATGGTTGGTTGTATTGGGGTTTAATGCCACTTTAACAGCTAAGGTCATATCATGGCGGTTTGTGACGCACATGTGTTTCCTGGCTTTCTCACACCAGTATTAACACAACTTTCTTTCCAAAGCCACCGACTACTTTTCTCACATGCTTCAGCAGAGGTGAGAGGTGAAAATACGCCGGAAAGAAAGTTCGCCTCAACCGGGTATCGAACTCACAACCACCAGGTCATGAGTCCGACACGCTCACCACTGAGCCATCCGGGCGGGGCTGTGTGGTAAAGGGCTAACCCTTTACAACAAATCAAAAATTTTAGACTTGTCCAAATTGTAAAAATTCAAGGCTACAAACTAGATATATTTCAAACAATGATTGCTTTTGTTGAAATGCGAGAAAACAAATGAGAGAAAAGCTTAAAATGATGATTACCAGCATTTTCTCCTTTTAAGGCTAGGATGTTTTCAAAAGCCTTTCTTCCTTTATGTCATTAAAACTCTGGATTGCGTGATAAAGGGTTAATCGGCAATCACAAAGCTTCACCAAGGGCACATTGTGATAAGGGAGGCCAGAATTTAAACCTTATCCAGCTCAATAAGTGAAAGTAATTTTTTGAGCTGACTGTAAAACCCCAAATTTGCTATTTCAAAGGTCTTTTTTTTTTTGAGGGACAACATGTTCTGTGCAGTCTGATCTTTGATCTACACTGTCCCTTAGGGGTCAGCCAGTCGCGCTTAGTAGCCTAAGGGTAAAAACAGTAGGATGTGAACAAAGTGTAATATCATCTCACGATTGTTTGAAATATCATGATGGCTTTATGTCTACATACGTCTTTACATTTTTGTCGAGAATTTATGGCCGACAAATATGAGACTGAAGAAAATGACAGATTCAACTGTTGAAACATATTAGACCATTCAATCATGTGCATTTTTTGGACTACTTTGATTTCACACATTATCACGCAATCCGGGCTTTTACGACCCTGAAGAAGAAGCATTTTAAAAACATCTTAAGAAAAGGAGAAAGTGATGGTAACCTATCAAGGAAAAATTATATCAAATGAACCACATTTAGATTGCTGTCTGCAAATGTCTACATTTTGTTGTGTGGTAAAGAGTTAACTCTTTCCCAAGCGACAAAGTTTTAGACTGGTCCAAATTGAAAGCTTTTGCAGATGACAAAACTGAAAGTAACCCAGATAATGAAATTTGTCTTTGAAAGGGTAGAAAACTTTGTGGGAAAAGGAGAAAATGCTGGTTACCAGCATTTTCTCATTTTCACACAATGTTTTCCAAAGCCTTTCCTTCAAGGTCCTTAAAACTCCAGATTGTGTGATAAAGGGTTAACCTTTTACCAAATGATACTATGTCTGAGACAGCTTTCGAAAACATTTAAAGGACAGTATGCAGAAATTTCAGACTTGTCCAAATTGAAAGAATTAGAAGGTGACAGGTTGTGTTACATGTAGTCCAAATGATAATTGCTATTGTTTAAATGGGGAAAAAAAAAAATGATTGAAAAGCTGAAAGTAGTGGTAACTAGCATTTTCTTCTTTTCCAAAAATATTTTCAGAAGGTCTCTTTTCTCAGGATCATTGTGTGGTATAATGTTAAACTACCTCATGAGAAAATATTTTGCCAACGAAGACAAATACCATCACTTAAGCCCCATTCTATATGATTATTTTGTCATCTGCAAACTCTTTCAGTTTACACCAGTCTAAAATTTTGTTATCTAGTAAAAGGTTAACTCTTTACCACACAACAATATTTTAGACTTGTCCAAACCCAAAGAATATGCAGATGCCAAATTAACCCTGGTTAAAACTGCAGAAGTTGTCTATGACAGTGTAGAAAACATTGTGGAAAAAGGAGAAAATGCTGTTTACCAGCTTTTTCTCCCTTTTCCAACAATGTTTTCAAAAGGCCTTTTTTCTTTGGATCATTGTGTGGTATAGAGGATAATTGTCTGTTTCAGTGTATGATTATGATCAAAATTTCTTTCATTGAGTGAAAAGCAAGGACTATGTTTTCACATGTGGCAAAGCCATGAGTGAATATATGGCCTTTCATTTTCACAAAATTTCTCCTCTTCCCACAATACTTTCAAAGGGCTTTTTCCTCAAGGTCATTAAAAGAAAGCATTTTCTAGTAAAGCTTTGCATTAAGGTGACAAATACAATAAATAGCATCTATAATCTCTGCATAAACAAATAACATGTATATATTAAAAAGAGCAGAAGATTAGAAGAGTTGATTAAAAGCACTGGAAAGCAAATAAAACTGACAACATCCACTTCATACAGCAGAAATCAAAATGAAACAAAAGAAAAAATTGACTTTAGGGTAATGTAATTCCATGACAAAAATGCAACAGGAATATTTCCCATTTTTGTACATAATGTAAAATAACAAGGGTGTAAAACAGGCTTTAAGTTCATATACTCGTCACCAAATGACAAACTTATAGGCTTGTCCAAATTGAAAGAATTTGCAGACAACAAATCAAAATTTACTGGTAATGTAGCTCAAACAATGGAATTTATCTTCAAAAGGGTAGAAACATTATGTTGCCTGGAAATACTTTCAATTTGGACAAGTCATAGTCTTTTGGCTTGGTAAAGGGTAAAGTAGACACAAGTTTGGGCAATGCTTTACATAATTATGAGCCATGCTCTGTGAAAAGGGGGCTTAATGCATCTTCATGATTCATGGTACCAAGCACGCCACCACATACTTATGGATCCATTATATCCATCTTTATTTAGTAACCGGCTTAATCCTGAGGTAGACTTGTCCTTGGACATACAGAAAATTGACCAATAGCGAAAAGTTTTGGACCAGGTCAGCCTGTGAGGACTGCACAAAACAGAAGTATCTGGGAAAGAGGAATGTATTTTCAAAAATGAAAGTAAAGAGGTTTTTCAAGGTTTGATACTCATGTTCTAAGTAATGCTTTTACTTGGCCAAAATAATGTGATGTGTTGCAAATTTATCTGTTATCTATGTTGCTAAAAGGTATTAAAACAGTTTTCAAAAAGGCAGTGTTGCATCTAGGACTGAAAACTGGAGGAACTGGTCATCTCTCAATAAAAAAGGAGCATCTGTAAAAAATTTACGGTTTTTGCAGACAACAAATTCTAATCATGGTATTTGTCTTTTCAAGTGTAGAAAACAGTTGTAGAAAAGGAGAAAGTGCTGGTTACCAGCACTTCCTCCTTTTCAATCAATGTTTTCAAAAGCCTACTACATGAGGGTGGTTAAAACACAGGGTTAAGCATAGCTAAATTTACCATGCAAGCCTCAGTTTTTTGTATTTTACATGTCTTGCAAGTACATGATGATGTTTTCTCTCTCTGAGCCTCAAAATCACTGACAAAACAGAATCACTGCTTTCTAATCGTATGTCCGCAGGCAGATAACATGTTGAGTCAAAACAGTTTTTACAGGCCTGTTGTCATCTCTTGACTAGTTTAGATCAACATAATAGACAGCCGTTAAAAGAACTTACTAGCATTTGATTGGTGCACAATCAATATTTTAATTCCAATCATTATTCATAACTTGAGTCAGACCAGTGATTTTTTTACAATTTGCTATAAGTGAGTCCTGGGACTCGCTGGGATGAAAAACTATGAGTCTGAAACCAACTTTACGAGTCCCACCTTTTAACTCATTACCAAACGGCAAAATTTTAGGTTTGTCCAAATCGAAAGCATTAACAGACGACAAAATAAAAGTTATTGAAGTTATTGAAGATTTAGAATTCGTTTTTAGAAGGGTAGAAAACATTGTCGGAAAAAGAGAAAATGCTGGTTACCAGCATTTTCTCCTTTTCCCACAATGTTTTCTAAAGGCTTCTTTCTCAGAGGCGTCAAAATTAGGGATCGTGTGGTAATGAGTTAAACCCCATTTTAAAAAAAATATTGTTCAAATTGTTAAAAATCTGTATGGTCTGATTTATGAATTGTCTGTCATGAATTCTCTTCACTTTCGTAAGTTAGCCAACTAAAAAGTTTAAGCCAGTGTGACTTGAATTCTCTCGGTTTCGAACTGGCCGGGGCCGAATCCACGCCGATTGAACTGCCGATGATTTCTCATTATTCTCGACATTTTTATCGGTATGTAAGTCACTATGAATCGGCAGGTCAGACTCTTGTGATTTCGTAAACAAACTAGTTAAAGTTTGTTGTTTGTGATCGGATTTTGCCTTCTTTTTTGGTGGCATTGCTTACGCATTACATCGTTTAGATATAGATCTACGCACTGGAATTTTTTCGACGAAATGGAAATCGTCTGAGGTTATCTAAATCGCCCGGTTATAAAAAAGATTCAAAAAGTAATTATTTGCCGATGAGGACATGAAATGATAGTTGTTCATTCATATTGACTACAATTTTCTGCAATTAAGTAAGAATATGCCTTGGAGAGGATCTATAACGTACGTGCTGGATGTCGATATTCCGTGTACCCGAATAAAAAGAAAAACGGAAACCATTCCATAGACTAGATTACTTAGGCTAAAAATAGACCGGAAAATGAAGGTACCAGTCTAAAGTAGAAAAATTACCGGTGTTTCGATAGAAAATGTAAACACTTTAATTGATCGGGATCAAACGAAATTTTGCAAAAGGCATTGATATCAAAATCAGTGCGTCTCGAAAATACACATATCTCAAAGTTTTGCGTCCTCGGCAATTTCTTTGCGTCCCTGACGCAGGACGCACAGGTAAATGAAACACTGCAGACTAATATTTTTTCCCTATTATATTTCAATATTTTGGGTATCCCAAAGCCTAGGTGCAACAGGGTAAGAGGTAAAAGGTGGTTATAATCAGGGAAAAAAGAGTGGTTACACTACAAAACAGAAAGTTACTAAGTTACAATACTAAATATTAAACAGATGGGCTGTATTCACAAACCATTCTTAAGAAAATTCTTTGTCTTTAAATCTGTAATTTTCTGAATTTGAAAGTAAAACAGCTTCTGATTGGCTAAACCATTTGGTTTAGCCAATCAGAAGTTGTGTTACTTTCAAATTTAGAAAATTCAGGAAAATTAGATTAAGAATGTTCTTATAAATGGTTGGTGAATACAGACCTAGGTTTAAAGTTAAAGGAAAGATCACTCCACTACAGTGAGGACTACACGGTGCTTGTTCACACTCACCAAACGACTTATACAAAATTTCGGAAGTATTTCCAATGACAGTGTCAAAATTTGCCATCAATGGAGCGATATATTGCGTGGCAGTAAGAAACTTGTGTAAAAACGGGCTCATGTACAGGAAACCTAAAAATAGTAATAGAAGTCATGTCAATAACAGTGCATATAAACAGACACAGAAATAAAATTTGTACACTTACCCATTTGTGTGTAAAGAACCGTTGATCTAGTTCCTCCGGTTTTTGTATCAAAGTTTGCCATCAGGGGAGCTATATATTGCGTGGCAGTCAAAAATTTGTGGATAAATGGACTGACATATAAAAACCCTAAAATAAAACTTGAAGGTTAAATAAAAATGTAAAACACAAGCACAGAACCAAAGAACAAAACAAAACAAATTTAACTTGCCTTAGAAAGTTATAGAAGAAACAGAAATCTTTGTTAATGTAAGATTTGATGTGTTTTTACTCTAGACAAAAATGAATTAACTCTTTATCAAACACAATTTAAGACAAGTCCAATTAGGAAACATTGGAAGATGACAGATGAAACATTGTTTGATTAATAAAATTTGTCTTTGAAATAGAAGAAAACTTGTGGAAAAAAAGAGGAAATGCTAGATACCACCATTTTCTCTTCTTTCCCCTCAATGTTTTCAAATGCTGTTTTTTTTGAGAGTTAAAAGCTGAGATTGTTTCATATTGAAAATATATGCTGGCAACTTGAGTGATTTGATTTCAGGGGGGAAAATAACATGGTTGTGGTTTTAGATACAATGCACTGAAAAAATGGCAGTATTTGAAATTTGACAGATGGTACGGTAAATGACTTTTTCTGTCAGTAGTCCTAAATTTTATCATTTGACCTATAGATCATGTAATGTTGACTTTGTCTGAATTTACTGATACAATTATGATGCAATAAAAATTCACACTCTTTGCTAACACTTTATATTGAAATTTGAAGCACTAAGTATCCAAACTAAAGAAACATTTTGATGGTTACCTGCCCCTGTGTATGAGTTCCCATTTTGAGAAGTAACGATTTGTCCAAGTTTGACATAAATATCTTCAGTTATAACAGATTTTTCATAATGTCAACGTTTTTGCACGATGACAACGATGCTAACAACGACACCAGGGCTGTGACAGTAACCTGTCCTTGTCTTCCACAAGTGGGCCATTGGCCTTAATGTGCTCACCTGAGTAGAGTCATCTAGGACTGACAAAGCTGAAGGGATCCTGGTTGTACTGATGTAAATCACATGAGTGTTCGAGACCTATTTTTTGACAGACTTGATATACTTTTGATCTTGTCAAAGATGTTGTCGAGACAAACAACATACAGACAGAGTTTCATGAGTATTGGGCTGAAAGTATGACCTCTAGAGTGCACATATTGTTTTACTAAGATTTGGTCCAGTGATCTACTTTTTGATCCGACATTACCCAATTTCAAACTTGTTCCAGACATCACCTAGACAAACATTCTGACCAAGTTTATAAGCACACAACTATAAATGTAGCCTCTAGAATGCACACAAGGTCTTTCTAAGATTTAGCCCAGTGACCTACTTTTTGACCATAAACGGCCCAGTTTCAAATCTTTTGGGAGATATTATCAAGACAAACATTCTGACCAAATTTCTTGAGTATCAGAATGAAAATGCAGCCTCAAGAGTGCACACAAGGTTTTACTAATATTTGGCTCAGTGACCTACTTTTTGACCTGATGTGACCCAATTTAACACTTGGGTGAAATATAATCAAGACAAACAGTCTGAAAATATTTCATAAGTATCAGGCTGAAAATATGGCCTATAGAGTGAACACAAGGTTTTTCTAAGATTAGGCCCAGTGACCTATTTATCTAATCAGATGTGACCAAATTTCAAACTTGTCTGAGATTTTATCAAGACAGACATTCTGACCAAGTTTCTTCAGTATTGGGCTTGAAATGTGGCTTCTAGAGTGCACACAAGGTTTTTCTAAGATATGGCCTAGTGACCTACTTTTTGACCAGATATGACCCAATTTTTAAGCCATCTGAGATTTTATCAAGACAGACATTATAACAGTTTCATGAGTATTGGACTGAAAATATGGCCTCTAGAGTGCACAGAAGGTAATTATTGACACCAAGAGGACGGACACAGCACAATCACAAAAGCTCACCTTTAGCACTTTGTGCTCAGGTGCGCTAGAAACAGCCAAGCTAAAAGCGTAAAAGGTTTCCTACTAAAATGAGGCTTTCAAGTCGGCCATCAGCATGTAAGCTTTGTGCTTAATGAATGATTGTTGAAATAAGTGATCATAGATGAATCAGTAACACTATAGTAGAGGTAGAAATGGGGGGGGGGGGAAGAAAGAGAGAGAGAGAGAGAGAGAGAGAGAGAGAGAGAGAGAGAGAGAGAGAGAGAGAGAGAGAGAGAGAGAGAGAAGAAGAAGAAGAAGAAGAAGCAGCCGCAGTTTTTCACATCTATTTTTCTTACAATAAACTAAAAGAAAAGATATTTACCTCCTGTTGCTATGGTAACATTGGTGATTCTGTGTCCATAAAATGGGAAACTAAATGGCAATTGTGCAGTCTGAAATAATAGAGATGATGTATTAAATTTTTGCAAACCATTGAAAAATGAGCTTGGGTTTTAAGAACCTGAAAAAGAGGGCTTTCCAAAACACTGTTGGAAAAGGAGAAAATTTTGGTAAAAAGCAATATTCATTACCTAACCCAATATGTTTTCTTCCCTTTGAGCCACATTTAACACAACCCTTTACTACACAGACTTGACCTTTAATGACCCTGTGGGAGAAGGCTTTTGAAAACATGGTGGGAAAAGGAGAAAATGCTGGTAACCAGCATCTTCTCCTTTTCCCTTAATGTTTTCTACCCTACAATAGACCAGTTTCTTGTTTTGAGTCACATTAAATTTGTCGATTGTGAATGCTATTTGGACAAGGCTAAAACTTTGTCGTCTTGTCATCTGCAAATGATTTGAATATAGACATGCTTAAAGTTCTGTTGTCTTGTACAGTTTAAGCTGCACAAAAATTGTTTTTTCAAGCAGAGGACTGTTTTTTTTTTTAATTACTGTCGTGTCTTCATAAAGTGTCATTTGGTGATATTATCAGTAATAACTATACGATAATGTGAACACTTTCCATGTTCAATTGTTACTTGATATAAGCAATCACTACTTAGATATAAGTTCACTGGCTATAAACATGATCATAGGTATACTTAGGTACAACAGTCAAAAAACATAATCATAAAAAAGCACAATATCATAAAAAAAAGCAAAAATGTTAATTTTTAAAGCAACTTATCTTTATAAAATCGTATGAACAGTGCAGGCATGATTTTTTGTATTTGTGTAGATCATTCACTTATTTAATTACTATGATGCACAGTGTCATTTAATAACACAAAAGCCAAAAGGCCCCTATCCAAGTTTGTTGATCCAGAAATAAGCTTTACCTGCAACATTTGTGGGAAACAGAAGTGTCCAGATAAATGATGCTAGCCTGTACGTATAAAATCATTTTCAGGGGAGTTTTTAACCCATTTCATGCTTATTTTATGAAACAATAATCATTTTTGTGTCTTCAAAACAAATGTTGTCCCTGACAGCTGCACGGTTGCACAAATTTTGACTGACAGAAAATGCATTGAACCTTTTGGAGGCCTTCCAAGCTATCGTTGTTGTTGTTCCCTGTTTTAAATGAGGTCAAATCCCTTGAGTTTCTTTATCCCGTACACCATACATGTATTTATCGATTATTTACCTATGATTCTACAGCTGACCAATATCTGAAAAATTGTACACACTATTAAGTTTTAAGTGCATTTTTTGCTCTCTGGCTGTAGAGATGTATCTTTAAGGCTTTTTGCCACACTGCAGAAAGTATTGAGATTAACTGAATACTGTACATACCGCAGCTCGTCTGTGACTGTCGGACAGTGATTGATGACCAGTTACATTGATAAGTTCTACCCAAAACTGATTTATACCACTAGTCAAAAAGGTCTCCGATCTGTAGTATATATGATCATCCTGAAAGGAAAATTAATTAACTGAATTAACCCGATACTCTTTACCAAACGACAAAATTTTAGACACATCAAAGTTGAAAGCATTCTCAGACAATAAATTAAATGCTGCTACAATGATTGGTTTTGGCATTGAAAGGATAGAAAGCATTGTAGTAAAAGGGAGAAAATGCTGGTAACCAGCATTTTCTCCCTTTTCCACAATGCTTTCAAAAACCCTCTTCCTCAAGATTGTTAAAAGTCATGATTGTGTAGTTAAGGGTTAAAGTGCCTTTGTCTGGCAGTCTAAACTTTGATCTACACTATCTGCTAACCATTCGCACCATACTCATTTGAGCTAATAATTCCTGCTGACAAAATTACAGAAACTTGTTTAATAACACTATGGTTCTGTTCTTGTATAAAGATAACTGACCAATGAAAAGAAAAAATCAACACCATGATGGACTAATCTCATACAAAATTTAATATGTAAATTAAGTCAAATGACCTCGATGTCTAAATATAAGCATTAAAAAAAAAGTGCATTGTACCTCTACTACACAATCATAACTTTTAACGACCCCAAAAAGAAAGGCTTTTGATAACATTGTGAGAAAAAGGAAAAAAAAAATGCTCATAACCAGCATTTTCTCTGTTTCCCACAATGTTTTCTTCTGTATAAAAACAGAAATCGTTATTTATACTAAATTTGTCCTCTGTAGATGCTTTGATTTGTTTGAGAATTAAATTTTATTGTTTGGTCAAGAATTATCTGGTAACAAGACTTAGTGTACAACTTGTCTAGATTGCTCCCTCAGCTGGTCACATATAATTGCAGGTTTTAACAATCCTGAGGGGTCCTTGCTGTGTGGCTCAGAGGAAACATGTAGGATTTGTAATCCAGAGGCCCCAGTTTGAGCCTCACTGGCAGCAATCACTAGCTTTTTTACAGGAGTGTCCTTGGGCAAGACATCTCAAAGCCCTAACCTAGTACTAGTGAAACCCAGGACATGAGAATATGTGAGCTATCACCATAATATGACTAAAATAATGCTAAAAGCAGCATATAACATCATTCAATCAATCCATTAATTTAATGACTGATGAAAAAATTTAAGGAAAAGGAGAAACTTCTTGTTAAAACATCATTCATAAAGTCACTCAATTTGAGACCCTGCTGGAAAAAAATATTTGAAAAGATTTTTGGAAAAGGAGAAAATACTGGTTATCAGCATGTTCTCCTTTTCTCACACTGTTAAAAAAAACTGGTTATAAGCATTTTCTCCTTTTTCAACAATGTTTTCGTACGTCTGCTTTATGGTCACTAAAACACTGGGATGTATGGTAAAGAGTTAACCCTTTACCACACAATGCTGACTTTTCACAGCCCTGAGGAAGAAGCCTTTTGAAAACATTGTGAGAGAAGGAGAAATTGCTGGTAACCAGCATTTTCTCCTTTTCCCACATTGTTATCTACCCTTCCCAGAACAAATTTCCATTTTTGAGTCACAATTATTTTGTCTGCAAATGCTTTCAATTTGAACTAGTCCAAAATTTTGTTGTTAGGTAAAGGGTTAAATAATGAGACATATCAACCAAAAGTCAGTTTTGTCAACCTCCTAGTACACTACCCCTAGCTGACCTCATTAAGGAAAATAAATTGGACAAAAAAATGGTATAAATTAGCACTTTTCATTTATCTTTTTTTAATTACATGTACTCTACCACAGGGTAAACCTATAAATAAATTTTGCAGCAATTATTTGATGTCACTATAAGAAGAAAGATATTCTATTTAATTATGGACTAAATTTCAAAAGGAATTTGCTATAAAGTGAAAACATTGGTTTTCAGGTAGTAGCATGTGTCCCAAACTGCCTGATGTAAATCCAATCAGTTCCACTGTTAGTGAGGACCTTTCATAGATCCAATTCTTTACCCTAAGGTTACCAAACTTACCCATCCAGTGGGCCTCAAAAATGAACCCAAATGGCCTCACAGAATGAACATGTCCATAAAAATCAAAGTGTATTCGATACTGATTGATTGACTTTGCCTTTATTTTTCATTGCCACAGGTTGCCCATATGGGTGACAACCCTTAGTCTGTAAAGTTTCGTTTAAAGTCTAATACGAAAGATTATTAGTAATTTTAGATGGCTGACTGTGGGGCTCAAACCCACGCCCTTAAGTGATCCAAGACTTGATGTTTCCAAGTCCTAGGATCTACCACCTGATCTATGCAGGCTGAACATATCCGACACACACACACACACACACACACACACACACACACACACACACACACACACATATAGTTTTAGTATCTCAATAGGAAGTTATTATATGGATTTTGCATTTTTTTTTTTCATATTAAATCTCACACAAAAAAATACAATTTTAATTCAAATGATCTTTATACAGTTCATGTAATTTATCAGTTTACTATATTTCATGAAAAAAGGACAAATGTTAACTCAGTCAATTTCTGATAAAATGTATTTCAATATAATTATGGTAAAATTATTAAAGGGGGTGAACTTTTCAATTTGTTTACCAACAATGAACTTAATTCCCTTTGAGAGAAAAGTTAAGGGTGGATGAAAGTCATGGTTATCATAGGTGATTCTGTTCTGTGCAAATAAGAGGTAACATAAATCTCTTAGAGAAGGGTACACAGGAGTAAGAACCTTAACCGTTACCAAACAATCCAAAATTTTAATGACCCTCCAGAAGAAGGCTTTTGAAAACATAGCATTTCTCCTTTTCCTACCATGTGTTCTTCCCTTCCAAAAACCAAATTTCAATATTTTAGACACATTTACTATGTCATCTGCAGAACCTTGCAATTTGGACAACTTCAAAATTTTGTCGTTTAACAGAGAGTTTTAAAGCAAAAAAGGAGCATAACTGTGTTCAAATACTTTGATAGTTACCTGCCCCTATTGCATGAGTTCCCCTTTTAATATTAACAACTTGTCGCCCAAGTATGAAGTGAACATCTTCAGTAATAGAAGAGATATTACATAGTGTCAAAGTTTCTGAACAACGACCATAGGTCTTCAACAATAACTTGTCGTTTTCTTTGAAATCAGCCAAGCTAACTTAGAGAAATAAAAAGTGCCATGACCAATATGATCAAAACAGTGATTAAGTAATCACTGTTTTAAAAATTGTGTGGTAAGGGAAAGCTTCTTGTGACTTGATATATCTCCTTTGGTCTGAATGAAGTGGTCAGCTAAATTATCTTTTAAGGTCTATGGCCCCTAACTCATCAGTAAACATTGACGTTTTCATAAAGGCTATTCAGCCAATCTTGGCAGCTTCCGTCTTTCAATATGAGAGTAAGGGGCCGTAGTCTCACTAACTCATAGATAAATATCGTGTAACGTCGATGTTTTCGTCAAGGCTCTTCTGCCAATCTTGGCAGCTTCCATCTTTTGATATGATACCGGTAGTTAGTGGCCATAGCCCTTAAATCATTATGTTTTCACCACACAATCCCTATTTATACCAATCCTATGGAAGAAGGATATTGAAAACATTGTAGGTAACCAGCATTTTCTCCTTTTCTCACAATGTTTCTACCCTACGAAGACAATTTTCATATTATGAGTAGCATTTTATTTGTTGTCTGCAAATGCATTTGATCTGGACAACTCTAGAATTTGTTGGTGGGTAAAGAATAAAAAAAAAAACAAATACCAATACCACATTTGTCATCTGCACATACTATCAGTTTGGCAGGTCTACATTTTCATAAAAAATTAACTGAAAATTACCAAAGTGTTGCATAAATACACTTCAGTACGCTTATGAATGTTACAAGATTGTTTTTATTTTCATGCATAGTTCTGGGTCAGACACTATCAATTTGTTTCTGAGTAAAATGGGTCCAGTACGCCCTCCGGTCAACATTCCTCTGTGCGGATTGTAAGAAATAATGTCATGGCCTTGCTTTTGGGCAATATTTTACAAATTTACGAATGAAGATTTGACTTACAAAGAAACTGCCTGAGGCTATATTTATACAACTGGATGTAGGACAGAATGATGAGTCATTACCAAACATTCCCCATTTTGACCCCCCCCCCCAAGAAAAAGACTTTTGAAAACATTGTCGGAAAAGGAGAAAATGCTGGTAACCAGCATTTTCTCCTTTTCCAACAATGTTTCTACCCTTCTGAAAACAGATTTCGTAACTTTTGAGCCACTTTATTTTGTCCTCAGCAAATGCTTTCTATTTTGGACAAGTCTATGATTTTGTTGTTCTGTGAAGTGTTCAGATGATAGCATTGATGTCAACAGCTTCATTTGACTAACAAACATTTTATTTACAAACAAACAATCAAACAAACAAACAGGCTGCATGTTTCAATCTGTTATTCGAATTTATGCTTGTCATGTATTACTGAACAGATTAGCCTAAAGAAATTAATATGTTCCTGTATGCAAAGCAACCCTGAGTTTTTACAACCCTAAGGAAAAAGACTTTTGAAAACTTTGTGGAAAAAGAAAAAAATGCTAGTGACAGATATCTGAAACAAACCCTGAACCACCGTTGTTTAACTGTAATAAAGCTGTCACAAAGTTTGTTATCATACACATGTTTGACATAATGCACAGTGTCACCTTTTTATCCAAGTCTCAGAGAAATGAGCCAGATTTCATGCATGGAAATTCCACACATGCGCATGTATGGTTTTGTATTTTCTGACCTGTGATATATGATAAAAAACATCTCTGATATTAATTTGTTGTCTGCAAGGGCCTTTCTTAATAAAATTTTTCTAGACATGTTTAACCCTGTACCACACAATCCCGCATTTTAACGACCATGAGAAAAAGAGGCTTTTGAAAACATCTTGGGAAAAGGACAAAATGTTGGTAAGTAGCATTTTCTCCTTTTCCCACAATGTTTTCTACCCTTTAAAGAATGAATCTCGTCATTTGAGCCACCCTTAATTTGTCGTCTGAAAATGCTTTGAATTTGTTTAGGTTTGGTTTGTATTGGAGTTTAACACCATTTTAACAGCTTAGGTCATATCATGGTGGTCAGTGACGCATCTACGTATTTCCTGGCTTTCTCACACCAGTACTTACACAACTATTCACTGGCCTATGCAGCCACCGTAGACCAAGATAAAACTGCACTAAAAGTGCAGTCTAACCTACGACCTACACTGTCTGCTATGCTGGGACATTCTGGATAAAAGCAACCTTGAAAGAGCAATCATTTGAGTCTGATTTCTTCAATGAAATGTCTTTTTGCTTTATTAGATGCTTAACTCTTTACCAAAGGACAAAATTTTTGACTTGTCTAAGTTGAAAGCATTTGTAGACAACAAATGAGATGTTGATTAAATATCTAGATTTTTCTATGTAATAACGGAAAACATTGACGGAAAAGGAGAAAAAAACTGAAACTAATATAACTTGATTAAACGCCTAATTTTACGAAAAGCAGATTCACTGGCGTTGTACAACGTTTAAGTCTAAAGCATATTTATGACATGATATAAAATACAACAAATAAATTACACTAAGGTTGATCAGAACCATGAATGAAAGTCTCTGAAAAACAATTTTTTTAAGACCTTTCTTGAATGCTTCTACTGAGTCACAGTTTCTTAGGTCTTGCGGTAATCTATTCCATAACCTTGGGCCTACTGTCTTAAAACCTCTTGTCGCCGAAAGTCTTACATTTATTGAAAGGTATGTTGTAGCAACCTGCCATTGTGTCAGAAGACCTCAACCTACGTTTTGGCACCAGTTCTGTAAATAGTTCAGTCAGGTAGGCCGGTGCATGGCCCTTTGAACAACTGAACGTAAGTCAAGATTTTGAATTCGATTCGTGCTTTTATAGGAAGCCAGTGCAGTTGAGAGAGGGCTTGTTTAGGACTGCTATATTTGTTTTGTCTCAGAACGAGCTTGGCACACATATTTTGTATTCTCTGCGTTTTTCGTATGTCACTTTGGGAAATACCATAAAGAATCCAGTTACAATAATCCAGATGCGATATGATGACAGATAGTAACAGAGTTTCGGTTGCATCATTAGAGAGATATTTTCTAATGTTTTTAATCCTTAGATAATTGAACATTGCGGTCTGACATTTTCTTTTGACATGGTCGTTAAAATTTAATTGTTCATCTAGGAAGGCGCCCAAGTACCTAATGCATTTGACAGATTTAGCTTTATCACCAGCGATGTCTATTTCTTTTGTTGTACACTTTTCACGTTGTTGTCTACTACCGAAAATGATGAATTCTGTTTTCACAGAGTTCATTTTGAGTTTGTTATGTTTCATCCAGTTATCAATGGTTAAAGCACAATTTTCTAATTCTTTGATGGCCACTTTCTTATTTTCTGAAGATGGTCTATATTTTTTAGATGCGATATGGTCATCTGCAAAACCGTAAACTGATACTGATTCCGGAATAACATCGAACAAGGTTCCCGCGTATGTAAGATATAACCATGGACCTAAACAGCTGCCCTGAGGGACACTACACTGTAAAGGGCGTGGTGAAGAGACTGCTGAATCTACATTAACACTACAGCTGCGTGGTCTAAGATATGAGTCAATCCAGTTAATAGCTGTGCCACACAGTCCATATTGGGATCGTAACACTTGAATGAGGATATCATGGTCCACCGTATCAAAAGCGGCACTTAGCTGGTTACCAGCATTTTCTCCTTTTCCCTCAATGTTTTCAAAAGACTTTTTTCTTGGGGTTGGTTAAAACCCAGAATTGTTTGGTGAAAGGTTAAAAGGTTAAAAAAGTACACTGCAGTGCCCAATAATTTCCCTATTGATCCTCTTTGTTGCCAAATGCAAACCCGCAGAGAAAAATGGGTGATAAATTTTACGTGACTTGCAAATTTGATAAGGCACTTTTCAGATTGAATAACAAATAACAACATCTACTTGTGGAGTCCACTTAGACCTCTAGAAAATCAAAGTACTGACAGCTCTGAGGCTATTATTAAAATCTTTCAAATCTAGATTAGGGAAAATACTGCAGACACCTCTTCCTTCAGTTACATAGACATATTGCTGTAGGATGATTTGTAAAATTGGTGTAAAAAATAAGATGAAACTTAATTTGACCAATTCTCTCAGGAACTTCTCTTTAACCATTTCACTCACAATCCTAACTTTTAAAGACTCGTTTGAACAAGGCCTTTGAAGACATTGTGGGCAAGGGAGAAAATGCTGGTAGCCATTTTTAAACCAATAGAGCACCAAATAACATCAACAGGTATTTTCAGTCGAGAAATAATAACCAAACAGGAGAAATTTCAAGGCTGTTCTTACCTAGAATATATTAGCATAACACTGCAGATCAAAGATCAGACTGCACAAAACATGCAGTCTGATCTTGATCAACACTGGCCACAAAGGCGACGAAATGCTGTCAAAGATGCTTTATGGGTTAACCCTTACAGCCCTGGAACCAGGTTAAGTTCCTTTTGCAGACAGTGTAGATTCAAGATCAGACTGCACATTCTGTGCAGTCTGATCTTGAACCTACACTGTCTGCTAATTAGTAATAAATTCTTGCCAACACAACTTCAAGACAGCAATATTTCAGCTGTTTTCTGTGCAGTCTGATCTTGGATCAAAACTGTTTGCTACTTTGTAATAAATTCTTGCCAACACAACTTCAAGATAGCAATATTTTGGCTGTTTTTCCTGTAAGGTCATAAGTCATTTATTCAGAGCTCTGACAGTTAAAGGTTTAGTAGCAGCCAAAAGTAAACAGTGGAGGTGTTAAAATGCATTTGAATTTAAATCATACCATTTAAAAGTATGGAAATAATTGTGAATATGTCAAGTAGTTATTTTGCTGTTAGTCCACCAAGTGATGGTTGCTGGCAAAAAAATTTATTCTAAAACCATGTTAAAAGTTGCCAGGTCCCTCTGTCTTTTGTTTACTTTTTGTCTGGTTTTGAATTTCATTTTTGCTCCCAGCTACTAATACTTGGACCGAGCACACAATAACATGTTGTCATCTTCACAATAATTTTTGTACTTTTAAATGGTATGATTTGAATCTAAATGCATTTAAACACCTGCTTTGTTTAATTTTGGCTGCTACTGTGCCTTTAAAGGTGGGTATTTAGATTTTTCACATCTCACCAAATTAAAAAATATATATATCACTGAAATTTATATGAAAAAACAATACAAATCATCAGTAATTAAGAATCATAAAATTACAAAAAGAAATTTTTTTTGATGGTGTTCCCTTAAAAGGCTACGTAGCCTCTTAAGGTATTTTTAGATTTCGCGCCAGAAATCAAAAAAGCATTGTGGGAATTTTAAGTGACTGGCACGAGACTAATGACGCTTAAATTCCATAACATAACAAACATGTAATTATTTTCCATAATGTCTTCTTCGGATGCTATTTTTGAAGCTTCGTCTGTGTATTTCCGGTATGTAAATGAGCGAGTTGCTCATGTAAAAATAGACAGAGTTTCCCTTCGGTGTTGACCTGGGCCGTAGTAAATCTCTAATTTCTCTTTTTGTCGGATGGTTTTCGACTACTTGGGTTTTATGAATGAAAATTAAAAGGCTTTGGGAGTATAAGGATGACTTTTTTTTGTATTTTTGTAAAATTTTGGTCCCAAAATCTGAAGGACCACCTTTAACAAAGATATGAAAGAGTCTGTTCATTAATTTAGCATGCTTAACTCTTTTCAACATTATATCAGTTATATCACGGTGGCCAGTATATCTGTCCATGCTTTCCAAGAGATTCTGTTACCAGTACTTGGTACAACATTCTTCCGAAGCAAGTGGCTGCATTCCAAACTATCCAATGTCTAAACAACAATCAGCAAAGGAGAGTGGAATGATTTCTCTGGTGAAGACACTGTGGATCGATAGGTATTAAATTTGATCTCAAATGAATTTACATACTGAGCCTTCAGGAAAAGTGCAGATTTTCAAGTCTTTATGCAATTATTACAACATTGTGTGTACCACTGGGGTATGATTATTTTCTCAGATTGCCAAAATATTTGTTTGTTTGGTGTTTAGAGTCATTTTCAACATTATATAAGTAATATCATGGTGGTCTGTCCATCTATCCATACTTTCCTGGAGTATCTGTACCAGTGCTTGGCATAATATTCTTCCCAAGCCACTTGCTGCTTTCCCACGCAGCCATTGTTGATCAGCAGTATCAGAGGCATGAATCCAATCACAATGACTATCATCAGTCCTCAAAGAGAAAATAGCTAGGCTGGAGATTAAAACCAGCAACCACCTGGTTATAAGCCCTGTAAGTAACCAACTGAGCTACCAGGCTCAGCTTTCTCCGGACAAGCAATAGAACAAATAACATGAAAATAAGAAGGGTCGATATTCACCATCCTCTCTTAAAAAAATTCTGAAAAAAAAAAGACTGACCATCTGGCCACATGGCTAACTGAGACATATAGGATCTGACATGAGTTGGTTTTTGAGATAAAATTTTATTAAACGAATCTACAAAAATGTTATTAAGCGAGCCTTTGGCGAGCTTAATAACATTTTTTGTGGACAAGTTTAATAAATTTTTACTTCAAAAGCCAACGAGTGTCAGATTCTTTTTATCACATAACTGTATAACAAGAATTATTGTCCATAATGTGTTAAAACAGAGGCATACATGTATAATGTGTAGTGAAATTTACATGAAGCCTGTGCGCTTCTTTGACAGGTACATTATGAACGAAAAATAGTTCCAAAGAAACTTGCATATATTGATTTTGTTTTGAATCTTAAAGTGATTAAATTAACAACTTTATCATGATTAAGAATTTTGACCATTAATTTCCTTCGGGAACCTAGGTCAGCAATGTTTTAGAAATGAAGCGTATAATTACAAAGTGTTGACCAAGTACAACACTATTTTCTTATCTCACACATGTGTGAGACAAGAAAATTTGTAATGGCTATATTACATTGAAAACAAGGACAGTTATGTGATAAAAAGTGTTCCCAACAATCCCAAACAGTAATAGATATGAGCCAAGATATATCAAAAGGAGGTTTAATGCAAGTCATCACATAATTATGGATCTATATAAACCATTTTGTCTAACAGCAGACTGGATAATGAGGTTGTATGGTCTTTAGACATGTAAAAAAATTCATAGCAAAAAGTTTCGACCTGTGTCAGCCTGCGCGGACTGCACAGGCTGACATAGGTAATTGATACTTTTTGCAGAGCATGACTCATATAGATGAGATGCCGATGCTTCTTTTATGGCTAACTTACATGCTGGAAATTAAATTCGTTTAAATCTGGTGTTGTTGATGCAGCTGTAGATGATGGTTGTCCAGTGGACCTTGTTGTGTCTGGCACCGTCCCATTGTTGTTGGTCTGCCTTCTGTATCTTTCTACTGGAATCACAGATATGTCTTGTGCAAAAAACTGGTTGCTTTCTGCTTTGTATTCGGATTCTGAAAAAAAAAGACCAAATACATTTAGTGGCCATAAAAATTCTATCAAATTCCCTGTTCCCCATTGACTTATATGTATTTTTGGGTTAACTTTAATGAATTGAGCCATGCTGAAAAGGGAGCTTAATGCATCTGCAAAACGTATTGACCTGGCCGAAACTTTTCACTTCTGGTCAATTTTCTGTATGTCCAAGGACCAGTAGACCTCATTATTAAGTCAGTTGTTCAAGAAAGTGGCTTTTATGGATCCATAAGTATATAATGGCATGCCTGGTACCAATCAATCATGGAGATGCATTAAGCCCCCTTTCTGCAGAGTATGGCTCAATTCATTGAGGGTTAACCCTTTACAACACAATCCTGAATTTCAATGGCTCTTGAAAAGACAGCTGTTCAAAAAATTGTGAGAAAATCCTGATAATCAGCATTTTCTCCTTTTTCTACAATATTTTCTAACCTTCATTTTCCTTCAAAGCCAATCATTTAAGACACATCTGATTTGTTGCCTGCAAAAGTTTCTAATTTGGTGTAAAATTTTGCCATCTGCTACAGTGTTAATTCAAAGGCTTCAGCTGTCAATCTGCAGTGTAAGTTTCACAATAAACATTGTCTGTACTTTGTAACTTGTCACAAAACAGACAGTTATGTTACTGGACCCTCTTGCAATGCAAAAATTATTGCTTCAACTTTTTTTTCACAATGTAAGAAGGCCTGGGGCAATCATTTTCAAAATGCTGACTGACTGTTTACCAACAAACCTTTAACATATATAGATTCGATCTTCATAATCCCTTAGAATTTGAAAGGCACATTCTGTTGAAGACAGAGTGCTTCTAGATCAGACAGTACAAAATACAGGTTTTGATCTTGGATCTACATTGTTTGAAATGGTTGTGATATTGTAACAAAAATCCATACTGTGCAATACCCAGAAATTCTATTGCCTATATAGCCTCTATGACTGCACCATTGTAAGGATTCATGAATTATTTACCATTACAGCATATGGCAGGTTAATGCTTAAGGTCTATGGCCCCTTGCTCATCCGTAAACATAGATGTTTTTTGTAAAGGCTATTAGGTCAATCACGGCAGCTTCCGTCTTTTAATGTGACTGTTAGGGGCAGTTGACTCACTAACTCAACGGTAAATATCGTGTAACATCGATGTTTTCGTAACGGCTATTTGGCCAATCTTGGCAGCTTCCGTCTTTAAATATGCCAGTTAGGGGCTGTAGACCTTGATAGGGCTGAATAAACATCACAATCATTTCACTGTAGAAATAAGAACCCAATTATAGCAAATTCAAGGCTGTTTTTTGTCAAAAATATCTCGGCAAAGTAGACAGTATAAATCAAGGCTCAAAGACCACACTGCCCTGTTTGTGCCGTTTGATTTTGATCTACACTGGGCACAAAGCAATGTCAAGGGCTAAAAGAAGACAAAAATAGAAGTAATGGTCAAAAAGTTAAACAAGGACATTAATTTTACATTGCTTTTCATTAGCCCTTGATAAATGTGACAAAAGTAGCAAAGTGAAAATAAGCCTGGGACAAAGTAGTGAATGAGCAACAGAAGATCGGGGACATGACTGTGTGTGGTGGGGGAGGGTAATTGCTATATTTCATTTTGTATTCATGAAGACATATTTAGAATAAATTCTTACAAGGACTGCATACAGAACAACAGCACCAGATAATAATAGTTTTATTTCTACCATAATGGCTCAGATTTCAACTGCCTTCAAACTGATCGATACTCATAAGGTTTATAAGTTTTTATATATTTGTTCTCCTTCCTGCATATTTATTCTTCTCAAAAAATGAGTCAGTCAGTATCCAGAAGTGCTTTATCAAACCACAGGATGATTCCCCATTTTTTTTCAAACAAGAGGTCCACTGGCCCTTAAGCACACACCTGAGTAAAAGATTTTGTTTGTTTGTATTGGAGTTTAATGCCATTTTAACAATTCAGGTTATATCATGGCAGCTAATCAGTGACGCACCCAATTGTGTTTCCTGGCTTTCTAACACCAGTACTGACACAACTTTCTTTCCAAACCCACTGACTACTTTTCTCACATGCATCAGAGGTGACAGGCGAAAAATCACCAGAAAGAAAGTTCGCCGCAACCGGGTATCAAACACACAACCTCCAGGTCACAAGTCAGATACGCTAACCACTGAGCTACCCGGCCGGGCGAGTAAAAAGATGAAGATTCGTTTAACATTTAAATGCGGCCTCTAGCCAAAGAGTGGGGTTTACGTAAGACTTGTCCCATTTACCTACATTTTGATCCCAATCATCAAAACAAACATTCTGACCATTTTTCTTTAGTATTGGACAGAAAATATGGCTTGTAGAATGCACAAAATTTTTTTTCATGATTTTCTAAGTGACCCACTTTTTTATCTAAAGAGATCCATTTTCTGTGTTAGAGATATCATCAAGACAAACATTCTGAAAACTTTTCTTAAGTATCATGGTTTCAAGACAAACATTCTGACAACTTTTTTTCTAAGATTTGTCCAAATGACCTACTTTTTACCAAAGGTGACCCGATTTCGAGTTAGTCTAAGTTATTATGAAAACAAATATTCAGACAAACTTCAATGAGAACTGGCCCTAAAAATGTAGCCTCTAGAATAAACGCAAAGGTTTGCTACAAGTTGTCTAAGGGACCTATTTTTTGACGCTACATGACCACCTTTTGAACTTGTTAGAGATATCATAAAGACAAATATTTTGACACCTCAGTATTGGGCCATTAAATGTGGCCTCTTGAGTGCACATAAGGTAATTGTCAAAGCATGCAGCACACCAGACACAGCTTAATTCCTGAAGCTCACCTTGAGCTCTCTGCTAAGGTGAGCTAAAAATCTCCATATTTTGGGACGTAACGTAGGCCATGGCCTCCTACTAAATCGGTGATTAAAAACAACCAACATACTTTAAGAGGAAGGACATAATTATTTTTGCCAGTCAGAAAAGTTAGATGAGTTTCTGTGGAGATTTTAAGCCCATCTAATAACCCTAGTAACAATCCCAAGTTTTGCCACCCAGAAGAAGAATGCTTTTGAAACACTGTGGGAAAAGGAGAATAGTAGTAGGCTATTTACTAGC
Organism: Hippopus hippopus; assembly: GCA_946811185.2. Classification (NCBI taxonomy): domain Eukaryota; kingdom Metazoa; phylum Mollusca; class Bivalvia; order Cardiida; family Cardiidae; genus Hippopus; species Hippopus hippopus. Next base: position 4,545,798 of record OX328108.1, on the reverse strand, counting down.
ATATTCTCCTTTTCCAACAATCTTTTCACAAACTGTCTTCAGTGTTGTAAAATCATGGAATTTAAGTTTGGTAATTGGTTACAAGTCCATGTGCTTTAGTCCATAGAAATTTTTTCCAATCTGTTGTCTTTTTATCTAGACTATAAAATCAGTGTTGTCATCCTTCCTTTCAATGATTTTCAAACTACTGCTTACCATTCTGAACATCCTTTAACCATGTCCCAAACGAGAAATTTTAGACCCTTCCAAATTGGCAGCATCTGCAGACAACAAATTAGTGTAACAAAATATTGAACTTGAGTTTTTTGACCGAGTAGAAAACATTGTAGGAAAAGGATAAAATGCTGGTTACCAGCATTTTCTTCTTCTCTTACAATGTTTTCAAAAACCTACTTTCTCAGGGTCGTTAAGAGTCGGGAATGTATGGTAAAGGGTTAAAAAGTTTTTAAAGAGGTCTCAAGGCTTTTTGCAAGAAGGAAAAGAGATCCTCTGCATTTTGCAGAATGTGCAAAGCAAAAACATTCTTATAAAATGCAAGGTATGAACACAGCATAAAGTTCATGTTATAGATATGATTATGACTGATAGACGCTTTGAGAAAAAGGGGATTAAATGCGTCTTTATAAGCAAGTTGTCACAACAAATGGATCCATTTCATCTAAAAATTGGCTGTACCATCTATAAAGAATGTGTCTAACAATTGGCTGTATCATAAGGTAGAATGGTCCAATGACATGAGTAACGTTTACCAATGGCAAATAGTTTTAACAAAAGTCAGACTGCTCGGACTGTGCAGGCTGACATAAATTGATGCTTTCTGCAGATGTTCAAAACAACCTATTCAAAGAGCACATATCATTTTTTTGCAAGCATATGAGACATGCTCTGTGAAAAGGGGGCTTCATGCATCTCAGTGATCCATTATAAGAGGCAAGTCATCACATAATTCCGGTTCTACAAAATCCATTTTATCTAACAACTGACAATACTATGACGTACACAAGTCCTTTCACATGCAGAAAATTGACCAACAGCAAAATGTTTCCACCCAGGTCAGCCTGCACAGTGGTCAGGCTGCTCAGACTGCGCAGGCTGACCTGGGTTGATACTTTCTGCAGATGCATTAAGCCCCCTTTCCACAAAGCATGGCTCAAATCAATAGGAAACTGTCAGCATCACAGTCTTGAAAGTGATCTGTTGAAAGAATTTAGAAAATGTCTCTGGAATTGTGCTAATAGATATGTCTGTATGTATTTCTTACCCTTTACCACACAATCCTGTTTAACACAATCCTTTCTATACAAAACCTCTGAATTGTTTGTGGGAAAAGGAGAAAATGCTGGTAACTGGTATTTTCTCTTTTCCCCACAATATTTTTTACCCTAACAAAGACTAGTCCCATCCTTTTGGTCACACATAATTTGTCGTCTGCATAATTATGCTTTTAATTCGAGCAAGTCTAAAATTTTGTTGTCTGGTACAGAGTTGGGCAGAAAAGTTTTCATAACACCAACAGCGTCCTCTTGTGGCCATAATTTATCAAAGCTGCTTTCAATTTCTTAAGTATAATAGTTTGCATCCTTTCGGCCCCATTTGTCGTCTGCATATGCTTTCAATTTGAACAAGAGCAAAAATTTTGTCATCAAGGTACAGAGTTGGGGGGGGGGGGGAGTTTTCATTACACCAACAGCGTCCTCTTGTTACCATTAATTGTCAAAGCTGACATTCAATTTTTATAAGGTTTCTACCAACTGTCTATTCCTAGGTTTATATCCCTCCCTTTTATATGCAATAAAACTTTCTCTGTCTGCCTTTATGTCTGTTTATCTGTGCATAGTTAACCCCCCCCCCCACCACTTATAATCCTAAGAGCACCAAATCAACCTTTCAGACCTTTTTATCCCAGAATAAGACCCAAATAATTGCAATTTCATGGTTGCTTTAATTTGTCTACAGTGCTACAGCAAAGCCAGACAGTGTAGATCATAGATCAGTCTGCACATTTTGTGCAGCCTGATCCTGATCTACACTGGCCGCAAAGGCAACTATAGTCCTGAAAGGCGCTTTAAAGGTTAATCTGTCTTGTACATAGTTAACCCTCCCCCTTCCCTCTCTTTACCAAACGATCAAATTTTGGAATTGTTCAAAATGAGAGTGTTTGACAGATAATAGAGCAATGTCGGGTATTGTCGACCGTTGGCAGTTATCGTCAATTCTTTATTGTGTCCTTTAATTCCATGAAAGATGAGCAAATTCCATTTTTTATGATGTAATATATGACGATGATATTTTATCCCATCTCCGTGCCGGAAGTAAACAGTACTTTGTAAGTCCCAAAGAGTAAGTAAAATTTCACGATGTTAAAATTTCCCAACATTAACGTCTACGATAAGGAGCGTGGTGATTTTTGCCAGCGCGTAGCGTGTATTGAAATATGCTCGATTGCTTCAATCTAAACTTAGATACCATTTTAAGATACAGAATAGTGTTCCCATCACAATATCGAGCTTGTTTTGCCCGCCATAAAGCAGCTTATAGATGTGTCGATAACTGCCAACGCTAATTTATGCAATCGGCAATTATCGACAGATTAACACATGAATAAAAGAAAAAATAATTAATATGTATTATATAACCACAATTCCCTTTTTTCTTTTGGGTTACAGCTATATCCAGACAAACTGGCTTGAAAACTCCATAACGAGTTCAAAAGTCACCGACTACAATGTCAAGGGGCATAGAAATGGTGCGCAGTGACGCAATGTCCAAACCTCTTGGTCCATGATATGTACAACATGTGCCTGTTCGACTTTATTTTGCTGTTGTACTAACGTTATGCATAAAGTTTTATTTGAATTGCTTTATATTAGATCTTACTCAGCAACAAGTATTGGATTAAAACCCATAATGACAAGTTAAAAGAGGATTTTGGTGTTTTATTTATGAAAATTGAATACCATGTCGATAATAGACGAAACCTGTCGATATCACCCTACATACCCTTCTGTAATGTTGGCGTTATTTGCTACCATATGCAACTTAGGGCCATAATTTTATACGCATAGATGAGTAGGGTATCCGCAAAATAAACCATTGATAACTTCCATTTGTATTTAAAGTGGTTGTTACCGACACCACACTTTCCGATTTCTTAAAGTGTCGATAATACCCGACGTTGCTGTATATTGCTCGTGTATTACTCTCAGATGTAGCCATGTCTTTTTACGATTGGCTGATTTCATAATCATAGGGGAAACGGTAACATTTTCTTCTAAAATGCCCAGTTGTACTGTTTATGTAATGATGTAATGTGTAAAATCTGTCTTACCTTTTATGTGTTTGTGTTGTTGTATTGTGTTTGTCAACAAAGGCTAAAATTATCATCTGAGAGTAATAGTGCGATTTGTCTTTGATAGGATAGGAAACATTATGGGAAAAGGAGAAAATGCAGGCTACTAGCATTTTTTCCTTTCCCACTTTTTTTTTTTTTCAAAAAGTCTGTTTTTCAAGCCTGTTTGTTGGCAGAATGTTAACACCATTCAAACATTCTGTAGGAAGAAAACAAAATTAAACACAATGAAGAATGTGGGAAAGGGAGAAAATGCATTTTCTCTTTTTCCCACAACGTTTTCAAAAAGCCTGTTTTTCAAGCCTGTTTACTGTCAGAAAGTAAACACCATTCAAATCAAACAACATTCTGTAAGAAAAAAAAACAAACAAAAAAACATAAATAACACAATAATCTGTCTTTCTTATATTTACGTAAATGAGATGACATTTTGATACAATTTCAATAATGTGAGTGGAAGTTTATAACACATCTTGTTTCACTCTATACCACACAATCCTTAGTTTTAACAATCCTGAGGAATAAGGCTTTTGATAACATTGTGGAAACAGAACAAAATACTGGTAACCAGCATTTTCTCCTTTTTCCACAATGTTTTCTACCCTTTCACAGACAAAGTTCATAATTTGGTCCATGTTTCTTTCAAGGTCTGCAAATACTTTCATTTTGGACTAGTCTTTATTTTCTTATGTGGTTATAGGGTTAAGTTTTTACCAAACAACAAAATTTTTGACCCATTCAAATTTATAGCATTTGCAGAATGACAAATTAATAATGACTAAAACACTGAAACTTGTTTTTCAAAGGGTAAAAAACATTGTAAGAGAGGGAGAAAATGCTGGTTACCATTTTCTCCTTTTCCCACAATGTTTTTCAATGCCCTGTATCTTCCGGGGTCATTTAAACCTGAGATTATTTGGTAAAGGGCTAATCCTAATAAGCTTCATTTATCATCTTTTCCGATAAACAAGTACATGACTGTATCACTCTCCTAGCCACTACTGTTGAAACAATTAATTGAAAACCATGTTGTAAAAGCTGGTTCACCAGCCATTGCTCAATTTCTCACAGTGTTTTCGAAACCAGAAATATGTCTTTCCTTTTCTTTTAACCTTTACCACACAGTTAAAATTTCGAATTTCACAAATTAAAAGCATTTGAAGACAACAAACAAGATAGGGTGCAAATAGTGGGATTCATGCTTAAAAGGATAGAAAACATAGTGCAAAAAGGAGAAAATGCTGGTAGACTATCATTTCCTCCTTTTCCAACCATGTTTTCAAAAGCCCTGTTGGGGGGGGGGGAAGGGAGTCATTAAAACTGGGGATTATTTGGTAAAGAATTAATCCTTATAATGTTTATTTATCATCTTTTCCCACAAAGAAACAAATAAATTACACCTATCACTCTCCAAGCCACTACCATTATAATTCAAGTGTACTACTCAAAATTTGCTAGGGATCATCATACTAGATTCATCTGATATAAAATATGCTAAGCATGTATCAGGTATAAATTCTTAAAGTTACACTGCCAAACTGGTGAAATGAACTACCAAAGGAAATGGATGGTTTCAATGTAAAACTGTTTGACTGTAACATAGACTCGTATTGAAATATCTAAATGATCCCTATCAAAGCGTGATTAGTATATTCTAAAACCTTGTTGGAGAAGCGTGTTCAAAAGCTACGACTCCTTTTCTCACAATGTCTTCCACACCACTATTTTCTGTTTTCTTTCCCTTTATTCCTTTACCACATGACCAAAATTTAGAAACTTCTACATTGACAACATTTGCAGATATCAAATAAAATACAGAGCAATTAATTGCAGTTGTCCAGAAATGGATAGAAAATATTGTCGGAAAAGAAGACGATCCAGGATATCAGGGTTTTCTGCTTTTCCCACAATGCTTTCAAAAGCTTTCTGTCTCAGTGTGGTAAAAAAATCGGGATTTTGTTGTGAAGGGTTAAATTTACTTCTTTATGATAAATGATTGATTGACTGATTGTATAGTGTTTAACGCCGTTTTCAATTATTTCAGTTATATAGCGGCAGCCAGTGCACCTATCCATGCTTTCCTGGAGCCTCTTTTTCCCAGTACTCCGCACAACTTTCTTTCCAAGCCACTGGCTGCTTTCCCACATAATCACTTTCGAAACAATGGTCCAAGCGGTGGGAGAGGAATGAATCCTGTCGCAGTGACTATCGTCAATCCTTGGAAAGAAATTGGCCGAGCCAGGGGTCGTAGCCAGGGATAGAACCCGGGACCCCGTGTTCTCAAGTCCTACACGCTACCGACTGAGCTACCGGGGCTTGGCTTATGATAAATGAAGTACCTCTAGCCATTACCTTCCGCTGCAATATTTTAGAGTCTGCTATTAACAAGCGATCATTAAACTCATAGCAGCACCTTTCACAACTTAGATTGCCTATGTAGTTAGTGTAGATCAAGATCAGATGGCAAAATACTTATCTAAGCTGTCTACCTTGCTGAGACATTCTAGAAAATAGCATCATTGGAACAATGATCACCAATGAGAGAAGAATGAATCCTGTGGCAATTGACTATCACCAATCCTCTGAAAGGAATTGGCCGAGCTGGTTGTAAGTCCTGTATGCTAACCACAGCACTAACAGACTTTGCTGGAAAAGACTAGAATTTCATTGTCTGGAAAGGATTTGACATAGAGATTTAGTTTCTTTAACGCTTTACAGTACAATCCCGACTTTTGATGACCCTGAGGAAAAAGGCTTTTGAAAACAATGTAGGAAAAGGAGAAAATGCTGGTAACCAGCATTTTCTCCTTTTCCCACAATGTTTTCTACCCTTCCAAGTACAAATTTTCAGCTTTTGAGTCCAATTTAATTTGCGGTCTGCAAATGCTTTGAATTTGGACCAGTCTAAAATTTTGTCGTTTGGTAAGGAGTTAAAGTAGAACAACACTACAGGAGAATCAATAGGTCTTTGCTAAGACAGGTAGGATAAAAACATCTTCCTCCTTGTTATTATTGATTTCTATTCAGCTTGATCCCTCTCAATACTGGCTATTTAAAACTCTTTACCAGACGACAAAATTTTATACATGTCCAAATGAAAGCATTTACATTTGCAGACAACCAGAATGATTCTTAGTTTCATTCTTGGTCTTATTCTAGGTTTAGAAAGTAACACAAGTTTTGATTGGCTAAACCAAAAAGGTTTAGCCAATTAAAATCTGTGGTCCTCTCAAATTTAGAAAATCTTGAAGAATAACCATGTTTTGAAAAGCTTTCTTCTTCAGGACTAGTTCTCTAAACTCTGACAAAATTTTTGACTGAACAGAGTAGAAAGCATTTACAGACTACTTGGAAAAATGTTGCTAAAATCATGATTTCTGTCTCTGATGGGGAACAAAACATTTTGGGAAAAGGTGAAAATGAAGGTGAAAATATCTCCTTTCCCACTTGGTATTTTTTTCAAAGCCCTTTTCTCCAGTCCAGAGTCGTTAAAACTTGGGATTGTGTTGGAAAGGGTTAAACGTGGGGATTTGTGGTGTTTAAGAGTTGAATGTGACACAAATTATTGCTGGAAAACTGACTAACTGCTTTAACTCTTTACCAAACGACAAAATTTTAGACTTGTCATAATTGAAAGCATTTGCAGACGACAAAATTAAAGTTACTGAAAATTTGAAATTTATTTTGGAACGGGTAGAAAACATTGTGGGAAAAGGAGAAAATGCTGGTTACCAGCATCTTCTCCTTTTCCCACGAAGTTTTCAAAAGGCTTCTTTCTCAGGGTCGTTAAAAGTAGGGATTGTGTGGTAAAGGGTTAAACGAGCAACTGCACCTTTTTCCATACTGTTTTCTATAATTGTTGCCGACAGGAAGGAAAATATTTTGGTTTAAAGGGTAAGGTAAGTGGATAAGAAATAAATATTTCAAGCTACCAATTAGCCCTAGCTATTCTAATTACGACGTAACAATTTTCTGTGGGTCGTTATTGTCACTATAGCAACCTTTGATTGTAGATCTGATGACCTTGTATGGAAAAAAAAAGCTGGAGTTTTATATAAAACAGACTTAGTAAATTTAATTTACCTTTCTGTCATAACTCCTTACAAAACGACAATTTTAGACTGGTCTAGATTCAAACCATTTGTGCACAAAAATTAAATGATACTCAAATGATGGCATTCCTATCAGAAAGGGTAGAAGACAGTGTGAGAAAAGGAGAAAATGTTGGTTACCAACATTTTCTCCTTTTCCCACACTGTTTTCAAATGCCTTTTAGCTCAGGGCTGTTAAAAACTTGGCATTATGTGGTAAAGGGTTAAAACTGTAGGAATGACTTTACCACACTATCTTGAGTTAACCCTTTACTACAAGATAAAATTTGCAACAATACTAAATCAAATATATTTGCAGAGGGTAACTAAACTTTGAAAGAGTAGAAAAGTATCAGTATTTTCCCACAAAGTTTTCGAAAAAATCTCCCCCAGGGTTAAATAACTGGTAACTAGCAATTTGTTCTTTTACCTCAGTGTTTTCTATCTTTTCACAGAAAATTCTCACAGCTTTAGCTGCATCTTATAATGTGTTCTAGAAGTGCTTTTAATACCATTGAGCCGAAAGTTTGGTTGTCTGGTACAGAGTTAAACAAGCTCCGAATATAGTCTCTAACCTTTTACCACACAATCCCAAGTTTTAACGACCCTGAAGAAGAAGCCTTTAGAAAACATTGTGGAAAAGGAGAAAATGCTGGTAACCAGCATTTTCTCCTTTTCCCACAATCTATTCTACCATATCAAAAACAAATTCCATCATTTGAGCCAAATTTAAATTGACGTCTGAAAATACTTCCAATTTGGACAAGTCTAAATTTTTCTTGTATGGTAAAGAGTTAAAGGATAGAAACATTTTGGAAAAAGGAGAAAATACCTGTTACCAGCGTTTTTCTCCTTTTCCCAAAATGTTTTCAATTGCCTTCTTTCTCTAGGTCATTAAAACTCAGGATAGTGTTATAAAGGATTAATAAGTGAAAGTGTTTACGATGAAGTTTCTATATATCTACAGTTCAGACTGGACAAATTAAAGTGGACCTGAGGTGACCCTAGGTTATACACACAGCTCAGTGCACCTGCCCCGCAGGTATAATAACTGCTAATGACATCAAAGTAATGCCCTGGTCCATTTCATAGATCACCATCCAAGTTGTGTGTGTCAAACAAAGCTTATATCTAGACCTCCTATATGAAACAGTTAACCCCTTGCCAGACGAAGAAATCCAAGACTGGTCCAAACTGAAAGCTTTTAAAGACCTCGAAATCATGAAATGTTGCGCAAATAATAGAGTTTGTCTTTGAAAGGGTAGAATTTGTCAATATGGAACTTGTCTGAGATATTATCAAGACAAACATTCTGATCAAGTTTCCTGAGTTTAGGGCTAAAAATGTAGAGTGCACAGAAGGTTTTCCTAAGATTTGACCCAGTGACCTACTTCTTGACCAGAAGCCACCCAATTTTACATTTGTCGAAGATATCGTCAAGGCAAACATTCTGCCATGTTTCATTAGTTTAAGGTCGAAAATATGACTTCTAGAGCGCACACACGGTTTTTCTAAGATTTGGCCCAGTGACCTGACTTTTGCACCCGATGTGACCCAATTTCAAACATGCCCGAGATTCTATCAAGACAAACATTCTGACCAAGTTGCATGAGTATCTGTCTGAAAATGTGGCCTCTAGAGCGTACACAGGTAATTGTTGAAGACCGCACAATGAACAACACACAATGGACGCCTGACACAGCACAATCACAACAGCTGACCTTAAGCATTTCATGCTCTGGTGACCCAGAACTCCAGAAAAAGGGAGTAATTTTGATTTCAAAATTGAAAATATTAATTATTCTCCACTAAACCCTTTGTTGTGGGTACTCATTAGAATCATCTCATCAAGACAATTCTAATGAGTATCCACAACAAAGGGTTTAAAAGAGAAATAATGGATTTAGAATACCATCACTCCCTCTTATCTGGAGCTCTGGGTGACCTAAACATGAAAAAGGACCAGGATACTACATTTTATTACAGGAATTCCAGTTTTTTCTCTCTTTACGTGAGCACAGAATCTTAAACACTTCCAAATTGAAAGTTTCTGCAGATGACAAAGTACACAGGGCTTAAAAACCTGTAATTTGTCTATCTGAAGCACAGAAAACCTTGTAGGAAAAGGAGTAAATGCTGGTAACCAGCATTTTCTCCTTTTCCCCACAATTTTTTCAAAAGCCTTTTTCCTCAGGATTGGTACAATTCCAGGTTGTTTGGTAAAGGGTTAGGTATATTTTGTGATGCATAGAAGCAGGCATAGTTTCACCCTTGCCAAATATATATCAAACTGTAATTCTTTACCTTACAACGAAATTTAGACCTGTCCAAACTTGACCAATTGCAGACGACAAACTGAATGTGTCTACAGTGATTGGAGTTGTCTTTGCAAGGGTAGAAAACATTGAGGGAAAAGAAGAAAATGCTGGTAACCAGCTTTTTCTCCTCTTCCCACAATGTATCCAAAACATCTTTTCGTCTGGGTCATTAAACCCCAGGATTGTTTGGAAAAGGGTTCACAAACGAACAATTTCAGAAAAAAGGTAACAAAAATTTGCGCTATGTGGATACATAATTCAAGAATGATAAATTTCTTATGAATGATAAGATTTCTGACTGGTTCTGCAGACATTGCTGCCGATAGAAAATAACCCATTCCATCTTACAACCCTTTCAAAACATATTCATCTGTCAAACTTTTAAAAATAAACAATGGTAGTATAAAATCTGCAAAATGCAGATAAATGATGCAAACATCATAAATCTCTTATGAACTGTAAGATTTCAGTCTGTTTCTGCCGACATTGCTGAAAATGAAAAATAACTCTTTACGTTTCAAACACTTCTAAAATGCATATCAAGTGATTGATTGGACCAATATTTTATGCCACTTTCAATGTTAATTCAGTCCCATCAATGAGACACCTCGCCTATATGGTCTGCAACACGCGAAAAGGGGCATACAGACATTTTGCGTAAAGTGTCGTCTCGGATCAGCCTGCGCAGTCCGCGCAGGCTAATCCGAAACGACACTTTCCGTTTTTATGCAATTTTATGTTTCGCGCAAGTCTACCCTTGCACAAAATCTAATGTAGTCGTAAAGTGCCGTCTCGGATTAGCCTGCGCGGACTGCGTAGGCTGATCCGAGACGACACTTTACGCAAATGTCCGAATGCCCCTTTTCGCGTGTTGCAAGCCAATTATGATCCTGGGTTTCACTGTTACTAAGTTCAAGGCTGTAAAGTCTCTAGACTTTGACAGTCCCACAAAAGATCCAGTGTTTCAAGGGGGACTGAACCCTGTCCCTAAAATCTTTACCAAACGACAAAATTTTTTACTCATCCAAATTGAAAGCATTTGCAGACGACAAAATAAACGCGACTCAAAATTGAAACTTGACTTTGGAAGAGTAGAAAACATTGTGGGAAAAGGAGAAAATGCTGGTTACCAGCATTTTCTCCTTTTCCCACAATGTTTTCAGAAGGCTTCTATCTCAGGGTCGTAAAACCAGGGACTGTTTGGTAAAGGGTTAAAGTTACTAGTCCCTATACATTACCACTGAGCCATGCTGGACCCTGCTTACATGCATATAGTTTCTGTAGTTTTTCTTAGAACAGTCCTAAAATCTTGTATGAAGGATTGGTTGGCTCAATCCTATCCAACAAAATTCTAGTGTCATCTAATCTGAAAGCATTTGCTTATGACAAACTAAATCTTGTTGACTCTATCACATGACTAAATTTAGCCATGTCCAAAAAGAAATTGCGGACAACAAATTGAATGTACCTCAAAACACTAATTTTGCCTTTCTTATGGAAGAAGACATTGTGAGTAAAGGAGATAATGCTGGTTACCAGCATTTTTTCCTTTTTCCACAATGTTTTCTACCATTCCAAAGACAAATTCAATCATTTGACAAGCTATTAACTTGTCACCTGCAAACGCTTTTAAATAAGTCAAACCTAAATTTTTATCATTTGGTAAAGGGCTAATCATTCACCACACAATTCCCTTTTTTAACAAACCAGAGAAAAAAAAAAGTGTGAGAAAGAGAAAATGCTGGTACTCAGCATATTCCCTTTCTTTTCAAACAGTGTTTTCTACCATGTCAAAAACAATACCCTACACTTAACCCTTTACCACACAAGCCCGAGTTTTAACGACCCTGAGAAAGAAAGCTTTTGAATTCTGTTGTTTGGTAAAGAGTTAAGACACTCAATTGGTCATCTCCAAATGTTTTCAACTTGGATCTGTCTAAAAGTTTTTCCAGCCCGTAAAGAGACAAAGAAAGAAACCATCAGCTTTTTGTAAAAGAAAAAAACATCTTGTTCTTCATTATTCGTACAACATCATAATAAATCACAGATTATTCTAACTATGCTGTACTAACCTTTTGATCTGGCATTAATTGAGGAAAAAAGTTTGGAATCCTTTTTTTAGCATGCAAACTTTGCTTTGTTTTAGGCCATTGAAAAATACTTGTATGTTTACCATTCTTCTGAAATTCTAATAATTAAAGCTTTCTTTTCCAATCTATTAGCAGTTTTTCAATGGATTAGAAGAAGACACTTTCAAAATAAGTGAGACAAATACACTCAAGACTGGCGTACAGGACATGGGGTAGCTGGTTCAAATCCACAGCTCAAATCCACAAACTTTCTTTATGGGGATTGGTGACAGTCATAGCCACAGGATTAATTCCTCTCTAACTGCTGATCATTGTTTCGATGTTGCTAGTGGCTAATGTGGGAAAGCAGAACATTGTGTGAAGTACAGGTATTAGAAACTCCAGGAAAGCATGGATAAGGGCACTGGCCTCCAGGATATAACAATATTAACGTTGAAAATGGTGTTAAACATGGTACATTCAATTAACCCATTACCACACAATCCCGACTTTTAACGACCCTGAAAAAGAAGCCTTTTGAAAACATTGTGGGAAAAGGAGAAAATGCTGGTAACCAGCATTTTCTCCTTTACCCACAATGTTTTCTATCCTTCCAAAAACAAATTTCAATTTTTCAGTCACATTAATTTTGACGTGTGCAAATGCTTTCAATTTGGACCATTCTAAAATCTTGTCGTTTGGTAAAGGGTTAATCAATCAATTTGTGCTAATTGGTCATGATGGGACATTTTTCTAATTCACTGGGAAAATGTCCAAAAATAATGCTCCTTGGCATCACCCTGTAACTGCATTGTAATAATTTGGAAGACTTTTTTTTTTACATTTTGTGTCAGCCATAAATAAAATATCGTAGTTAAACTCTACAAACATCTTTAACCCTTTACCGCACAATGAAGACTTTTAACGACCCTAAGAAAGACGCCTTTTGAAAACATTGTGGAAAAAGAAGAAAATGCTGGTAACCAGCATTTTCTCCTTTTTCCACAATGTTTCCAACTACATCAAAGGAAATTGCACCATTTCAGCCACACTGAAACTGTCTGCAAATGCTTTCAATTTCGACAAGGCTACAATTCTGTTGTCTGGTAAAGAGTTAACCATTTACAAAAATTTTAATAGTCCTGTCCTAACAGTGCTAAAATGCTGATGAAATGTTTTCAAAGTGAATCAGACTAAAATTGGGGGTCTGATACAGAGAAGATGGGACAAATACATCTGATTTGATTTTACGTATGTATACCCTTTGCAAAACAATCCACTGAGAAAAAAATCAATGTGGTTAATCAGCATTTTCTCCTTTTCCCACAATGTTTCCTACCCTGTCACAAAAATTCTGTTCATTTCATTCAATACCAACTTTGTCATCCACAAATACTTTCACTTTTGACAAGTCATAAATTTGTGATTCTGGCAAGGGCTATTAGATTCAGATATTTTGGCTTCAGGGCTCTCTCTCTGTATGTCAAATTATGATCATCAAAGTGCATATTGTATATCATTCTGTGGCATTTATGGACTGAAATAAAAAAAAAAACAATAAAGTTTGTTTGTTTTTAAGATAAGAATCAATGTGCAATCTTGGTCAATATTGGATTTTGGAGAACCATTTTATTGTTTGTGTTCCTCAACCCTTTACCAAACAATCCCAAGTTTAATCACCCTGAGAAGGAGGGCTTTTGAAGTCACTGTGGGAAAAGAAACACAAGAGCACCGCATGCAGGTGCCAATGCTTGGCTGCAAGTGCTTGTTTTTCAGTGGAAACACTTAGTCGAAAAAGGGGCATAAATGTGTCAAACTATTAGGATGGTTACCTGCCCCTTGTGCATGAGCTCCTCTTTGATTATGAACAACTTGTCTAAGTTTGAAGCAAATATCTTCAGCAATAACAGAGATATTATAAAAATTTTAGCACAACAATGAAGACGATGACACAGACGATGATAGGTCTAATTTACAATAACTTGATTTTTTTTTTCTTTGAAACAGCCCAGCTAAAAATGCTAGTATAAATCAGCATTTTTTCCTATTCTAACAATTTTTTTCTCTGTTTTCAAAAGCAATTCCTACAGTATAGGCCATTTGTTGTCTGCAATTGCTTTCAGTCTGGATCAGTCAAAAGTTTTGTTGTATTATAAAGACTCAAAAGAGACTTAGATCCTTTACAAGACGGCAAAATTCAAGTCTTCTTATATTCAAATCCTGTTGAAAGCGCTTGCAGACAACAAATTAAATGTGGCTGAAATGATAGGGTTTGTCTGTGAAAGGTAGAAAACATTATGGGAAAAGGAGAAAATGCTGGTAACCAGCATTTTCTCCTTTTTCCACAGTGTTTTCATAAGCCATCTCTCCAAGCATCCTCTAAACTTGGGATTGTGTCTTACAGGGTTAACCTTTGCACTTTATGTGATCATTCAACCACCAACTTATGGCCAAAAAATCCATGCACATAGCTGCAATTTCCTTACAATTATAACTATCATTCACCTTCAATCATCCTCACATTTAATCATAATTATGCTAATGAAGATCAAAGTTTATGTTTTCCAGTATGATCCTCAAAAATATTAGCACAGGCTGACCTGGGTTAAAACTTTAAGCTATTGGTAAATTTTCTGCATTTCAAAGGATAACCCTACTTCCAGATTCAGTCAGTTGCTATATAAAATGGATTTTATGGATCCATAGTTACACGATTACTTACTTTGTACAACAGCATGATCACCGAGATGGATCTACCCTTAGAGCGCTGTATAAACCATCAAACATTATCACGCCAGAAATACAACCCAAATAATTGCAATGTCATGCTTGCTTTTGTTTACAGTTTTTCAGCAAAGCGGACAGTATAGATCAAAGATCAGGCTGCACGTTTTGTGCAGCCTGATCTTGATCTACACTGGCTGCAAAGGCAAATATAGTTGTGAAAGGGGCTTTAAGGGTTTGAAGGCCCCTTTTGTCAGAGCGCAGCTCGTATGTATTTTTTCTCAAAAGCCTTGATAAACTACATCATTCATTATAATTTTAATGAGATTAACATTTAAAGTCAAATATGCCCTCTAATCAAAAGATATCCTTATTTATAAAACTAAATCATTTTCATCAAAATAACCCTTAACAAAACAACCCAAGTTTTTAATGACCGTAGCCAGGAAGGCTTTTGAAAACATTGTGCAAAAAAGGAGAAATGCTTGTTTCAAGCATATTCTCCTTTCTTTCTGCAATGTTTTCTGTCCTGTTAAATACTAATTTCCTCATCTAGGTCACATTAATTTTTTTATCAGCAAATACTTCTAATTAACTCTTTACCAGACAACAAAATTTCAGACTTGTCCAAATTGAAAGCATTTGCAGACGACAATTTCACAGTGGCTCAAATGACGCAATTTTTCTTTGATAAGGTAGAAAACTTTGTGGGAAAAGGAGAAAATGCTGGTTACCAGCATTTTCTCCTTTTCCCACAGTGTTTTCAAAGGGCTTCTTTCTCAGGGTCGTTAAAAGTCGTCATTGTGTGGTAATGGGTTAAGAAGATTCTAAAACTTAGTGGTGTTGTAAAGGATTAAGTCTTTACCACACAATAAAGTTTTAAACAAGTCCAAATTGAAAGCTTTTTTCAGACAAAATGTTAAAGTGGCTCAAAAGATGGAATTTGTCTTTGATAGGGTAGAAAACATTGTGGGAAAAGGAGAAAATGCTGGTTACCAGCATTTTCTCCTTTTCCCACAATGTTTTCAAAAGGCTTCTTTGTCAGGGTTGTTAAAACTCAGGATTGTATGGTAAACGGTTAAATTAATTCTCAAATCATCTTGGTATTTCATTATGTCAACTAAGTTTCAGTTGCATAACACATACAGACGTTATTCCTCCTAAAAACTCTGAACAAACTCATCTGACATTTTCAGCAAATAAACAAGAACCTAGCAATTGCAATTTCAAGGTGGGTTTTGCACAAAAAGTCTCTACAAAGTGTACTGTGTAGATCAAAGATCCAAGGATTGTATTCACCAACCATTCTTACGAATATTCCTTGTCTTACTCTTTGAGATTATCAAAATTTGAAAGTTACACAACTTCTGATTGTCAGAAGTTGTGTTACTTTCAAATTTAGAAAATTTTGGAGAATAAGACTGAGAATGTTCTTCAGAATCATTGGTGAATAAGAACTTCGGCTATAAATTCTGTGCAGACTGACACTGATCTATTAATGCTAAAAGAAACGACTTTGGTTGTCATAGGGACTCTATGTGATAATGTATACACCCAAATCATAGAGGCACAACATACAATCATGTAGTTCTTTCATTTATATTCAACGCCTCTTTAAACAGTATATCAACGCCAAGCCTAGTGGTGCAATAGCCTACCACTTGTCATAACTCGGCCGATTCCGTACCTACATCTAACCTCGTCCGTATAACGGTCGTTTCCATTTGAACTGCGGATCACATGATCTTATACATGGCGCGCCACTATCAGTCGTTTAGCAATGACATAAACAACCTCGATTAAGTTATTCACATCTGTCTATCTGTCGGTGAAAACTTCAATCGGAATTGATAAACTACGTTAAAAAATGAATGTACGAACTGTTTGTCAACTGAAATATGGTTAGAAAGATTTCGATAGAAAATTGAAACTCAAGTTTTCTTTTTAAAGAGGAGCCTTACAATTTTCAGAATGGTATACCGGCGTACTTCCGGGCGTAAAATGTACTGATCTGGTGCATATCAATCCACCAGATACAGCCAAGGGATTTGATGGCTCCCATCACCCGAGGTATGCCGAATGATAGCCTACAAGACTCCAGACTAGAGGGTCACTGGTGCAGTCAATTTCTTTCTGATGATTGATGATTGAATGCAACAGGATTCATTCCTCTCTCACTGCTGATCATCATCTCAACAAGTCTTAACCCTTATCCTGCTGTATAAATAAATTAAACTTTCAAAATTGTAGTAAAAACCTTAAAAACCTTATAATTTTTTAGAGAAAAATAATTACATCCACATCAGACAGTACAGATTGTTCTGTGCAGTCTGATCTTGATGTACACTGTCTGCAAAAGATCAGTGAGTCACGCTTAGCTGCCAAAGGGTTAAATTTCGTTGTATGGTAAAAAGCTCTGTGGTGAAGTTCCAATCCTAATGTCAAATTATGCAGACTTAAAATATCGTAATTCCTAATCTGTTCTCCTTAACAGGCATTTCTATTTTCTTGTTCAATTGATTAACAAAAGTAACCTATAAAGAAGCCCCTCTGTTACTTCAGAAGCAGTGTAGAAACATAACTGAACACAGAGAAAAGGCCAAGTTTGAGCCCCAAATACCTCAAGCAATTATGTTTTATCCAGTTCACTGGTGGGTTCCTTCATTAAAAACCTTTAAATGTGATGGGAAAGGGTTTTACAAACTTGGCACAAACCAGGAAGCAGGTCTGATATTATTTTCTTTTATGTTCATTCAGTAACATATTCAATATGTGACAATAAAGTACTCACTTACCACAAAAAGTTTATGACACTTTCTATATGAAAAGCATTTGCAGATGACAAATTAAATGACAACACAAAAATGACAGAATTTGTTTTTAGAAAACTGAAGAAAAACATTGTGGGAAAAGGAGAAAATGCTGGTTACCAGCATTTTCTCCTTTTCCAACAAAGTTTTCAAAAGGCCTCTGCAACTGAGCCATTACAAATCAGGGTTGTCTACAAAAGGCCTCTTTATCAGGGCTATTACAGATGAAGTTATGTTATGAAGAGAGTGACACTCTCTTACCCCCAAAACAGAAACAACAGGTGCTTTTAAGGACAGCACAGACCAAGATCAGACTGCATAGATGAGGAAGCCTGATCTATACATTACAGTGTTTATTCTGTATATGTATTAAAATCTTAAATCTTGGAAAAAAAAAACTTTGACTCGGCATGACAGATGAATCTACTCAGTATAAGTTTGAAAGCACAAATTTACAATTACAGGGCAAAAAGAACAAGAAACAGTAATTTTCAAACTTCCTTCAAGAAAAACAATAATTTTCAAACTTCCTTCAAGAAAAGTGTAGTTATACCATAATTTCTCTTATTACTGCACCTCCTCTAATTAATGCTCCCCTCAGAATTTTCTTATTACCACTCCTCCTCTAATTAATACTCCTCAGCTTTTTCTAACCAAAGATGGGCTAACCAGACAGCCAATCAATTGAAAAAATTGAAATAAATCAGGTGGAGTAAACCTATGGCATCAACATAATCCTTATCACTTTACAAATCCATGTCATGAACATCTGACTATCAGAATATAGGTAGATTTCAGCAACAGTATACACTTCCGGTAACACAAAATTTGTCAACTACGTGTAACTTGGAAAAACTTTAAGAAAGCAAAAGTATTGAAGAAAAATGACCAATATTAATCATGAATGCTATTTAATATCAAAATGAATCATGATTGGTGGTAAAATCCATATTCTGCATCAATACAGCAGGTTCTCAAATAGCGATCACTTAGCAGTCGTTATTGACTAAAACCCAATGATGTTATCGTTGTGCTTAGAAAGGTCATGTCATTTTACCTCTATTAACCCCCCTTTTGGAAAATATCACACCCCCACAGTTGTTAAAAAGAGACAATACGGTAACTGTCTATGCCAAGGTACCAGGCACTCCAGATAGTGGGAGTGATTTTGATTTCAAAATTGAAAATATTAATTATTCTCCACTAAACCCTATGTTGTGGGTACTCATTAGAATCATCTCATCAAAACGATTCTAATGAGTACCCACAACATAGGGTGTTGAAGAGAAATAATGACTTTAGAATACCATCACTCCCTCTTATCTTGAGCTCTGCCCCTGGCAGGCTGGGTACTCAGTAACTGTTATCTAGCTAGCTGGCAGCTAACCATATCAGAATGATCCCCTACCAACACTGGGGTTTAAATCTTCAAACTCACCTCATAACCATCATAAGTCACATGCCTTATCCACTAGGCTACAGAGACAGTATCAATTTATAATTGATAAGATGGGAAAATATTGAGCTTCTGTAGGTCCTTTTGAAACAATAGGGGGGGTTACTGTTTTTGTGACAGTCATAACAAATTTTGTTAGTCTCTCACTAATGACTATTGTTTCAGCCTTATTTATGTGAGGAAGCAACCAGTGGCTTTTAAAGATTGTGTTGACAGTAGTGCTCATAAACATTGTGTACAGTCTGATCTTCATCAACAATGTCTGCAAAAGCTCCTATAGACATGACAGTCATTGTACATGTACCTGTTAACCCTTCCACCAAACAACATAGACTTTTAACAACCCTGATGATGCATGCCTGCCTTTGGATACATTGTGGGAAAAGAACAAAATGCTGGTAACCAGCTTTTTCTCCTTTCCCTACAAATTTCCTACCCTTTCAAACTCCATCATTTGAGTCACATTCCATGATTCAGTATGTCGTCTGCAAACCTTTTCAATTTGGACAAGTCAGTGTTTTTTGGTAAAGAGTAAATGTGATGTTTGAGCATTATTCCCAATGTCACATAAAAAGATATTAGGTGGGAAAATATGACCAAGCAATATGTAAAGTTGACCCCACAGACATAAATACTTGTCAGTGGTTGGTGATCAAACAGTGCATACTGTGTGGTGATTAACAGCTTGGTACACATTTTACCAGAGGACAAAATTTTGGACTTGTCCAAATTGATAGCATTTGCAGATGACAAATTAACCATGGTTTAAATGATGGAATTTGTTTTTGATTGGGTTGTAATTGAAAACATAGTGGAAATAGGAGAATATGCTGGTTACCAGCATTTTCTCCTTTTTCCACCATGTTTTCCAAAAGCTGCTTCTAACGAGCCATTAAAACATGATATTGGCTGGTACAGAGATAAGAGAAATTCATGAAATAAAATATGCATGATCCCTGTACATTGCTCACGGACAATATTGCATAAGCATTAAAAAAGTACAAGTAGTAACTAGCGCATTAAGACCCAAATTGACTCTTTGAACTGGGGACTGATCTTCAAGAAAACAGTGTGACAATTGGAGAAATTGTTCTAATGTGCAATTTTTCATTTTGTAATAATGGTTACTTCATATTATTTTTTCTCATTGCAAATACATCCCAATGGCATTCTTGAAAGGGCAAAGGTCTACCTGGGTTATTTATACATAAAGCAACTCTGTTTCATTAATCAATGGGACAGTTCAGATGGTCTATTGTTAAAATCCTTTCCTTCATAAATGTTATGATTCATTTTGACAAACCTCAAAATTAAAACATGAAAAAGATTTGCACCATTTATACAGATACATCCTTAGAGATAGTGAGAAAAAAAACACTGTTAATTAAAACTTGAAAGTGTGTAGTATGGCTCAGCTGAGGGATTTGTCCTCATTTAAAACAGGAAAGGACAACAGCTAATAGATTGCTTTGAAGGCCTCCAAAACATGAAAAACATTTTCTTTCTGTCGTTTACAGCCAGTTTTCAGCCAGTTTTTAACCCATTTCATCCTTATTTTATGAAGTTATAATCATTCTTGAGTCTTCATGCCAAATGTTGCTCCTGATGGCTGCAAAATTGCACAGATTATTATGGATAGAAAATGCATTTCAAGCTTTGGGGGTATTCCTAGCTATCGCTGTTGTCGTTTCCAGTTTTAACTCTTTACCAAATGACAAAATTTTAGACTTGTCCAAATTGAAAGCATTTGCATACGAAAAAATAAATGCGACTGAAAAATCAAACTTTGTGTTAGGAAGGGTAGAAAACATTGTGGGAAAAGGAGAAAATGCTGGTTACCAGCATTTTCTCCTTTTCCCACAATGTTTTCAAAAGGCTTCTTTCTCAGGGTTGTTAAAAGTCGGGATTGTGTGGTAAAGGGTTAAATGAGGACAAATCCCCTGAGTTTCTTTATCCTGAACACCATATTTAATGTTTATTTACTATGTTTACAGAGCTGACCAATATCTGAATCATTATACACACTATGAAGCTTTAAGTGCATTTTTTCTCTCTGGCAGTAGAGATGTATCTTTTGGGATTAAGGGTGACCTCCTGTTGAAGGTTGACTAATGTAATACAATGTGTGTGTCTACAGCCTAATAAAGATCTTGTTAGCAGACACTTGAAAACTGTAGAAATTCTATAAAATGTAGAAAACTTGTATCTGCTCTGAAAATGAGACTGAAACAGCCTTTGAAAGTGTTGTTGTTATGCTACTCAAAATTGATTTTTCAAGAAAATTAAGGTACAATTGAATTATAAACAAAACATTATTTGTTTTCAGGATTTTTATACAAGTTTATACTGTGTACATGAAAGCTGAAAACCGGAGTAGCTATAACCCTTTCCCTGACAATCTCAAGTTTTAACAACCCTAAGAGAGAGCTTTTAAAAACATTTTTGGAAAAAGAAGAAAATGCTGTTAATCAGCATTTTTTCCCTTTCCACCACAATGTTTTCTATGGTTTGATGACATATTTCACCATCCAGGCCTCATTTAATTTGATGTCTGCAAATACTTTCAATTTGGTCAAGTCTAAATTTTGTCATTTTGTAAAGAGTTAAGTCTTTACAATACAAAAAATAATAGACTTGTCCAAACTGAAAGCATTATGCTGACAACAATTTAACTCTTTGCCAAACGAACAAATGTTTAACATTTTCAAATTGAAAGAATTTGCAGATGACAAAATTAAATATTGCTGAAATTCTGGTATTTGTCCTCAACAGGTTAGAAAACATTGTTGGAAAATCAGAAAATTCAGGTTACCAGCAGTTTATCCTTTTCCCACATTGTTTGCAAAAGCTTCCTCCTCTAGGTTTGTTAAAACACAGGATTGTTTGATGGGGGTAAACCAATTGTTGGTACTGATCCCCATATGCTGGTACTTATTTATCTTCATTTTCTTCAGTACCATACTGATGCATATATCATTGAAAATTACCTGAAGCACTCTCTGCATATTTTCAAGTTAAATGCAGCTAGCTGACATACAACCAACATACAACAAAATTTTCATACATAGTCATGCAAACAGAAGGTTTGGCTATAAAAACGTTTTTACCCTTTACCACACAATCCCAGGTTTTAATGACTTTGAGGAAGAAGCCTACTGAAAACATTGTTGGAAAAGGAGAAAATGCTGGTGACCAGCATTTTCTCCTTTTCCCAAAATGTTTTCTACCCCTTCACAGGCAAATTTGAGTTTTTGAGCCATTTTTTGTCACCCGTAAATGCCTTCACAGTAGACAAGTCTAAAAGTTTGTCGTTAACTCTTTACTACACAACAAATCAAACTGCTTTAAATTGAGAGCAGTTGATGACAACAAATTAAAATGTGGCTCGAATCATAAACTTCGTCTTGGATAGAACTGAAAATATAAAAAGTGCAGGAAAAGGAGAAAATGCTGGTTACCAGCATAGCTTCCTTTTCCAAAACGTTTTCAAAAGCCTTTTTCTTCCAGGTCATGAAAACTTGGGATTATGGGATAATGGTTTAGGTAAAAGGCAATTTAAGTCATTGTGCTACTAGAAGTGGTACATCGAGAAATAGGGCTGTCATTACGGCTCATATGGCAACAAATATAATTATGATCCATATTTTGGCATAAGGGGGTTTAAAATGAATCTACATGATACATTATACCAAGCAAGTTATCACATAATTATGGATCCATAAAATTCATTTTAACTGACAATAGACTGGTCCTTTGCCATGCAGAAAATTAACAAATAGCAAAAATTTTCAACACGTGTCAGCCTACGTGGGCTGCGCAGGCGGACATGGGTCGATACTTTTGCAAATGCATTAAGCCCCCTTTTCATACAGTACGGCTCATACAGTGTCCACTGTGTTTCTTGATTTACATAAATGTTACCCATTTGTGTGCCTATGTGGCTTATATAAAGTGCTGTTCACAACTTAGGTGGCCACTGTATTTGATATTATGGCCATAAAACATCCGTAATATTGCGACATTCCTTACTTAAAATGTCTGTGCTGTGTATTAAGCTCTTTAACTATATACCAGACAATCCCGACTTTTAACAAACCTGGGAGAGAAGCCCTTTGAAAACATTGTGGGAAAAAGAGAAAATGCTGGTAACCAGCATTTTCTCTTTTAACCACAATGTTTTCTACCCTTCCAAAAACAAGTTTCAATTTTTGAGTCACATTTATTTCATCGTTTGCATATGCTTTCAATCTGGACTAGTCTAAATTTTATTGTTTGCTATAGAGTAAAGGGTTAACTCTTTACCGAACAACAAAATTTTAGACTCAATGAAATTTAAAGTATTTGCTGATGACAAATTTAATATACTGTAGCTCCAATGATGACTTCTATCACTGATAAGGTAGAAAACATTGTGGGAAGCGGAGGAGGTACCAGCATTTTGTCCTTTCCCTCAATATTTTCACAAAGCTTCCTGCTCAGGGTCATCAAAAGTCTTAATTGTGTGGTAAAGACTTTACCTAACAACAAAATTTTAGACTGGTCCAAATTGAGAGCATTTGCAGACGACAAAATAAATGTGAGTAAAAATTTGAAATTTGTTTATGGAAGGGAAGAAAACATTGTGGGCAAAGGAGAAAATGCTGGTTACCAGCATTTTCTCCTTTTCCCACAATGTTTTCAAATGGCTTCTTTCTCAGGGTTGTTAAAAGTCGGGATTGTGTGGTAATGAGTTAAAGAAAATTTGTTAACTCTTGACCACATGACCAGATTTTAGACAGGTCCATTTGGAAAGCATAATGTAGATGAAAATGTCAAATGTTCCTCACATGGGATATGTCTATGAAAGTTTAGAAAGCATTTTGGGAAAAAGGAGAAAATGCTGCTTACCAGCATTTTCTTCTTTTTCCCAAAATGTTTTCAAAAGGCTACATCTTCAGGGTCGTTGAAAGACAGGACTGTTTGGAAAAGGGTTAACAGTGACAATGATGGATCAGGGTAGAGAACTAGGCTTAAACCTTATCCTGCTAAATTAGTTGAATAAAAACTTTCGAGCCGATATAAAAAACAAGAATGATAAATTTTTCAAATTTTTCTAGAGAAAAATATCTCCCACATTCTGTGCAGTCTGATCTTGGATCTACACTGTCTGCAAAAAGTCAGTGAGTAGCACTTAGCAGCTTTAAGATTAAACAGCCTTGTATATAGAGCTCTAATTAATCTAATTTTTAAAAAGCTGCATCTTGGTTATAGTATACCCCTTTAAGACACACTCCTGCATTTTAACCAGCATTTTCTCTATTTTCCACAATGTTTTCTACCTTTTCAAAGACAATGTTCAATCATTTGAATCACATTAAATATGTTGTCTGCAAATTAACCCTTATCCTGCTAAATAAGTGAAATGAAACTTTCAAGCTAACAGTAAAAAACCCACTTCTGCTATTTCAAAAGATTTTTCTTGGAAAGATATCTCCTTATTGGACAGTGTAGATCTAAAATAAGACTGCACATTCTGTGCAATCTGATCCTGATCAACAATGTCTGCTAAAAGGTTCTTGGGTTGGGCTTAGCAGCCTGAGGGTTAAGAAGTAAATTTGTTTGGTTAGGCAAAGAGATAAATAGAAATACAGAAAAGCAGAATATTTTAACTTTAGAGGATTGTCTCACTGAGACAACATTTGGGTAAATTACAGATTTTAGAAAAAAATCCTTATTTAGGAATTGGATTAAGGTAAGGTACATGTAATAACAGACCAATTTTCCCAGAATGGACAATTTGTCTTTTTCTAGTGTTCAAATCACTATTATTGCAAAATCATCAAACATCATAATTTATAAGGATCAAAATCTATATTCTATACTATAGAATATAGATTTTGATCCTTAAAGATTTTGAAAAAAAAAAAAAAAACTTATTTAGGATTTTGATTAAGGTAAGCAGTGTGTGCGATCACGTATAAATGTATGTGATTCACGTATAAAATAGGAAAATCACGTACAGTTTTTTCTCTGCTATACGTACAAGAACGTACAAAAAATTTGCCCTAAAAACAATGAAATTCATAGAACTTTGTAATTTCGGGGATAATCTGCAGCGAAATGTTTACAGTCACTCACTCTAGCTTAGGGTTTTCCCGATTTTAAATATAGATGCTAAACCGTAACGTTCTAAGGTTATCATATGATTTTATATTGTTCATGCCCAAAAGGTTGCGGCTGTGTTTTAATCAGTTTGCCGACTAACATTTTTCAGCGTAGCTGTATGATCTCACTTTTGACCTACTTTCAGTACAAGGAGGAAATGAATGGTTACACATTTTGTGATTGGCCAAATATAGGTAAACTATGCAAAAAAATAAAGGTCACGGTAGAAATTTACCGACACTGGATAAAAGTGTTCATGACTAGAAAATCACATAATGATCACATTTACCTGTGTAAAGATGTACTTTTTGGCCATGCAGATGTTAAACTCTAGCTAAACATCCATAATCTAAATCACATGGATAAACTAATAGCAATGAGTATTGGCGAGTTTTCTATTTTGGTTAGTGTAAGAGATTTGGTACCCATTTTTCCTCGCATAAAACCGAATACCAATAGCGACGGCAGGCTACCGCTCTATTGTCTTACACGAAAACGGGTTGTGAAACAGCTGATTTCGTTTCTTGTCACAATGAAAAAAGAGGTTATGTCTTGAATTTGGTGATTTAACCCATTACCACACAATCCCTACTTTTGACGACCCTGAGAAAGTAGCCTTTGGAAAACATTGTGGGAAAAGGAGAAAATGCTGGTAACCAGCATTTTCTCCTTTTCCCACAATGTTTTCTACCCTTCACAAAACAAATTTCAAATTTTCAGTCACTTTTATTTTGTCGTCTGCAAATGCTTTCGATTTGGATGAACCTAAAATTTTGTCGTTTGGTAATGAGTTAATTCGAAATGTGAATAACTATGCCTACCTGGGGGAACAATCGATTTTATTCTGTTGTTAGCGAACAAACTGGGTTTCTACTAAATTTCTCTTATAAAAGTAGGTGGGTGTGTTCATCGTATGGTCTAAACAGACCTTTATTTAAACATGATTCATTAATAAAAAAACAGAACAAACGATATATTCCGAAACATGGCAGAATGTTGACCCTCATTTTTTACGGTTTAAACATGAGAATTAACGTATTGCTCAATAACGCTCATTACGAGAGCTTCCTCATTCTTAAATCTTATTGAAAACTCTGCTTTAAACCATATGCAAAACAATTTTAAAGAGGCTACTTTCAGAACTGTTTGCATCATTTCTCTTCATATTATACTACAGACTAATTAAAATATTTATATCCCAGTGCCTCTTACGCCGTCTGTCTTTTTTAAAAGATATTTCTTGTTGTCACTAAGATTGTAAAATAAAATAAAGCATTAACAAGGTCATTTGTTTTAGCGGACGAATATTGGCTGCAATTTGATTATTTGCTAGCGAAAGATGGCTCAGTTTAATTGTCTTTGTTCTTTTCAATAACAAATGAATGAGCTGCGGATCGGCAACTATCCTCCGAAGTTGACAATAGTGCAGGTTTTGACGCTGGGAAATTTGAAATGACATGTCTTTGAAAAGTATCTGCCTAATTGTCAATCTGATGCATGAAGTTAAGGTCTAGAGCTTCATATAACCTAGCTTTCATGCATCCGGCAGAAATATGGGCTAAACAAGATCAGTATAAAATGCGAAGGACACGCGCATGATCATGAGGCTGGCAAAGTCATTTATGACAACATAATAAAGGTGCTAATCCTCTTATCTAGTGTAACATGACAGATTTTAAAGTTACCTGCTTTTCAAAATGACAAATTGATGTCAAATCATGTGGTAATACTTCTCCAAAAATTAATTGACACGAAAAATAGATCGCCAAAAAACGTGAAAACCCATGACACTACAATGATCAGCATGGTATCGTCCGATCAGAGGGACTTCAAACTATCTTCTCATCTTTAATAATGAATTTAAACAAGGAATTTACACAAATCTCTGAATAAAAAAATAAGTGGAAGCTAAAATTCTGTTCATGAGTGAAAAAACTGTTGTTTTTGGAAATGAAATATAGATCTTAAAAGGGGGGGGGGGGTTTGGTGGTGTCATCTGCAAACGCTTGAAATATGCCTGAATTTTTTTTAAACTGGTTTGGAAATTAAAATTAAAGGACCAAAATAACTGATATTAAATAAAGCAAAAAAAAAATCTAAATGGTATTGTATTTCCATTAATTTTTAAAGTACAAAACACAACATCCTTATAAACTTAATATCATGTAGACAAATTGTCACAGTATTTAAAGCAAAAAGGCATTCTCAGTTAAATGGAGACACCGATTGTACTACCGATAACTAGTTGGTGTGCTCTTCCGATTACAAAGCGATAATCGTTTGTGATTTTAACCTGATTGCCCAACACTACCAATTTGATAGATTTTGTACAGGAATTGGACTAATTCCATGGTATTTCACTTACCTGCTTGTTTTAGCAATCATTAGAATTGATTTTGCCAAAAATGTTTGCACAGTTTGAGGAAAGGTTCCTAAAGTGTTTGAAGAGCTTATAAGTGTGAACATGTAGATCTATCTATAAAATCTTGTTTGCACATATTGCATGAAAGCAATTTATCTTTTAGTAGGCTGTCATTAAAACTTGATATTTAAATGAAATTATGTAGTTTAGATCTGAACCCCCATCCTTGTTTGTGTACCCCCAACTCCAGTTACCAAAGGGTACAAAAACCTCAAGAAAAAGCACAGCACACTCTGGGTAAGGTACATTTAATAACAGACCAACTTTGCTAAGCATACAACATTTGTCTTTTTATACATTCTTCAAAAGCCCTTTTATTGCAAAGTCATCAAACATAATTTGTATGCTTTGAAAAGGCAAAAATTACTGAAGTATAGAGCTACAGTTAATCTCCCTATTAATCAAAATATAAACAAAATAATATTCACATCATGATTCAAAGAGCATCATTATATTTTAACCCTTTACCATACAATCCCTAGTTTTATCAACAACCCTAAGGAAGAAAGATTTTGTAAACATTGTTGGAAAAGGTGAAAATGGTAGTTGCCAGCTTTTTTTCCTTTTCCTGAATTGTTTTCAACAGTTCAAATGAGAAATTTTAGTTTTTCAGTCATGTTTATTTTTGCTTTCAAATGCTTTGAATTCGGACCAGTCTAAAATTTTGTTGCGAGGTAAGAGGTTAACTATAAGGTTGAAAAAAAGGATATTATCTTATATAAGATGAAATAATGACCTGTTTCAATGACTCTTTTCCAAATAAACCAGACTTATGTAACAATCCATAGGAAAAGGGCTTTGGAAAAAAATCATGGGAAAAGGAGAAAGTGCTGATAACCAGCATTTTCTCCTTTTTCCATGATTGTTTTCTACCCATTATCTTTGATATCTGGTAAAGAGTTAAATAAACAAAATCTAGCCATCTTGAAAGGTAATAACACTAAACCTATTTGGTGTGTCATTAATAGTTTGACGTTAAAACTGAATAAATTTCTAAAAATAACACCCTATGTCACGTTTTGAATACCCGTGTACTCACACTGGTGTAATAGGACAATACTGTTTTTAAAAATATCCTATTTATTGGAGAATGACCATTCTCTCTTTATTTAGACACAGCAAACAGATATAAACTCTAGAGAAACTTAAATGATAAAATGCAAATAATAAATCTATAAAATACAAATTGAAAAAAAAAAAACATCAAGGAAAAGGGATGGGGGGGAAGGACATGGTATGACAAAGGGGAGATAGCTATCAAGTCAGATGATAGACTGAAAAAGACTGAAATTGGCCAAATTATATCTGGTGGGCAGAAAGCAGGGTTTTCCTAGACCCCCTATTTCTTTGAATTTGGACCCCCAAGTTTTCTATACGTATGAAACACCCCCCCACCCCCAATTTTAACTGTTTGCCTTCTTTTATTCAATTATTTGACCCCCATATAAGAGAGTCAAGGGAAAACCCTGAGAGTGGATCCCATCATGCATGTAGACAGAAAATTCATTACGGATAATAGACCCTATAAATCAAAGATCAGTTTACATATTTGTGAACTTGTCTGATCCTGACTTGCATTTAACTCACCCAAAAAAGAACTGAATGTGTAATATATATGCCAAGGGTTAAAAAAAAAAAAAAAGATATTTGGTTCCAAAGATACACAGGCAGAGACTGCCAAAAAGGATCTGGGGCTTCATGAGAACCCTGAATCTGAATTACGTCAATGACTTCCCTGTTAACCCTTACCCTGCTGAATAATTTAAATGAAACTTTCAAGCTGAAAAGAAAAACCCAAATGTTCCTTTTTTAAAGTTGTTTTTTTTTTTTGTGGAAAAATATCTCCTTATCGGACAGTAATGATCCAAGATTAAGACAGCACATTCTGTACAGTCTGATTTTAACCTCCACTGTCAGCAAAAGGTCCTTGAGTCTTGCTATGCAACGTAAGAGTTAAGATTTTTCTAGACTGACTTAAAAATCAAAATTTCTTAACTTCCTGATCAAACTTTTCTAGAGTCACAACCAAATTTCCAGAGAGGAATTGTCAACGATGTAATAATTATTATAGTGACCAGTTTTCAATCAATACTCATGATTGATTTTTTTTCATTTATTTATCAATTTGCCACTGGTTGCTCATGTGCCCATATCAACCTTTAACCCTTTACCACACAATCATGAGTGGCAACACCAAGAAAGTGGCCTTTTGAAAACATTGTGGGAAAAGGAGAAAATGCTGGTAACCAGCATTTTCTCCTTTTCCCACAATGTTTTCTGCCTTTTCATAGACAAGTAATAGTATTTCAGCCACATTTTATTTGTCGTCTGCAAATTCTTTTAATTCTGAACAGTCTAAAATTTTGTCATTTGGTGGAGGGTTAAACTGCTAAATAAACAATGTAGATAGATTCAGGGCTTCCCCTGCAAGTTCTAATTTTTGCGCCATCAAATTCGCCAGCTCATAAAAATTGGGGCCAGTATGAGCCAACTGAGGTAGCCACATAGTACATTAGACACTTCAGTTTATTGGCTCATGTTAAAGCTACTTAATCCATTGCTCAGTAGTACATGCTTACTTATGTTCCTTTTTCCCCAAGGGTTCTCAAGGTTGTGAGCTGCAGGGACATAGAAGTTGTATTTGAACAGAAATACAGCGCTGTAACTCTATAACTGCCAACCTGTTAGAATTCCTTGAGTTTTAATGAAATCAAAGAGGAAATTTGGAATTGTGTAGTAAAAGGTTAATATACCATTTCTTTTTATCTGAAAAAATACTACAGGTTACATTTGTTAAAAGGTCCTTTTATTCTGGTCTTTTCTCTCTGTATGAGTGTTCTATACCTTCTCTGACACTTGTTCCAGTGCTATCACTGTAAGACAAAGTGGCCTACAAAGTGCAACCCCCCCCCCCATCATTCAGCATTTTCATGTCATAAAATCACCCCAGTTTTTTCCTCATTATTAGACAGGTATTTTAGCACCCACTTATAGTTTTATAAATAAATTTGTGTACATTTATTGTTTGAAGTCATTATCAAAAATATAAAGACAGTCTGAAGAGCTTCTGATCGGATAACGTCAAACTGACATGTTGTTGTGTCATGGGTTTTCACGTTTTTTTCGACGATCCATTCTTCATGTTGGTTAATTTACAGAAAAGTTTTTCCGCATTATTTGATATAAAACTTTTGTTACGGGTTGCAACTAACTTCAAAATCTGTCATTTTTACGCTAAATAAGCAGATCGATAACATTATCACGTTTTTCATTAATGACATTGTTAAATACACACAATAAAATGCTAGCCAGTGAGAGGACGCTGACCAGGTAAGGCATAATCAAGGTGTGGCTTTAGAAATCATGGGCGGTGACTAAATCTTGTATCTGATTTCTGTAGATAGTGTGTGAAAATTCTGTGTGCTCAACGGGGCGTGGCGAAATCGATATTTGATTAGCATGGCGTGGTGTGCATGCAAGTATGGTGTATAATTAGACATAACCGTTAATGAATGCCAGCTTGATTAGGTGTGATAAACAGTAATGCGGGCTTCCTTTACACTTGATACATACAGTTTATGTCAGAGTTAAGATCTTTTAATGATTGTTTATAGACATTTGCTTGTCGCCAGTACATTCGCCAGTGCTTCATTTTTGGTGCCAATTTTTCTTAAATTTCGCATTTGGCGCCACTGGCGATCGACAGCGGGAGCCCTGAGATTGATTGGTGTTCTAAACCACTTTTCACAATACTGGCTAGATAAAAACAGAAAAGAAAAAAAAATAAGCCTACGTAATGTGACGATTTTAGGTTCCGTAACCGCATTATTTGATTATGCATTATACCTTGCCCAAAGAGATAACGGAAAGGTCCATACTGACTGCGCGTTTAGGGTATGTAAACTCAATAATTCCCATTGTAGTAGAATTTCAACTGCATGTTTCACTTGATATAATTATTGGAATTATTTCCCGTTAGTTTATTTTACATGACACTTTTTTTTTATTGAGTAATCACCATTGAAACGGGGCTTCAATCAAGCGCTTGGTTTCCTACAGGAAAGCGTCTAGTACTTGGGTATTTTTGCGCTCGTTAAAAACCGGGAACCACCGTACGCCGGGTCTAAGTAAATAGTAGTATTTAAAGCGAGGTTTTCGCTGGATTCATTCAGTCTGTTTTTCGCTGCAAGAGAAACAGATCACTAAATGACAGTGGGCAAATAACTGTTATTAAAAGTGAATTGCTCTGCAAGTTGCCATCGTAGTAAGGCGACAGAGAACAGAAAAGTGAATACTTGTGTTCATCTTAGTAAGTTCTCTGGTCGCTCGAACTGTGACAATAGCCAAGCATATTCCCTTCTAATGTTGCTGGGCACTGTTGGCAGGCTATCGTAGATGAGCCCATAGTGGTTAGCTGAGCGACTTCAATGGTGCATAAGATTGGCTGATGGCCAATAGATAGGCTCAGCTGTAGTTCATAACGTGTTGGCCGAACGATTATTGTTGATATTGCTAGGATCATTTGTTTATTTCTATAGACAGGTAGTCTATATTTTTTTCTCGTGATTGTTAGTTTTAAGTATGTGATGCTGTATATATCATTGCTTTAAGCCAGGTAGCCTATCCATGCTCATGTTGTAAATGTACCTCACTTTCATTAGCTATCATTTATTATCTTGTGCTCTATATACCGAAAACACGTTACAGTAATAATTTAAAATATTCAGAAAACCAGTTCTTTTCACCAGAAAATGTATTGGACAGTTAAGATCAAGATCAGACTGCATCTTCTGTGCAGTCTGATCATGATTTACACTGTCTAAGGGTTTGCACTGACTCCCAGTTGCTTTGAATTTGGACCCCCAAATTTTCTAAATATTCACCAAAATTCAGATGTTTATATCTTCCATTTACTTGACAGAGGTGATGAAGGGAGGGGGTTGTCAATTGACACCTGTATGAGTAAGTCAGGGTAAATCCCTGGTTATCTGCAAAAGCACATTATGTGCAGCAGCATAAAGATAAATAATTCAATGACCATAGACTTGTCATATAACATTTTTATACTAAATCTATGAAAACTTTTTTGTACATGTTATTCTAACTCATTATGTCCTTTCCTAAAAATATTGATTAAAAAAAAAAAAGTCATTACTCTGACCAGTTATCCTGACTTCTTCCAAAACTTCAATCCACGTAGACCTTTTGAAAACAGTGTGGGCAAATGAGAAAATGTTAGTGACCAGCATTTTCTCCTTTTACCACGTTATTTTCTTGCCCCTTCAAAGAAGAATCTTAACTCTTGAACCAGGTAAATTATCATCTAGGAATGCCCTTAGATTAGACTACAATTGCTAAAATTTTTGATGTTTGGAAAAGAGCAATGTGAAGACAACATTATGAAATGACAGAAAGAGAAAAAAAAAATAGTAGGCTACTCATAACAAAAATATTCTAGTTAGCAAAATTTTTTTTACAATTTCGATTAGAAAAAAATGTCTGCAAGAGCATAAAAACAACTCTAAAACCGTTAAGAGATAATAATTCAGATGGTATCAATAGAGCAGCCACGTAAGATCAGACCTGTCAACCTTCTAGTTATTATAAAAATTTCAGTCATAATCTGTTCTCATTAAACGTCAAATAAAAGTCCACCAGGTGTGTTACGTAAATTCTTTTGTACAAAGCTCTAAATGTGAATGTATGTGGTATTTAAATAAACAGATTTGAAAATTAACAACTGTTACCTTTTATGCAGAATACATGGCCCTGTTTATCCGAAATAATCAGAGAAACAGCTAAAATATTGATAAGTACACTGTACAGATGAAACGCCATTTTTGTTCGAAGTACGATTTCTAAGGAAGTGAATAGAGAGTATACCGGATAAATTTACCTGCATGTGCGAAAAGTAGCGATTTGGACTTACAGCGATCTGATTGGTTGAAGTTAATACATGCGTCAGATAGCAGAATTTTCAATGTTGAGAAAGAATACTGAGAATATTGAAATATTTTTGCAAGATCTAGTGTACATTTTGGTAAGGAAAAAGAAGTTCTTTTAGTTTCAATGTATTTTTAAAGAGAAAATAGAACGCAGTGAGTTCATAAGACTGGCCTTCTGCAGTAGTTCTTGTCATAATTAGGACAGGAAATGGGGAAATCATTGGAAAATTCGGCCCATAACTATGTCGGCCCCATAAGCTGGCACAACGTCATTCAGGGTCATTTGTTTAATTTAAGGGGTCAAAATGAATGGGTCTCTTCGCTTTTAAGTTCAAGCATGGATTACAATACATTTCCACCTTTAAACTAGTGGTGGGCCGATGATCGACTATAGTCAGTCGAAAGTCAGTTGGTTTTGGCTTCAAATTGAGATAATCGATTTAGAAATGCTGGAATGGATTGTAGTCGGTACCAGAACTCGCTCGGTCCCGAAACATGAATTCTGGTTTTTAGGGCTTGGTTTTGTGACTAATATTAATCACACTCTTGAATTCAACATGGTGGATAACAAACACGAAAATTGGCCGGAAAAATGAGCAAGAAATTTTTCTTTACAAAACTTGACAAAAGCTTCTCATTGATCCCTTACCCCGGGTTTTGACGCTTGGAAATTTGAAATGACCTGTCTTTGACGCTAAAAAATATCTGCTTAAATGTCAATCTGACACATGATATTATCGTCTAAAGCTTCTTATAACGTAGCTTGTGTGAATTCAGCAGAAATATGGGCTAAACACGATCGGTATCAAATGCAAAGGACATGCGCCTAATAATCAAGCTGGCGAGTCATTTATGAAAACATAATAAAGGTGTTAGTCCTCTTATCTAGTGTAAAGTGACAGATTTTAAAGTTAACTGCTATTCAAAATGAGAAACTGATGTCAAATCAATTGGTAATACTTCTCCAAAAATTAATTGACATGAAAAATAGATCGCCAAATTATCCGTGAAACCCCATGACATTACAATGATCAGCATGGCGTCGTCCAATCAGAGGCACTCAAACCAGGGTTTTCCATGACGCACAAATCCTGCGTCATTGATGCAATTTCAACTTGAATGACCCCCAAAATAAATGACAGTGCGTCATCAGTGACGCAACTTTCCAAAATCTAAAACATCTAGGAAACTGAATAAAGTGTCTTGAATCCAAGTCTGTTTTTGCTTCAATATCAGACGAACACCGTTCTTTTTTTTTAACTACATGGTTATTTTAGATAAAAGTGGTTTTCCGATAATTTATATATAGAATAAGACTGGTTTACACATTATTGTCGTAAGTACATCGGATATGTGTCATAAATACGGGCCCAGTCAAAGTCTTGATTGGGTTCTCTATATTTCAAAGCTTATTTCACGCAACTTCCGGTAGATAAAAATACACATTTTCAGTCTGTTCTGTTCACGGAAAATAATGTCACGATGAAGTAAATTAGCATTCTTATTATCGTCTGCTTCCTGCAGCTGCCGATCAAACCACGCCAAGCAGCGATTCGGACAAGAATGTTTCGTCTGTCTAAAACTGAAATCACGCATTCCGTCAGAAATGGCTCACAGACTTTTACTTTCTTGGAGTTTAAAGGTGAAATGCTTTGTAATCCGTGCTTGACGTCGAAGAGACTCGTTTTTTTTTTTACCCCCTAAGTTTATGAAATGACCCTCAACTAATGAGGCAAGGGGTTACAATGACCCCCATTTTTTAAAGCTGAGGGAAAACCCTGCAAACTATCTTCTCATCTTTAATAATGAATTTAAATCAATGAATTTACACAAATCTCTGAATAAGACAATAAGTGGAGGCTGAAATTCTGCTCATGATTGAAAAAATGGTTGTTTTATGAAATGAAAATATAGATCTAAAACAATAACAGACGGGGGGGGGGTCGTTTGCAAATGCTTGAAATATGTCTGGATTTCTTTAACTGGTTGGAAATTAAAATTTAAGGACCAAAATAAATGGTATTAAATAAAGCAAAGAATTTAATGGTAATGTATTTCCTTTGATTTTTAAAGTACAAAACATAACATCTTTATAAACTTAATGTCATGTAGACAAGTCGTCACAGTATTTAAAGCAAAAAAGCATTCTCAGTTAAATGGAGAAACCGATTATACAACCGATAGGTAGTTGGTTTGCTCTTCTGATTATAAAGTGATAATCGATTGTGATTTTAAACCAATTGCCCAACACTACTTTAAACTCTAACTAAGTTGAGCCTTTAAGCCAGTTCTGACGGAGAGCTTGACTTCAATTTTTGACAGACCATGCATTCCCTTTGGAATCGCCACTTGATGTGGGGTTATCGGCAGCTGTAGGAAGCAGACGATTGAAAAGTCTATTTGTCCGTGAAGAATGCTATAGTTTACATCGTTGTGACATTTTTTCCGTAAACAGAACAGACTAGTAATGTGTATTTTTATCTACCTGAAGTCTGGAAAAGTAAGCTGTAAAAATATAGAGAACCCACCTATGGGTCTGACTGGGCCCGTATTTACGACACCGGTCAAGTGAACTTTAACATTATAGTACGTAAACCAGTCTTTTTCTATAAATAAATCACCGGAAAACCACTTTTATCTAAAATAAACCCTGTAGTTAAAAGAAGAATGGTGTTTGTCTGATATTGAAGCAAAATTAGACTTGGATTAATGATGATTTATTCTATTTCCTATATTTTGGATAGTTGTGTCACTGATGATGCACTGTTATTTATTTTGGAGGTAATTTGAGTCAAAATAGGGTAATTGACGCAGGATTTGTGCACCATGAAAAACCCTGCATACCTTGGAACTTTAACATCAACCCTTTGACTATTGAATAAAAATACACTTCTACATGCATGAAGTGTAAATTTAGATATGATTAGTTATTGAGGACAGTGCCAATCAAGATCACACCACACATGATATTCAGTCTAATGATGAATCCTTTTAGACTTATAATCTTATTTTTAGACATAATCTTGCAAAACTATCTGTTACTTTGTAATGTTTGTGTCATTTATTCCAACCTAAAAGGTCAATTGCATTTATTTAGTGCTCAAATAAGTACTTAGAAATTCACTGAAATTTGGTCTCTGAATTGGGACATTGTTTTTCAATGCACCCGTTATTTTTTTGCCCATGGATGGTCCAAATTCCACCTAACCTTTACCACACAAACAAAATTTTGAAAAATCCTAAGGAAGAGAGCTTTTGAAAACATTGTGAGAAAAGGAAAAACCTGGTAACTAGCATTTTCTCCTTTTTGCACAGTGTTTCTACTAATTCAAGGTTAAATCTTTTGAGACACATTTGTCATCTTCAAATGCTATTAATTTGGACTAGTCTAAAATTTCTTGTTTGGTAAAAAGTATACCCTGTACAACACGAGCAATATCAGGACTGGTAACCAACATTTTCTCCTGTTCCCTCAATTCTTTCAAAGGCCATTTTGTCAGGTTATTAAAACTCGATTGTGTGGTAAAGGGTTAAAACTGAATTTCACCTTTTAATGTTGAATAGTATATATACATGTAAGAGTGCAAAGCATATGAGATAATAATTTAAAAATCAGTCTGCCTGTCACGCTGTAGATGGAGATCAGACTGTATAGAGTGCAGTCTGATCTAGGATGTACACTGCATGCTATGTTCTGTGAAGTATTCAGGGGATGTTTGACTCACAATCAGCGGTTTTGATGCATGGAAATTTGAAATACCCTTTTTGACCCTAAACATATTGCCATATGTGTCAAATTGACTTATACATTACTGCAGCACTTGACAATTACAAAAACAATATTGGTGAAAAATAAAATCCATGCTCTGTGAAAAGGAGGGCTTAATGCATCTGCAAAAAGTATTGACCCAGGTCAGCCTGCGCAGTCCGTGCAGGCTGACCTGGGCCAAAACTTTTTGCTATTAGTCAATTTCCTGCATGTCAAAGGACAAGTGTACCTCATGATATAATTGGTTGTTAGGCAAAATGGATTCTATGGATCCATAATTATATGATGATTTACTTAGTGAAATGCATGGCAGAGATGCATTAAGCCCCAATTTTCAAGAATCAAAATTTGGGGTAGCAGAACTGTTTTGCTGGTTTGTATATTAAAACTTGTGTCAATCAACAGTTGATTACACTACTATATGTCCACCATGCGGGCTCCTCAGTTCAAAGGAAAGGCAGACAGAAAACTCTTTTCTTCTGGGTTGTTAACTCTTTACCAAACGACAAAATTATAGAGCGGTCCAAATTGAAAGCATTTGCAGACAACAAAATAAAAGTGACTGAAAATTTGAAATTTGTTTTGTGAATGGTAGAAAATATCGTGGGAAAAGGAGAAAATGCTGGTTACCAGCATTTTCTCCTTTTCCCACAATGTTTTCAAAAGGCTTCTTTCTCAGGGTCGTTAAAAGTAGGGATGTGTGGTAAAGGGTTAACTCTTTACTGCACATACAAAAATTTTAGACTTGTCCAAATTAAAAGCATTTGTCAATAACAAACTTAAACTGAATGTATATAAATCAAGGTTTTCTTCTTAAACGGGTAGAAAACATTGTTGAAAAAGGAGGGAATACTGGCAGGAAGCATTTTATCCTTTTCTCACAATGTTTTCCAAAGCCATTTTCCCCACAGCTATTAAAATATTGGATTGTATGGTAAATGGTTAAAATATGGGATTAGTTGGAAAAGGTTTGGCCTATATAAAAATCTAGGTGCACCATTTTCACAATTGCCACTTTTTATCTCATTTTGTTTTTTAACAGAAAGGCAGATTCTTCTACAGGAACTGAACATGCCAAAGTCAGAGAAGGAGAACTTCTCACCGGCCTTTGCAAGGAAAAGGTGAGATGGTCGCATTGTACTAATTTGACTCTTTAACAAACTACAAAATTTTAGACTTCTTCTTGAAGATTAAAGCATTTGCACACAACAGAATGAATGTGACTCAGAACTTAAAACATGTTTTCAAAAAGGCAGAAATCTTTGTTGGAAAAAGGAGAAAATGCTGATCACCACTTACCAGTCTTCTTCTTTATGGTGGTTCAAACTTAGGATTGTATAATGTAGGGTTAATCTTATATGATAATTAGACCTTTTACCTAACAGTCTTGTGTTTTAACGACAACAAGGTAGATAGCTTTTGAAAAAATAGTCGGAAAAGGAGAAAATGCTGGTAAGAAGGATTTTTCCTTTGTCCACAATGTTTTCTTTCTTTCTAGAACAAATTTGATCATGTGAGCCACATAAAGCAGGCCATCTGCAAATGCTTTCCTTATGGCAGTGTTCAGAATTTGTTGTCTGGTAGAATTGATTAGTTGTACATTTACTGAGCGCTAGCCTCCTCCTTACCAAACAAGAAATTCCTGACTGCTTCAAGTTAAAAACATCTACAGAAGACAAACTTGAAAGTGTTGCAAGTGAACCAAAGTTCTTTGACAAGGTAGAAAACATTGTGAGAGAAGGAGAAAATGCTGGTTACCAGCAGAGCTACCCGTTGCCTTGGCTGAAGTTTAGGTTAGATCTCAAAGTATTCTGTCGTTTAGGGTAACCAAAAGAGGATGTAAAATTTGTTTCACCCTCAATATATATGTATGAACTACTTTTACCTGAAATGGTATAACCCTTTACCACACAATCATGACTTTTAACAACCTTCGAAACAAGGTTTTTGAAAACATTGTGGGAAAAGGAGAAAATGCTAGTAACCAGCATTTTCTCCTTTTTCCACCATGTTTTCTACCCAGTCAAGGACAACTTTGAAAATTTAAGCTACACTTTTAATTTGATGTTTCATCTGCAAATGCTTTCAGTTTGGACAAGTCGAAAATTTCGATGTTTGGTAATATAAAAAACATTGTTTAACATTTTACTAAACATTCACACTTATACATATAAATCTTTTTAACGACTCTGAAATAGTATGCATCGAAAAACATTGTTGGAAAAGGATAAAATGCTGGTAACCAGCATTTTTATCTTTTCCCACAAGATTTTCTACCTATTCAAAGACAAATCTCATCATTTGAACCGCATTTGATTTGTAGCCAACAGATGCTTTCAATTCTGATAAGTCTTAAATTTTGTTGTGTGGTAAAGGGTTAAAGCACAAGTTTTACATTTTTTTTTCAAATCTTGTTTTTGTTTAGCAGCAAATTACCCATACCAAAGAGTTGTGATGTGAAAAGAAAAAGGTTGAACAGCTCTCCTTTAAGTGCTAGCAATCAGAGACAGGCAATCGGAGGGTTGCCAAAAAGTTGTGGTAGAGTGCGTTTTGCAAGCCATGATACAGGGGAAAGGAAAAACATTCAAGGTAAATAGAGAGATCTTCTGCTAACCTAGCGTCCTGCATGGCTGGGTAGTAAAGTGTAGGACTTGTTACTTGGAAGTCCCAGGCTTGGGAAAGCAGCCATTGGGTTGTGTTAAAAACTGGTTAGAGAAAGTCAAGGAACATAAGGGTAGGTGCACTGGCCATAAATATAAAGTTGGAAAAGGTGCTGAACAAAAAAATATAGGATCTGTGTTCATTATCTATATTTCATGTACAAGAATCAGTGTTGTCGGCTGAAAAGTTACTTATTAAAATATTGTAAAATTGAAATATTCATAAAAACTGATTTCCATGCAACTGTTGAATTAATAGAACTCTTTACCAGCCGGCAAAATCTTATAATTGTCCAAACTGAAAGCATTTGCAGATAAAAATTTATTTGTTGCTCAAGTGATGGGATCTTTCTGTGATAGGTGAGAAAACATTGTATGAAATGAAGAAAATGCTAGTCACCAGCATTCTCTTTTCTTTTTAATAATGTTTTCAAAAGTTTTCTTTCTCGGGTTAGTTATAGCTCCGAATTGTGTGGTAAAGAGTTGACTTAATTTATTGTTAACGGTATTGACATTTTCTCGGATTTTTCAAGGTAGTCTCCTGTAATTTTATATCAGGATGTACTTTATATCCGTTTCCAAACAATCCCAAGTTTTAAGGACCCTGAAGGCTGTTAACCAGCATTTTTCTCCTTTTCACCTTTTCTTGTTTTCAACCTCTTGAAGAACAGAAATTTTTCAGTGATTTCTTATCTTCAAATGCTCTCATTTTGGTTAAGTTCAATTCTTTGTTGTTTGCTAAAGAATTAACAAGATTTTATGGTAATTTGTCTATTACAGCCAGACGAAAGTTAATAAGTGAAGGCCAAACACCTTTAAAGGATGAAACTCCTAAAATGCCAGTTAGAAAAAATATGAAAGATTTCTTGGCAGCACAGTACAGCCGAGAAGGTAAAGTACCAAGTTAGCTTTTATTTCAAATAGATTTCTGTACTGACTCAAACTGGAAAGAACTGTAAAAAAGAAAAAAATATTGAAGCATAACAAATTAGGTATTGGTGTAGGTAAGAAAAACTGTACTGGTTCCAAAGAAAGTAACTTCCAATCCTTTTAGAGCTCTGTATCAACTGTTAACTGTTGATGAGTAAATTTGTTTGACATTTGTTAAACTTTAAAGGGCCTGTTTAGCTTTTATAAAAGGCTTCTTCCATAGTGTCGGTAAAACTTGGGATTATGTGTATAACAGACCACTTTTGCAAATATATTGCCAGGAAAGAGCAGTTTTTCTTTTGGCCACAATGTTTTAATTTTTGTGTTAGAATTTAACCATAACTCTTTACCAGATGACAAATTTTTATATATTTCCAATGAAATATTTGCTGACAAAAACTTCTATGAGGCTTAAATGATGAGATTTATCTGTGATAGGTAAGAAAACATTGTGTGAAATGGAGCTAGCAGCCAGCCTCTTTTTTTTATCATAATGTTTTCCAGCCCTAGCCTAGTACTGGTGAGACCCAAGAAATACATGATTATATATGAGCCGTTGCCATGATATATCTGAAATAATGTTGAAAGTGGTGTAAAACACCATTCAGTCAACTAATCAACCCTTTAAACTAAAAGCAAATGTAACAGGTTTTATCAAATTCACATGACATCAAGATAATTGGTTTGTTCAGATTGAAAACATTTGCATACAATAAATTTAATTTAGCTCAAATAGTGTTTGTAAACATTTTCTCCTTTTTTCACAATGTGTTTGAAAGTGTTGTATCTCAGGGCTGTGAAAATACTAAAGATTTTGGTTTAGAATTCCTACAAACATACAAACTCTAAATGGCTTGCAACATGCGAAAAGGGGCATTCGGACATTTGCGTAAAGTATCGTCTCGGATCAGCCTGTGCACTCCGCGCAGGCTAATCTGAAAAGATACTTTCCGTTTTTATGTAATTTTCTGTTTTGTGCAAGTCTACTGTAGCACAAAAAACTAATGTAGTCGTAAAGTGCCGCCTCGGATCATCCTGCGCGGACTGCGCAGGGTGATCTGAGACGACACTTTATGCAAATGTCCGAATGCCCTTTTTCGCGTGTTGCAAGCCAAATGAAATTTGGTTGTTTTACAGATATTGAATTTAAGTCAGACCAATCAGCATTACAAAGTATACTTGATGGAACTGGTATACAGTCAACGCCATCTAGTGGGGCTAGCTGTCATCAAGCCCGGCACACTCTTGCAGCTGTACCCTTTCAGGTAGCCTTAATAATTCTTGCCTTACCTTCTTTTTATTTTCTTTTTCATTCAATTGCAGATATGTGTCTTTATGATGGTTATGTGGTAAAGCAGCCAGTGGCTTGTAAAGAACATTTTGCGAAGTGCTTGTGTAACAAACTCCAGGAAACATGGATGGGTGCACTGACTGCAGCAATGTTATTGAAATACTGTTCGAAATCGCATTAAACACTATGCAAGAAAAGAAACAAATAATATTCAAATATTTAATCCTTTACCACACCACCCTGGAGAAAGAAGGGATTTGAAAACATCCTGGAAAGAGAAAATTCTGATAATCAGCACTGCCTTCTTTTCTCAGAATGTTTTCTACTTTTCAAAAACCAGTCACTCAGTTATGGTAAAAATTTGCTTTTTGGTAAAGGGTTATATATGTGAGTCATGCTCTGGCAAAAGAGGTCTAATACATTATCCATGATACATTATACCAAGCAAGTCTTCACATAATTATAGATCCATCAAAACCATTTTGTCAAACAACCGACTGGATCTTGAGTCCTTGGTCCTTGGGTATACAGAAAATTTACAAATAATGAAAAGGTTTGGACTGCGTAGGCGGAAAGGGACTGAGCTACCGGGGACCAGCACTAAGTTATTATGATCACAGTTACCTTGGACCGCATATGTTTTAAACCTTATCCTTCTAAATAAGGTAAATGAAATTTTCACGTCAATAGTGAAAAACCCCAAATATTGCTATTTCAAAGGTATGTTTTGGGGAATAATATCTCCTTACTGGTCAGTGTAGATCCAAGATCAGACTGCACATCCTGTGTCTTGATCTACATTGTCCACGAAAGGTCAGTGAGTCGCATTTAGTAGCCTAAAGGATAAATTTCAACTATGGTCCTACATGGGCTCAGAAGTAATGTGTGGGACATGTAACCTTGAGGCCAAGGGTTCTGGCCTTACCTGAAGCACTAGGTTTTTCATGCAAGTGTGCTTGGACCAGACATATCAGAGCCTATTACAGTTTGTTAAACCTAGGACATACATGAATATGTGAGCTGTCGTGTGATATAAGTAAAATAGTGTTGATAGCAACTTGAAACACCATTCAGTTTCTAAATTAACCATTCATTTTTTTATTTTCCCACAGTGTTTTTCTACTCATTTATAGACAAATACCATCCTTTAAGCCAGTTTGAATTTGTTTTTAAATTCTTTCGATGTGAACAGTCCTAAATCTTTGTTGTCTGGTAAAGAGTTTTAGTATCAAGGTTTTATGATGTCTGATGTGTACTTCTAGGACAATTACAAGGTTTGATGACCCTGACAAAGAAGGCTTTTGAAAACATTGTGGGAAAAGGAGAAAATGCTGGTAACCAGCATTTTCTCCTTTTCCCACAATGTTTCTACCATTACAAAAACAAATCCCATCATTTTTGTCAAATTTAGTTTGCTGTCTGCAAATGCTTCTGATTTTGGATGAGTATAAAATTTTGACGTTAGGTAAACCTCTACAAATAATCCTGTGTTTAAATGACCTGTAGGAAGGCGGCTTTTGAAAATAGTGAGGGAAATGGTGACAAATGCTAGTAACAAGCATTTTGTCCTTTTCCCACAACATTTTTCTCCCTTTTAAAGACAAGTTTCATCAATTGAGCCATGTTAAATAGTTACTTGCAAATGCTTTGATTTGGATAAGTGTAGAATTTCGCTGTTGGTTCAGGAGTTAACCTTTTACCAAACAGTCTTGAGTTTGAACAACCCTGAAGAAGGCTTTTGAAAAATATTGTGGGAAAAAGAGAAAATGCTAGTTAGAAGCATTTTCCTACTTTTAAAAATGTTTTCAAACTCTTTAAAGACAAATAATATCATTTGAGTAGAATTCAACATGTTGTCTGCAATTTTTTCAGTTTTGACATGTCTAAATATTTTGCCATTTGGTGAGAAGTTGATTGGACTTCTTTCTTTGTAGAGGACCTCTATATATGCTCCACCTCGGAAAATGGGTCTTGATGACTTTAAAAAGATGTGTGAAGAGTTTGCCAAGGGACCTGCCAAACTCTCAAGCAGTACTGAAAGAACCTCAAGGGTACTTCAGCCCTTAGGCCAGCATTCCACAGGGATTCATGAAGGGAACCAATGTAGCAGAAGAATGACTTGTGGTAGTCGTTTCAGTCCGAAGAGAAGATGTTTAGAAAAGAGTTCA
This sequence comes from Hippopus hippopus, assembly GCA_946811185.2. NCBI lineage: Eukaryota > Metazoa > Mollusca > Bivalvia > Cardiida > Cardiidae > Hippopus > Hippopus hippopus. The sequence continues at coordinate 4,501,652 of OX328108.1, read as the reverse complement.
AGAACCGGTAACTTAACTCTTTACAACACATATCCTGGCTTTTAACAAACCTGAGGATGAAGGCTTCAGTAAACATAGTGGGAAAGGGAGAAAATGCTGGTTACCAGCCTTTTCCCCCACAGTGTTTTCTGTCATTCCAACAACGAATTTCACCTTACTCTGTACCACACAATTCCTACTTTTACCGACCCTGAGGATGAAGGCTTTAAAAAACCTTGTCGAAAAAGGAGAAAATGCTGGTAACCAGTGTTTTCTCTTTTTCCCACAATGTTTTCTGTCCTTCCAACAACAAATTTAAACACACCAGCCCACTTTAACGACGCTGAGCATGAAGGTAGGGAAAAGGAGAAAAATGCTGGTAACCTGCATTTTTTAGCCCTACTGGCTGAAAGCCAGCAGAGCTTATGTCATGGCGTGGTTTCCGTCATCCGTCCGTCTGTCTGTCCGTCCTTTAGTCTTTTTCTTGTTTACGCGATAAAGCCTGCATTTGTGGTCAGATTTCCATGAAACTTGCACAGTTTGTTTATCTCATCAACAGCTTCAACCCTATTGATTTTGAAAAAAATCCAACAAAGAGTATGGGAAAAGTAGCCATTTCAAGTTGAAAATTTTCATTTCTTGTTTACGCGATAAAGTCTGCATATGTTATCAGATTTTTGTGAAACTTGCACAGTTTGTTTATCTCATCAATAGCTTTAACCCTATTGATTTTGAAAAAAATCCAACAAAGAGTATGGGAAAAGTAGCCATTTCAAGTTGAAAATTTTCATTTCTTGTTTACACGATAAAGTCTGCATTTGTTATCAGATTTTTGTGAAACTTGCACAGTTTGTTTATCTCATTAGTAGCTTCAACCCTATTGATTTTGAAAAAAATCCAACAAACAGTATGGGAAAAGTAGCCATTTCACGTTGAAAATTTTCATTTCTTGTTTACGCGATAAAGTCTGAATTTGTGGTCAGATTTCCATGAAACTTGCACAGTTTGTTTATCTTATCAATAGCTTCAACCTTATTGATTTTGAAAAAAATCCAACAAACAGTATGGGAAAAGTAGCCATTTCAAGTTGAAAATTTTCATTTCTTGTTTACGCGATAAAGTCTGCATTTGTTATCAGATTTTTGTGAAATTTGCACAGTTTGTTTATCTCATTAGTAGCTTCAACCCTATTGATTTTGAAAAAAATCCAACAAACAGTATGGGAAAAGTAGCCATTTCAAGTTGAAAATTTCGATTTCTTGTTTACGCGATGAAGTCAGCATTTCTTGTTTTAATCTTTGTATTTTTTTTCTTTTTGCATCATGAATTAATAATATATGCTAGCATAAAAGCAAAATCACAGCCAGTAGAGTGATTTCAGGCCCTTCAGGGCCTCTAGTTACCTTTTCCCACAATGTTTTCTGTCCTTCCAAAAATAAATTTTTGAGTTTTATTTTGATGTCTGCAACTGCTTTCAATTTGGACAAGTCTAAAAAATTTTTGGTCTGGTAAAGAGTTAATCAGTTGTTGTAGAGGCATATTTAGGCTTACAAGAGACTAGAGCAAATAGCATGAAGGATAAATAATAGAAGAAAAAGTGTTTTTCCATTAATTGAAAAAGATTGCGGAAAAGGGAGCTAGGACTTCTTTTCAATAAAAGATAAACTGGGCAACAATTTTTCACACCTCTCTCATACAGAAAATATCACAAATTTCTACAAGAACAATAGATGCAAAAAGACAGCCTGATAAACATTCAGCTCCAGTTACTGTACTGGCTTCTAAATTTTTTCAGCGCAAAATATGTAAAATCGAGCTCTCTTGATGGCTGAAAATGCAATTAAATGACAATTGGATAGATTTTTTTATTTGATGGGCTTGACTAAATGAGTGGAAGGTATCAATCCAAGATCTGACTGCGTGTTCTTTGCAATTTGATCTTGATTAAGCTGTCTCACATAAGCTCCTGTTTTTGTTGACTCTGGGGTTAAAACTGCCATATAATAATTTATTATGTCAAAGGGAAACAAATCAGTATATGATAAGACATGGTCTCATACCAGTTATCCCATCATTATAAATGATTTTGATGTTTGAAATTGTTTATGATTGTGCTTAATTGAACTTTTTGCCAATTCTTATAATTGAGCAGAAGGGGGGTTTAATGCGTCCTGTGATGCATTCCAACAAACAAGCAGTGCTAGCTCTGGCCTAAGTATAATAATGGCCAACAATTTTTCCGTGAAAAAAAAAAATACACAAATTAAGTGTGCATGGTTTGGTTTAAAAAAAAAAAGACATGCACATGTTACATTAACTTTTTTTTTGATCATAGTGTCAAACTTTCATTCACATAATTATGTCCATTACAGTAATAAAAAACAATTATCATATATATGTAATCTTACCTTGCAGAAAATAATGTGGGAAAGGAGAATTTACTCTATACCATTTCTTGGGATAGTGCTCCTTTTCCCACAATATTTGCATAAAAGCATAAAGACTTTTAGGTTCTAGTTTCTTTTGATGAATGGTTACTCCTTTACCAAACAGCAAAATTTTATTTTAATTTTACATTGTAGAAAATATTGTAGGAAAAGGAAAATTTGTTCTACACCATTTCCTTTTCCCACATTATTTGCATAAAATCATACAGACATTTAAGTCCTTGTGTCTTTTGATGAATGGTTTCTTCTTTACCAAACAAAATTTTTTTCTTATTGTAATAATTGATGTGTACAAGTAAAGGAGAAAATTTTCTATTACATGATGAATTACTTTCATTTATTATCTGTTGACCTTCATTATTTTCAAATAAGGTCAATGAGGAGGGTAGGATGTCGTAAATAAAGTCATTCACTCGGTAGTACCTAAACAGTGAAGTGGACAAAGGTTATCAACCTTAGTATTTAAATTTCATTTGAATTTTCATAGTGCAATTCAATGGTACCTTTGCTAAATCCAATACTGTATATGCAGTTAATTTTTCCTTATTTTGTTATCTTTTTATGTCTCCCCCGTCAGGGTCGGGAGACATTGTTTTTCCCTGTGCGTCCGTCTGTCTGTCCTTCACAAATCGTGTCCGCTCTATAACTCGAAAACCTTTTAAGATATTTTGATAAAACTTCACACATTTGTAAAGCACCATCAGACAAAGTGTCATGCACAAAAACCGTAACTCTGGCTTGTATATTTTTCGAGTTATTTCCCTTTGATTAATTTCCGTCACAAATCGAGTTCGCTCTATAACTCAAAAACCTTTTAAGATATTTTAATAAAACTTCACACATTTGTACAGCACCATCAGACGAAGTGTCATGCACAAGAACCATAACTCTGGCTTGTATATTTTTTCGAGTTACTGCCCTTTGATTATTTTCCTTACTCATTTTACGTACAATTTCGTGTCCGCTCTAGTACTCAAAAACTTTTTCAGATATTTTGATAAAACTTCACATATTTGTGAACCACCAATAGGCAAAGTGTCATGCACAAGAACCATAACTCTGGCATGTATATTTTTCGAGTTATTAACCTTTGATTTTTCCTTACTCATTTTACGTACAATTTCATGTCTGCTGTATAACTTGAAAACAGAGAAAAATGACCATTATTTCAGTTAGAAAAACAAGTTCTAGTTTTTATTGGTGATAATTTTCATTTAGGACGACCCATGTTGACGTATAAGTGAAGAATGATAACATTTTGGGGGTACAAGAATGAGATTTATTAGAGTAATGTCAACATGTCAATTAAATTCAATTATGAATTGTTGTTTTCTTTTTGCTCGCCGACATTTAAACAACGCCGGTTTACGTGAGCAATGTAAAAAAATTTATGATATCTAATTGGTTTCCTTTACTCGCCATCGCCGTTTCTGGCGGTATTGAAATCCAAGGCATTGTATCACTGCGTCGATTAAAATAGTAATTCAAAATTTGAAGTGAAATAAACAATAATTGCCAATTGTTCTCCAATTAATGGCTTAGAATAACAACCGGTAACATGACACATGTTGTTGAATATACAAGCTGACTGTGACCTGTCGATTACCTAAGGTTGCGTCCGCTGAGGTGTGAAACAAGCGATTACCCTACATTTCTGGTCCAAATTAACACGTGATCCAGGCAAGTAAAGGGAATTTTACACGACTTTTTTAGGAATAAATTAATCAACAATTTTTATCGACAATTGGAAGAATTAACTGACAGCTGAATTAATTAATCAACAATTGTTGATAATTTCAATTGGCAGCACGAGCACTGAACATGTCATCAGATAATTACAACTCAGTATAATTCATTTTGTTGAATCGTGTGGTAGACAGGTCCATTGATGTGCAGAAAATGTTCTAATCCAGGTGAGCCTACACGCAATGAAGAGGCTGTCATGGTTCGATACTCTTTGCAGATGCATTAAACCCCCTATTAACAGAGAATGGCTCATTTAGATTTTGATTCCAAGATTCCTGGGGTCTTTTTGTTCCATTTTACACAATATTTTCAGAGACCATTCTAGTCAAAACTTATTGTTATTATAATTTCAGGTATCATCTGCAATGCTGATTCTGAGAATAAACAAGCTGTACAACAGAATATAAAGTCCCTGTTCCCTGTCACATCCCAAGGTGGATCCTCAGTCACACATAAAACCACGGGTCTTGATACTCTAGTTGAAGAAAACACAGAAGACCTGGCTAGCACTTTGGGACAGCGTGGCACAGCACTTACAGAAAACAAGGAAAACATTTATAGGCCAGAGGCAGATGGCAAAATTGACAGAGAGATATTGACGCCTAAAAGAAAAGTTAAAATTACAGAAGGTATTAAGGATGGTCAATTTACTCCTGTACGAGTGCCAAAGCAATTCAGACTTGGGTATAACACCACCCCTGGTACAGAACCAAGGTTGAAGAGCATCACAGAAACCTTTACTCCAAGTTTTCTTAGAGAGGATGGAACATGTAGGATGGACAATCTACATACACCATCTAGAGTTCTAAAAAAGGAGACAAATGAAGCATCAACACCTGTAAGGGAACACAAAAGGGCAGATCTTCAGATCGTTACTCCATCCCGAGTTCCCAAAGACAAAAAGGTGGCCGACATATCTACACCTGGTAGAAAACCACGACAGGAAGACGTCATCAACCACACACCACAGCGAGTTTTGAGGGTTCAAAACAAGGAAAATGTTGGCACACCATACAGAGAACTAAAACAAACTAGTATATTTGCAGCTCCAATGCGTGTTTTAAAACAGAGCAGGAACAGGCTGGATGCTGAGAACAAAAGTAATGTGTCAGATAAAGTGCAAGTTAAGAGTGGAGCCGGCATAGGTTACAAATCTGGTTTGTTTGATATTGTAAAATCCGCTGATGTTCCAGAACACATGACAGAGTGTAAAGAAGCTACACACAACATTACTGACAGAGACGATGAACCAGTGAGCAGTATTACGACTTATGAGAGAGGGTCAGATGAGCTCAATGAGAAAGCAGTGTGGACAACCAAGATCACGGCATGTAAAACTCCAATAAAACAGGAAATTCTGACATCAGTGGTAAGTTAACATTAAATTTCACATTTTTCACTGTTTGAGTACCAATTAAATTACCTATTCTCTGTGAAAAGGGGATTCAATTTTTTTGCATATCAAAAGACAAATTTACCTCAGGATTCAGTCAATTGTTAGACTAAATTGACTTTATGTACATGTATACATAATTACCTATGTGATGAGTTATTTTGTATAATGCATCCAAATTGAAAGAGTTTGCAGACAAAAAATAAAACAAAATTTGCACATGTAATGAAATTTATCATTAAAAGAGTAAAATGCATTTTTGTAAAAGGAAAAAATGTTAGTTACCGATATTTTCTCCTTTTCCCAAAATGTTTTTGAAGGGGTTCTTCCCCTGGGCTTTAAACACAGATTTACTCTCTAATCAGACAGTCATAACTTTTAATGACCCTGAGGAACAACGCTTTTGAAAACTAGTTGGAAAAGGAGAAAATGCTGGCGAGCAGCATTTTCTCCTTTTCCCACAATGTTTTCTACCCTATTCAGGAGTACTTTCATCATTTGAGCCTCCTTTAATTTGTTGTCTGCAAATACTTTTAATGTGGACATGTCTAAAATTTTGTAGTTTTGTAAAGGTTTGAAAAAGATATTACTCTGTGACACCCAAAGATAGTTTGTCTATGTGGCTTAGTGGTTAACTCTTGACCACACAATCCCGAGTTTAAATGACCCTGAGAAAGAAGGCTTTTGAAAACATAGTGGAAAAAGGAGAAACTGCTGGCAACCAGCATTTTTTCCATCTCCCACTATGTTTTCTACCTATCTAAGAACAAATACTATCATTAATGACAAACATGTGAATTGTCTTCTGTTTATTCCATCAATATGGATATTGAAATTTTGAAATTCTGCCGTGTGGTGAAGGGTTGAGGCATTAGGAAAAAGGTAAGTCAAAATTGGTCAGAGTATCCTATATGGTGGGTTGTTGAGTGGCCAGCTGATTGAATAAATTACCAAATGTCCATCTGTCTTGTGCTTTTGTATTAAAAGTCAGGATTCTATAAGTATATTTTATGGCAGAAGGCGTTTCATAAATTAGATGTTGGCTTTTCCTGTTAAAGATACATCTTTACAGCAAGGGAAAAACCGATGTTAAAAGTTGAAAATGTGTATATGGCTCAGTTGTGTAAACACAGCTAAACACGGTGGGTAATCTACATGAACAAAACCGTTGGTTCTGCATTCTAAATCTTGTGTAGGACTTCCAGAACAGGTGCGGTTCTGAAATCGTAGCCTGTAAACATCCACCATTTTAGACAAACGAACGGTAAGTGCTTGACATTTTCGTATTTTTCTCTTCTCTGACTGGCACTATCAAGAAAAACGGAATGCTATTCGACCTCTATGATATTTTACCGTGAAGAATCGCAGAGGTCAATTAGAAAACTTCGATGGATTGTCTTAGAAACCAGAAATTTTCCAGGTGTACCTTGCGAAAGACAACATAAGACAGATGAGTTTTACCTGTAACTGTACATTTTATTAAGCTATTTTGGTGTTCGTTGCAGTTTTAAGTGCGCCTTGGTATTAAAAAAAACATGAATAATGTCCCTGGACATGTATCTGACTGAGATCGAAGAAAGTTTGCACAGAATTAGCACAATTCTGCATATGTAGAGAGACTCCGTTTGTGTAGTTTGGTTCTGATATTGTAGATTAAGTTTTAACAGCTTCGTTTTATACCCAAGCTTCCAGAATATTATATTACAAAGTGTCAATTTCGTCCAAAATTTGCATGAAAGGTGCGCAATTCCTATGTACATCTTTAAGACAATGTCACGCACGCATGAACGTATGCACACACGCACATACGCCGAACTGTCATTGAGACAACTATGTCTCGCTCACCGCAAGCGGGTTCGACAAAAATGATAAAGAAGACTCCATTGCACAGGTCAGAGACTGTAAAACCTATGATTATGCTATTAATTAATTCATGTCTGGACAACAGACTGATATCTGATTTCTTACAATGCCATTTAGAATTTTGATTTTAATTTTTAACCTTAAATCATTCTTATATATATATATCCCCTACAAACCCATTTTGCTGATGTATTCACTACATTCCGCCGCAATGAGACTGTTGTCGGATATTTAATACCCCATTGTGAATTAAAATTTTGGGCAGATTTCCACCATTTTCTTTTGTGAAACTCTAAATGAAATTGAATAGTTTTGATATTGTAATTCTATTCGGAGGGAACAAATTATTATTATACTTGTTGTCTGATAAATTCATAAAAATAATTTTCTTACTGTCTCAAAATTTAGGAATGTATTGATGATGGAAGAAAAGTATTTTACTTATCAATCATCCATTATCGACAGTTTCACATTGTTAAAAAACTTTAAGTACCACAAATAATACCTGTTTATCACAATTGTGTCCAAGTAAAATTTTAATGAGGGTTTGAATGTTTGAAATGTTTTTCTCACTGATACAATCTTAACACAATCGCAGATCAGAAGGGATGATGTAATAATAATTATGTCAAAAGGGTTATTCTGGACTTAACCAAACCCGGTTATGTCGGTCATTCCTGTCTCCTTGGCAACATGTAGAAGTCTGTGTATGGGTAGTTACAACTACCAATACCGTCATGCAGTAAGGCATTTATTGGTAAAATTTACAAACTTAATGCTTCATGGTTTTTCACATTATTCTATACACGGTTTAAATAAATTAACACGCCTACATGCCTAATGAAATTTACTGCGGTCATCAAATATCATTCAAGGATTAATCCTAAACCATGATAAACAGAGATGTACAGTTCTCAAGTACTTGCTACTTAATTAATCCGGATCTTCGTTGAAATACTGAACCATTACAATTTTTGTGTCCGAAAATTAAGGTGCGGACAATTTACTAACTGTCCAAAATTAGGGACAAACTAGAACCCATGAGGGCCTGTATCGTTCCACTGGCTAGAATTACAAGAGTTGGCCTGCCGAAAAACAGTCATGTTTATAAAGAGATAAAAATTTCTTGAAGGAATCTAATCAAAGTTCGCCTAGGGATCATTCATGTAAAATTATGTTGAAAACGAAGAGTTGTTTTAAAGAAGATCATTTTAAAAGAGTTCGTGATATGCCATGGAGGAAAAATAACCACACAAAACCCATGTTATTATGGGATCAAAATTTCTTAAAAGAATCCGATAAATGTTCACCCAAGGAACATTCATGTGAAGTTCGGTAGAAACCAAGTATGCAGTTTCAGAGAAGGAAATTTTAAAATATTTCAGTATATGTCATATAAGCCCTGCCCACAAAACCCGTGCTTTTCAGTTTTCATGGGATCAAAATTTCTTTAAGGAATCTGATAAAGGTTCAGCCAGAGAACATTTATCTGAAATTTAGTTGATATCAAGTGACCGGTTTCAGAGAATATTTTCAAAGATTTCATTATTTGCCATATAGGGACAATTAGCCCCGCCAACAAACTTTTTCAAAAATTCTTAAAGGGATCTGAAAGAGATTTACCCAAGGAATATCCCAGTGAAATTTGGTTGAAAACCATTCATTAGTTTCAGATGAGAAGATGTTTGAATGAAAAGTCTATGGATGGACACACGACAGACACAACGCCATGACAATAGCCCCACTGGCTTTCGTCCAGTGGAGCTAAAATTAAATTATTTTGGCAAATAATTAATGCTGTCAGATAACTTCCGATGTCTGAAGATTTCGGGAAAATATGGTAAACAATCATAAATATCAGCAGGAGGTGTATAGAAAATGAAAGTTTGGGGTGCAAGTCTAAATCACTAGAATCAAAATCATGAAATGTTCTACATTTACATGCTGGTCGAAATGGAAATGGAGGATAAGTGTTTGTAAAAAATTCAGTAAACAGGTTTAGTTTCTCCATAATGTTAAATAATACTTGAACTCACTCTACATGGAAAAGTTTCATTTATCTACTAAAACATTAATGTACTGGTGGTAGGAATGTTTTTTAGTCGTTAGTGGCATGCAGAGGTACAAAGATGAGAGAGACAGAGAGAGAGAAATACGGAGAAAGAGAGAGACATACATACATACATATATGCATACATCATTAAAGACAGACAAACGGATAGGGACGGACTGAGAGAGTAGAGAGACAGAGATATTGTGAAGCAGACATCAGGACAGAAAGACTGGCACACTCGCACAAATAAGAATTACACAAACTGGGAAAAACACAGAATGACAAAAGATAGACATATAGATGGACACAGAGAGAAACACATAATGACTACATGATACATAGATACATACATACAAAAATACAGACTGACAGACATGTAGATAGACATGCATACAGGCAAACTGACATACACACATCCAAAAAATGCAGACAGAGAGTTTTAAATTTGAAATTGGTGGCCGACTAAACTTAATAAACGTTCATCTACAATTTCAGAGCCATACTACATAAACGGAGTCATGCTCCACAATCAGAACAACATCTATTTTGCTAAAATTTTCTTCGATTTCAGTCAGATACGTGTCCAGGGACATCTTTGATGCTTATTGAACACCCAGGCACACTCAAAACTGCAACGATCACCAAAATAGCGTTAGAATTCTAACAAGTTAAGGGTAAAATTCACCTGTCTTCTGTTGTCTTCCGTTTTCTATTGCGAGGTACAACTGGAAAATTTCTGGTTTCTAAGACAATCTCGAAGTTTTCAAATTGACCTCCGTGAATCTTCACGGTAAAATATAGGGGTCAAATAGCATTCTGTTTTTCTTGATAGTATCATTCAGAGAAGAGAAAAATATGAAAATGTCAAGCTCTTACCTTTCATTCTTCGAAAATGGTGGATGTTTACAGGCTACGATTTCAGAACCGCACGTGTTCTGGAAGTCCTACACAAGATTTAGAATGCGGAACCAACGGTTCTGTTCATGTAGATTACCCACCATGTTAAAATACTAATTTATATGGTATAAGGGATAGAAAAACACAAAGGATTTGACCTCATTTAAAACGGGAAACGACAACAGTGATTGCTTGGAAGGCCTCCAAAACATGAAATGCATTTTCTATGCATTGTAATCTCTGCAATCTTACAGCCATCAGGGGTAACATTTGGCATGAAGATACAAGAGTGATAGTAGTTTCATAAAATAAGGATAGAATGGATTAAAAAGCGGCTGAAAACTGCCTGAATTTGGCTTAAAACAATTATAGATGTATCTTTAAATGAACTGTAATAAGGGTGTGATTGACTAAACAGAATATGAGTGGAGGAAAATACCCAGACTCCTCCCCCTTCCATTATAATACAGACACAAACGCTTCAGTAACTACATCATTTCTAAGCAGTTCTTCGTAAGCCAGTGACAGTTGTGTATTTTCAGTTTCAGCTTCCAAGGGAAGAATTTCTCTGAAAGAAGGAAAAATCACTACTCTGTATTATAATCCAACACTTTTTACCTTTTACTCCTCTTTCTGAACCCTTGGCTGATTGAGTAAGAATGTCTTATAGAATATTCAGATACAATTTGTGTGGATACAAAGATCAGTCTTTAATCTTTTACCACACAATTCTGGGTTTCAATGACACTGAGGCTTTTGAAAACATTATGAGAAAAGGAGAAAATGCTGGTAACCAGCATTTTCTCCTTTTCCCACAATATTTTCTACCCTATTAAAGACAAATCCAAAGAAGGCTTTTGTAAACATTGTGAGAAAGGGAGAAAATGCTGGTAACCAGCAATTTCTCCTTTTCCCTCGTTCTGTTTTACAATTCCATCATTTGAACCACGTTAAAATTTTTGTCTGCAAATGCTCTTGATTTGGACAATTCTACATTTTTGTTATTTGGTAAAGAGTTAAATTCTAAATCCTGTTTAATCTGATCTGCCTAAATCTATATAAACTCTTGGCAAAAGCTGTTAATAATATGTCTTTGACATATCGTCGAATCATCTAAAATCGCAATACATCGAAGTTGGTGACCATTTTGTTTTTAGAATAAGTCACATGATACTTTATCGAAATCAAGGCTGATGAGGTCATACCATTTGTTGATTTTGTTATCATCTGCAAAAGTCGCAGAAAAATGAGGTTCAAGTTGGCAAATCGGCTACATGGAAAAGCTCATTTTTAGAGTAGGTAATTTCATTAGCACTAAGACCCCTTCCCATAAAAACTACAAATTATTCCAAGACAGAACCACATTTGAAAATTATCATACTTCCACGATGCTTTGCTGTTAATGGGTGTCACATGACCATGTTAGAGGTGGAGATCAAAGGTCAGTCTATTTTTAAATTACCGTTTTTTTCTGACTTTCCGCGAATATACCTGCATGACAAGATGCCTGCCTTGTGTCGGCTGTGTCATGCTTGCTGAATAAATTTTGTGAATATTTGAAATAAATCGGGTATGTGTTGTGTACTTGCGGGACAATAATTGAATAACACATACAGCCAAGTGGAATTTCATTTTGACCCCTATAACTTAAGTTAATAAACACCGAAGCTTAATATCGTGATTTTCAGTTTGTCGAGGGTAACTCATGGATGATTTTAGTCATGTTGAATAGTTTGATTGATACAGTGCAAGAACCTTTTTTTTTTGTACCAACTTACCACCCCAATCTGTTGCTTTCTTTTTTGCATGTTAATGCCAATCCAAACTGTCCCCAAGCTTGTTTCTGTGGTTGTCTAAATAGTTTTAACTATAAGTTATCTCCCATTGGATACCTGATCAATCCAAACATAGTTCTCTCCCTTACAAAGCCCTATATATTCTTTTTCATGGATTGTGTCTCACCTGTTACTTTGGGGTGCAGTGCTCTGCCAAGGGGGAGATTTTTTTTATGTTTTCCCATTAAAGTAACAATAGCTGCCAAAAGTAAACAAAGCAGGTGTTAAAATGTATTTAAATCATACCATGTAAAAGTATGGAAATTATTGTGAAGATGACAATCTGCTTTTGTATGGTTCATTCCAGTTTTAGTCCCTGGCAGAGAAACTGATTTAAAAACTAGGTTAAAAGATGCCAGGTCACTCTATCTCTTGATTTTGAAATTCATTTTTTCTTCCAGCGACTAACACTTGGACCAACCATGCAATGACAGATTGTCATCTTCACAATATTTTCCATACTTGTAAATGGCATGATTTAAATTTAAATGCATTTTAACACCTGCATAGTGTTTTTGGCAACTAATGGGCCTTTAGATATGAAAACTGTCCCATCATACTGAACTCAGGTGGGACAAGTGGGACTTTGTCCCTTTTTGGGGAATTAGTTTTTGAGTACATTTGGCCCACTTAAAGATACACTCTTACAGCTAGAGAGAGAAAAACACTGTTAAAACTTGAAAGTGTGTATAATTTAGTCAGCTGTATGAAAATAAATAACAAATCAATATAAGGTGTATAGGATAAAGAAACTCAAGGGGATTTGTCTTCGATTTAAAACCAGAAACTGGTTGTGATGTCTTTGGATAGCCTCCAGAGGATGAAATGTATTTTCTATCTGTTGCAATCTGTGCAACCTTGCAACCATCAAGGGCAATGTTTAGCATGAAGATACAAGAATGATTATAGTTTCATAGAATAAAGATGAAACTGGTTGAAAAACTGGCTGAAAATGAGTAAAGATGTATCTCTAACTCTATACCAAATGATAAAATTTTAGACATGTCCAAATTGAAAGCATTTGCAGATGACAAATTGAATGTAGCTAAAACGATTGTAATTGTCTGTGAAAGTAAACAAAACCTTGTGGGAAAAGGAGAAAATGCTTGTTACCAGTGTTTTCTCCTTTTCCCATAAGGTTTTCATAAAGCTATTTCTTCAGGACTGTTATTCATTACCATACAATCCCTACTTTTGACGACCCTGAGAAAGAAGCCTTTGGAAAACATTGTGGGAAAAGGAGAAAATGCTGGTAACTAGCATTTTCTCCTTTTCCCACAATGTTTTCTACCCTTCACAAAACAAATTTCAAATTTTCAGTCACTTTTATTTTGTCGTCTGCAAATGCTTTCGAATTGGACAAACCTAAAATTTTGTCGATTGGTAAAGAGTTAAAACTCGAGATTATGTGGTATAGGGTTAGTTGGAAAATGTCCCTATACCTGTAAGTTCATGGGACAATTGTATAATCACAGGTAGATCACTAGTATATTGTAAATTCTCATTCTAACTCAACCAAGAATAGATCTGTTCATCATCAGCAATGTTTCACATTGCCCAGGGTTCAAATAGGAATATTGCATCATGACCCAAAAATCTCTTTTGCAGGTCCTTATCAAAAACTACTACCATAGAAAATAGAATGAACTCAGGTTCTTACAGGTCAAAGAGTATTGTTCTTTATCAGTATGATAAATATGGGGAATTAAGCTTTAGAACTTTCCTGGTGCTTGTAATTGATTTAAGCAGCGAAATTTGATATTGTGCAAGCGGGATGTCTAAATTTTCTTACGTAGCAAGAAGCAAATACAAGCACCAGGAAAGTTACTACAACATAATATTCCTTTAATTATATACCTACAACTTTCACAACAAAATTTTGCAGCTATTGACATTTTATTCGAAAACAGTATACAAAATGAGACAATGCTTAGTCCGTGCGTGTGTTACTACATGTAGTATGCTATCAAGAACCTTTACAGGTGTATGAGAAGGTAGCATTCTCATGTGTTTAACTCGCACGTTTTACCAAATGACAAATTTTCGATGTGTCAGGATTGAAAGCATTTACATACCACATCACCACTAGCATCTCCTAGTGGATCTCTACCAAGTTTGTTCATGTGATGCCCCTGGGATCAAAACTGGCCCCACCCCGGGGGTCAAAAGTTCGAACAAAGGAACAAAGAAGGAAAACTTTAAAATTCTTCTTCTCTGAAACTGGAAGGCGTAGAGCTTTGATATTTAGTATGTAGCATCTGCTAGTGGACCTCTACCAAGTTTGTTCAAGTATGATGCCCCTGGGGTCAAAACTGGCCCCGCCCTGGGGGTCACAAGTTTGAACATGGGAACAAAGAAGGAAAACTTTAAAATTCTTCTTCTTTGAAACTGGAAGGCGCAGAGCTTTGATATTTAGTATGTAGCATCTCCTAGTGGGCCTCTACCAAGTTTGTTCATATGATGCCCCTGGGGTCAAAACTAGCCCCGCCCCAGGGGGTCACAAGTTTAAACATAGGAACAAAGAAGGAAACTTTTAAAATTCTTCTTCTCTGAAACTGGTAGGCATAGACCTTTGATATTTGGTATGTAGCATCTGCTAGTGGACCTCTACCAAGTTTGTTCATTTGATGGCCCTGGGGTCAAAACTGGCCCCGCTCCAAGGGTCACAAGTTAGAACAGAGGAACAAAGAAGGAAAACTTTAAAATTCTTCTTCTCTAAAACTGGGAGGCATAGAACTTTGATATTTGGTATGTAGCATCTCCCAGTAGACCTCTACCAAGTTTGTTCATATAATGCCCCTGGGGTTAAAACTAGCCCCGCCCCAGGGGTCACAAGTTTGAACAAAGGAACAAAAAAGGGAAAACTTTAAAATTCTTCTTCTCTGAAACTGGAAGGCGTAGAGCTTTGATATTTGGTATTTAGCATCTAGTGGACCTCTACCAAGTTTGTTCATATGATGCCCCTGGGGTCAAAACTGGCCACGCCCCGGGGGTCTCAAGTTCGAACATAGGAACAAAGAAGGAAAACTTAAAAAATTCTTCTCTGAAACTTGAAAGTGTAGAGCTTTGATATTTGGTATGTAGCATCTCCTAGTGGACCTCTACCATAATTTGTTCATATAATGGCCCTGGGGTCAAAACTGGCCATGCCACAGGGGTCACAAGTTTGAACATAGAAACAAAGAAGGAAAACTTTGAAATTTTTCTTCTCTGAAACTGG
This sequence comes from Hippopus hippopus, assembly GCA_946811185.2. Classification (NCBI taxonomy): domain Eukaryota; kingdom Metazoa; phylum Mollusca; class Bivalvia; order Cardiida; family Cardiidae; genus Hippopus; species Hippopus hippopus. The sequence goes on along the minus strand of OX328108.1, from coordinate 4,486,219 downwards.
AAGGCCTAGAGCTTTGATATTTGGTCTGTAGCATCTCCTAGTGGACCTCTACCAAGTTTGTTCATATGATGGCCCTGGGGTCAAAACTGGCCCCACCCCAGGGGTCACAAGTTTGAACATGGGAACAAAAAAGGAAAACTTTAAAATTCTTCTTCTCTAAAACTGGGAGGCATAGAACTTTGATATTTGTTACGTAGTAATTCCGTTCTAAGTTTGTTAAACATGTTCAGTGAGTTCAAAATTGGATCACCTGGGTCATAAACTAGGTCACAAGATCAAATTAAAGAAATACCTTATGGGCACTCTAGAGGCCACATTTATGGCTCAAATGACCTGAAATTTAGTCAGAATATTCGTCTTGCTAAAATATCGTATGGATTAGAAATTGGGTCACCTGGGATAATAAACTAGGTCACTAGGTAAATTAAACAAATACCTTGTGGGCACTTTAGAGGCCACATTTCTTGCTGAATTGACTTGAAAATTGGTCAGAGTATTTGTCTTGATAAAATCTCACATGAGTCTGAATTTGGGTCAACTGGGATCATAAGCTAGGTCACTAGGTCACTAGGTCAAATTAAGAAATACCTTTTGGGCACTCTAGAGGCCACATTTTTTGCTCAATTGACTTGAAAATTGGTCAGAATGTTTCTCTTGATGAAATCTAAGATGAATGCAAAATTAGGTCACCTGGGGTGATAATATAGGTCACTAGGTCAAATTAAAGAAATATCTTTGGGGCACTCTAGAGGCCACATTTCTTGCTCAATTGACTTAAAAATTGGTCAGAATGTTTGTATTGATAAAATATTGGATGAGTTTGAAATTGGGTCACCTGGGCTCATAATCTACGTCACTAGGTTAAATTAAACAAAAAGCTTGTTGGCACTCTAGAGGCCACATTTGTTGCTCAAATGACCTGTAATTTTGTCAGAATATTTGTCTTGATGAAATCTCGGATGAGTCTGGATTAGGGTCACCTAGGATCATAAACTAGGTCACTAGGTCAATTTAAAGAAATACCTTGTGGGCACTCTAGAGGCCACATTTTTAGCTCAATTGACTTGAGAATTGGTCAGAATGTTTGTCTTGATAAAATGTCACATGAGTCTGAATTTGGGTCAACTTGGGTTATAAACCAGGTCACTAGGTCAAATTAAAGAAATACCTTGTGGGCACTCTAGCGGCCACATTTATTGGTCAATTGATTTGAAAGTTGGTCACAATGTTTGTCTTGATGAAATCTAAGATGAGTTCAAAATTGGGTCACCTGGGGTCATAATCTAGGACACTAGGTCAAATTAAAGGAATACCTTGTAGACACTCTAGAAGCCACATTTCTTGCTCATTTGACTTCAAAATTGATCAGAATGTTTGTCTTGATGAAATATCTGACTAGTTTGAAATTGGGTCACCTGGGGTCATAAACTAGGTCATCAGGTAAAATTAAAGAAATACCTTGTGGGCACTCTAGAGGCCACATTTATTGCTCAGTGTACTTGAAAACTGTTCAGAATGATTGTCTTGACAAATTTTTGATGAGTTCAATATTGGGTCACCTTTGGTGATAAAGTAGGTCACTAGGTCAACTTAAGAAAATTCCTTGTGGACACTCTAGAGGCCACATTTTTAGTTCAGTTGCGGTGATTGGGAAAGAATTATTTTCAATGGGACAGTGTCCCTTCCTCCAGGAAAGTCAATGTGACATTTTGAAAACCAATGTGACAGTTTTAGAAAAAAACACAAAATCTTTTAATTGCTTTCATTTATTGTTTTAAAATAGTACTATCCCAATGCAAGTCAAAATGTAGCTAAATGCTTATGCTGGTTCTATATTTAATGCTTGGAATCAAACATAGTCATCTGGGTTCTCATTAGGTCCTGAATCCCAAGAGTCATTGAATCTTGGGCTGAAATTTTCAAGAGTCAAAATGAAATATCCAAGCGTCAAAGAGAAATGATTAAGGGTCAAAATTACTTGGTTATTATGGAAATATAAGGATGACATCAAAAGACAAAGGCCTAACCTTCACCCCCCTTTCATTGTTCCATAAGATGAAGGTCTGACCTTCACCCCCTTTCATTGTTATTTTCATTTCATTAAAGAAAAAAAAAACAAGAACTTTTTTTCTCATTATCATTCTTTACGTATAATTATGTAAATTCACTGTTTAATTCATTATAAATGATGAAGAAACAATTTGAGACAACTCTGATCGGACGGTGTCAAATTGACCGTTGTTGTGTCATGGGTTTTTGCGTTGTTTTTTTCCAGCAATCTACTTTCATATATTTTTATTTCTTTTAGCAGTATTATAGCATGATGATTGAAATGAACTTATCAATTGGGGTAGCAGGGAACATAAATACTATTAGACCATAAGCTGATTGAGAATGTTACCTATCTAATTCATGATGAAAAAAAAAGTGGCCTTCTCAATCAGCATGATATACGCTGATAAACGTTTGCTGCATGTCCATGGATATGCTTGGGATAGGCTCGGAGAGAGATGTGATCTGAGAGTTGCTCTGATTCTCGCTAGGATCGTCTGTATGAGTCTGTTAATAAACGATCATTGTGGGAAAGAAATTACTGATGGAGCCCAGACCTTCATGCAATTTTAAATTTTCGGTGGTATATTCTAATGCTTAGATAGTTGTTGAATTTGAATTTTACGGCAAAATCAGGGCAGTTTCATCAAGACGACAAAATAGGTTCAATATTCAATAAGCGTTTTATGATTGAAAACATGACGTCACACGCCCATAGCTACTCATTTAATAGAGCGTCTAATCGGCGCCGATCAAAGGAGATTCGTCTGACTAAATTTCGTACTTTTACGACGTCGAAAACTGAATGGGACAAGGGCGCATTCATTGGCAAAAACGATGTGACATTTTGGATTTTAATGTGACTATGGCGTGTGGCGCAAGCCTTTCCCAGTCACTGAGTTGACTTGACAAATGGTCAGAAATTGAATTATTCACGTGAAGTGAAATTTAGCCTATTGACTCAGGTGAGCGATCCAGGGCCATCACGGCCCTCTTGTTTACGGTTGTTCATGCCAGAATGTGCAAGAAAGTAGCAGATACTGTAGATCCAAGGTCAGACTGCATCTTCTCTGCTGTATGATCTTGATCTGCATTGTGTGCAAAAGCAACTTAACTGATTGATTGTATGGTTTTTAATGCCGTTTTCAACATTATTTCAGTTATATTGCTGCAGCTAGTGCACCTATCCATGCTTACCTGGATTTTCTTTTACCAGTACTCCGCAAAATATTTTTCAACCCATTGACTGCTTTCCCACATAACCATCATCGAAACAATGGTCAGCAGTGAGAGAGAAATGAATTCTGTCGCAATGACTGTCATCAATCCTAGGAAAGAAATGGGCCAAACTAGAGATCAAATCAGCCACCCCCCGTTCTCAAGTCATGTAATGCTACTGACTGAGCTACCTTGGCTCGGCAAAAAAAGCACTTTAAGCAGGTCTCAGCAGGGTTAAACAGTCTCATTCGTTACCAGACAATCCCATGATTTTTACCTTGGCTGTTTTCAAGAAAACATCGAGGTATTGTTATAGCCCTGTCGTCATAGATCTGTTGTTTGGATGATCGTTGTCATGCAAAAACTTTGACATTTTATAATATCTCTATTATCAGTGAAGATATTTTACTTGAAACTCAGACAAGTTGTTAACTATCAAAAGGGGAACCTATACAACAAGGGCAATAACCAAAGTATTTTTGAAATAGCTATGACCCTTTTTCGACTTGAAATTTTCATTGAAAGTCAAGCAACTGCAGCCGAGCATTTGAACCCACGTGTGATGCTTTTGTTTGACAGCAGGTAGGAATTATTTTGAAAACTTGCAGGATGAATGAAGAAATTATGTTTATAACAAGCATTTTCTCCTTTGTCCTTCCCAAAACCAATTCCTACTGTTAGAATTACATTTGAAATAATCTGTCATTTTCATCTGCAAATATTTTCAATATAGACAAGTTTAAAATTTTGTCATGTAGTAAAATTCTTCTATGGCTATGTAACATGTCCCTGTACTTGACAGTTTTCCTTTCTCCTCATTGTTTTCTGTATTCAGATACTGGTAGACATTTTTGACTTCTTCAAATGTTAAAGCTTCATGTCTGATTCTGTTTTGTCTGAGTCAGCACGTTCGGTAATGGATTGAAGAAAGGATTACTAATCAAAACAGCTTTTTACGAGAAATGGTATTAATGGAAGCAAAATCCTTTGAGAGAAAAGTGTTAACTCTAACATGCTTTCAATGAAATCATCAATATTGTTCCAGTAACAGAGACCATGTCAGTGCAATTATTGACCAACACTTCTCTCTTTGTATTGCTGTCTCAGAAAAATTTCTGTGACACAAATTAATTAGTTCCCCATTTGTTACTTCATACTCCAATATTTTTCAAACCAAACTCAGATGGTCAATGAAGGAATGTTACAAATTTTTTTTCGTTTTAGTTGATTGAATTCTGTTATGTGTACTTTCTGTTTAGTAAACTTTTTCTTAATTATAGGTGTTCAAATTTTTTTGTACATGCTTGAATCAGACTACATGTAAGGTATCTTTTTCTCCACATTCCACATTATTGAAGAAAAAGTGCAGCAGCATTATGAAATGAGAAATGAATTGTCAATTGCAGTTTCTCATTTTTTTTTTATATTTCTTATATTTGTTTAAATAATTTTGCTTGACTTACAAATGTTTAACTCTTTGCCAGCCAGTCTAAGGGGTTCTGCTACCCAAAGAAGGAAGGCTTTTGAAAACATTGTTGGAAAAGGAGAAAATACTAATAAACAGCATTTTCTTCTTCTCTAACAATACTCTTTATCCTTTTGAGGACAAATCCAAGAATTGGAGTCATATTTTATTGTTGTCTGCGAATGCTGTCAAGTTAGATAAGTCTAAATTTTTTTTTTATCTAGTAAAGAGTGAACAAAGTACCATTCATAATATTATATTTTTATCATCCTTTGAGTAAACAGCATTTAACCCTTTTCCCACACAATCCCGAGTTTAGATGACCATGGTTTAACCCTTTACCAGACAACAAAATCTTAGCCTTGTCCAAATTGAAAGCATTTGCAGACGACAGTGTGGCTCAAATGGTGCAATTTTTCTTTGATAGGGTAGAAAACATTGTTGGTAAAGGAGAAAATGCTGGTTACCAGCATTTTCTCCTTTTTCCACAATGTTTCCAGAAGGCTTCTTTCCCAAGGTCATAAAAGTCGGCATGGTGCGGTAAAGGGTCAAAAGGCTTTTGAAAACCATGTAAGAAAACAAAAAGCTTGAAATCAATATTTTCTTCTTTTCCTACAATGTTGTCTTCCTTGTACAGACAAATTTTAGTTTCTGATTCTCATTTACTTTGAAATATGCAAATCCTTTCAATTTGGTCGAGTCCAAAATTTTATGGGTTGGTCAAGTATTAACCTTTACCATACAATCACGACTTTTAAAGACCCTGGAAAAAGAGGCATATGAAAACATGTGGGAATAGAAGAAAATCCAGATAACAAGTATTTTTTCCTTTTTTACAATGTTCTCTTTCCTTCTAAAGACTTATTTCAGTTTTTGAGTCATGCTTACTCTGTTGTCTGCAAATCCTTTCAATTTGGTAAAGTCGAAACTGTTATGGTTTGGTAACTCTTTACTAATTCACAGAATTTTAGAATTGTCCAAATTGAAAGTTTTTGCTGATGACAAATCAAAGGTTGCCGAAATGACTAAATTTGTTCTTGAAAGGGTAGGAAACATTGCTGGTCACCACCAGTTTTTCCTTTTCCCATAATGTTTTTTGAAAGCCTCCTTCCTCAGGGTCGTTAAAAGTCAGGACTGTGTGGTAAAGGGTTTAGAGTTTAAAAGCTTTGAGAAAAGAAGCACTTGTTCATAACAATTACTTTGGTCCTCTCTTATATCCATGGCTTGGTAAGAATCAATAGAGTTCAACTTAGTACTTTATATAAATGGAATATTACATCAGTCTGCATGTGTGTGTGATGGTTTCAGGTCAAAGCTGCGTGTGTAAAGAGGTCCGCACCGGATGAGACAAAATGTTTTCTACTGCTGCAAAGACAGAAATTTTTTTTAAGCTTGGAAGTTGTTGGCTTCAAATTCTTTCAGTTTGATAGAGTCTTAAAGTAACACTAGCTGCCAAAAGGAAACAAAGCGGGTATTACAATGCATTTCAGTTTAAATCATACAATTTAAAAGTATGGATATTACTGTGAATATGACAATCTGTTATTGTACGCTCGGCCCCAGTTTAGTTTCTGGCAGAGAAATTAATTTCAGAATCAGGTTAAAACCTGCCAGATCAAACTATCTCTTAAGAATTGATTTTTCTGCCAGCAACTAACACTTGGAGCTACCACATTAAAAGATTGTCATCTTCACAATATTTTCAATACTTTTAATTGTTATAATTTAAATTTACATGACTTTAACACCTGCTTTGATTTTTTGGCCACTATTGGGCCTTACAGTGTTGTCAAAATAAGCCGATTGGCGATCGAAATCATCGCTTAAAATCGTGTTTGGATGGGTTAGTTTTGCTGTCGATGCGAGTTTTTTTTTTACCGCCAGCTTTGTTTATATTCGTTTAAATTCCGTTAGGATCCTTGAATTTTTAAGACGATTTATAATAAATGCAAGCCTAACGAGAAACCCACTTTACACACTGTGCCCTTAAAAATTTTTCGGAAAAACCAGTCTAAAAATAAATGCTGCTTGTATCACAATCGCAACGTCTTGTAACCTACTAAGTCTTTGAGACGCTCTATAAAATAAAATTGATTTGTCAAGTGTCCAGTTGTTAGGGTTTTGGTCGATAATTGTTTTGAGATTTCGTGACGCGGATTTTTTTTTAAATTCTTTTTAGAATACATCTCAGCCTGCTAAAAAAAAGAAAGAATACACCCGAAGATCGTCTAGAAACGCAAATCATATATGAAACAAAGCGCCTGTGCCCCTATCAGCAAAATTGGAAGGATGATTTCAAGAGGATACTTTATGACGAATTTTGAATCATCAGGCCCCTTCGTCACTGGATTAATACAGTAACTTAAATCTATGTACATGCTATTAAAAAACATGATATACATGACATACTGTATTTCTACCATTTCTACAGCTGCTCAGTTGTTACTTTTGTCATAAATTTTGGCGTATTAGAGGTGGGAGAAATATTGAGACTTTAGTCCCCTGACCATTTAGACCCCCTTTTTTTCCTATTTAGTGTGACTCTCTGGGGACACTCATACCCATATTTCTGGTTTTCATGTGTCTTACATGCTTGGCAGATGTTTTTAGAGCTTTGTAGGAACGGTGGCCATTGCACTACACAGTAATCAAACAAACTTTGCTGATAGTTATCTGGGTCGTATTCGCAGGATTTGTGTGATATGCATCCACATTTTGCAAAAATAGATTATTGATGTGGAGGAGCAGAATGATGATCTGTTGGCTCATGATGTAGCCATTCTACAAAACAAAGCATACAAAATGCTGATGAATCTAATTTATTAAAAAAAAAAAAAATAAAAAGAATCAAATGAAATAATAAAAACAAGTTGATCAATCAAGTCATACTTTTTTGTAACTTCGGAGGGAGCCCTGATAATCAGGAGGGCACCCAGATAATAAAGTTAGGGATTCCTGCTGGATCCCAAAGAAAAAAAAAAATTTATTAAACCCTGGAAATCCGATGAGTTTGCTGAATTTAGGCTTTACAGTGGATTGTTATGACTCAGGTATGTTGTCAGAAATTTAAAGGTTGCTTAGTTTTTTCACGAGCTGATGCAAAAAAAAATAGGAATAAATTGCACAAATATACAACTCGTTTCAAGGCATATAACCGCACTGATACATTTCTTACCCAGTTAGATCTCGGCAGCAGTAAAACTTGACCAAGTTCATGTATATTTTATAAACTCAAGGGTGATTCTGGTTTATTTTTTTCTATACATACAACATAGGCATGAGAATATGCATTTATAAGAACAAAGATGAAAGACACTACACACCAGAAATGCAAATTAAATGAATAACAAAATTAGAGTCTGTGAACTTAAACAACACTTGATTATAAAAATTCTTTCACTTGTATTGTATATCTAATAGCAGTATTTTTCTCTTAAAATCCACTTTTTCCCAGTGCAAAAAGCTTAAGAATATATTACAAATGATCTATTTTATTAAAAAAAGTTTAATATTATTTTCTCCAAAGAGCAAATGAAATGTATTTTGGCAAAGACTGAGAAAGAAGAATGAAGGGATTTGCATGCTAGGAGATGGCTTCCAAGGTGTTTAGAATTGCTGAAATTCAATTTCGGCCGGGGGGCTTTGCCCCCCTGGTCCCCCTACCAGGGCATTGCCCTGGACCCACAAGGGGACTTAGGCGGCCCCCATGACCCCCGGCCTGATTTGTTAGAATTCAGTTTTGATCTGTTATTTTAAAACATTTTGACAACCCTGCCTTAGGCTTAGACTTCGTAGTTTTGTAAGGGCAAGATCGGGCTCTTTTGACATCACTGTTAATATAGGATCTGACATGAGTTGGTGTTTCAGATAAAATTTTATTAAACAAGTCTAGGGAAAATGTTATTAAGCGGGCCTGTGGCGAGCCTAATAACATTTTTTCTTGATTAGTTTCATCAAATTTTATCTCAAATACCAACGAATTTCAGATTCTTTTTATCACATTACGGTTAAATATTTCACAAATTACAGAAACAGATGATGCAAAACCATCTGTAGGTGCACCCGCATTAATATGCATAAAACCCATTCACTTCTATGAAATATGTACAAAATGACGTCAAACATGATGTCACACAACTGTGATGTCAAACATGTATAAGACAAGAAAATTTGTAATAGGTGTGCTACACTAATAAACAAGGGAGGTTATGTGATAAAATTATATCTTTAATATTTATCAAATGACAACATGTTAGACATGTCCAAATTGAAAGCTTTTGCATACTACACATTAAATGTGGCTCAAATGATGGGATTTGTCTCTGAAAAGGTTGAAAACACTGTGGGAAAAGGAAAAAAATGCTAATGACCAGCTTTTATACCCTTTTACCACAATATTTTCAATTTTGTTCTTCTTTATGGCAGTTAAGCCTCTTCACTATATGGTAAAAGCGGCTAAGCAAATCCAGTTGTTAAAAGTCAGGATTGTGTGGAAAAAGATTAATCCACAGAGTGCACAGTCACCTACAGTTGCCTGCTGCATGGTAAGAAATCATCCAAATAATGCCTTATTGTGACTCTTTACCACACAATCCAAATTTTACCACAAATTTTAACGACCCGACAAAGAAAGCTTTATGAAAACATAGTGGGAAAAGGAGAAAATGCTGGTAATCAGCATTTTCTCCTTTTCCCACAATGTTTCCTACCCTTTCTGATACAATTGTCTACATTTGAGCCACATTAAAATGTCGTCTGCAACTGCTTTCGATTTGGATCAGTCTAACATTTTGTTGTTTGGTAATGAGTTAAGAGAAGATAAAATCATTTTTCTTGTATGATGTGAAAAGGTGTTTTCAACATTATGTCAGTTATTTTCTGGCAGCCAGTCCACCTGTCAATGCTTTCCTGAGTTTCTTTCACCAGGACTCCACACAATATTTTTTCCAAGCCACTGGCTGCTTTCCAATATAACCATCATCAAAACAATGATCAGCAGTGAGTGAGAAATAGATCCTGTTGCACCCACTATCAGCAATCCTCAACCATGCCCCGGTGGCTCAGTCGGTAGCGTGCAGGACTTCAGAACTGGGGATCGTGGGTTTGACCCTGACTCAGCCAATTTCTTTCCGAAGATTGATGATAATCATTGTGACAGAATTTATTCCTCTCCTACTGCTGACCTTTGCTTCGTCGATGGTTATGTGGGAAAGTAGCCAGTGGCCTGGAAAGAAATTGTGCAGAGTACTGGTAAAAGAGAATCCAGGAAAGCATGGATAGGTGCACTGGCCACTGTGATACAACTGAAATAATGTTGGAAACGGCGTTAAACACCATATAATCAATCAATCAATGCTCGGAAAGATAATATTAAACTGGAATGCAAAGAAAGTCATAAAAACATTGCAGTGTCTTTTGTTGTCACATTGTTTTCTGATGCCCTCTCTATCAGGATGTCAAAAGACATCTGCATGGTGGAAAGGGTGGGAGCTTTAAACATGAAATTTAAGACCAGCTGAGATTTTTATTATCAAAGCTTAATTAAATTTTAATTGAAGCTTTGGAATAGCATCATTGGAATCTTCTACATTTATTTCTGAAGCTTCACAAATCTCTTCCCAAGACGACAAAATTTCCAGACTTTTCGAAATTGTAAGCATTTCCAGACGATAATTAACTCAATACCAAATGACAAAATTTTGGACTCTAGCAAATTGAAAGTATTTGCAGACAACAAATCAAATGTTGCCCAGAAGGAGAATTTGGTCTTTGAAATGGTAGAAAAATTATTGGAACAGGGGAATTTTCTCTTTTTCCTACAATGCTTTCGTCGTTAAAACATAGAATTATCTAGATTTATCGGGTAAGCAGAAAAAGCCGCCTGTATCTTGCAATAGTACTTTACGATAGCGCCAGTGGATTATGGATGTGACCTGGTTGTCGTAGCCTCAATCACAGATTGTCTATTGATTTTCATAAATACCAAATGGCTTATATCAGGCATGTCAGCAAGCTCATCAGAATTAGCAGAAACCCTTTCTCTTGATATGCCTAGCCCTTTACAGAATAATCCTTTGGTTAAGGAAGGCTTTGAAAACATTGTGGGAAAAGGAGAAAATGCTGGTAATTAGCATTTTCTCCTTATCCTACAATGTTTTGACCATTTGAAGAAGCATATCATTATTGACCCACATACATTGTGTTTTCTGCAAATGCTTTTAATTTTGACAAGTTGATTATTTTTGTCATAAAGATTTTAAACCATTACCCCCCTGAAGATGACATTTTTTTTCCTCTTGAAAGGATTGTGGCAGAAGGAGAGTTTTTCTTGAGCACTTGCTCGAGTGATTTCTCTTTTTGCCACAGTACTTTTTCTTTCATTCATTTATTAATCAAACCTGAGTATGGACAAGATTGGTAGATTGTATGGAGTTTAGCACCATTTTGAGCACATATTCATTCTTTCCTTGAGGTTCTTTTTAGCACAATGTTTTTCCCAAGGCACTGGCTGCTTTTCTACTCAACCATTATTGAAACAATGATCAGAGGTGAGAGACTATCATCAATCGTCGGAAAGAAATTTGCAAAGCTGGGGGTTTGAACCAGAGACCCCATGTTTTCAAGCCCTGTATGCTACTGTTTTAAGTAAGTTATACATGTACAGATGGAGTAAGGTTTTTTGTTATGCAAGAATACATGTATCTTGACAAAGCTCACAGTAAAGATCGAATTTCAGACAGCATGTTCTTTGTGCAGTCTGATCTTGGCCTTTATTTGCACAGTAAAAGCACTTTTGAACTCTTTTCAGTAGTCTGAGCATTAATGTAAAATGTTAATTTCCTGTTAAAAAAAATTAGCAGCCTGAAGGTTTATGTAAAGTGTGGAAATATCAGTTCAGCTGCCTGAAATTTTATGTAAAACATACAAATATCTGTTCATTATAAAATCTAAATATTTCTGTTCAGCAACCTGAAGGTTTATGAAAAGTGTACAAATGTATGTTCAGCAGCCTGAAGGTTTGTGTAAAACATACAAATGTCTCTTCAGGATTCTGAAGCTTTATGAAAAAACGTACAAATATCTGTTCAGCAGCCTGAAAGGTGTATGTTAAGTGTTCAGATATCTGTTAAGCAGCCTGAAGGTGTATGTAAATATACAAATACCTAATTAAAAGTCTCAAGATTTATGTAAAGGATACAGATATCTGTTCAGTAGTCTGATGGTTTGTATAAAACTTGCAAATATTTGTTCAGCAGCCTGAAGGTTCATGTAAAACATAAAAAAAGCTATTCAGCAGTCGGAGGTTGTATGTGTTCAGTATACAAATATCTGATCAGTATCCTGAAGGTTTATGTAAAACATACAGGTGTTTGTTCAGCAGCCTGAAGGTTTAGGTACAAACAAATATCTGTATAGCAGCCTAAAGGTTCATGTTAACCCTTTACCACACAATCCCGACTTTTAATGACCCTGAGAAAGAGGCCTTTTGAAAACATTGTGGGAAAAGGAGAAAATGCTGGTAACTAGCATTTTCTCCTTTGCCCACAATGTTTTCTACCTTTCCCAAAACAAATTTCAAATTTTCAGTAACTTTTATTTTGTCATCTGCAAATGCTTTCAATTTGGACAGGTCCAAAATCTTGTTGTTTGGTAAAGAGTTAAGTTTATGTAAAACATAGAAATAGGGCAGTCTTACGGTTGATTCAAAATGTACAACTATCTGTTAAGCTGACTGAATGTTTAAGTTAAACATAAAATAATCTGTTTAGCAGTTTGAGGCTTAAAATGTGAAATGTACTATAACCTCTTCAGAAATTTCAATTACTAACAATGACTTCTTTTGCCAGTGAGTTTATTCTTATATGCTTAGTCACTACAAGAGGGGAAAAAAGAGACTACCCTTTACCATGCAATCCCAAGTTTCAACAACCCCGAGAATGAAAGCTTTTGAAAACTTTGTGAGAAAAGGAGAAAATGCTGGTAACCAGCATTTTCTCCTTTTCCCCAATGTTTTCTCGCCTTCCTATTACAAATTTCAATGTTTAAGTCGCATTTTTTTTTGTTGTCTGCAGATGCTTCCAATTTGGACATGTCTAAAAAATTGGTGTTTGGTAAAGAGATGAAGAAGAAAGTCTTTATTTTGTGTTAGAGCTTTCCTGATTTTAGCTGACAGAGTTATGGCAGACTCTTTGACTGTAAAATTGAACATTGATTTTCTGACAAAGTTACATAATAATAATTGCAAGGTAGGAAATTGTTGTCCATATTGAAAAATACCTTTTTTTCAACCCTGATACTACTACCTTAACCCTTTTCCAAACAATACTGAATCTTAACGACCCTAAGGATCGATTGATGATTGTATGGTGTTTAACTCTTTACCAAACGACGAAATTTTAGACTGGTCCAAATTGAAAGCACTTGCAGATGACAAAATAAGCATAACTCAAATATTGAAATTTGTTACCCGTAGGGTAGAAAACATTGTGGGAAAAGGAGAAAATGCTGGTTACCAGCATTTTCTCCTTTTTCCCACAATGTTTTCAAAACTCTTCTGTCTCAGGGTCGTAAAAACCAGGGATTGTTTGGTAAAGGGTTAATGCTTTTTTCAACATTATTTCAGTTATCACAGTGGCTATTACAACTATCTATGTTTTTTCTGGAGTTTCTTTCACCAGAACTGTGCACCATATTCTTCCCAAGGCACTGGCTGCTTTCCCACATAACTTCTTTGAAAAGATGATCAGCTGTGAGAGAGGAATGAATCCTAATGCAATTACTATCATTGATCCTCTGAAAGAAATTGGGGATTTGAACCAGTTACCCAACAACCCTAAGGAATTAGGGTTCTGATAACATATACGTAAAAGGAAAAAATGCTGGTAACCAGCATTTTGTCCTTTTCCAAAAATGTTCCTCTTCCTTCCAAAAACAAAAAAAAAAAAAACCAATTTTTGAGTCATATAATTATATTTTGTTGCCTGCAAATGCTTTTAATTTGGACAAGTCTGAAATTCTGTTATATGGTATAGAGGTAATGAAATGAACATATTTAGTCAGTTTGAAAAGAATCCAAATGATGCAATTTCTTGATCCTTGGGAGAGTATCTCTCAAAACAGCTGACAGTGTTGATCCAAGATCAGATATTATGTTCTATGAAGACTAGTCCTGATCCACACTCTGAGCAAAACTATCCAAAAATTGTCTTTCACATGCTTAAAGCTAGAGACAGGTGTGTTCAGACCTCTTTAACCATTAACCAAACAATCTTGTGTTTTAATAATAAAAGGCTTTTGAAAATATTGTTGGAAAAGGAGAAAATACTGGTAACCAGCATTTTCTCCTTTTCCCACAATGTTTTCAACTACTTCAAGGATAAATTCCATCATTTAAGGCCTTGCTAATTTGTCATCTGCAAATAAGGACTAGTCTACAATTTTGTTATGTGATGAAAGGCTGTTGGTTGCTTGCTTGGTTGTATGGTGTTTAACGCTGTTTTCAACATTATTTCTATTATATTGTGGCGGCCAGTGCACCTATCCATGCTTTCCTGGAGTTCCTTTTTACCAGTATTTTGTATAGTATTCTTTCCAAGCCACTGGCTTCTTACCTAACCATTGTCGAAACAATGATCAGCGGTGAGAGAGGAATGAATCCTGTCACAATGACTATCATCAATCCTCAGAAAGAAATAGGCCAAGCCAGGGATCAAACCAGCGATCCCTTGTTCTTGAGTCTTGTACGCTACCGGGCTTGGCACGATGAAAATATTAATATTATGTATATCACTGACTTATAATGGTTAGCAAAGTAACAAAGTATATGTTACAACCATGAAGGAAAGGAAAGTAATTACAGAAAATTCACAATCATACTGTAACATGTCATAGAAGAAAACTCAATTTTCCAGGGAAAAAGCCTGGTAGAAGACACTAGGTAATATTTTTGTTGACATAATGCCGTAAGAGTGAAAATGAAAACGCCATGGCTCTGGGTTTTTTTCATAATGGGAATGGTTTGGCAGGTTTGTGTTGTTTTGCATTGATGATATAATATCCAAGTTTTCTGGGGAGAAAAAAAAAACAAGGCCACGCTCCTCGCAGAGTGGAGAGAATGAGTCAGAAGTATTGGTGAGTCACACACCGCCACAGAGCTTCTGTCAAGAGAATGTGGAAGTCAGCAAGAAATTATTGCTGATTTCTTCAATACAAAAGTTAGGCATGGACTAAAACCCAGGGTAAAGATAAGGTATGGACTAAGTTGGAATATAATTTTTTTATTGTTGTCATACCTTTTTATTTTTTTAAAATTTTGAAATTTCTTTTGATTGCGATTGTTTTTATCTTGGAGAATAAAAGGACAATTTTTAATCAATTGATTACTGTATTGATCTTCTTTCCTTTTAAAATCTAATCCCTTTGACTGCCTATCTCTTTACTTAAAAGGTTAGAAAACATTGTAGAAAAAGGAGAAAATGCTGGTAACCAGCATTTTCTCCTTTTTCCACAATTTTTTCAAAAACTTGCTTCCTTAGTGTTGTTAAAACTCATGATTGTGTGGCAAAGGGTTAATTTTGCATGTCATCCTATTACATGATGACAAAATATTTGACTTGTCCAAATTAAAAGCATTTGCTGACATCAAATGCTTTAACTCTTTACCAAACAACAAAATTTTAGGTTTGTCCAATTCGAAAGCATTTGCAGACGACAAAATAAAAGTGACTGAAAATTTGAAATTTGTTTTGTGAAGGGTAGAAAACATTGTGGGAAAAGGAGAAAATGCTAGTTACCAGCATTTTCTCCTTTTCCCACAATGTTTTCCAAAGGCTTCTTTCTCAGGGTCGTCAAAAGTAGGGATTGTGTGGTAATGGGTTAACTCTTTAGGAAACATAAAAATTTTAGACTGGTTCAAATTGAAAGCATTTGCAGACGACAATTTGAAGATGGATCAAATGACAAATTTGTCCTAGATGAGGTAGAAAACATTTTTGGGAAAAAAGAAAATGCTGTTTAGAACCATTTTTTCCTTTTCCCACTATGTTTTCAATTGCTGTATTTGTCAGGGTCGTTAAAATTCGTCATTGTGTGGTAAAGGGTAAACTCTTTAACCAAATGGCAAAATTTTAGACTGGTCCAAATTCAAAGTATTTGTAGCTGCGGCAAAATTTTAGACTGGTCCAAATTCAAAGTATTTGTAGCTGACAAATAAAATTTTGCACAAATTTTGAAGTAATTGGAAAAATGGTGAAAGGTTAGAAAACATTGTGGGCAAAGAAGAAAATGTTGGTTACTAGCATTTTCTCCTTTTCTTGTTTTTTAAAGTCCTTTTTCTTTGGGATAATGTGGCAAAAGTTTAAATGTAGATGTCTAGAATTATATTGTCTAGTAGGAAATTAAATAAAAAGTGATACGTAAATGTGAAAGAATTAGAGTATTTCAACTTTTTTTTTTTGACAGAATTTTAAGCTTTCTTAATTAAAAAACATTTGAACAGGTCAGATTATATATCATATTACATGGGGTTCATATCTAATAGGATTTGTTTTTGATTAGCCAGAAAACATTGTGGGAAAAGCAGCAGAAAATGCTGGTTATCCAGCATATTCTCCTTTCTCTCGCAAATCTTTTCATAGTCCTTTCTCGACAGGATCATTAGTAAAAGGGTTAACCCTTTACCAGTTAATCCCGAGTTTTAACGATCCTGAATAAGAAGCCTTTTGAAAACATTGTGGGAACAGGAGAAAATGCTGGAAACCAGCATTTTGTCCTTTTCCTGCAATGTTTTCTACCTTACCAAAGACAGAGCCCATCATTTGAGCCACATTCAAATTGTTGCCTGCAACTGCTTTCAGTTTCGACATGTCTACATTTTTGCCGTGTGGTAAAGAGTTAACTTTTATTTCGCTAAATAAATGAAATGAAACTTTCAGAGCAATAGAAAAAATCCAAATTTTGCTATTTCCAACGTATTTTTGTGGGAAAGATATCTCCACATCAGACAGTGTTGATCCAAGATCAGACTGCACATTCTGTGCAGCCTGATCTTGATCTACACTGTCTGCAAAAGGTCATTGAGTTGCGCTTAGCAGCCTTGGGGTTAAGGATTTTATCAAGTCTACTCTTTACTACAAACAATCCTGCACGATGAGTTTTAACAAACCTGACAGGCTTTGAAAACAATAGTGTGTATGGGAGAAAATTCAGATAATCATTTTTCCTGTTCCCCACAATGTTTTCTGGCCTTTGAATGACTATCATTCGAATCTTATTTGTCATCAGTGTGAATACTATTAATATGCTATAAATGTGTCCCTTTATACAGTATAAGTGGAAATGTTTGCTTCGTGGAAATTTTTGCGATTTCGCGAATTTGAAATATTCGCAACTTTTCTGTTCGCGTAATTTACTACAAGCATACCAACAATTAATGAGTGTCTTAAATATGCACATTTCCCTGCGCAAAATGTCCGTAATCGGTAATTTGCAAATCTAATATCAACAGGCGTATATATCCACTTATACAGTAACACAATCCAAACTTTGGATGAGTATGAATAAGAAAAAAAAAGCTTTTAAAATCATTATGGGAAAAAAAGAAAAAGCTGGTAAGCAGCATTTCTCCTTTTCCCTCAATGTTTTCTACTCATGTTTTCATGTTTTGAGTAACATTCAATTTTTTGTCAACAAATTCATTCAATTTTGCAAAGTCTAAATATTGTCGCCTGGTAAAGAGTTTCACTGCAAAATTAACCCTTTACCACACATTCCCGAGTTTTAACAACCCTGTGAAAGAAGCGTTTTGAAAACATGGTGGGAAAAGGAGAAAATGCTGGTAACCAGCATTTTCTCCCTTTCCCACAATGTTTTCTACCCTTTCCAAAACATATTCAAATTTTCAGTCACATTCATTTTATCGTCTTCAAAATTAATGCTTTCAATCTGAACCAGTCTAAAAGTTTGTCATTTGGTAAAGTGTTAAAATTAATGGTGTATTTGACAGCTCACCAGAACATTTTAGTGGATAGATTTCAGCTATTGGAAAAATTTTTCATAATGATTTTTTTCAATTTTTAGGGATATTTTTTCACCATCGAAAATTCTTCTGATGTCATAGAATATTATTGTCAAAAACACTTCAACTTTTTTAATCCAGTCACTTTGTATAATCGTATGGAAGCTAAATTTAAAATAGAATCTTGCATCTGAATAGTAAGAGTAAATTTAAATAACTCTACAAAACAATACTATTTCAGACTTGTCCAATTTGAAAACACTTGCAGACGAAAAATTCAGTATGTTTATTTCAAAAGGCTTTTTATACTCTATACCAGACGACAAAATTTCAGACTTTGCCAAATTAAAAGCATTTCGGATTCACAAATTGAATGTGTCTTAACTCTTTATCACATACTCCATACCAGCATTTTCTCCTTTTCTCTCAATGTTTTGAAAAGGCTTCTTTCCCAGGGTCGGTAAAAGTCGGCATTGTGTGATAAAGGGTTAATTGGGCTGAAAAAAAAGGAAATTATATCAGAAAGGGTAGAAAACATTGTTGGAAAAGGAAAAAATGCTGGTAACAGCATTTTCTTCTTTTCCCACAATGTTTTCAAAAGGCTTTCTTCTTCAGGGTCATTAAAACTCAGGATTGTGTGGTAAAGAGTTAACAAAGAAGGCTTTTTCTCCAGCATTTTCTCCTTTTCCCACTATGTTTTCTACCCCATCAGAAACAAGTTCCATCATTTAAACTGCATTTAGATTTTTGTCTGCAGATGCTTTGATTGGACAAGTGTATAATTTTGTCATTTGGTAAAGGGTTAAGAAAGAGCATCTGTCTTTGAAAGTGTAAAAATCATTGTAGTGAATGGATAAAATTCTACCAACCAGCATTCACTCCTTTTGCCATGGCATTGTAGAAACACAAAATTGCGTGGTAAAGCGTAAACCCTTTAACTTTCATTCTCGAATTTTTATGACCCTATGGAAAAGGGGGCTTTAGAAAACATTTCAGGAAAAGGAGAAAGTGCAAGTAACCAGCATTTTCTTCTTATTCCACATTGCTTTCTAACCTTCTAGATAGCTCTTGACATTTGTGCCGCACTGAATTTGTCATCTGCATATGCTTTCAAATTCAACCAGGCTTAAAGCTTAGGCTGCTGAGCGTGACTCTATGCTCTTTTGGGGACAGTGTAGTTCAAGATCAGACCACACAGCATGTGCAGTCTGATCTTTGATCTACACCATCTAATAACGTGATTTTTTTTTTTCCAGCAACAAGAACTTTGTAATTGCAATGTTTTGGCATAACTATTTGCTGGAAATTGTTATTCTATTTATTCAAAAGTAACCCTTTACCAGACAAGCTTGAATTTTAACGACCGCAAAGGAATAGGCTTTAAAAACATTGTCGAAAAAGGAGAAAATGGTGGTTACCAGCATTTTCTCTTTTTTCTACAATGTTTTCTACCCTTCTTAAAACAAATTTTTATTTTTGAGTCACATTTATTTTGTTGTCTGCAAGCGCTTTCTATTTGAACAAGTCTAACATTTTGTCGTTTGGTGAAGATTTAACTCTTTACCAAACAACAAAATTTTAGACTTGTCCAAATTGAAAGTGAACTCAGACAACAAATTAAAAGTGGCCCAAATGACCAGATTTGGTCTTGAAAGGGTAGAAAACATAATGGGAAAAGGAGAAAATCCAGTGTACTAGTATTTTCTCCCTTTTCCCACGATATTTTCAAAAACCTCTTTTCCTCGGGGTTGTCAAAAGTTGGGATTGTGTGGTAAAGGGTTCACTCCGTACCTCCAAAAATTAATTTGCAACAGGTGCTTGAAGAATATTGATAATCTACATAAAGCTTAATTATAGAGTACTTGTGACAGCTTTGTGTCAAATACACGAACTATTGCTCTGTACAAACAGTTTCTCCTTTTCCCACTATGTTTTAAAAACTAGAAATGGTGTGCTGCATTTGAGACAGAGGGTATCTGCTGCTAGTATTGATTTAATCCTTTACCAATTAATCCGGAGTTTTTATGAACCTGAGGAAGAAAACTTTTGAAAATATTGTAGGAAATGAAAATGCTAGTAACCAGCATTTTCTCATTTTCCTGCAGTGTTTTCTCATCTTTCAGAGGCATTTTCCCTCATTCACACCTCATTTAATTTGTCGTCTGCAAATGCTTTCAGTTCTGACAAATTAGCTCTATCAAACGACCAAGATTCTGACATATTCAAATCAAAAGCATTTGCAGATGACAAACGTGGCTTAAATGGTGGAAACTGTGTTTGAAAGGGTAGAAAACATAATTAACCGCACTTTCTCTTTTTTTTCCACAATGTTTTCAACAGCCTTCTTTCACAAGGTTGGTAAAACTCAGGAATGTGAGGTAAAGAGATTAAAGGCAGTTTAATAAAGCTTGCAGAAATGTAAACCAATTGAGTGTCAAGAACAGCCGAAGTTGATTTTATGTTCAGTGTTGCGCACATCACATGCAGTCTGATCTAGTTCTATATTGTCTTCATTCTTAACCATGCAGTAATTCTAGACTGTCTGAATTAAAAAGATTTGCAGATAACAAATTAAATGCGGCCCAAATGATGATACCAGTCTTTGACATGATAGAAACAGTGCTTTCTGTTTCTGACAAGACTGGTCATCTGGTAAAGACTTGCGTGACATTTTGAGAAAACATGATGGCAAAAATCAGTTTCTCTATTAATTTTTTTTTTGTAAAGATTTCTGTATAAGTAATTATCAACAGGGTTATTGAAATCTTTTTTTTAAGTAAACACATAATACTTACTCAATCTGAAATCGATTAAGTTAAGAAATAATCTTTCTATTGTGGTTTATCGTTCAATAAACCATTGTTTTGAGTTATGAGGCACAATAAATGATCCTCGAGAGCAATAGCCCGAGTGGTTTATTCATTGCCCCTCATAACTCACAAAGTGGTTTATTGAACAATAAACCATGATAGATAAAAAGATTATTCCAATTCTAACATGACCAACTCTAAATCAAAGGAAAACAAGTCCATACTTAGTGTGCAAGAGCGGATGCAGATAATATTCCCTTGAATAAAGCATGACTGTTCCAGTTATAAACCAAAGCAAAACCCAACTGCCCAGTCGGCAAATACAAAAAGAATCAAAATTTCAGTAAAACTTCAGGCATCGAACATAACATAATAAAAAACGTACTGTTTTACTGTTATATTTTCTCCCTTTCAAGTGACAAAGAAGAATGAATGCATCAACAAGCATTAGAGTTGCAGTCGCTTTGAATGCTCTGAATATTACTCTACCCACTCCCAATCCCATTTCCAATGCAACACTGGTCAATTTTTAACTCTTTACCAAACGACAAATTTTTGGACTGGACCAAATTCAAAGCATCTGCAGACAACAATTTAAATCTTGTTAATATGATGATTTCTGACTTTGATAGGGTAGAAAATATTGTGGGAAAAGGAGAAAATGCTGGTTACCAGCATTTTCTCCTTTTCCCACAATGTTTTCTATAGGCTTCTTTCTCAGGGTCGTTAAAAGTCGGGATTGTGTGGTAAAGAGTTAACTAACCTTCAGCTTGAAAAGACACTTGATTTACATATGTTTACTGATAACATTTCAAATAGTTCCGTTGTTGTCAATTTTTATCAAAAAACAGTTAGTATCAGTAAATCTTTGAGGATATTCCTTCCTCCTTGGTCGAGTAGCGGGAAATGACGATTTGTTTATGTCAAGTGACTTTCATTGATAAAATATCGGAGGGCGAAGACATGGAACAGCCACAGGCGACTTACTTTGTACAGAATGATGATACTCTATATGGAATGACGTAGATTTTACCATGCTTTTGCTGCACTGTGTTTATAGAGCCGAATTCACGTGTCATGTTAGAATTTTAAATTTGTCAGGTGTAGTTTCATTATATTAGATCTTAAAGGGACATTAACCAGATTTTTTTTTTCCTGAAATTTTTTGGAAGATACTTGTATTACTTACAAAGACTGCTAATTTTCATATGCATGCAAAGATGGCTTTAAGACTAAAGCATAAATAGAAATACATGTAGAAAAGATGAGGATTCTTTTTTTCTGTATCTTAATAGTAAAATTTCCCATACCATAAGTGATGGAATGGCTGTTCTTGCATTACAAGAGAAAACTACTGTTTTATCACAATGAATTATTGGTTGGCTCTAAAACTCGGTTGTTAAAGTTGCAGTCTACTTTTTTGAAAGTTTAGGTTCAAGTCCCAAAAGAGACATTTTTTTTCTCGCATTCTTGGTTTGTTTTTCTCAACTATGGCTAAACAGCCATGTCTTCATGATTTTTCCTTACAAAATATCAACTTTCTCCGCTTCCTACCCACTCCCCATCTCCCTCTACCCCCTTCCTCTGAATAAAAGAATTTGGGTCAAATCTGGTTAAATGTCCCTTTAATAAATGGAATTGTTTAGGAAAATAAAGATGGCAGAAAACCCCACTCCCCCCTCTCCCTCTCCTCCCTCCCCTTAATAAAAGACTTTGGTTCTGGTTGAAGACCCCTTTAATAATTCGAATTGTTTTGGAAAAAAGGGATGGCAGAAAATCCATTAATTGCTTTTTTTATCTGTAGAAATTTCGTTAATTATTCACAGCTTTATTGAAATTTTATTTACTCGGTAAACATATTGTACTTCTCCATATACCTAAATTAGTTAACACTTCATCACATGATTGTGAATTTTATTGAAGGAAAAAAAACTTTTGAAACATGGTGGGAAACAGAGAAAATGCAAGAACATGCTGGTGACCTGCATTTTCTCCTTTTTCACCATATTTTCACCTCTGTCATAGCCAAAAAGCATCATCTGATTCACAGCTATATTATTGTTTGCAAATGATTTCGCTTATAACAAGTCTTCTTTTGCGTTTTCTGGTGAACAGTTACCTTTATTTGGAGAATGGCTCAAGGTATAGAGGATATTTGTATTTTTCGGTGAAAGATCGAAATTTATTTCATCGAGTGAACACCATCGGTAATATTTTCACGAGTGGCACAGCCACTCGTGAAAATATTACCGATGATGTTCACTCGAAATAAATTTCGATCTTTAACCGAACCGAAAAATACAAATATTCTATTTATTTCATGCTTTTAACCCTTACTGGGAGAAACTTTATCAAGATCCAGTACAGTTCTTTTCAGTTATTCCCCGTGGCGTACCCCCTCCACATAGCAATGCATTACAATATTACGTCAAGCGCGAGAAATGTAAGGTAAATGACGTCATATTTCAATCTCGGTTGTGAGTCATGCGCATTTTACCTAGGTAACTAGAATATAAAAATCGGTATTTTCACTGGTCGTACCCGTGGATTATCGAAAAATATTTTCACTGCTATTTCTCGATATCCTACTGGAAAGCATGAAATAAAAAGTTTTTATTAGGCAATAATAACTTAATTCTATACCAGTTAATCCAGTGTTTTGGTGATCCTGAGGTGGAAAGCTTTTGAAAACATTGTTGAAAACAAGAAAAAAGGAAAAATGCTGGTAACCAGCATTTTCTAATTTTTCCACTATGTTTTCCTAGCCTTTCACCTTTAAATCTTCTCATATCCAACTCACTTAATTTTTTGTCTGCAAACACTTCTTAGGGTTGACAAGTCGAAAAATATTTTCCCATAGGAAAGAGGTAAAATTATTTATGAACCTGTTGCAGTCCCACGTGGCTCAGTGGTAAAGTCTTGGACTCATAACCTGAAGGCCTCAGGTTCAAGTCTCACTGAAGGTATTGTTTTTTTTTTTATGGGGGTGTCCTTGGGCAAGATACATCAGAACTCTAGCCTTGTACTGTTGAAACATCATGAATACGAGTGCTGTTAGAATGATATGGCTGAAATAATGTTGAAAGTGGTGTAAAATACTGTTCGATCAATCAATTGATATATCAATCAGTCAGCCAACCAACCAAACAACCAATCAGTCAATCAATCAATCAATTAATCAATCAACCAATCAATCAGTCTGTTGCATCTTCCACACTCGCAGCTTAAGGAGGATTTCAAGATGTCTTATCAGTAGTTTTATGTGTGTAAGTTTTTTCGTCTTGTTCTTTCCCACATTTAAGTCGAGTACCATAAATGTCAGTTGCAAAATCGTCAAGTAGTCCAAGAAATTGAGTTTTATTAGTGGGTTGCAGGTGCTTCTTTCAGTTACATGATACTGTTCCAGTATTTCTTATTTAATTAACTCCTTACCAAACAGTGTGGAGCTTTCACAATCCTGAGCAAAGAGGCATTTGAAAATATTGTTGAAAAAGTAGAATAACCCTTGTAACTAGTTTTTCCTTTTCTGACAGTTTTCTATTCTAGTATAGACAAATCCCTTGATTTGAGCTGCATTTCATTTTTCAGCAGCAAACGCTTTCAATTTGGACCAGTGCGAAAAATTGTCGTGTGGTGAAGAGTTAATACACATTGACCCTTTTCCACGCAGTCCATAGTTTTAAAAACTCTGAGAAAGAATTCTTTTGAAAACATTGTAGGAAAAGGAGAAAATGCTGGTAACCAGCATTTTCTCCTTTTCCCACAATGTTTTCTACTCTATTACAGGCAAATTCCTTCATTTGAGTCAAATTTAATTTGTCATATGCAAATGCTTTCAATTTGGACAAGTTTAAAATTTTGTTGTTTGGTAAAGAGTTAACAGAATCACAGAAAATTCTAGACTTGTCCAGATTGATTTTGCATTTGTAGAAGATAAATGAAGCGTGCTTCAAATCAAATGATGGGATTTGTCCTTGAAAGGATGGATCACAGTGCCGGAAAAGCTTGTGGCTATATCCAGCATTTTTCCCCTTTTACACAATGTTTTCAAAAGCTGTCCTCTGTGAATAGGTAAAATACGCCATTTTTCAGTATGAACACTTTATTTGATACTGTGGAGTTTTATTCCATTTTTGAGTTTTTGAAAGAGATAAATCTCTATATAAAGATTTAACCTTTTACCAAACAAACTCGACTCCTAATGAACTTGAGGAAGACATCTTTTGAAAACAGTGTTGGAAAAAAAGAAAATACTGGTTACCAGCATTTTCCCCTTTTCTCACAATGTCTTGTACTCTTTTACAGACCATATTCTAGTATGAAAGCTTCCTCAAGTTTGTCGTCTGCAAATGCTTTCAGTTTGGACAAGCCGAAAGTTTATTTGTGTGGTAAAGAGTAAAGTTACCTTCTGTTTCGCATTTGTATTGTAAACTATATGTCACAAACACCGTTAGTACTTTTAATGTTTACAAAGCTGAGTACATGAGTTATGCCCCTTTGAATTTTTGCTCAACTGTTTTCAAAGAAAACATTGTGGTATTGTCATAGCCCTAGCATTGTCTGCATTCCATAATCTTTGAGATTTCATAATACATGTACCTCTTTTATTACGAAAGATATTAACTTCCAACTCAGACTAGTTGTTAACCTGTAAAAGAGAAACCAATACAACAGGGGCAGGTTACCATCAAAATATTTTTGACACAGTTATGTCCCTTTTTTGACAGAATTTTCACTGAAAATCAAGCAACCACAGCCGAGTCTTGGCACTTACATGTGGTGGTCTTCTTAAAAGTTTCTGTAACATCACTGATGTCCAAGTTAATGCTTTGTGCAAGTTGTAAATTAGCACAACTGTTGATGCTCCATTGATTGCTTGTTTGTTTGTTTGATTGACTGATTGATTGATTGGTTGATTGATTCATTCATTCATTCATCAATCGGTTCATTCATTCATTTATTCAAGGAGAAAATCCTGGATAGCACATTTTCTTTTTTTCCTGCACTGTTTTCAAGGGTTTTTTCTTCAGGATTGTTAAGATATGGGATATTTGGGAAAAGGGTCAAGAATGTATTCAAATTTGTCAACAGCTCAATAGGGATTCCCTAGACTTTCACATCTGAGGGTCATCTGACACCCTTGAAATGAATTAAAGAAAGATGACATTTAAATTTTTCGGATATTTAGAAAATTTTGGAGTTCAAAATTATGAGAAAAAACCAGGCATTAGGCAAAATCCCAAAACCCTGGCCCCATATTTTGTATATAATTGCATTCTTGAAAAATTGAAAGTCAAGAAGAAAGTTTTTAATGAAATACAGATATTCAAGAAAATGATAAAAATTATATGAGCAGTGTGACAGGTAAAAAAAAAATTAATTAAACTTGACAGATAGGATCCATGCATGAATCTCTTTTAGACAGTGTGATGGCATCTACATTCGTAATAGATATGGCCTTTATTGGAATGGCATTGTTTTGTGACAAATCATTTGCCATACACCCCTTCAGTGTCATGTCAGAAATATCAAGAATAACACAATCATACCCAGTTCATGAACATTACTCATGAATAGTTCAGGAATTGTAAATGAACTATGAATTGGACAAAAAGATCATGGACAAGTTCATGAATCTATCGGTAAATCATATTTATAAACCACATGAACAGTTCTTGAACTAGTTGTTGAACCTATTCATGAATTACACTTGATAAAGTGCATGAACATTATTCTTGAACTGGTTCATGAACTATTTGACGAACATTTTCCCCATGTGCATTTCTTGAACTACTCATGAATCATGTTCATGAACTTTGCACAAACACCAGTATATATTTTGGACAAGGTGTTCGGTTCTTGTCACTATAAGTTCCTAATTGGATGATAATTACAATAGTTTATAATCAATACAAAGTGCAATCGAAGTGATTCTAAATACGTACAACTTTTGACTGTAATGACTCTTTCTTCTTTACCTTTGAAAACATAATCATTTCATAACCACAGAAAGTCATCTACATGGTGGGTTTTCTCTACACAAAATTCACAATAAAGTGAAATACGAGGGCTGTTCGATATGTAATGTGTATTGTACCACAGCGCGATAACGCTTTCAATGATTTCGTGGATGATGATACGCTTGAGTAGCTCTATTCAATACCTTTCCAACGGTATAAACATGAGCCTTTAGCTCCACATAGTTTTAAATTTATAGTAATTTCATTAGAGCTAGTTGTTGACCACTGTTGTAAAAATGGTTGGGAAACGGATTAAGAATATTGAAGAAATTAGAGCTTATATAAAAGTTCGCACAAAACTCAGACATTCGGTAACACAAATTTTTACTGAATTGGGGGAAGTTTATGGGTCTGATAAGGTATCTTATGAGACAGTTCTTAGGTGGAGAAAGAAATTTCTGACTGGCACAGAGTCCGTCAAAGATGCAGCAAAATCTGGCCGACCTGTGACTGTAACAGGCAAGGCAAATGTCTTAAAAGCCAGGGAAATAATTGAAAGTGATGGCAGATACACGATTCGTGATATTGCCAACACTGTTGGCATATCGCTATCGCGGGTGCATTTCATTTTGAAGCGTATTTTGAAAGTACGAAAGATTTCTGCCAGATGGATACCGCATATATTGACAGATGACCAAAAATGGGTACGAGTACAAACCGCTAAGCAATTGCTCAAAATGTTTCCCAAATTCAATCAAAGACAATTTGCAAACACTGTTACTGGTGATGAAACATGGGTTTACTATTTCGAACCAGTAAGAAAAATTGGAAACAAAATATGGCTAACTAAACACGGTAGAAGGCCTGTATTTGCCAAAAGAAGCATAAGCACAAAGAAGGTTCTTTATTGCATATTCTTCTCATGTGATGGTATAGCCGTACAAATTCCGGTGCCGAAGGGCAAAATTGTTACAGGTTGGTATTACCGAGATGTTATACTAAAAAAGCTCAAGAAATATTAATCTTAAACGATGCCCTGTGTCAGGATTTAGGCATGTTCGTCTACTTCATGATAATGCTCCATCACATACATCTGAGCTCACCAAATTAAAAAATATATATATCACTGAAATTTATATGAAAAAACAATACAAATCATCAGTAATTAAGAATCATAAAATGACAAGAAAAAATTTTTTTGATGGTGTTCCCTTAAAAGGCTACGTAGCCTCTTAAGGTATTTTTAGATTTCGCGCCAGAAATCAAAAAAGCATTGTGGGAATGTCAAGTGACTGGCATGTGACTAATGATGCTTAAATTCCATAACATAACAAACATGTAATTATTTTCCACACTGTCTTCTTCAGACGCTATGTTTGAAGCTTTGTCTCTGTATTTCTGGTATGTAAATGAGCGAGTTGCTCATGTAAAAATAGAATGTGTTTCCCGTCGGTGTTGACCTGGGCCGTAGTAAGTCTCTAATTTCTCTTGTTGTCGGATGGTTTTCGACTACTGGAGTTTTATGAATGAAAATTAAAAGGCTTTGGGAGTATAAGGATGATTTTTTTGTATTTTTGTAAAATTTTCGTCCCAAAATCTGAAGGGCCACCTTTAAGTAGAAAGATGAAACACATCAACAAACCTCTGTTTTTCAACAGAATAATAGAATTAAAGATACTTATTGTTTTTGTAAGGCTAGTTAAGTCGTCTTAACATCATACTTGAACTCAATAATAAATAACACTGAATTACAAGGATTTTGAAATATTTATAGATTGTCTGATTCTACAGAGAGGTGTAAGTTTAGGAAAAATTTCAATACAGATTAAGGGAGAAAGGGTTGCCTATAAATGATTTTAAAATGCGTTAAGTGTGATGTCAGTTAACAAACTTGTTAATATCATTGGCGGTAGTTTGTTTTTTTACATGATATACTGAAGACAATGTAAGGTCAAGTTGATTAAAGCAGCAAATTGGTTTGCAAACACCTCCTATCACTTAACAGTTTACCGACACACCCTTTGAAATGGCAGATGTGCTAATCCACTTTAATACAACTAAGTCAAAAGTTTATATAATTAACGTAAATTGCCTATTGAGCTGAACTTCCACCAGTACAGAGATTAGACTTTTCACAAATGAAATTACCGTTAGTGAGGAATTGTATTTTTGTAAATAGCAGATAGTTTAAATCCAAGATTAAACTGCATGTCATTTGCAATCTGATCTATATCTACACAGTCAGTATATTCTTCAGGCACCAAGGGGTAAGATTAACGTCAAACTAGAACATTGATGACAAGTGCCCCATTTTTTGATGTGCAGAGGTTATTAAACAAGGTTAGATATTCAAGTGAATGTATTTTCCTATTAGCAGTATTTCACTTAAATCTATTTTTGGCAGCGGGTGTAACCCGCTGTCATAGTTCCCACAACACGTGTAACTGTATATAATGATTTTTGAAGCCTGGATACGCGTGTAAACAAAACCAGTTTTGTACACTAACAAAATAGTTCGACAATTATATTCAAACAAAGCAGTTCAACTTGATTAGTACTGTATGTTCTCTGAAAAAAAAAATCATGTTTCAGTAGTCCTTTTAATTTAATGTAACAAAAGATTTTCAGCTTAAATAAAACAAAAACTTTGCATGGTTTAACACCTCTCCACCAGCTGGCACATTTTTAAATAACATACCTCATTGCTGGAGAACTCGGACCCTGGTGAACCCGTACCCTAATCTCAAGGGTAAGAGTTCTTTGGAAAACTTTCTGTTTGATTTATATTAGTTTACGAGGGAAAAAAATCACAGAACACACCAATTAGTAGCATGCTCATGTATTCGGAGCCAGATAAGAAATCCGCTGCCTTCAGTGCGTTAGCGCTTTGATTACCTTTGTTTTCCATTTTAAAACATTTTGTGTCTCTTTCAGAATCTTTCAGAGGGGAAAAACTGTAGCATTGATTAATCCATTGTGTGACATAGCACTGATCAGATTTCTTTGCATACATCCCATTGTCAGTCATTATCATAATTTAAACTTGTAGCCGGGGCGTGTATCTCACATAAGTGGTACATGTTCACAAAGCATGTATTTTAAACTTTTTCTTAAATTCAAGTGTTTAAAACACAAAATAAATAAACACTATCACACCCCTCCAACGTTAACAACCATTTATTTGGGAGCCAAAACAGCAGACAGCAAGGCTGCATATCATGTAAAATAAATGAGATGACCTGATTGGTCAAATATTGATTTCCACGGATCCATGTACTGGCTACAATTTGAAGTCTAATATTTGACACATATAATAGATCTACTTTGTCTCCTCCTGACACTGACAGAAAGATTTCATGGTATTAGATTTGATTGGTTAATAAAGAAAATTAATGTACTTAGTCACATGTTATTCTAAAAGTTAAAGTGTTAATGATGTATATCACAAATTTTTCTAACGGACAGATTTTTTTTCAAAACTTTGCACATACAAAGCTCATCATGTCTCTAGGAGATTACATTCAAAAAAGTTATGGCATCTATAAAAAAGGTGTATATAGTTGCGAAATTCAGCTTATATTGGATTTGACACGCTTTTTTTTAATAGTCAGTTAAACAGGAAAATTACAGGAAGAATATACAAATTTTTTTAAATATACATCATTTTAATAAAAAGTTATTTAGTTTTGCACCAAAAATACATAAATTTATTTCATGCTTTCCGGTAGGTTATTGAGAAATATCAGTGAAATATTTTTCGATATTTCATGGTTACGACCAGTGAAAATACCAATTTTTATTTTGTAACTCTTCATTGGAAGGCAGAAACAGTTTTTCCCGCGCACTAGTTACATAGGTAAAATGCGCGTGCCTCACAACCAGATGGAAATATGACGTAATTTACCTTACATTTCTCGCGCTTGACGTAATAGTTGTAATGCGTTGCTATGCGGAGGGGGTACGCCACGGGGAATAACCGAAAAGAACTGTACTGGGTTTTGATTGAGTTCCCCCCCCGAAAAGGGTTAAAAGCATGAAATAAATAGAATATTTTTTTTTTTTCGGTGAAAGATCGAAATTTATTTCATCGAGTGAACATCATCGGTAATATTTTCACTCGTGGCTGCACCACTCATGAAAATATTACCGATGATGTTCACTTGATGAAATAAATTTCGATCTTTCACCGTAAAGAACAAATATCCTCTATATATATATGAGCATTGTAAATGTACAAATACGCATGTTATATTTAGACCACTGAGTTAAAAAGGGATATAATTTGGCCGAATTAAGATTTGACTGAATTAAGGGTTAATCTTCAACAAATACATACTTTCTAACGGACAGGTTTTTCTTAAAATTTCCACACTTATAGTATCTATAATCCTAAACAAAACAAAAGAACGAAAACGGTGTCTATCCATGCTTATTTCATCAGAAAACAGAGATGTAGGTCACTGTGGAAAGTAATTTTTTTCCAAGGAAAACACAGGATTAAAACATAGAGGGAATAGGAGAAACTGCATATTAGGAGTGATTTCTCCTTTTCCCCCAATAATTTTCAAAGTGGAAACACCTATATTTCCACAGCTGTAAATTTCCTGTTTTTGTTTACTTGTTTGGTGTGTAACGCCGTGTCAACAGTAAATTGTCCCAGGGGGACAGTTCGCAGATCCATGTTTTTGTCTTTACTAATACTACCCCAAGAAAATGCGACTTGTTTCAGTGCAACAGTAGTATTACCATATGTGCGAAAAATACATAGGTGCACTTTTGATTCACTGTCCATGACAAGAACACATGCACAGTATAATGCGCGCAAACATTTGTTGTAAGTCGTAAACAGAAACTTGCATTGTATAGTCTAAAGTATTGTGTTGGATCATTGCAGTTCCTTGAATCATATCCTGCTGTATGATTGTACTTTTAATATCTTCACAATGTTAAGTATCATCTAACCTTTAACCCTATACCAAACAATCCCAGGTTCACCACCCAGGGGGACGGGGCTTTTGAAAACATTGTGGGAAAAGGAGAAAATGATAGTAACCAGCATTTTCTCCTTTTCCCACAATGTTTTTTACCCTATTAGAGAGCTTAAATTCATTTGTACCAGTTTTGACTGTGTTTTTTAGATTTAAAAGGGTCTAAAACTTGCCGTTTGGGACAGGGTTAACAAAGTAGAAAAGGATTTAGTCCAAGATCAGACTGCATGTATGTGCATGTATATTAAGGTTGTTTTTGGTTCAACTTCAACAGGGAAGGACTGAGGTTTAGAACTTGTAACAATAATGATGATGATCATGATATTGATAAGAACATTGTTAAAAAAGGAGAAAATGATAGATTCCCAGCTTTTCTTCTGTGTCCAACAATGTTTTCTTCCCTACCATATAGAAATCCCATCATGTCAGCCACTTAAAATTTATAATTGCAATAGCTTTCAAAATGCACAAGTCTGAAATTTTGTTGTCTTGTAAGTTGTTAACCCTTTACTATGCATCCCAAACTTTAACAACTTTGACTGAGAAGACATTTGAAAATGTTGTGAGAAAAGGAGAAAATTCTAGTAACCGGCATTTTCTCCTTTTCCCACAATGTTTTCTACCCTTTCACACACAACTTGCCTCATCTGAACCACATTTAATTTGTGGTATGCAAATACTTTCAATTTGGACAAGTCTAAAATAGTGCGTCGTGATAAAGATTTAGCTGCTAATATTTGACTCAGACTTATCAGTTTAAACAGGGTTCCCTCTGGCTGCTTTTTTTCTTGCGCCATCACTTTCGCCAAATGAGAAAAGTTTGCGCCAGATTGAAATGATTGGAGCCAGTTGGTGCCAATTTTAAAATGAAAGTACAGTAGATCTGACATAATCAAGAATTGGTCAATCAATTACTATTGCATGGTTGTGTCATGAGTAATAATATAAACAAGAATACATTTGTTTTTATCAGATTTAATTACTTGTATCCATTTTTATTGTGTAAATATATTCCAAAAATTAGTTTTGTTAACAAAGAAAAATCATTATGTATTAAGTTTAAGTAGATCTGTCATTAATGTTTGTAAAACCACTGTGACAAAAGCAGAACTAGGTCATTGATAACCATTTCTCATATTGTAACAAAGTTTTAGAGAGAGACTTTTATGAAACAGATATAAGTTAAAATGGTACAAACCAAACAACAAAGTCAATAAAAGAAAAAAATTGTTACAAAAGTAGATATTGCTCATTTAGAGAAATTTCTAAATCTAGAAAAAAAAAAATCATGAGGGGACTATTTACATTTTGAAACATACAGAACTTAAAATGTTAAAAACGAAACAAGTTTTCCGAAAGGTGGGCAATTAATGCTGGAAATACATCATTGAAAATTTCGAGGACAACGATAACATACCGTATTTCCCCTAAGTATTCGGACGGGAAAAAATAATTATTTATTTTGGTGTCCGAAAATTTACAAAAATAATTGTCTTACTGTCCGAAAATTTAGGGATGAATTGATGATGTAAATCTCTATCGGAAAACTTCGGTTCCTAACACACTGTATCGAAGAACATTTTAATTATTAACGATCCATTATCTACAGGTTTGCGGTGTCAATTAACACTAAGTATGACAAATAATACCTGTCAATCAAGGTAGTTCCCAATTAAAAGTTTAATGACAGTACGAATGTTTGCAAATGTTTTTCTCACTGAAATACGCTTTAATTATTTCCCCTACACAATCCAAGATCAAAGAGGATGACGTAGTATGCCGCCGAATGTTTGATCAAGTACCGCACATACTCGCTTGTTAGTAATTTGATTGGTTGGATTAGTGATAACCAATCATTTATTCTTGTCAATTTTTACTTATCAATGCGATTCTGTATCTACACCTGGAAAATATTTAAATTGGAAAAAATATATTTCAGGCCCCTTTTACACTATTTTAATACACGCCGGATTGGATTAATACATTGTGAAAATCAGTTATTGATTGGTAAGGGTAACGGTTTATTGGTAAGGGTTAATCTTTACCTCACCAAACCGGGTTACGTCGTTCATACACATTCTTGTCTCCATGTCAACATGTCAAACTGTGTACAGGCGTTGCAACTATCAACACCATTATGCATTAAAAGTGTATCTTACAGCGTTTATCGCTAAAATTTACGACTTTAATGCGTCACGGTTTTTGACATAAATATCTAGCCCGTGTAACACAAATTAGCACTCGTATTCAGTTTACCACGACCATCAGATGCCATACAAAAGATTAATCCTTAAAACAAAGATCGATTTATGATTCCCAGGTACTTGCTAATTAACCTTCTCCCAAACATGCCCTTGTTTTTACGTGTCTGCAGTACAAGTCTTACGAAAACACTGTGGGAAAAGGAGAAATTGCTCGTAACGAGCAATTTATCCTTTTCTCACCGTGTTTTCTACCCCTTTGGAGAACTTTCCGCCATTTTAATAACTTTTAAAATTTATAATTGTCGTATGCAAACTCTTTCAGTTTGGAAGGGTCTAAAATTTGTCCTTTGAGAAAGAGTATTGCGGGTCTTCGTCGAACTTCTAAACCATTATAATTTCGTGTCCGAAAATTAAGGGACAGACATTTTACTAAGTGTCTGAAATTAGGGACAAAAAATAAATTATTTTGGCAAATAATTAATGCTGTCGGAAAATTTAGGGTGTCCGAATACTTAGGGAAAATACGGTAACTGTCCTGATTTTAGTCAGTGCCGACGTGGTCGGCATTTCGGAAACCCGCTGTATATTAATTTGATACAGAATCTATCAACTTTAGCTGCAATTATGATTCATTTTGAGATTTAGAAACATTCACGATTTATATGGGACACTGGTCTTCGATACTTTCACTTTCTTACAGTTTTCTCAAGTTAACTGACAAGTAGTATAAAGGCGGAAGTTTATGTTATCGGAAATGTATGTATATTCGGTTAGTCAGGTGTAAATGACATCGATTTGTAAAGTAATTTGGATTATGTCGATGCCATAGTTTATTTCTGCTGATTTATTTCAACTTTATCGATGA
This sequence comes from Hippopus hippopus, assembly GCA_946811185.2. Classification (NCBI taxonomy): domain Eukaryota; kingdom Metazoa; phylum Mollusca; class Bivalvia; order Cardiida; family Cardiidae; genus Hippopus; species Hippopus hippopus. Next base: position 4,451,642 of record OX328108.1, on the reverse strand, counting down.
ATTGGCGGTTATGCATCCATGCATACTGGGGACCAGTATCAAAATGTATGGCATCCCGATATGAGAAATATCGGCGCCAGTCATTATCGCCAATCGGTATTTTCTTGCACCACATTTAAATATCAATCACAAATGGTGCCAAATGCGAAGCCCAGTGGGAACCCTGGTTTAAACCTTCAGCACACAGTCCTGACTTTATAATGACTTTGAGGAAGAAGATTTTTCAAAACAATGTGAAAAAGGCTTTTCAAAACATTGTGGGAAAAGGAAAACATTGTGGTAAAAGAAAATGCTGGTCACCAGCATTTTCTCCTTTTCCTACAATGTTGCCTACACTGTCATAGAATTCGGGCACATTTGTACTGAATTGAAATGAGTCGGCTACAGATGTTTTGAATTTAAAGGAGTTAAAATTTTTTGTTTGGACTGCTTTACTTCCATTGCAGGTGGACAAAAGGAGAAATATAGAAAGACATCATGGGGAACAGATAGATGGCTGCAAGACTGATGAAACTATCGGTATCAGAAATGACAAGAACACAACAGACAATAAAACAGCTTACTCTATTTATAACAAGCAAGAAGCAATACAAGACTATAACAACTATTCTGCAACAATGCAACTTCCCATTGTAAAAAGCCCTGTAGATAAACCTGGCTCAAGCCCAGAGATGCCCGACCCAGCCAGTTGTAACTGGAAAAAATCTAAGACTGGGACTTCCTTGGGACAAAGCCTAATTTTTGATGAACACTCAACCGGAAAGAAGGCAGCATCTCAAAGCTTGATAGATCCAGAAAAAGCAAACCATGGTTCAACAACCAATCAAAACTGGATAGAATGTTTACAAGAAGATTTAGAGAGGAAATTACTGGAAATGGGCATGTCACAGTGGATTGACTCAAAGGAGTTTAGAAAAACATCAGAGGAAGAGAAGAACACTACCCATCTCAATTTGGAAAATAATAATCTAGTCAGAGATGCTGATGATGATGATGTTAAAGAGGAAGATTATATTTTTTCTCCACACAATATGAATAAAACTGTCGGACAGTTGACCAAAGGCTTTTCTCAGGGATACCATGATAATGCCAATGCAAATGAATCCAGAATCTTTGACATCAATTTCAATCTTGGTACCTCAAACTCTAATGCAAAAACTTCTGATATTCAAGATAATAGTAGCTATGAAGTGAGTCCCTCTTCTCTGACTGATGTCAATGTAACCTCTGTTATGTCTGGATTACAAGATTCTAGCAGCAAAAGACCCAAAGAACAAGAAGTTCAAATGCCATATACTCTCAGGAATACAGATCTTACAGACAAGGTTGTTTATCCAAGTAATGTCTTAAAAAACACTGATGATGAAATGCCAAAAGCTAATGAAAGTTATGCAATGTCTCAAAAGCGGGAAACTGTAATGAAGTTTGCCAATGTATATAGCAAAAAGGACAATGTAGTGACCATGGAAGATATAGATACTGCAGAAGAAAAGTTCGCTGAATTACTGAATGAGCCAGGTATAAATGTAACACAACAGCCTGAAGTTGAATGGCAACTTGCTGATTCTGGAAAAGAAATTAATGTTAACAGAGAAGTGAAACTTTATGCTCCAACACCTTCTAAAGAGAGATGGAGTGGACCAAATGTGAGCCCACATAGAAGTGGTTTAAGTTCAACTTTTCCTCTTATGACACCGCTTGCTTTAAAAATGGTTGCTAGGCAACAGCAAAGTGTGGAGGACATCCCAACATGTCAGCTAAAAGAGGGTAACACAATAAAAGCAGATGATGAAAAACTACCTGGTAAAGGAAGTATAGAGAAATGCCAAATTGAGGATACTATTGATGAATGTTCAGAGAGGAAAATTCAGAATCCAGGTATCTTTGAAGGTACTTTGACAACATCTATAGCTAAGACACCACAAAAATGTTCTGCATTTCATGTTGTTAAACAGACAATGTTATCTCCACTGGTTGGATCATTGTCACTGAGAGGCAACACAGAGAGTCATGGGAAACAGAAATTACGATCAAGGCCACAAGAAATAAGACATAAGGTTTTTATGCCCATGAATGAGAGATACAAAGAAGCCATGTTAGATGATGAAGTCACAAGGTTTGCTGCACGGCTTGTGGAGCAGCATGTTGGTTATTTTCCAAGGGGATGCTGTAATCCAATTGCAAAGATTCTTATGGAAGGGGATGACATGGTTTGTATTCGGATTTCATAATGTTTAACTTTTTTTTCCCTTTTATAGTTTTTTTTAGCTGGGCCAATTTGAAGAAAACGTTGAGTTAATGTCATAGCTGTGGCGTTGTCGGCATCGTTGTCTGCATTGTAGTGGTGCAAAGACGACTTCGACATTTTGTTATATTTTTTGCTGAAGATATTTACATTAAAGTATTTTGACACAGTTATGCCCCTTTTTCAACTTGGAATTTTCACTGAAAATCTAGCAACTGCAGCTGAGCGTTGGCGGCCACATGTGGTGCTCTTGTTTTTACAAATTCTAGAGCCCTTTTGCAGCCAAAGATTTATAAATGAAAATGTTTAAACCGATGAGGAAAAAAAAGCGAGATTTGCAAGTTTGTTTACTTAAATAGATATGAGCTTGAATACTGCTTTATCTGTGTTTTGCGGTGATATGAATTGACAGAATGATTCCTTTTCGAGTTTTCAGTAACATGTCAACTATCTTATAGCACTCATGTACAAGGCCTAAGCAAGAAAACAGAACTCATGGTATTGAGCCAAAACTGTTTAACTCTTCACCAAACACTTCCAATGTTGATGACTCAGAGGAAAATGCCTCTAGTAAACATTTTGAGGAAAAGAGAAAATGCTGGTAGCCAGCATTTTCTCCTTTTCCCACAATGTTTTCTTTCTATCCCTTAACAAACAAAAACTTTCATTAGAGCAATGTTTACTTTGTCCTCTGCATGTACTCACAGTTTAAACAAGCATAATATTTTATCATCTGTTAACTCAAGCAATCAACAAAAATTTACTCTTTAGAGCTGGGATGATATCATCGATGCATCGGTACATCGTGATATTCTTGCTGGCGATAGTATATCGTGATACTTACTCTTTGTATCGATACTTGACGATACATTTATATCATGTGTAAAACAAACATCTGAAACATAAGTGATGCATTTTTCCGCTGCTTACACCAATAAAAATTGTTAATCTGAATATCACGGCTTATGCACACAATAAAAACGATTGATGCATAGATATTTCTGGTCAAGTGAATCGAGAATGAATCACAATGCTCAATAACTTCTTCAAGCTATAGTGGTGTTATTTTTAGTCCTGCCATTTAGATTTATTTGAATTTGAGTTTGTTGCTGCTAGGGGCCGAGTTTGTCAGGGCCGAAAGGTACTGATTTATTATTGACATAAGCGGTCACTACCCTTCTTTTGTAAACAACTAACAACAATGGGTGCTGAAGCAGAAATTGAATGTGCTTGATCGGTGTTTAAATCACTTGTATGGAAGCATTTTGGCTTTGGCAAGTCTGACAAGAGTAAAGTTATATGCCTCCATTGCAAATCTATCTTAACAACATTCTCAACAGTTTCCATTTTCACGCTTCCTGTAACTATCACGCTCACCTTTTACTCAAAAAACGATGAGCACCTAACACAATTGATTTTGCCACAGTTGTCAGTGTCTGCAGAATGGATAAACCAAGAACTAAAACGGGTTGTTTCATGTCAGCAAAATGAAGAAAAAAGTATTTGAATCAAGCCAAATAATTATATGCGAGGCAAGAATCCAAAATTACGCTTTCAAAAGATCGGACTGAAAGTCAAAGTGAATCACCTAACTACATAACCTAACAACGGAAATATGGACACAGATGCTACTACTAGCGCTCTATCTGGGAGACGTATCGTCGAGCTAAAACATGCTTTCAGATGCAGATGCTTTCAGTTTGGTCTAGTCCAAAATTATGTCACTTGGTAAAGACTTGCAGAAAACGAGGAGCTGTACATAACTCTTTCTCCGTTAACAGGATGTCCCTTAGCTTGATGAGTCTGCAGCAGACAACATTAGAAAACATTGATGTCAAAAGGAGAAATTGTCCTAACGATTGATTTCTCCTTTTCGCACAATGATTTCTGACCCATCAAAGAACTGTGATACATGAATACCAGGGTTTGGTGTAGCATCTGCAAACGTGTCAAATTTAGAAGAGTCTAAAATTAGTTGTTTGGAAATGGGTTAAATGCTAACATCAGTATTACATTCATATGCTATGAATTGGTTTATTATGACCAACAAACTTGTTTCTTATAGATATTGTTGTATTATTGAAAAAATTGGGATAATTTACTTCGTGTAATGTCTTTGTCTTTGACGAACCCTACATTTACTCATTAGTTAGTGCCCCACCCACATAAAATGTATTTTGTTAAAAAATAAGGCTGGTGACCTATTTGTTTTACGCCTGATTCTTTTAGTTTAGTACCTGAATATTGTTTATAGAAAAAATAAGAAAAATCTGAATGTTAGAACATTTAAAAAATTAACTTTAAAAGATACAATTTGTTTTTTTTTCGGTTTTTTCCAAAATAAAGGTGTTTTAGCCATAAGTTAAGGGTTTTTTCTTTTAAATATTGATACTCAGTATACTCTAAATTATTTTTTTCATTAAATTTGATGTTTCAACAATACAATGACATAAAATTTGCTTATAATTGTTGTCATTTAAAAAAAATATACATAGACTTAGTTTTCATAGGCAAAATTTCATCCTGAACTGTCGCAATGCAGGGTGTACTAAAAGAAATATTCATAGAATTTTCCCAAAGCTGGTGACCCCCTCTTTTTATCTCCTATATTTGTAGATCAGATAATAAACTATCACCAAACAAAGTTTCACGAAATTCTGAATGTTCTGAAAAAATGGTGAAACTGTAGCAATCGTCTTTAAAGTATGCTAGCATCACCACTAACATGGCGGTTCATTTAAAGAGGCATCACCCTCAATACAGTTTGGCCTCTAGTTTGTCAACGATCAGCTTGACCAAAGTTTCCTGCAAAGGCAACTTCAAGCAGCTCACAAAAATCTCTTCAAGAGTCATTATTTAAATCAAAACCAACACTTTTTTATTGAACAGGTAACTTTTATTTTTATCCATGGAAATAGTATTGTACAACAAAAATTATATTTACTTAATAATACAAAGCAAAGCTGTACAAATCAAATATCGTGAAACTATATCGTATTGCCTGTCTGGTATCGCGATAGTATTGCAGTACATTTTTTTTTGGCGATACCCAGCTCTATTACTCTTACCCAAAATTAAAAGTATTTTCAAATGACAAAATAAGTGTGACTTGAATATTGAAATTTGTTTTGGGAATGATAGAAACCATTGTGGGAAAAGGATAAAATGCTGGTTTCCATCATGTTTTCTTTTTCCCCATATGTTTTTTATCTTATCAGTTGCTTGAACCCTGTTGATTTTGAAAATAATCTGACAATCAATAAGAGAAAAGTAGCCATTTCAAGTTGAAAATTTGCATTTCTTGTTTACATGATAAAGTCTGCATTTGTGATCAGATTTTGTGAAACTTGCACAGTGTGTTTATATCATCATTAGCTTGAACCCTATCGATTTGGAAAATAATCTGACAATTAGTAAGGGAAAAGTAGCCATGTCAAGTTGAAAATTTACATTTCTTGTTTATATGATAAAGGCCACATTCCACTTTGGCCTTGAACTGAACTAAACGAGGGGTCAGGAAGGCCCGTCCTGATCAATCGGCTGGTCATGCCGAGCCCTAGGGTGTTTCTCTGACTTTGTTTTCCTAAACACGTACATACACAAATACATAATAAAAGTCATTTCTCTTCTCTATCATCAGTTGCTGTATGTCAAAACCCTAGAAGGCGGTGGCTCATGGGCTAATCGGGTGAAAGAATGGTGTTTGGTTGACACTTGTAAATGCCCAAAGTCAGTCTATGCTTGGTGCGACATTCTGCGGGCCTACATTTGTCCAGTCTAGCCCTTTCACTTCGAGTATATCACCGATGTATCCTTGTCATGATCTGAGTTGGGTTTCCCCAGATCATGTCCCCTTGTTGGGCTCCGGGGCGGGTGGGGAACATCGGTGATGAACCCTATTAAACAAACATGGCAACCCAAAAGAAAGCCAAGCGTGTTCTTTCTGACTCTGATTCAGAGTCAGAAGTATCATTCAACACAAACACAACATTTGCTCGTTTTATTGTAATAGAGGCAGTTGACCCATCAAAACCCATCTCAAAACTTTCTCCATTTGTTATAGAGAAGACAGTCTCTTCCATTTTGGGCACACCAAAATCTGTCAAAAAACTGAAAAATGACACTCTGCTTATTGAATGTCATTCTCAACAGCAGGCCAAAAATCTCCTGGGACATAAAAGATTTTACAATTTGGACGTAAAAGTGTACCCACATAAAACTCTTAACACCAGCAAAGGAGTCATCAGGTGTAAGGAGCTATCCTACTGTGACTCGGTGGAAGAGATTAAAAGTAACCTCAAATCTCAGGCTGTGTCTGAGGTCAAACGGATCTCTGTTTTCAGAAATGGTATGCGTAGAGATACAAATACCTATATCCTTACCTTTTGTACACCGATTCTTCCTGCTTCCATCAAAATAGGATTTCAATCTGTGAAGGTCGACGTGTATGTGCCTAACCCTCTGCGCTGTTATAAATGCCAGAGGTATGGCCATCACGAAAGTAATTGCAAAAGCACACCTGTGTGTCCAAAATGTGCTTTTGAGGGCTCTGATCATGAACCTAATACTTGCAATAACCCTGTGCTCTGTTTTAATTGCAAGTGCCATCATCCAGTCTTTTCTAAAGACTGTTCAGTCTGGAAGGATGAAAAAGAAATCCTATCTATCAAATATAAAGAAAATATTACTTTTGTGGAAGCACGGAAGATAGTTGAAAAACGCAGAAATGACCAAACATTGTTGAATTGTTCAACATCCTATGCAAAAGTGTCATCTGCAACATCTGGAAAGGAACATTGCTCTACTTGTGAACTCTTGGCAAAGAAACTTCTTGAAAAGTTTCCAGAAATGGCCAATGAGTTGAAGAGCTTGGTCCCTGACATTCAACCTTCCGAACCTCCAAAGCCTCCTAAACAGACACAACCTACATCCAAACCCACCACTCCATCCACTGCCCTAAAAACACCATCTACCTCTTCTCAAAGTATTTCTTCAAAAACAGCTTCAAAGCCATCTACCTCTTTGCAAAACATCTCCTCACAAAAAGCTTCAAAGCCGTCTCCCCCTTCACAACAACCTCCAAAGAAACCCCAACCTCAACCTTCACAGTCTACGACTAAATCTCAGGTTTCATCTAAAGATAACAAATCTAATCATGCACCCCGATCTCCTAAAAGGTCTTCTTCCAAATCTAGACCACAACCCAGAGATACCCAAGGATCTTGTGAAATCACTGTCAAAGTAAATGATCCTGTCCCTACCTCCAACAGATTTTCGGAGCTAGAGGACATGGATGCAGATGCTGAAAATCTGGAAGGTGAGGCTTCAGATTCAGAAGCCTCTATTTGGTCCATTTCCAAAGATCCTTGGAACAAGGACGCTGACACTTGGCACGCGTCCAAACCCGAGACAACTGTAATGAAATCTTAACCAACCTATTTTAAAATGCATTGGTTTACGGCCTATTTTTGTACTTTAGCTTTTATACATTCCTCATGCACTATGGATACCATAATCCAGTGGAATTGTCGAGGTCTGAAGTCAAACTTTGACGAACTTTCCCTTTTAATCAATGATCACAAACCAGTTGCTGTTTGTCTGCAAGAAACCTTCCTTAAACGGGAGGATGATATCACTATCAAATATCATTCCATTTACAATAAGATTTTTACCGAAGGCGAAAAAGCCAGAGGTGGTGTTTCTATTATTGTTAACAACAACATTCCTCATAAAGTTATCTCTCTTAATACAAACTTGCAAGCTGTTGCCATCAGGTTATCTTTACACAGTGCTGTTACACTGTGTTCTTTATATCTTCCCCCGAGCACACCTATCAATGAGACCAATCTGAATGATCTCATTTCCCAATTGCCATCCCCCTATATTCTTGCTGGGGACTTTAATGGTCACAATGTTATGTGGGGTTGCGATGACACTAACCAGAGAGGTTTACAGTTGGAGAGCTTCATTTCGAACAACTCTTTGTCTTTCATGAATGATAACAAGTCCAAAACCTACTTGCATCCAGCAACTGGATCTTACTCTTCCATTGATCTAACCTTATGCAGCCCAGTCTTACTTCCCAATTTCACCTGGAAAGTGACTGAGGATTTGTGTGGAAGTGATCACTTCCCCATTATCTTTTCATCTACACAACCATCAAGCAATGTACGACCGCAGAAATGGAAGCTTTCCAAAGCCAATTGGAATAAATTTGAAACCCTCTGTGAACAGACCATTACACATGACAAATTTGGAGATTGCGATGATCCTGCAAAACCTTTTACTTCCCTATTAATTGATGCAGCTAAACAGTCCGTCCCTCAGACCTCGACAAATCCAAAACGTCCTGACAAGCCTTGGTATAATGATGATTGTAAACAGGCTGTCAGAGACAGAAAACAAGCCCTTAGAAAGTTTAACCTCAGGCCTACCAAAGAAAATCATAACTTATTCCGTATTTCCAGAGCAAAGGCTCGACGAACCATTAGAGAAAGTAAGCGCAAGGCTTGGAGACAATATGTCTCTTAATTAAATAGTAGAACTACTACTAAAAAAACCTGGGACATGATCAGAAAGCCCCCTCTTAGTCACCTTGAAGTTAACAATACTTCGTTGGAATCACCCCAAAATATAGCTGATGCTCTCGCCAACACCTTTTGCAAAAAGTCTTCCTCTGCAAACTATTCTGAAAAGTTTCAGAGGAATAAAGCCAGAGAAGAAAAGAAAAAACTTAATTTCAATTCTTCTAATTCAGAGCATTATAATAAACTCTTCACCTTTAAAGAATTAAAATCTGCTCTGAATAAAGCTCACGATTCTTCTCCTGGCCCAGATAAAGTTCATTACCAGTTTTTAAAACACTTACCTTTTACTTCTCTCTCAGTTTTACTTGATATTTTCAATGATATCTGGCAGTCAGGTGTTTTTCCTTCATCCTGGCGAGAAGCACTAGTCATTCCTATCCCAAAACCTGGCAAGGATACTAGTGACCCAGCTAACTATCGGCCAATAGCTCTTACAAGTTGTCTCTGCAAGACCTTAGAACGTATGGTCAACAACAGGCTTGTTTGGTTTTTAGAGAAAAACAACCTCATCGTTGATGTACAGAGTGGATTTCGACGCCAACGTGGCACCATAGATCATCTTGTCCGCTTTGAAACCTTTGTCAGAGAAGCCTTTATTAATAGACAGCATGTAGTATCTGTCTTTTTCGACCTTGAAAGTGCTTACGATACGACTTGGAAATACGGAATTCTTAAAGACTTGCATGACTTTGGTCTTCGAGGCCGTCTTCCTCTTTTTATTTCAGCCTTCTTGGATGAACGTCTTTTCCGCGTCCGAGTTGGTAATACTGTCTCGGGAGCCCGTGAACAGGAGATGGGTGTACCCCAAGGATGTATTCTCTCTGTTACACTTTTCAGTGTGAAAATAAACAGTATAGTTAAAGCTATCTGTCCTGGTGTAGACTGTTCCCTTTATGTTGATGACTTCGTTATATGCTTCAGATCTCGAAATATGAATATTATTGAGAGACAACTTCAACAGTGTCTCAATAAGCTCCAAACGTGGTCTGATGAAAATGGCTTCAAATTTTCAAAGTCCAAAACTAAGTGCATGCACCTCTGTTATCTACGAGGTGTTCATCCAGACCCTGAACTGTATTTGGACAAAACTAAAATTGAAGTCGTTTCTGAGTTTAAATTTCTTGGAGTTATCTTTGACAGAAAGCTTTCCTTCCTTCCTCACATCACTGCACTTAAAAAGAAGTGCAAGAAGGCTCTTAATCTTCTTAAGGTTGTGGCCCATTCTGAATGGGGAGCAGACCGTAAAGTCCTCTTGCGGCTTTATCGGTCTTTAGTTCGCTCCAAGTTAGACTATGGATCTATTGTATACGGATCTGCCCGTAAATCTTACCTGAAAATTCTCGATTCTATACACCACGAAGGTCTGCGTCTTGTACTTGGAGCTTTCAGAACTTCTCCCGTCAATAGTCTCTATGTTGAGGCTAATGAACCTTCTCTTTCTTACAGGAGGGAAAAACTCTCGCTTCAATATCTTTTAAAACTGAAGTCCAATCGTTTTAATCCAACTCATAATGTTGTTTTTAAACCTCAATATAAATGTCTTTTTGAAAGGAAACCAAATGTTATTCCTCCATTTGGTATCCGCATGGAGCCCATTGTAGATAACCTTGGCATAGACACTGAGTCTATTGCCGACTATAAAATCTCTGAAATCCCTCCATGGACACTAAACAGTGCAGAATTCAGATTTGACCTTGCATCTGACAAAAAGTCTGTCACGGATAGAACTGTGTTTCATGCTAGATACAACGAGATAAAGGAGCATTATTTTTCCTTCAAACCCATCTATACAGATGGATCTAAAGAGGGAAATTCTGTAGCAGCTGCCGCTGTTTATGGACAAAGGAGCCTAAAGTGTCGCCTTCCAAACAACTCCTCTATCCTCTCTGCTGAAATTAAAGCAATTGATCTTGCCCTTAATCTAGCTGAACGTTCTAATTGCAACCGTTTCATTATCTTCTCGGACTCTTTGTCAACATTACAAGCCCTTTCAAATCAATGCCTTGAGAATCCCTTAATCTGTAGTTTACTCGAAAGGATCTCACAAATTTCTTCTATGAATAGATTGGTGTTCTGCTGGCTTCCAAGTCATGTAGGCATCAAAGGCAATGAAAATGCCGATAGGTCTGCCAAATCTGCACTTAACCTTCCCATTTCAGATTTTAAAGTTCCACACACTGATTTTAAATCCTCCGTTTTAACACATATCCAATCTTCTTGGCAATCCCAGTGGGATGCTGATGTTTTCAATAAACTGCATTCAGTTAAACCGTCCCTTGGCGAATGGTACCCCGTTTACAGGTCTGTTCGTCGAGAAGAAGTGATAATTGCACGACTTCGAATTGGCCATTCACGCATCACACATTCCTGGCTCTTGACCAGAGACGATGCCCCTGAATGTATTCCATGCAATGCATCCTTTTCTATAAAACATATCCTACTAGATTGCATGGACTTTCAGCCAGTTCGTTCAAAATATTTCAACGTCGATAGTTTAAAGAATCTTTTTGATTCTGTCAGCGTTGAATCTATTATCGCTTTCATAAAAGAGATTGGCATTTACAATAAACTGTGATATTTACTGTTGAGTCTCTTACCCATCCTTTTACATTCTTTATACGCCTTTATATTAGATATCTTGTCAGCTGATTCATAGTCTTACCTTTTTTAATCTAAAACTTTTGAGTTTCTACCACTGCTTTTATATTCAGTTTACATCTCCTTAATGGGAGGATTAGCCCCCTTTGGGGCATCTTATCTCATTGGAGACAGGACCTCTTTAATGGGAGTATACTGATCCCATTGGAGGCTCCAATCTTTACCAGTTTTAACACTCATTTCCAAGGAAAAGAAATATTCTTAGTCTTACCCTTTAATCTAAAACCTTTGAGTAGGCAGGGAATGCCCAGCCACTCAATATCATATTTTATGCACATTATAAATGACACATATTTCTTCTTCATTTAAAAACTTCTCACTATCAATCCAACATTTAGTTCAAAACTTTTTATCACATTCTTAACTCTGTCATTTAAACCTTTTGAGTTGATAGGGATTGCCCTGTCACTCAATAATGTCCTTTATACTTATTAAGATCACACATAATTCTTCTTAATTCAACTCGTTTACTATTATAAATGTATTCAAACCTTTTTCAGTTTAAAATCCCACTTTTACTATCTTTTAATACATATGTGCGCGCTAAATGACCAAAGCTGTCGATGCGCCATAAAACAACATTCATTCATTCATTCATTCAAAGGCCACAATTGTGGTCGGATTTTGATGAAACATGCACAGTTGCTTTATATTAACGAGCGACAGTGAGTTACGAGCAAAGCCTGTAACAAGCGAAGCTCGTTTTGCGGTAACACCGTTCTAGATTCTAAAAGATGAAATTCCGACTTCGTTCTGGGTTTTAGTCTAAATCTAAATAGGGATGACTGAAAATTGAGTGTCTTCCGGTCAGTCGCACAGCATCACACGTATGACAATCTTTCGCACAAGTACCTGATTGGTCAAAAATAACAATAATCGTCTACCGATCGGATGATTAATTAAAAATCATTATCAGTTTAATGTGTACAGATTATCTAATTTCTTACCTACTTTCAGAGAATTAAGCGTCTTTTTGTGTATAATCGTAGGCAATGATTCATGCCAGCAAATAATGACGTCATTAATCATATATTATTCTTACGTCATGCATGAGCCGTTTTTTTGCGGAAAACATTGTGTCAAAGAAATCATGACTAAACTAGTTTTTTGGCTGTTTCAAAATACCATTTACAGAGAAAGCCGGATTTATGATCTGTAAACAGGGGGCTTAATGCATAAAGTCGAAAATAAACATTGCTTGTTAATGTGATTAAGTCCACATTTTTTATTCATTTCTTTGAAACTTGCACAGATCATTTGTATTATTAAGGGATTGGACCCTAATCGTTCTATCACGTTTTTCTACCTTGTTGAAGACAGAAATCATCAATTGAACAACAGTTTATTTGCCGTCTGCAAATGCTTTCAGTTTGGTTGAGGCCAAAATTTTGTCATTTAGTAAAGAGTTAAGAAATATGTTTGAATCATACTCTGTGAAAAGTTTGTTAAATACATCTGCAAAAAGTATCACCCTTGTTGGCTTGTGTTGTCAGCACAGGCTGACATGGGTCAAGAGTTTTTGTTATAAAGTAATTTTTTATGCATGCCAAAGGACCATTCTACCTCATGCTTCAACCTGTATTTAAGCAAAATGTTATCATATTATGTGAAGACTTACTTAGTATATTGCATACACAGATGCATTAACCCTTTATCCCGCAATCCAGAGTTTTTATGACCGCTAGGAAAAGGACTTTTGAAAACATTGTGGGAAACGGTGAAAATGATGGTAACAAGCTTTTTCTCCTTTTCCCACAATGTTTTCTACCCTATCAAAGACAAGTTCCCTCATTTGAGCCACACTTAATTGGTCATCTTCAAATGCAAACAATTTGGTCGAGAACAAAATATTATCGTTTCGAAAAGAGTTACGTAGTATAATGCATTATTAAGCTGCATCAAACCCTTTTTTCCCACAGCATTGTTCATGTGAGTTGATTTCCTCCCTCTCTGCCTATGAAGGTGTCTTTACAATTGATTTCATTCTCTTTTTACAGCATTTTATACCAATTGAAGCCAGAGAGATGGAAGACAGTGTCACATACAGTATTCCAGGATCAGCTTTTTCCAAGTATCGTTTACTTGCAGAGTAGTTGACCCTTTAGCAAACCAAGTTGTAAGGGCCGTAGAAAAGAAAGCTTTGGAAAACATCGTGAGAAAAGGAGAAAATGCTGGTTGCCAGCATTGTTTCCTTTTCCGACAGTGTTTTCTATCCTTTCATTGATAAATTATATTATTTGAACCACATTTAATTTTTTGTCTGAAATTTCTCTGAATATTGACCTGTCTAAACTTTTGTTGTTTGGTAAAAAGTTAAAGATAGATCTTTACAGCCATTGAGAAATAAGATTGCTAAAACTTTATAGTTTGTAGAATTGTTCAGATGTTAGTCAGCTGTGTAAACACAGATAAATAATTGATAAATATGGTGTGAGTGAAAAAGAAAGAAAAGGGATTTGTCTTTGACTTCAAACCTGAAAGGACAACAGTGCTTCCATTGATGGCCCCCAAGAGAATGAAATACATTTTATATCAGTGGCAATCTGTTCTACCTTTCAGTCATCAAGAGGAAAATTTTTCAAGAAAATAAAAGAATGATTAAAGTGTCATAAAACAAAGATTAAATGGGTAAAAAACTGGCTGAAAAGGAGTAAAGATGTATCTTTAACAGGTTACAATTAGAATTATAATCATAATTATAAATACAGAGCATTATGTTCAAAATGGTATCCTATACCAAACAATCCCAGGCCTGGTTTCATGACTAAACTGAAGTCTCTTATTTTGCTGAAGTCAACAAACGGACTTAACATGAGTTTGTTAATTGAGATGCAGGTTACTGACATTATTATCAGACTTAAGTAAGTTGTCAAGTTGTCAACTTGGCAAAATAATGGACTTAAGTCGGAAAAAGGCTTTTGAAAACATTGTGGGAAAAAGATAAAATGCTGGTAGCCAGCATTGGTCCTTTTCCCAGATTTTTTTTTTTTTTATCCTATCACAGACAAATCTAACTATATTTCATTAGTCATCTGCATATGCTTTCATTTAGGACCAGTCTAAAATTTTGTCAATTGGTAAAGAGTTTAACACAGCTGCAAGCTTGTTCAATTTAACTCTTTACCACACAATCCTGAGTTTTAACGACCCTGAAAGAGAAGGCTTGTGAAAACATTGTGGGAAAAGGAGAATATGCTTTAACCAGCATTTTCTCCTTTTCCCACAATGTTTTCAACACTATCAAAGACAATCATCATCATATAAGCTACATTTAATTTGTCGTCTAAATGCTTTCAATTTAGTCAAGTCCACAATTTTGTCGTTTGGTAAAGAGTTAAGTAGTAGAGGTAACATAGGATGTTGCAAAAATTTTCATCATCTGTAATGATAAAAGCAGCCTCAAGATTTTGTTTTTATTTGAAGGTCTACCTTTTTTTTTTATAAACCACAGATACTTCATTGGCAAGCTACTCGCGAAATTCTGAGGACTTCAAAGGTTACTACTATTTCATAGCCTTGTCCAATTTTTATGAAAAAGTTTTGGATAGGCAGTCTTCTGACTAAATTTTAAAGTTGTGTTTAAAGTAGTATAGACCTAGATGAATGCTGAGTTTTGCAATAAATACCTGTATTATTGTTTAGGTTAATGAAGTTTCTGGAATAGATAAGTGTACACAATCATGTCATGTCTGTGTATTATGTGTGTAAATTTAAAAACCTAACAATGACCTTGCATATCAACATGGCCTTATACATGGAGTTTCAAATTGGTATTTTATTTGTGCAGATATCATTGTCAAGTTTTTCCTCAAACAAAATATCATTCTGTAGTGTAATATATGTAACTGTAATTACAATACAGTGGTTAAATGATTACTTTGTGAGAGGTTTTAGGCAGAAGGTCTTAAAACAAGCCATAATAAAATATGGTTAATCCTTTTTTTTTTCTATCAACAATTGCTTATATCAAAAAATTGTAGATCTATGTTGCAAGACAAGAAATAGTATTGTCTGCTGCATATGATAAAGATCAACTTTCTGACATCTTTTGTCTTTTTTCCCCTGTGTCAACTGTGAATGAAATGATTACCCAAAGGACAATTCATTTTCATAGAGGCAAAAATAGAGCTAGACCTTAATGGAAATTTGATACAAATCTGTTGATGAAATACCTTTTTGATAAGAAACATATATGGCCATGGAAACAGGAGGTTACTACATCTGGTATGTGTACAGAGCTATATGTATAGGATAGTACATTGTGTAGTATAGAGGATGAAATCAATTTTCTATTTATATGTCATGTAAACTATACAAGTATAATGTTACTATTGATAATTGTTTATGGTCATACTGTTGGCATTACTTTTGTTGTATAGATGTAGCAAGTGAAACACGGATTATTGAAAAAGTACCCTATAAAAATTTGTAACCTAATAATTTATTTGCCACATGGCTTTTTTGGCTTGCATTACATGGGTTGGGAGTTGAAGATCTTTTATGAGGTTCTATTAAGAGGTCAGGTAGATAATCACTAATTTGCAACTGAGACCTGCTTTCACTCAAACAATATTTTAATCTGTTTACCAAACAATCCACTAGTTTTCATGACCATGAGGAGAAATGCTTTTGAAAACATTGTGTGGAAAAGGAGAAAATGCTGGTGACCAGCATTTCCTCCTTTTCACTCAATGTTTTCTCTTCTTTCACAGAAAATCCAATCTTTGAAGCCATCATATTTTTTTTGTCTGCAAATGCATTTATTTGGGACAGGAATAAAGTTTTACTATTTACCAAACAATTTTGTATTGTTATGACCATGAGAAAGAAGACTTTGGAAACTTTTGGAAGTGGGGGGAGTGCTGGTAACCACTTTTCAGCACTGTCAAGGACATCTTCAGCATTTTAGCTTCATCAGTTTTTTTTCCTCTATTTAATTCGTTCTTTTGATACAGGTCAAGCCCTGGTAGCTCAGTGGGTAGCGTACAGGACTTGGGAACAGGGGGGTTGATGCTTTGATCCCTGGCTCAGTCAGTTTTTTTCCGAGGATTGATGATAGTCATCTTGACAGAATTCGTTCCTCTCTCACTGCTGGCCATTGTTTTGACGATGGTAATGTGGGAAAGCAGCCAGTGGCTTGGAAGGAATATTGTGCGGAGTACTTATTAAAAAAGAAATTCCAGGAAAGTATAGATAGGTGAACTGGCCGCCACAATATAACTGAAATAATGTCCAAAATGGCATTAAACGCCATACAATCAATCAATTTTTCGATGCAGACGATTAAAAATGTCTGTTAGAGACAAAGATCTTTATTAAAGAACAAAATTTTCTGCTTGACACAACTGAAAGCAGTTGCACATGACAAATCAAATGTAGCTCAAAAACTGATGTCTGTCTTTGAAATGGTTGAAAGCAATTGCTTTTTGCCAGCACCTTCTCCTCTTCCCATTTTACTAAAAAGTTGGTTGTTTGAAGTTAGTAAAAAAACAGGATTTTTGGTCAAAGATTAACTCTTTACAAAACAACAAAATTTTTTACTTTTCCAATTTAAAAGCATATGCAGACCGCAAATTACGTTTGTGGAAAATGTTGGAATTTGTATTTGAAAATGCAGAAAACATGTGGGAAATAACAAAAGTCTAGTTATCACCATTAGTTCTTTTTTTTAACCCTTTACCAAATGACAAAATTTTTGACTAGTCCAAATTCAAGGCATCTGCAGATGATAATTTAAATGTGGCTGAAATGATGGAATTTGTTTGATTGGGAAAAAAACATAGTTGGAAATGGAGAAAATGCTGATTACCAACATTTTGTCCTTTTCCCACTATGTTTTTGAAAGCCCTCTTTGTTGGGGTCATTAAAATTGGGATTGTGTGGTAAAGAGTGAATGTTTAAAGACCATCTATTTAGGGTCATTAAAACACTGGATTGTGTGGGAAAAAAGAAATAAAGATGCAAGAATAAACAAAAAGTCATTTTTTTTGTACATGTGTATATATGTTTCATGATTATATAGTGTCGTGAAAATGAACAAGTTGTGTTTGTGAATGAACTGAAACATTGCTTTGTGATACGTTGACCATGTTTCATTCCTTGTTCATTATATCATGTTATGAGTGGTTTATCACTGCTGTCATACTGTTATGAAAATGTTGAGTTTGAAATGTTTGTTTTAAGACACCCTATTACCTCATTATTTACTTCATGGGATGGTTACTCATCTCTTTTTAGAGCAGACACACTTGTCACAATTCGGCTGATTCTGTAACTACATCTAATCTTGTCAGTATGAAGGATCCATTTGAAGTAATGTCAGTCACATGATCTTAAACATGGCAGCACCCATGTAAATCGACCAGCAATAACGTCAACAACCACGATGAAGTTATTCACATCTGTCAACCTGTAGATGAAATCTGCCAACTGAATTTTTAGACCATGATCAAATGTACAAACTGTATGACAACAGAAATGTATTTAGAAAGATGTCATTAGAAAATTATGACTTATGTTTTCTTTTTTTAAGTGGAGCCTTACAACTTTTAAGAACAATAAAGCGGTTCTATTTCCAAAGAAGAAATGTACCGTGTGGATATATATCACCCATTGTAATACAGCCAAGGGATTTGATCAATGGATCACCAGAGGGTTGCAGAATACAGGAGACAGTTTGGCCAAACAATCCTGTGTTTAAACAAAGTCAAGGAAAAAGGCTTCTGAAAACACTGTCTTCTTTTCCTATAATGTTTTCTGCCCTTCCATCAGGGTTTCAGCTTTATTGAATTTGTGATCTGCATATTTATGCTTTCAGTTTGGACAACGCTAATTTTTTTTGTGTGTTAACCTTATACCACACAATCCGGACTTTTAATGACCTTGAGGAAGAAGTCATTTGAAAAAATAGTGGGAAAAGGAGAAAATGCTGGTAACCAGCATTTTCTCCTTTTCACATGTTTTCCAATCTGATAAAGATAAATTCCATCATTTGAGTCACATACAAGGGTCATTTCAAAAAAAGTGAGAGTTGGCGATTGTTGTGAAAACTACAGTTATTACTTACAATTTCTAGTCACATTTCCTCAACGTAATTTCCCACCGATGGTATGGTGGACTCCCATCTCATTGGTAACTCTCGAATACCCGTTGCTAGGCAACGGAGGTTGATGCCTCTTACCTCCCCGTTCATGGCAGCATACAGTTCATGCAAATCATCATAACGTATTCCACGTAATGGTTCTTTGATTTTCGGAAACTGATTGTAGTCACAGGGACTTAAGTCCAGCGAATAGGGAGGGTGCTGGAGAACTTCCCAGTTGTATTCCGTAAATACGGCCCTCACATTACCGGCTTTATGGCATGTTGTGTTGTCCTGCAGAATGAGCAGCTTTGCTTCTAACAGTTCTGGTCACTTGCAGCGTATAGCTGGACGTCGAGTGTGTCGCAAAAAGTACTCATAGTATTCTTTATTAACTGTCTGTCCTTGTGGAACCCCATCTGAGGTAAGAACTCCACTGATATCATACGCAAATATCATCAACATTTTTGGGTTGTTCAGACTTTGGCGAAATTTCACAGGTTACAGGGAGTTTGGAGTGTGCCATTCACTACTTTGACAAGCCGAGCCCGGGTAGCTTAGTCGGTAGCGTACAGGACTTGAGAACGGGGGGTCGTGGGTTCGATCCCCAGCTCGGCCGATTTCTTTCGGAGGATTGATGATGGTCATTGCGACAGGATTCATTCCTCTCTCACCGCTGATCATTGTTTCGACGATGGTTATGTGGGAAAGCAGCCAGTGGCTTGGAAAGAATATTGTGCGGAGCACTGGTAAAAGAAACTCCAGGAAAGCATGGGTAGGTGCACTGGCTGCCGCGATATAACTGAAATAATTTTGAAAACGGTGTTAAACACCATACAATGACAATGACTACTTTGACGTTTTAATTCAGGTTCAAAAGACCTAATCCATGTTTCGTCGATCGACACAACACGTTTGAGCATGATTTCTCCTTCGTCCGTGTACCTGGCTAGTAATTCTTTACTAATTATTACCCGCCGTTGTTTCTCAGATTCCGATAGAAAATGAGGTACCCATCGCACGGCGATCTTTCTCATATTCAAACTCTTCATCAAAATTCTATAAACTGATGCACCACTTAGTCCAACTTCGTAAGCAATCTCATCACAAGTTATTCGTCGATCAGTTTTCAAAATTTGTGCCACTTTCTCGGTGTTTATTCCATCAGTTGCTGATCTAGGCCTGCCAGAATTATGCTTGAGCGAAAGTTCGGATCTTTCAGATTTGAATTTCTGCACCCACCTGCAAACTGCACTAAATCCAAAAGAACAATTTGGATCAACATCTTGCAAAGCAGGCAAAATTTCTGACGTGCTCTTTCCCCGCAAACTTTCAATCTTAATATACGCCAATATTTCTTCCCGTTGAAGCATGAATGTGACGTCCGCCATGACTTGTTTTGAAATGACATCACAAAATATTACGTCACGTTGTGACGTCATATTTTATATGCACGGGAGCGGGAAAGTTTGCAAAGTTTTATACATGTACATCCACTAAGTCCGAAGATATTGACCAACTCTCACTTTTTTTGAAATGACCCTCGTAATATATTGTTGTTTGTAAATGCTTTCATTTTGGAAAAATCTATATTTAACTTGTGTGGTAAAGTGTTAAAGAGAGGTATTTGTTACAGATATATTCTTGAAAAATTTGGTACTAAATAAGGAATATGCTGAAATTTGCAAATACTCCATTTTCATTTAATTGCATTTTTTGTTTTATTACACATTCTCTGTTTATTTACAGATGTTATGTTTGAAAACAGAACGTTTGCAGACTCATTAAATCCAGGTCAAATAATGCAAAGTTGAAAATATTCTTGGAAAAGCTTTTTAACTCTTTACCAAATGACAAAATTTTAGACTAGTCCAAATTGGAAGCATTTGCAGACGACAAAACTAATGTAACTCAGAAATTGAAGTTTGTTTTGGAAAGGGTAGAAAACATTGTGGGAAAAGGAGAAAATGCTGGTTACCAGCATTTTTTTCTTTTCCCACAATGTTTTCAGAAGGCTTCTTTCTCAGGGTCGTGAAAACCCAGGATTGTTTGGTAAAGGGTTAAAGGAGAAAGGGTTTGCTGGTCACCAGCACTTTCTCTTTGTCCCTCAATGTTTTCAACTAATTTGGGTTTTTGTATTTCTTCTTTTGAAAGTTTTTGGAACAGTGTTGGAGAGGGAGCGTTTGCTTGTAACAAACTATTGCTCCTTTTTCCACAGTATTAACATAAGAACATTTTATAATTGAAATATAACGTTTCAGCCAGAAACAAAAAAACCCCCAAAGAGTCCAATTTTCAGACTCCATATACCAGGATATCCCAACTCAGCAGAAAGTGCAGATCTAGATTAGCCTCTAGGTTCTATGCAACATAATCCTGATCTTCACTGTCTGCAGGAAAAAAAAACCTGGTTGTGATAGGCGCTGGAAGCTCACAGGGGTTAGAGGGTTTTTTGTCTTGTAATTTGTAGAGAATTTTACCTGAAAGCTATAGCATGTTTTGCAAGAGAAAAAAACGTGTTTATAAACAGTGGAAGTCTCACTTAACACTGCTTTAACAAAACAGGTAAACAAACATTTTTTTTTGTATGTTTTGAAGTTAAGAGAATGAATTTGATACACAAGGCTTTTCTGTTTTTGGATGGAGGAAAAACAAGCATTGCATCATTTTAACCCTTTACCACACAATCCCAACTTTTATCAACCCTGAGAAAGAAAGCTTTTGAAAACATGGTGCGAAAGAGAGAAAATGCTGGTTTCCTTTTCCCACCATGTTTTTAAATTTCCAAAAACAAATTTCAATTTTTGACTGGCATTTATTTCATTGTCTGCAAATACTTTCAATATGGACTGGTGTGACCCTAAAATTTTGTTGTTTGATAAAGAGTTAATTTGACTAGTTATAGTAAAAGTGGGTTTTCAAATATTTTAATAAATATTACCATATTTTGAAAGCTCTGGAGTTGAAGGCTGTTTGAAAACATCATGGGGAAAGGAGGAAATGCTGGTGACAGGCACTTTCTCCATTTCTCACCGTGTTTTCAAAAGCCATCTTCCTCAGAGTTGTTAAAATAATTATTGTTTATTAAAGGGTTTCAGACCTTGTTCAAGGTTTTAATTGCATTGTTTGGTAAAGGGTTAATATATGTTACACTGTGTTTAAAAGTTGTATAATTTTGTACTGTTAATTTTACTCAGGGCTGATTGGTGGTTTGACTGTTGTCCATAATCATGTTGATTCTGATTGAGCTTGTTACCTTATTCTAATAACTCTTGTAAGAATCCAGGTGACCATGTTTTTCATTTCTATACCAAACAAACACAGGTATTAAAAAGCTGAGAAAGAACAGGGCGGGCCAATAAAATGTTACCACTTTTTGATCGTACACAAGTTTATTGAAATGAGAACTTGTTCGAAAAAATTATTTACAGACTTGTCACAGAAGCATCAATTAACATTTGATACCAAAGGTTTTTCTCTTTGTCTCTTGTTTTCCGCACAGTTCATTAATAGATGTCTTTGAAAGGGTAGAAAGCATTGTTTACAACAGCCTTCTTTTTCAGAGTTGTTAATACTGATGATTGTTTGGTTTAAAGGTTTAAGGCTTTACCGAAAAATCTGATTTTTCCTCTTTTTCTACAATGTTTTCTACCCTTTCAACGACAAGTCCTATTGTTTTAGCCAATTTTCATGCCAGAGGGACAAGTCTAAATGCTGTTGTTTGGTAAAGGGTTGAAACACTGTTGCAGAAGAAATAAAATTGCTTCACAATTTGACTACCAGTTTCTCCTTTTGCAGCAATTTTTTCCATATCTTCAGTGTATATTTTTTGTAACGTATTCATATTTATTTTTCACATTTTATAAGACAGTTGTGCTTTCATTATGTATTTTCAATCAACATCTAAGAAGGCCATTAGTACAGGTAAATATATGGAGGATATTTGTTGTTTTCGGTGAAAGATCGAAATTTATTCCATCTAGTGAACATCGTCGGTAATATTTTCACGAGTGGCAGTGCCACTCATGAAAATATTTCCAATGATGTTCACGAGATGAAATAAATTTCGATCTTTCACCGAAAACAAATATCCTATTTATTTCATGCTTCATCCCTTTTTTTCAGGGACTTGCATCAAAATCCAGTACTGTTGTTCTTGGTAATTCCCCGTGGCATACCCCCTCCGCATAGCAATATTACGTCAAGCACGAGAAATGTAAGATAAATTACGTCATATTCTCCATCTGGTTGTGAGGCACGTGCATTTTACGTAGGTAACTAGTGCGCGGGAACAACTGTTTCCGCCTTCAATAGAATAGTTAGAATATAAAAATCGGTATTTTCACTGGTCGTAACCATGAAATATTGAAAAATATTTCATCGATATTTCTCGATAACCTACCGGAAAGCATTAAATAAATAGTATCATTTTTTGTAACCATTTTTCTTAACACCTTCTGATGCATAACATGCTTCAGGCTTTTTGTATCTTTGTATTGGAGTTTAGCGCTGTTTTAAAAGCTCAGGTCATATCATTGTGGTCAGTGCACCTAAGCATGTGTTTCCTGGTTTTCTCACACCAGTACCGGCATAGCTTTCTTTCCAAGCCACTTACTACTTTTCTAACATGCATCAGAGGTGAGGGGCAAAAAATCGCCAGAAGGAAAGTTTGCCTGGGTTTGGCTTGTTTCATGCAGCTTTAACTTTTCCCAAACAATTGCAGACTTGAACAACCTTGAACGAGAAGGCTTTTGGAAACACAGTGGAAAAGGGTAATCAGCATTTTGTCAATTTCCCACAACGTTTTTTCCCTTTCAAAGACAAAAGCCATCTTTTTACTACATTTCACCGTTAACCAAACAGGCCAGGTTTTAACAACCCTGAGAAGGAAGGCTTTTTTAAAACATTGTTGGAAAAGGAGAAAATCCTGACAACCACATTTTTCTCACAACATTTTCAACAAGAGAAAACCCTCCATTTGAGCTTAATTATTTTTGTCGTCTCCAAATGCTTTCAATTTGAACCAGTGTAAAATTTTGCCATCTGGTAAAGGATTAATTTGTCACCTGCAAATGCTTTCAATTGGGTTGAGTCTAAAGTTTTGTTGTTTGGTAAGAAGTTATAGGAAGCAAGCCTTCTCTGTTAAGATGTTGAAACATGGGATTGTTTGGTAAAGGATTAAGCTGCTAAATCAAAGTTTCTTGCTAATGGTAAATCTGCAAAATGCCCTAATTCAAAATTTTTTTCGTCAGAAAAAACTTACTGTGTAATACACTGCAGGCGGGCCCCCGTAGCATATAGGAATTGAGACCAGAGGTTGGCTGGTTTGAATCCCTAGTTCAGCCAGTATTTTTAATTTCAAATCTCTGATGAAGGGCTAGGATGAATTATTTCAGTATTGTTAGTACACAGTTGTATTTCTCTCTTATGTAAATTATATTTAGTATATCATTATTGTGGGTGGAGAACAAAAGCACACTAGGACAATTGTCTCATGGGACAAAAGCCCCATGTTATTTAATAAAGTAATACATTATGAATAATTACTTCATATCAAATTTGCAAACTAAGTTTGGTTTAATTGATAGATTTTCTATGTTCTGTGGCCTACTTCATTTAATCTGACCCAGGTCAAAGTCATTTAATTAAAATTCTATTATTACCCTCAGCATGGCACGGGACTGCCTTAGGCATATGTCCCAAATGGTCATGGAAATATTTCGTATGGTAAAATTATGATTAAATTGCTTACCTGTACCTTCCCCTGTATATATAATCTCCGGAATAATAGTTGGAGTTCTATTTTTATGCCTACTTATATATATTCAGCATAAAGGTCAGGATCAGGTTAAATGATGTAGGCAATAACAACAGAGAAATTATTGTGACGTATGAGCTAATACTAGTATATATATTCTGATACTTTCCTTGTGTTTCGAAACAACCTGAGATATGAATTATAATTATTTGAAATATATATGAACACAGAAGATGAGCAAATGACTTCTTGTCTTTAATGTTTTCAAAAGAACTGACAGGTTTGTTAAGTAACAGGTTAAACCTTATTTTTGTTGATTAATTCTTTTTTGGGGTGTTTTCAAATGTGTGATCTTGTCAATCAGAGGTTAAAGACAATGAATAAACCATGCAAATCAAGTACTGCTATCTAATTACCTTTTAACATTTGGTGGTATTCTGTGACCCTGGATAGGATTGAAGTTTTAATCCTCAATATTTCATAAGCATATTAAAAGTTTGTTACTTTCCTTGTATAAACTATAGCCAAAAAGTAAGAAGATACACATGGTTTAATAGCAAGGGGCTTTTGTCAGTATTTCTGTTAAGTCCATGGGCTTTTTCTATGGTTTTTTTTCCTATGGGGCTTTTGTCCAAACTCTCATTATTATATATGTATTCATTTTGTTTTGAATAAGAAAACAACTTGCCTGTTAGTTGACAAAGTATTTACATGTTTCAGACTTATTCTATTTGTAGATTAGAAACTCTAGTAAGGGAAAAGAAAAAGTGCAGGTAACTAACGTTTTCTCCTTTTCCAGCAATATTTTGATAACAGATCTTTATTAGGGTCGTAGAACAAGGGATTGTTTGGTAAAGAGTTAACAGAACAGAACAGAACCCCTTACCAAACATCAAAATTTTGGACTTAACCAAATTTAATGTGGATCAAATGGAGGGACATGTCTATGAAAGGATAGCAAACACTGTAGGAAAAGGAGAAAATGCTGGTTCCCAGCATTTTCTTCTTTTCTCACAATGTTTTCAAAAGCTTCTTACATCAATGTTGTTAAAACTCAGGATTGTGTGGTAAAGGATAAACAAAGCAAGACTCTTTAGCACTTCATTGAATAAGGTGAAATTCCTGGTAACTAGCATTGTCTCTTACAGGAAAGAAAAATGAATAAAACAACATTTACTTTGTCGTCTTCTTATGCTATCCATATAGACATGTCTAAAGTTCGGTTACATGCATAGGAATAATGGCCAATTTTATGTGCATTTGTTTAATGCTTTGTTTTTCATGCCCCTGTTCAATGCTTGGAGAAATTCGATTTTCTGTTTATGTTTTTAACAGTAAAATATCATGATTCATAACATATACATGTATACGTACTATTATCATAACATAAAGCCTTGTCATATATTTATCATGAGTTTTTTTTCCCTTAGAATAAGTATCTTTTCTAAACCCTTCACCACACATCCCAAGTTTTAGGGAACCTGTGGAAAAAAGCTTTCAAAAACATGAGAAAGGAGAAAATGCTGGTAATCAGAAAACGATGGTTACTGGCATTGTCTCTTTTTCCCATGATGTTTTCAAAACCCTTCGTCCTCAGGATTGTTAAACTTGGGATTGTTGGTACTGAAGATCTAAAGGTTTTTTTCTCTCGGTGATCGGAAAGAAAGTATCAGGGAAAAAGTATCAGGAAAAAGTCTCAGTTTTTGCTAAGAAAAAGGTATCAGGAAAAAAGTATCAATTTCTGTCAGTCAAAGTTGTGATACTTTATCAATATTTATTTTAAATCATACAGTTGACTTTTCTGCAAATGGGAGTTTGGCACGTCCACCTTAGTAACATGGTATTTTGGTTGCTACGCCTGACAAACAAACCAGAAAATGGCGTGGAATTCATAGAGGAAGAGAGTTTATTTCCATTATATTCTAGGTGGTGTTTCGATTTAATTCAAGCACCCGAGTATTTTCCCCAATTTTCTTATCAGTATACCTCCATTTCTTTCAGGTATCAACAATCAAACATGAGTGTTTGGACATTTTTGCCCGATATCAGGACAGAAAAAAGTAAAACAAAACCATATACAAATACCATATCTTTTTTTAGAAAAGTCAGTATAACTTATCAACTTAATTTTTACATCATTTACCATATATACTTAATCTCTTTTGGCAACTGATACTTTTTTTCCTGATGCTTTTTTCCCTGATAGTTTTTTTTCCAATTCTTTTTTTCCTGATACTTTCTTTCCTAAATTCTTGCCCCAAAAAAGTTAATGACATGTCCAAAACAAATGGGATGCAGATTTTTCACCCTGTCGTAATCCTTAAAACACTTTGTTCAACTTTACTGTGTCTGCTTTTGCGGACTGTAGATGAGAATCAGACTGCATAAAATGTGCTGTCCGATCTTGGATCTACATTGTTAGAGAGATTTTCCAGTCAAAAATAGGTTCTGATGTTGCAGTAATAATTATTGTACTCTCATGAATGAAGATGCACAGTTGTTTATTCAGTGCCATAAAAGTCACCTCTTTACCAAATGATTAAATTTCAGACTGGCCTTGATTGAAAGCATTTGGAGACAATAATTGTGACTCAGATTATGGGATGTATCTGTGGAAGAAGCCTTTTGAAAACACTGTGGGAAAAGGAGAAAATGCTGGTAACCAGCATTTTCTCCTTTTCCAACAATATTTTCAAAAGCTTTCCTCCATCAGGGCCTTAACCCTTTATCAAAGGAAAAATTTTGAACTTGTCCAAATTGAAAGCATTTTCAGGGAACAAATTAAATGTAGCTTTAAAAGGAAAAATTGATTTAGAAAAGGTAGAAAACATTATGGGAAATGGAGAAAACGCTGGTTAACAGCACTTTCTCCGTTTCCCACAATGTTTTCAAAAGCCTTTTTCCATCAGGGTCTATAAAACATAGGACTGTGTGATAAAAGGTTAATGTCTCTAGCATTTTGATTATCCATCTATCAACACATGTTCATCCATTCATTTTCGTTTTGGTCAGCATAAGTTGAATGGTTAAACAAGGAGAAAATGTGTTCATGAAAGTTTGGATGGAAACAAAACTTGCACTGAAGGCAAGTTTTAACATCAGTTTTCCTTACGATCTCACAACAAGTATAATTATTCCAGTGTGTTTTTTTATAGGTCATGTGATGTCTATAGATCATGTGATGTCTACATTGTCTACTGTTGTTATGGTAACCGTAACCATGGTAACTTTTTCGGAACAGTATAGTGAATTATAAACTTGTCAACAGATAGATCACAGTTTGAGATATAATTACAGGATCTGACCATGAGTTGGCATTTGAGATCAGATTTTATTAAAGGTACATCTCTACAGTCAGGGAGGAAAAATGCAGTGTGTATAATGATTCAGATACTGGTCAGCTGTGTAAACATGAGTAAATAAATGATAAATATGGTTTACTGGATGATGAAACTAAAGGGATTTGTCCTCATTAAAAAACTGGAAAATGACAACAGCGATAGCTTGGAAGGCCTCCAAGGCATGAAATGCATTTTCTATCCATTGTAACCTGTGCACCCTTGCTGCCGTCAGGGGCAACATTTGGCATAAAGACACAGGAAGGATTATAGTTTCATAAAATAAGGATGAAATGGTTTAAAACTACCTGAAAACTTGCTGAAAACGAGTATTGGCGTATCTTTAAACAAGGCTAGAAAAAAATGTTAAAAGGCGAGCATTTGGCCAGCTTACTAACTTTCTGTTGACGAGTTTCATAAAATTTACCTCAAAAGCCAACGATTGTCAGATTCTTTTTATCACATTACTGCATTTCAAGAATTATGGTTTATGACATAGGCTTACACGTATATGTGTATTGAAATTTACTTGAAACATACTTGCTTCTTTGACAGCTGTGTGTACATCATGGACGAAAAACATTTACAAATAAATTACAGTACCAAACTTGCATTTATTGATTTTGTTTTGAATCTAGAGATGACAAAATGTGCAATTTTGTCTCGTTCATCATTTTTGACAACAGAGAAGTCTGGGTCGGCATTATTTTAGAACTAAGGCATATAATTACAGAGCTTTCACGAAATATGGCACTATTTTCTTAGTTCAAATGTGTGTTATGTAAGGACTTTGTAACGGCTGTATGACTCTTAATTAAAGGGTAGTAATGTGACGAAAGAGTAGTCGAACGACCCTGAAAAAGAAGCCTTTTGAAAACGTGGGAAAAGGAGAAAATGCTGGTAGCATTTTCTCCTTGTCCCACAATGTCTTCTACCCTATCAAAGAAAAGTAGCACCGATTAAGCCACCTTGAAATTGTCGTCTGCAAATGCTTTCGATTTTGACAAGGCTAAAATTTTGTCGTCTGGTTACCATCATTTTCTCCTTTACCCACATTGTTTTAAAAAGTCTCCTTTCTTCAGGTTCATTAAAACTCGAGATTGTTTGATAAAAGGTTAAGCATATCAGGGCTGAAATAGTGTCTAAATCTTAATATTTACACCCCTCACCTACGAAGTAAATGCGGGTATATTGGTTTCACCATCTCTGTTTGTCCATCCATCCACCTGTCTGTCAATCCTAATCTGTCCATGTTTTCATTTCCTTTCTAACCCAAAAGTGATTTGATCTAGGACCCTGTAACAATATACAAGTGTTGCTCATGACCCAAGGAGGTGCCCTATTGTTTTTGGGTCACATTGGTCAAAGGTCACAGGTGAACTTATTTTGAAAATAGTTCCTGTGCTCTAACTGAATAGCTGTTTTACGACCCTGAAACCTTATTAAAGTATTGCTCATGACCCATGACCGAAGGAGGTGCCCTGTTGTTTTTGGGTCTCTTTGCTGCTTCAGTGACAGGGTGCTGGTGGCGGGTTATTTGTCTGCTGTGTGACAGTTCTAGTTTTAATGGTTCAATTAGAGTAAGAATATCCCAACCTTCACTCCATTTGTAGTTGTTAGATATGTTGTAATAAGCTTGTCAAAAGAAGAAAGTTAGAATCTTGACTTAGCCTGATATCACATTCAGTTTGCAACAACTTTTTGTGACGTGATTTAGATTTGTTTGTTTATTTTATCATCAATCATTTACGAAACAATCCCATGTTTTATAGACCTTGAGTAAGAAGGCTCTAGAAAACTATGGGAAGAGAAAATGCTGGTTAGCAGCATTTTCTTCTTTTTACACAATGTTTTCTACCCATTCAAAGATAAAAATGATAAATTGAGAAATATTTGATTTGCTGACTGCAAATTATTTTAACTTGGACAAGTCAAAAATATTGTTTTGCATAGAGTTAATCTGATTTTTCAGAATGAAAAGTTCTTGTGGTTGAAATGTTTAAAATACCTTAAAGCCAGGAATGGGACACTCATGTGAAAATATATGGGGATAATATTTCCGAAATATACATATCTTTAAAAAAAATAAAGATAAGAAAGTTGGTCATTCCTCGGTTGTAGTTTAAACTCACTATCGTTCCTTGCCTTGTTCTAAATATTTGGCTGTTGTGGTGTCCATGGCTGTGAGGTAGAGCCTAGGCCTTTTAACCATAAGGTACCAAGTTCGATACCAGGGAGCAGGTGTCAACTTCGGGATTTTTCATTAGCCCACACATTCGGTGTGAGTACTGGTGCAGTTCCCAGGGTACAGAATCAAGAGAGATAAGTATAAGTTGTAAGAACTTGTTTCTCAATTGATGTAAAATAAATATGTTTAATTAGACTAAATATTTGGCTTGGTTTACGTATGGGTAAACTACCCGGTAGGTTATGAATATATAGTTGAAACACACTGCAGAATGATATGCTTTATTCTTTCTTTATGGCATGTACTATTGTTTTGAAATAAATGGTGATTTGTGTTTTATAAATATTCTTTTTTTTTTTGTTCAACAATAAAGTAAATGACTGATGAAAAAGCAGACTTACATATACATGACAAGTAGCTGGAACTGTATGTTATGTTAGTCTTTACTCAAGAGTCTTCCATGTTTAATTTTTTACCAGATGATGGAATTTTAGCCTCGTCCAAATTGAAAGCATTTGCAGACGACAATTTCAGTGTAGTTCAAATGGTGCTGTTTTTCTTTGATATAGTAGAAAACATCATGGAAAAGGAGAAAATGCTGGTAACCAGCATTTCTCCTTTTCCCACAATGTTTTCAAAAGACTTCTTTCTCAGGGTCATATAAACTTGGTATTTTGCGGTTAAGGGTTAACTCTTTATCAAACAACCCTGTATTTTAATGTCACAGAGAAAGAAACTTTTTGAAAACATTGTGGGAAAAGGATAAAATGCTGGTTACCAGCACTTTCTCCTCTTTGCACAATATTTTCACCCTTTCAGAGAACTCAAGTTCATTTGCACTACTTTCTTATTTGTCATCTACAGATGCTTTTGATTTTGAAAGCACCATGATACGACCTAAACTGTTTAAACGGCACAAAATAATCCAAACAAAGTTGATTTTGAAAAGTCTAAAACTTTGTTGTTTTGGAAAGGATTTAAAGATTTTGAGGAAGAAGACCTCTGAAACTTTGCGATAAAAGGATGGAATACTAGTACCATAACTAGCATTTTCTCCTTTTGCCTCTATGTTTTCAACCATTTCAGACAAATGTCATCATTTTAACCACATTTAATGGTTTGTCTGCAAATGCTGTCAACATGTACATGTATGTCCAACATTTGGTGAAAACAAGAGTTTTCAACGTGAAACAAAAATTTAAGACTCTTCCATATTGAAAGCATTTGAAGGCAACCATATAAGTTTTTTCTGAAATGATAGGATTTGTCTTTAGAAGGGTAGAAAACTTCTAGGAAAAGAAAATGTTGCTAACCACCAAACCAAAATGCTTGCAAAAGAAATCTTTGTCAGAGATGTAAAACTATGGATTATTTTGCAAAGGAATAAAAACCATTAATTTTAGTCTATTCATGTACAACACCTGTGATTTTGAGTACCAGTTTCTTGTATTTTGCAGAAATGGGTTTTTTGTATATCTGTTTTTATTTAATTAAGTAACTATTTTATGACATGATTGGGAAACTTTGGAGCCCTTTGGGTGACATGTATCACAAATTGTCTATGTTGCTATAGTGAAATACTAATTTGATAAAACAAAATATACTAAACAGAAAAAGAAACGCAGCGTAAACATTTTAGACTTTAAAATGATAGATTTTTGACTGTTTGATACAGGGTTTTTCTTTTTTTTTTATCAGTAGACATCAAACTGTGCAACAAATGGCCAAAATGCAATCACGATGTAACCACATACAGGAAGATTTTCTTGATTTAATCTTGTGCAATTCAGTAATTATTGCATGAAATATTTATCCTGCATTTCTTTTTCTGATTTTGACAGTAATTTGTTTTAAAGAAATATTACTTTGAGAAAATGAAATAATTCATTTTGGCAAAATGCTAATTCAATATATCAAAATACAAATTTGTTCTATCAAAATGTTATTTGAATTGAAATAGTTATGTTTTGAGCGCTCTATTTTTTTTTGCTTTCTGCAATGAGTAGTCTAAGTTGAACAGGGTATCATTTTATTTTCATCGACGTAGGATTTTCTGAAAACAAATTGATATATTAAATGAATTGTTTTTCCATTTTATGGAACTACTTTTATGATTTTTTTTTTTATCAAAAAAGTGTTTCGTTTTTTAGAAATAGGATTTCGTTTTTATAATTTAACATTTCATTCTATCGAGTTAGTATTTTGTTATACTGAAATAGATCTAAAAAATATGTGACACCTAACCCTTAGACTGCTTAGCCAATAAAATACATTATTTCATGCTTTTCAGTAGTTTATTAAGAAATAACAGTGGAATATTGTTTGATATTTCATTGTTACGACCAGTGAAAAATACCGACTTTATTGTATAACCCTTCAAATGAAGGTGGAAACAGTAGTTCCCGTGCACTAGTTACCTAGGTAATCAGCATGTGCCATTCAACCAGATTGAAATATGACGTAATTTACCCTTTATTTCTTGCGCTTTATGTAATATTGTAATGCGGTGTTATGCGGGGGTACGCCACAGGAAATTAAAGAAGACAGCTGTAATGTGTTTTGATGTAAGTCCCTAAAAAGGGAATTTTTTTTTTTTCGGTGAAAGATCGAAATCTATTTCATCAAGTGAACATCATTTGTAACATTTCCACGAGCAAGTAGACACTTGTGAAAAGACACTTGTGAAAATATTACTGATGATGTTCACTCAATGAAATAAATTTTGATCTTTCACTGAAAAAAAACGAATATCCTCTATCGGTAGAATTAGTTACTTTTTTCCAAACAATACCACGTTTTTATGACCTTGAGCAGGAAGCCTTTTGAAAATCTGAAATTTTGTGTTTAAATGAAGAGGTATGTTGATCAATTATGCTGTAAATTTATGTGAAGGTCTTTTTTTGGTAGATTTGGATGCATGTAAAATGCTGAGGTTAATTTGCTGATTTAACCCTGTCAGAAATTTTGGACTAGTCCAAATCCAAGCCATTTGCAGACAACAAACTGAATATGGCTAAAATATATCAAACTATTGTTTGAAAATGTGGAAAATATATTGATAAAATGAGAAAATACCAGTATTTTCTCCTTTTCCCATAATGTTACAAGGGGCATCATCCTCAGATCGTTAAAACTCAGGATTGTGAGGTAGAGGGTCAAGAGTCAACATAATGTAAAATTATTTTTACACCTGTGAATAATTATTGGTTACATTTTTTCTTCTGTTTTAATCTTAACATTCCTATGTAGTATTAATTCAAGTGATATATACAACTAGACTTATTATACTGCAAAGAAATTTCTCGTTATCTGATTGGATAATATGCCCCGAACATATATATCATGTCCACTGGCAAAACCCACGTGAAAGCAGTTTCCCTTTCGGGAGCCCCGTAGACATGACTACACTTTCAACACAACATCCAAATTGGCGGCGTCGATCAAGATTAACATCAAGATTATGCGCCACGCTGCACGTTTTAGCACGTATATCCAAGGTTTCAATGACGTCAGTTCCCAGTGACGTCAGTTTTCATTGAATTGGGGCACTAAGAAGGGTAATTCTACTTCGTCAGCGTACTCAATTTTTTAAACCAAAAAACCAGGTAAATTTCGCTTAACACACGTTGGAATGGTAAAACTTTGCAGTATAATAAATTCGTTGTACGGTCAGGTGGCAGGGGACTTGGAAACATGTGCACGGCTGTGGAGAATAATGTCGCCCCGAGCCGATGACCGAAACAAAATGTAGAGAAATCCAAACCAAGACAGTTGTGGACTACACTGTACATTATTAGTTGTACGGTCAGGTGGCAGGGGACTTGGAAACTTGTTCACGGCTGTGGAGAATAATGTCGCCCCGAGCCGGAGGTGGCGACATTATTCTCCACAGCCGTGAACAAGTTTCCAAGTCCCCTGCCACCTGACCGTACAACTAATAATGTACAGTGTAGTCCACAACTGTCTTGGTTTGGATTTCTCTACATTTTGTTTCGGTCATAGATAAATTTTTGAATACTTTGTGAATTATGCTAAAATGGGAATTATATAGAGACTTAAGATTTAAGATGTTTCCGTTTTTTATTTTTTTATGAAATTTATGTAGGAGTGTTTGAAAGTATTTAACCCTTTACTACACAATTCCGAGTTTTAACCATTCTTAGTTAAAAGGCATTTGAAAGCATTGCTTCAAAAAAAGAAAATACTGGTAACCAGCATTCCTCCTTTTCCAACAATTTTTCTACCCTTTCTGATACAAATCCGAACTTTTGAGTATCTTTTTATTTGCTGTCTTGAAATGCTTTGAATTTGGACCAGTCTGAAATTTTGTTGTATGGTAAAGAGTAAAACCCTTTGTCACACAACAAAATTTTGGACTTGTCCAAGCCGATTGTGGGAAAAGGAGGAATGCTGGTTATCAGAATTTTTCACTATTCCCACAATTTTACCAAAAGCCTTCTTCCGCAGGGTTACTAAAACTTGGAACTGTTTGGTAGAGGTTCTACCAAAGAATTCTGTGTTATAACATCCCATGAAAAGTGCTTCTGAAAAAAAGGTAAAAATGCTGGTTACCAGAATTTTCTCACACTGCTTTTTATCCTTCAAAAAAAAAAAAAAAAATCTCATCTATTTAATCACATTAAATTTGTCCTCTATCAAACCTTTGACTTTGGAGATTTCTAAACTCTGTAATTTGGGAAAGGGTTTAGAAATTTAGTTTTTCCTGGCAGCAATAAACAACAAGAAGGCCATGATGGCCCTGTATCGCTCCACTGGCTAATAAGTACAAACCATACATAACCAAACATTATAATTCTAGATCATATGGTTTCGAGCAAGAAGACTTATGACTATTTATAAGTTTTCTCTAAAACAGCCCATGTGAAAGTTGTGACCCTAAATTTGACCCCAGGGCCATAATTTGGACTATCTTGGTCGAGGCCCTCTAGATCAAGCTACATGCAAAATTTAGTAGCCTTAGACCTTATGGTTAGGAACTGGAAGATTTATGTATGTTTCACTATATAACCCCACATATAAATTGTAACTCCCAGCACAGGACCAATTTTGGCAGCAATAAATAACAAGAGGGCCATGATGGCCCTGTATCGCTCCACTTGCTAATAAGTACAAACCATACATACTAAACATTAC
Source organism: Hippopus hippopus (assembly GCA_946811185.2). Taxonomy (NCBI): domain Eukaryota; kingdom Metazoa; phylum Mollusca; class Bivalvia; order Cardiida; family Cardiidae; genus Hippopus; species Hippopus hippopus. The sequence continues at coordinate 4,416,633 of OX328108.1, read as the reverse complement.
AGTTCTAGGCCATATGGTTCCGAGCAAGAGGACTTATTCATAAGTTTTCTCTACAACAGCCCATGTGAAAGTTGTGACCCTAAATTTGACTCCAGGGCCATAATTTGGACTATCTTGGTAGAAGCCCACTAGATAAAGCTACATGCAAAATTTAGTAGCCTGAGACTTTATGGTTAGGAACTGGAAGATTAATGTAGGTTTCACCATATAAGTCCATGTAAAATTGTAACTACCCACACAGGGCCAATTTTGACCCTAGGGCTACAATTTGGAAAACATCAGCAGATGTCTATTAGATGAAGCTACATGCTGAATTTGGTAGCCTTAGGCCTCGTGGTTTAGAATCAGAAGATTTTAAAGTTTTCATGATATAAGTCTATGTAAAACTTCTGACCCCGGGACAGGATAAATTTTGAGGTCCATTCGATGAAGCTACATGTCAAATTTGGTAGCCTTGGAACTCATGGTTTAGAATCATAAGATTTTCAATTTTTCCACTAAATAAGCTTATGTAAAACTTGTAACCCCCAGGGCGGTGCCAATTTTGACCCTAGGGCTATGATTTGGGGTACCCATCGCGCGGCGATCTTTCTCATATTCAAACTCTTCGTCAAAATTCTATAAACTGATGCACCACTAAGTCCAACTTCGTAAGCAATCTCATCACAAGTTAATCCTCGATCAGTTTTCAAAATTTGTGCCACTTTCTCGGTGTTTATTCCATCAGTTGTTGATCTAGGCCTACCAGAATTGTGCTTGAGCGAAAGTTCGGATCTTTCAGATTTGAATTTCTGCACCCACCTGCAAACTGTACTAAATCCAAAAGAACAATTTGGATCAACATCTTGCAAAGCAGTCAAAATTTCTGACGCGCTTTTCCCCCGCAAACTTTATAGGGTTAATTCACGTTTTTGAGGTCGTTAACATTCGCAGAGGCCTGAGAAATGCTTTAACGCCCGAGTGCGAAGCACGAGGGTGTTAAAGTATTTAGAGGGCCTCTGCGAATGTTAAACGACCGAAAAAAACGCGAATTAATGCTATTATTGCATAAAGTAAAGGTATTTTAGCAATAATTTGCAAAGATAGCAAAAATATTTCCATAGAAATACAAATAAGCGAACTTCAAATGTACTGTACCTAAATGGGTCAAAACCGGAAGTCGGCGAAGAAGTTTTTGTTACGAGCAGTGAAGGGCCGTTAGTCCTGTTGCCAGTTTTGATTCTCTCGGTGTAAATTTACTTCTAATGATTTTTAATACAATGTGGACTTATGTGGCATAAACTTGCACACGTTTGGACGATTACAACTGGGATGAATGAGTGGATATGAATTTCTGTAACTGAAAGACGTCAGAGGGATCGATCTGCACCAAGCGAGGGAATTACCGATCACGTTAAAAAGTGGGTGGGATGTAGCTGGTTTAGAGTACATTTCACGAGTGATTTTTTGTTCAGATCTCGATTAAACTGAGATCCTGTGCAAAATTTTGTTTGTGGTGTACTAATATCATCAAAGATAAGCCATGAAAAGGATCTAATATGGTACAAGTTTCTACAGTTCGATGGTCGGAGTCTAGGGAAAATCTGACAAGAACAAACGTTGTTTACAAGGTAGGCCCGAATCGAGGATATTGACAGTACAAAGCCCGGCGTTAACGGCGCGTGAATTTACTGATTAATACACGTTTTCTCCCGTTAACGCCCGGTTTTTACCCGTTAATACATGCTTATAACGGCCCCAAAAGGCACATTTTATGCAATAATCAGTCTTAATATACACCAATATTTCTTCACGTTGAAGCGTGAATGCAACGTCCGCCATGACTTGTTTTGAAATGACACCACAAAATATGACGTCACGTTGTGACGTCATACTTTATATGCAAGGGAGCGGGAAAGTTTGCAAAGTTTTATACACGTACGTCCACTAAGTCCGAAGATATTGTATTGTATTGTATTGACCAACTCTCACTTTTTTTTAAATGACCCTCATAATATATTGTTGTTTATAAATGCTTTCAATTTGGAAAAATCTATATTTAACTTGTGTGGTAAAGTGTTAAAGAGAGGTATTTGTTACAGATATATTCTTGAAAAATTTGGTAGATCTACTAAATAAGGAATATGCTGCAAAATTTGCAAATACTCCATTTTCATTTAATTGCATTTTTTGTTTTATTTCACATTCTCTGTTTATTTACAGATGTTATGTTTGAAAACAGAACGTTTGCAGACTCATTAAATCCAGGTCAAATAATGCAAAGTTGAAAATATTCTTGGAAAAGCTTTTTAACTCTTTACCAAATAACAAAATTTTAGACTAGTCCAAATTGGAAGCATTTGCAGACGACAAAACTAATGTAACTCAGAAATTGAAGTTTGTTTTGGGAAGGGTAGAAAACATTGTGGGAAAAGGAGAAAATGCTGGTTACCAGCATTTTCTTCTTTTCCCACAATGTTTTCAGAAGGCTTCTTTCTCAGGGTCGTGAAAACCCAGGATTGTTTGGTAAAGGGTTAAAGGAGAAAGGGTTTGCTGGTCACCAGTACTTTCTCTTTTTCCCTCAATGTTTTCAACTAATTTGGGTTTTTGTATTTCTTCTTTTGAAAGTTTTTGGAAGTGTTGGAGAGGGAGCGTTTGCTTGTAACAAACTATTGCTCCTTTTTCCACAGTATTAACATTAGAACATTTTATAATTGAAATACAACGTTTCAGCCAGAAACAAAAAACCCCAAAGAGTCCAATTTTCAGACTCCATATGCCAGGATATCCCAACTCAGCAGAAAGTGCAGATCTAGATTAGTCTCTAGGTTCAATGCAACATTATCCTGATCTTCACTGTCTGCAGGAAAAAAAAAACCTGGTTGTGATAGGCGCTGGAAGCCCACAGGGGTTACAGGGTTTTTTGTCTTGTAATTTTACCTGAAAGCTATAGCATGTTTTGCAAGAAAAAAAAAAATGTTTATAAACAGTGGAAGTCTCACTTAACACTGCTTTAACAAAACAGGTAAACAAACATTTTTTTTTTTTGTATGTTTTGAAGTTAAGAGAATGAATTTGATACACAAGGCTTTTCTGTTTTTGGATGGAGGAAAAACAAGCATTGCATCATTTTAACCCTTAACCACACAATCCCAACTTTGATCAACCCTGAGAAAGAAAGCATTTGAAAACATGATGCGAAAGAGAGAAAATGCTGGTTTCCTTTTCCCACCATGTTTTTAAATTTCCAAAAACAAATTTCAATTTTTGACTGGCATTTTTTTCATTGTCTGCAAATACTTTCAATATGGACTGGTGTGACCCTAAAATTTTGTTGTTTGATAAAGAGTTAATTTGACTAGTCAGAGTGAAAATGGGTTTGCAAATATTTTAGTAAATATTACCATATTTTGACAGGTCTCTCCTTTTCTCACAGTGTTTTCAAAAGCCTTCTTCCTCAGAGTTGTTAAAATAATTATTGTTTGTTAAATGGGTTTCAGACCTTGTTTAAGGTTTTAATTTGCATTGTTTGGCAAAGGGCTAATATATGTTACACTGTTTTTCAAAGTTGTATAATTTTGTACTGTTAATTTTACTCAGGGCTGATTGGTGGTTTGACTGTCGTCCATAATCATGTTGATTCTGATTGAGCTTGTTACCTTATTCTGATAACTTTTATAAGAATCCAGGTGACCATATTTTCTAAATCTATACCAAACAAGCACAGGTATCAGAAATCTGAGAAAGCACAGGGTGGGCCAATAAAATGTTACCACTTTTTCATCGTACACAAGTTTTTTGAAATGAGAATTTATTCGAAAAAAATTATTTACAGACTTGTCACAGAAGCATCAAATTAACATTTGATACCAAAGGTTTCCCTCTTTGTCTCTTGTTTTCCACACAGTTCATTAATAGATATCTTTGAAAGGGTAGAAAGCACTGTTTACAACAGCCTTCTTTTTCAGAGTTGTTAATACTGAGGATTGTTTGGTTTAAAGGTTTAAGGCTTTACCGAAAAATCGTGAGTTTTAATGACCCTGAAGAGGAAGGCTTTTGAAAAGAGTTTTGGAAAAGGAGAAAATTCTGGTAACCAGCATTGATTTTTCCTCTTTTTCTACAATGTTTTCTATCCTTTCAAGGACAAGTCCTATTGTTTTAGCCAATTTCCATGCCAGAGGAACAGGTCGAAATGCTGTTGTCTGGTAAAGGCTTAAAACATTGTTGCAAAAGAAATAAAATTGCTTCATAATTTGACGACCAGTTTCTTCTTTTGTAGCATTTTTTTCATGTCTTCAGTGTATATTTTGTGTAACATATTCACATTTTATAAGACAGTTGTGCTTTCATTATGTATTTTCAATCAACATTTAAGAAGGCCATTTGTACAGGCAAATAAATAGTATCATTTTTTGTAACCATTTTTCTGAACACCTTCTGATGCATAACACGCTTTCAGGCTTTTTGTATCTTTGTATTGGAGTTTAGTGCTGTTTTAAAAGCTTAGGTCATATCATTGTGATCAGTGCACCTAAGCATGTGTTTCCTGGCTTTCTCACACCAGTACTGACACAACTTTCTTTCCAAGCCACTGACTACTTTTCTAACATGCATCAGAGGTGAGGGGCAAAAAATCGCCAGAAGGAAAGTTTGCCTGGGCTTGGCTTGTTTCATGCAGCTTTAACTTTTCCCAAACAATTGCAAACTAACAACCTTGAATAAAAAGGCTTTTGGAAACACAGTGGAAAAGGGTAATCAGCATTTTATCACTTTCCCACAACGTTTTTTCCCTTTCAAAGACAAAAGCAATCTTTTGATCTACATTTAACCCTTAACCAAACAGTCCCAGGTTTTAACAACCCTGAGAAGGAAGGCTTTTTTAAAACATTGTTGGAAAAGGAGAAAATCATGACAACCACATTTTTCTCACAACATTTTCAACAAGAGAAAACCCTCCATTTGAACTTAATTATTTTTGTCGTCTGCAAATGCTTTCAATTTGAACCAGTGTAAAATATTGCCGTCTGGTAAAGGAGTAATTTATCATCTGCATCTGGGTTGAGTCTAAAATTTTGTTGTTTGGTAAAGGGTTAACCCTTTACCACACAATGACGCCTTTTAACGCCCCTGAAGAAGAGGCCTTTTGAAAACATTGTGGGAAAAGGAGAAAATGCTGGTAACCAGCATTTTCTCCTTTTCCCACAATGTTTTCTACCCTATCAAAGAAAAGTTCCGTTATTTGAGCCACTATGAAATTGTCGTCTGCAAATGCTTTCAATTTCGATAGGTCTTAAATTTTGCTGTGTGGTAAAGGGTTAAAGGAAGCGAACCTTCTCTGTCAAGACGTTGAAACATGGGATTGTTTGGTAAATTAATGGAAGTTTCTAGCTAATAGTAAATCTGAAAAATGCCCTAACTCTAAACTCTTTTCGTCAGAAAAAACTTACTGTGTAATACACTACAGCCGAGCTCCCGTAGCATATACGTGGGGATCGAACCCACACCCTCAAGTGACTCGAAACATCACGTTCACGAGTCCTACGCTCTACCTATTGAGCTATGCGGGCTGAACATTACCTTTTAACATTTGGTGGTATTCTGTGACCCTGGATAGGATTGATGTTTTAATCCTCAATATTTCATAAGCATATTAAAAGTGTTACTTTCCTTTTATAAATATAACCAAAAAGTAAGAAGATACACATAGTTTAATAGCAAGGGGCTTTTGTCAGTATTTCTGTTAAGTCCATGGGCTTTTTTTTTCCTATGGGGCTTTTGTCCAAACTCTCATTATTATACATGTATTTATTTTGTTTTAAATAAGAAATCAACTTGCCTGTCAGTTGAGAAAGTATCAACATGTTTCAGACTTATTCTATTTGTAGATTAGAAACTCTAGTAAGGGAAAGGAGAAAGTGCAGGTAACTGACGTTTTCTCCTTTTCCAGCAATATTTTGATAAATCTTCATTAGGGTTGTAGAACAAGGGATTGTTTGGTAAAGAGTTAACTCCTTACCAAACATCAAAATTTTGGACTTAACCAAATTTAATGTGGATCATATGGAGGGACATGTCTATGAAAGGATAGCAAACACTGTGGGAAAAGGAGAAAATGCTGGTTCCCAGCATTTTCTTCTTTTCTCACAATGTTTTCAAAAGCTTCTTACATCAGGGTTGTTAAAACTCAGGATTGTGTGGTAAAGGATAAACAAAGCAAGACTCTTTAGCACTATATTGAATTAGGTTAAATTCCTGGTAAATAGCATTGTCTCTTACAGAAAAAAAAAATATGAATAAAACACATGTACTTTGTCGTCTTCTTATGCTATCCATATAGACATGTCTAAAGTTTGGTCACATGATTAGGAATAATGGCCAATTTTATGTGCATTTGTTTAATGCTTTGTTTTTCATGCTCCTGTTCAATGCTTGAAGAAATTCGATTTTCTGTTTATGTTTTTAACAGTAAAATACCATGATTCATAACATATGCGTGTATATGTACTATGCTCATAACATAAAGCCTTGTCATATATTTATCATGAGTTTTTTCCCTTAGAATAAGTATCTTTTCTAAACCCTTCACCACACATCCCAAGTTTTAAGGAAACTGTGGAAAAAAGCTTTCAAAAACATTATGGGAAAGGAGAAAATGCTGGTAATCAGAAAATGATGGTTACTGGCATTGTCTCCTTTTCCCATGATGTTTTCAAAGCCCTTCGTCCTCAGGAGTGTTAAACTTGGGATTGTTGGTACTGAAGATCTAAAGGTTTTTTTTTCTCTCGGTGATCGGAAAGAAAGTATCAGGGAAAAAGCATCAGGAAAAAGTATCAGTTTTTGCTAGGGAAAAAGTATCAGTTTCTGTCAGTCATAGTTGTGATACTTTATCAATATTTATTTTAAATCATACAGTTGACTTTTCTGCAAACGGGAGTTTGGCACGTCCACCTTAGTAACATGGTATTTTGGTTGCTACGCCTGACAAACAAACCAGAAAATGACATGGAATTCATAGAGGAAGAGAGTTTATTTCCATTATATTCTAGGTGGTGTTTCGATCTAATTCAAGCACTGGAGTATTTTCGCCAATTTTCTTATCAGTTTGAAATAAATTGGCAATGTACAAAGAAAAAATACTTTGAATAATGCTTTATTAATGAGAAATCAAGAAACAAAAATAGCGCAAAAATTTACTTAAATGGTCACAGCATTTAAAATAGAAATACATTGCTTGCTGTCGGCAATATATATAATTAATAAAAGGAGAAACGTGCATAAATTTTTAAGACATTTCATCAGTATGACATGTCAATATGATAGTAAACAATATAAGAAAAGGATTTAGAATTTCACCCTTTACTGCACAATCCGCTGCTTTAACAACGCTGAAGGAGAAGTCTTTTGAAAACTCTTTGTCCTTTTCATAAAAGTTACAAAACTAAAAATTACATAAATAAACACAAATCAAAAACATCTTAGATACTATTGTTATACCTCCATTTCTTTCAGGTATCAACAATCAAACATGAGTGTTTGGACATTTTTGCCCAATTTCAGGACAGAAAAAAGTAAAAGAAAACTATATACAAATACCATATCTTTTTTTAGAAAAGTCAATATAACCTATGAACTTAATTTGTACATCATTTACCATATATACTTAATCTCTTTTGGCAACTGATACTTTTTTTCCTGATGCTTTTTTTCCTGATAGTTTTTTTTCCAATTCTTTTTTTCATGATACTTTCTTTCCTAAATTCTTTTTCGTGTACCTAGACAACATGAAACTTGCCCCCAAAAAGTTAACGACATGTCCAAAACAAATGGGATACAGATATTCACCCTGTCGTAATCCTTAAAACACTTTTTTCAACTTTACTGTGTCTGCTTTTGCAGACTGTAGATGAGAATCAGACTGCATAAAATGTGCTGTCCGATCTTGGATCTACATTGTTAGAGAGATTTTCCAGTCAAAAATATGTTCTGATGTTGCAGTAATAATTATTGTGCTCTCATGAATGAAGATGCACAGTTGTTTATTCAGTGCCATAAAAGTTAACTCTACCAAATGATTAAATTTCAGACTGGCCTTGATTGAAAGCATTTGGAGACAATAATTGTGATTCAGATTATGGGATTTATCTGTGGAAGAAGCCTTTTGAAAACACTGTGGGAAAAGGAGAAAATGCTGGTAACCAGCATTTTCTCCTTTTCCAACAATGTTTTCAAAAGCTTTCCTCCATCAGGGCCTTAACCCTTTATCATAGGAAAAATTTTGAACTTGTCCAAATTGAAAGCATTTTCAGGGAACAAATTAAATGTAGCTTTAAAGGGAAAAATTGATTTAGAAAGGGTAGAAAACATTATGGGAAATGGAGAAAACGCTGGTTTACAGCACTTTCTCCTTTTCCCACAATGTTTTCAAAAGCCTTTTTCCATCAGGGTCTATAAAACATAGGACTGTGTGATAAAAGGTTAATGTCTCTAGCATTTTGATTATCCATCTATCAACACATGTTCATCCATTCATTTTCGTTTTGGTCAGCATAAGGTGAATGGTTAAACAAGGAGAAAATGTGATCATGAAAGTTTGGATGGAAACAAAACTTGCACTGAAGGCAAGTTTTAACATCAGTTTTCCTTACGATCTCACAAGTATAATTATTCCAGTGTGTTTTTTATAGGTCATGTGATGTCTATAGTCATGTGATGTCTTTTTCGGAACAGTATAGTGAATTATAAACTTGTCAACAGATAGATCACAGTTTGAAATATGATTACAGGATCTGACATGAGTTGGCATTTGAGATAAGATTTTATTCAAGATACATCTCTACAGCCAGGGAGGAAAAATGCAGTGTGTATAATGATTCAGATATTGGTTAGCTGTGTAAACATGAGTTAATAAATGATAAATATGGTGTACTGGATAAAGAAAGAAAAGGGATTTGTCCTCATTAAAAAACCAGAAACAACAACAGCGATAGCTTGGAAGGCCTGCAAGGCATGAAATGCATTTTCTCTCCATTGTAATCTGTGCACCCTTGCTGCCGTCAGGGGCAACATTTGGCATAAAGACACAGGAAGGATTATAATTTCATAAAATAAGGATGAAATGGTTTAAAACTACCAGAAAACTTGCTGAAAAAGAGTACTGGTGTATCTTTAAACAAGGCTAGAAAAAAATGTTAAAAGGCGAGCATTTGGCCAGCTTACTAACTTTTTCTGTTGACGAGTTTCATAAAATTTACCTCAAAAGCCAAAGATTGTCAGATTCTTTTTATCATATTACTGCATTTCAAGAATTATGGTTTATGACACAGGCTTACATGTATATGTGTATTGAAATTTACTTGAAACATACTTGCTTCTTTGACAGCTGTGTGTACATCATTGACGAAAAACATTTACAAATAAATTACAGTACCAAACTTGCATTTATTGATTTTGTTTTGAACCTAGAGATGACAAAATGTGCAATTTTGTCTCGGTCATCATTTTTGACAACAGAGAAGTCTGGGTCGGCATTATTTTAGAACTGAGGCATATAATTACAGAGCCTTCATGAAATATGGCACTATTTTCATAGTTCAAATGTGTGTTATGTAAGAACTTTGTAATGGCCGTATGACTCTTAATTAAAGGGTAGTAATGTGATGAAAGAGTAGTCTAACCCAATACTGCACAATGCTAACTTTTAACGACCTTGAGAAAGAAGCCTTTTGAAAACATTGTGGGAAAAGGAGAAAATGCTGGTAGCATTTTCTCCTTGTCCCACAACGTTTTCTACCCTATGAAAGAAAAGTAGCACCAATTAAGCCACCTTGAAATTGTCGTCTGCAAATGCTTTCAATTTTTACAAGGCTAAAATTTTGTCGTCTGGTTACCATCATTTTCTCCTTTTCCCACATTGTTTTCAAAAGTCTCCTTTCTTCAGGTTCGTTAAAACTCAAGATTGTTTGATAAAAGGTTAAGCATATCAGGGCTGAAATAGTGTCTAAATCTTCATATTTATACCCCTCACCTACGAAGGAAATGCGGGTATAGTGGTCTCACCATCTCTGTCTGTCTGTTTGTCCATCCACCCACCTATCTGTCAATCCTAATCTGTCCATGTTTTCATTTCCTTTCTAACTCAAAAGCGGTTTGATCTAGGACCCTGTAACAATATACAAGTGTTGCTCATGACCCAAGGAGGTACCCTATTGTTTTTGGGTCACATGGGTCAAAGGTCACAGGTGAACTTTGTTTGAAAATAGTTCCTGTGCTCTAACTATTTTACCTACGACCCTGAAACCTTATTAAAGTATTGCTCATGACCCATGACCCAAGGAGGTGCCCTGTTGTTTTTGGGTCTCTGTGCTGCTTCAATGACAAGGTGCTGGTGGCGGGTTATTTATCTGCTGTGTGACAGTTCTAGTTTTAATGGTTCCATTAGAGTAAGAATATCCCAACCTTCATTCCCTTTGTAGTTGTTAAATATGTTGTAATAAGCTTGTCAAAAGAAGAAAGTTTGAATCTTGACTTAGCCTGATATCACATTCAGTTTGCAACAACTTTTTGTGACCTGATTTAGATTTGTTTGTTTATTTTATCATTAATCATTTACGAAACAATCCCATGTTTTAATGACCTTGTGTAAGAAGGCTCTAGAAAACTATGGGAACAGAAAATGCTGGTAACCAGCATTTTGTTCTTTTTACACAATGTTTTCTACCCATTCAAAGATAAAAATGATAAATTGTGAAATATTTGATTTGCTGACTGCAAATTATTTCAACTTGGACTAATCAAAAATATTGTTTTGCATAGAGTTAATCTGATTTTTCAAAAGGAATAGTTTTTGTGGTTGAAATGTTTAAAATACCTTAAACCCAGGAATGGGACACTCATGTGAAAATATATGAGGAAAATATTACTGAAATATACATATTTTTAAAAAAGTAAAGATAAGAAAGTTGGTCATTCCTCGATTGTAGTTTAAACTTACTATCGTTCCTTGCCTTGTTCTATATATTTTGCTGTTGTGGTGTCCATGGCTGTGAGGTAGAGCCTAGGCCTTTTAACCATAAGGTACCGAGTTCGATACCAGGGAGTAGGTGTCAACTTCGGGATTTTTCATTAGCCCACACATTCGGTGTGAGTACTGGTGCAGTTCCCAGGATGCAGAATCAAGAGAGATAAGTATAAGTTGTAAGAACTTGTTTCTCAATTGATGTAAAATAAATATGTTTAATTAGACTAAATATTTGACTTGGTTTACATATGGGTAAATTACCCGGTAGGTTATAAATATATAGTTGAAACACACTGCAGAATGATATGCTTTATTCTTTCTTTATGGCATGTACTATTGTTTTGAGATAAAAAGTGATTTGCGTTTTATAAATATTCCTTTTTTTTTTGTTCAACAATAAAGTAATTGACTGATGAAAAAGCAGACTCACATATACATGACAAGTAGCTGGAACTGTATGTTTTGTTAATCTTTACTCAAGAGTCTTCCATGTTTAATCTTTTACCAGATGACGAAATTTTAGCCTCATCCAAATTGAAAGCATTTGCAGACGACAATTTCAGTGTAGTTCAAATGGTGCTGTTTTTCTTTGATAAGGTAGAAAACATCGTGGAAAAGGAGAAAATGCTAGGAACGAGCATTTCTCCTTTTCTCACAATGTTTTCAAAAGATTTCTTTCCCAGGGTCATATAAAGTTGCTATTGTGCGGTAAAGGGTCAAGTCTTTATCCAACAACCCTGTATTTTAATGTCACAGAAAAAAAGAAACATTTTGAAAACATTGTGGGAAAAGGATAAAATGCTGGTTACCAGCAGTTTCTCCTCTTCACACAATATTTTGCACCCTTTCACTCAAGTTCGTTTGCACTACTTTTTTATTTGTCATCTACAGATGCTTTTAATTTTGAAAACGCCATGATACGACTTAAACTATTTAAACGGCACAAAATAATCCAAATGAACTTGATTCTGAAAAGTCTAAAAGTTTGTTGTTTTGGAAAGGATTCAAAGATTTTGAGGAAGAAGATCTCTGAAACTTTGCGATAAAAAGATGAAATACTGGTTCCATAACTAGCGTTTTCTCCTTTTGCCTCTATGTTTTCAACCATTTCAGACAAATGTCATCATTTTAACCACATTTAATGGTTTGTCTGCAAATTAAGTCAACATGTTGATGTATGTCCAACATTTGCTGAAAACAGCAGTTTTCAACACGCAACAAAAGTTTAAGTCTCTTCCAGGATGAAAGCATTTGCAGGCGACCAAATAAAATTTTGCTGAAGTGATAGGATTTGTCTTTAAAAGGGTAGAAAACTTCTGGGAAAAGAAAATGTTGCTAACCAGCAAACCAAAATGCTTTCAAAAGAATTCTTTGCCAGAGATGTAAAATTATGGATTATTTTGCAAAGGAATAAGGTACATTTAGTCCATTTATGTACAACACCTGTGATTTTGAGCACCAGTTTCTTGTATTTTGCACATTTTTTTTTTTTACATCTGTTTTTATTTAATTAAGTAACTATTTCATGACATGATTGGGAAACTTCGGAGTCCATTTGGTGACATGTGTCACAAATTTTTTATTTTACTCTAATGAAATACTAATTTGACAAAATATACTAAACGGAAAAAGAAATGCAGAGTAAACATCTTATACTTTAACATGATAGATTTTTGACTGTTTGTTACCGATTTTTTTTTTATTTTTATTTATTTATTGGTAGACATCACACTTTACAAAAAATAGCCAAAACGTAATCACGATGTAACCACATACAGAAGATTTTCATGATTAATCTTGTACAATTCAGTAATTATTGTATAAAATGTTTATCCTACGTTTCTTTTTCTGATTTGGACTGTAATTATACCCCCGCAAAACGAATGTTTTTGGGGGTATGCTGGAATAACCCTGTCTGTCCGTGTGTCCATCCGTGTGTCCGTCCGTGTGTCCGTCTGTGTACAAATAATTGCCTGTTTCTGTCAAAGCGCTGGCGGGGGTATTAGGTCACATTCAGTGACAGCTCTAGTTTATTTTAAAGAAATATTATTTTGAGAAAATGAAATAATTCATTTTAGCAAAATGCTAATTCAGTATATCAGAATACAAATTTGTTCAATCAAAAAGCTATTTGAATTGAAATAGTTATGTTTTGAGCACTCTTTTTTTTTTGCTTTCTGCAATGAGTAGTCTAAATTGGACAGGGTATCATTTTATTTTCATCAAAGTAGGATTTTGTGAAAACAAATTGATATATTAAATGAATTGTTTTACCATTTTATGGAACTACTTTTATGATTTTGCATGATCAAAAGAGTGTTTCCTTTTATAGAAATAGGATTTCGTTTTTACAATTTAGCAGTTCATTCTATCAAATTAGTATTTTGTTATATTGAAATAAAAAATATGTGACACCTAACTCATAGACTGTCAAGTCAATAAAATATATTATTTCATGCTTTTCAGTAGTTTATCAAGAAATAACAGTGGAATATTGTTTGATATTTCATTGTTACGACAAGTGAAAAATACCGATTTTATTTTCTAACTCTTCAAATGAAGTTGGAAACAGTAGTTTGGTTGCTTTAGTTACCTAGGTAAACAGTGTATACCATTCAACCAGATGGAAATATGACTTAATTTACCCTATACCCTACATAATATTGTAATGTGTTGTTATGTGGAGGGGGTACGCCACGGGAAATTACTGAAGGCAACTGTACTGGATTCTGATGTAAGTCCCCAAAAAAGGGGTTAGAAGAATGAAATAAATTGAATATTTGAGTTTTTTTGGAAATTTAACCAATGATGTTTATTCGATGAAATGAATTTCGATCTTTCACCACAAAAAAAAAAAAAAAAAAAAAAAAAAAAAAAAAATATCTTCTTTCTGTAAAAGTGGTTACTTTTTACCAAAAAGTACCACATCTTTATGACCCTGAGTAAGAAGCTTTTTGAAAATCTACTATTTCGTAGTCCAAAAAAGAGGTACATGTATTTTGAACAATTATACTGCAAATGTGAATGCCTGTAAAATGTTAAGGTTAATTTGCTGATTTAACCCTTTAGCATACAACAACAATTTCTGGACTTGTCGAAATTTTAAGCATTTGCAGAAGATAAATTGAATATGGCTAAAATATTTGAAATTATTGTTTGAAAAGATGGAAAAAATTGTGAAAAAATGCTGGTTCTCCTTTTGGACTTGTCCAAATTTTAAGCATTTGCAGAAGACAAATTGAATATGGCTAAAGTATTTGAAATTATTGTTTGAGAAGATGGAAAAAAAAATGTGAAAAAATGCTGGCTACCCGCATTTTCTCCTTTTCCCCATAGTGTTTTCAAAAGGCATCGTCCCCAGGCTCGCTTAAATTTGGGATTGTGTGGTATAGTGTCAAATGTCAACAGTGTAAAATTATTTTCACACTCCAAAAAAATATTTGATCACAATTCTTTCTTCTTTCTGAAAACTTATTATTCCTATATAGAATGAAATTTAGTGATATACTTGTATACATGAGCCATGCTCTGGTAAAAGGGGGCTTAATGCATCTGCGTAATGCATGATACCAAGCAAGCCATCACATAATCATGAATCCATAAAATCAGTTTTGTCTAAAAACTGACTGAATCATGAGGTACACTCGTCCTTTGACATGCAGAAAATTTACTGATAGCAAAAGGTATTGATCCATGTCAGTCTGCAGACTGCGCAGTCTGAGATGGATCGATACTTTTTGCAGATGTATTAAGCCCCCTTTTCACGGAGCATGGCTCACATGTGTTTCTTCCCTGGTTTGGATTACCCCACATTTTGTTACAGCAGTAGATTAAACTTGAATACTGCATGAGACTGGTATGCTAAAATGAGAATTATATATAGACTTTTTTTAAAACATTTAAAGTGCTCCTATTTTTCTTTTAACCCATCTTGCTATGAAATTTGTGTGGTAGTTTTAACTTTGAAAGTATTTCAACCCTTCACTACATAGAATGATTCTGACTTGTCTAAACCCTAGGCATTTGCAGACAACATATTAAATGATGCTCAAATTGTGGAATTTGTCTTTGAAAGGATGTAAAACATTGCTGGAAAAGGAGAAAATACTGGTTATTAGCATTTCCAGTCTACTCATCCCACAATTGTTTTCCAATCTACTTTGTCAAGTTGGAATTGTGTGGCAGAATGTTAAACAGCCTTCAAAAGACTGGCACTGTCAAATGGAAAGCTAACTTGCCAAATAACACACCTCTTTGACAAGAACCACCTGCATGAATCAAACCACCAACTTTGTTCTCACTTTTTTGCAATGTTTTCTACCCTTTTAATCTTAACCAAATGTCAGGGTATAAGACTCAACAAAATTGGAAGGATTTAAAAATTAATACGCAAACAGAGGGACATACAAATGGTCCCTAGGTGGACACAGGGCCATGACATAAACTCACTTGCCTTTGGCCAGTTCAGCTTAAAATGAAGATATAAAACCAAACAGGAGGGCCATAAGCCTAAATGTGCTCATCTGATTAAAGTGATCTAGTCATCTAGCATTGATAGTTAACACATCCTGGTTGTGATGATGTAAGGGCATGAGTTTTAGTGACCTAGTTTTTGACCTGATGTGATCCAATTTCAAGCTTGTCCAAGGTATTATCAAGACAACATTCTGACCAAGTTTCATGAGTACAGTATCAGACAGAAAATGTGGCCTCTTTAGTGCACAAGGGGTTTTTCCAAGATTTTGTCTTGTGACCTACATTTTGACCTGGTATGACCAAACTTTGAACATCTCTTAAAAATCATCCTAAGAAACACTCTGACCAATTTTCATGTGTATCAGACTGAAAATGACACATGTAGAGTACACACAAGGTTTTTTTAGCTCACCTGAGCACAACGTGCTCAAGGGGAGCTTTTAGGATCACCCGGTGTCCGTCGTGCGTCGTCAACAATTCTTTAAACTTCAACTCCTCCTAAACCGCTGGGCCAATTTGGACCAAACTTGGCTGGAATGTTCCTTGGGAGGTCCTCTTTAAAATTGTTCACAGAGTTTGATTCCAACGAAAACTCTGGTTGCCATGGCAACCAAATGGAATTTTCTAAGAAATTCTTTAAAAATCTTCTCCTCTGAAACCGCTGGTCAGATTTTGAAATAATTTCACAGAGATGTTCCTTGGGTGATCCTTTTCAAAATTTGTTCGCAAAATTTTGATCCGTCAAGAAACATGGCTCTGGTGAATGGGGGCTACTTGCACTATACAGAAATGAAGAAATTCTTAAAAATTCTTCTTCTCTGAAATGGCTGGTCAGATTTTGAAATAATTTCACAGACATGTTCTTTGGGTGACCCTTTTCAAAAATTGTTCGTGAAATTTTGATCCGTCAAGAAACGTGGCTCTGGTGATTGGGGGCTACTTGCACATTACAGAAATGAAGAAATTCTTAAAATTTCTTCTTCTGTGAAACGGCTGGTCAGATTTTGAAATAATTTCACAGAGATGTTCCTTGAGTGAGCCTTTTCAAAAATTGTTCGCGAAATTTGATCCATCAAGAAACATGGCTCTGATGGGTGGGGAGGGGGGCCCACTTGCACTATATGGACATGAAGAATTTCTTGAAAATTCTTCTTCTCTGAAACCGCTGGTCAGATTTTGAAATAATTTCACAGAGATTTTCCTTGGGTGAGCCTTTTCAAAAATTGTTCCCGAAATTTTGATCCGTCAAGAAACATGGCTCTGGTGACTGGCGGCTACTTGCACTATACAGAAATGAAGAAATTCTTAAAAATTCTTCTTCTCTGAAACGGCTGGTCAGATTTTGAAATAATTTCACAGAAATATACCTTTGGTGACCCTTTTCAAAAATTGTTCGCAAAATGCTGATTTGTCAAGAAACATGGCTCTGATGCATGGGGGGGGGGGGGGGCACTTGCACTATATGGACATGAAGAAATTCTTAAAAATTATTCTTCTCTGAAACAGCTGGTCAGATTTTGAAATAATTTCACAGAAATGTTTCTTGGGTGACCCTTTTTGCAAAATGTTCGAGAAATCTTGATCCATCAAGAATCATGGCTCTGATGGCTGTGGGCTATTTACACCATACGGACATGAAGAAATTCTTAAAAATTCTTCTCTGAAACCGCTGGTCAGATTTTGAAATAATTTCACAGCAATGTTCCTTGGGTGACTCTTATCAAAAATTGTTCACAAAATTGTGATCTTTCAAAAAACATGGCTGTGATGGTTGGGGCTATTTGCACTACAGGGACATGAAGAGGAATTTCTTAATTCTTCTTCTCTGGAACGGCTGGTCAGATTTTGAAATAATTTCACAAATGTTCCTAGGGTGACCCTTTTCAAAAATTGTTAGGGAAATTTTTATCCGTCAAAAAACAACAGCCAATTGTTGGCACCTGCATGTGGTGCTCTTGTTCGTCTTATGTTTTTAGTCACTATCGAGCATGTGCTCTTCTTCAAGAAATTGTCCTTGGGTGATCTATCCAAAAATGTATTTGCAGAATTGTGATTCGTCAAATTCATTGCTGTGGTGACGATTGTAGGGGTGGTGACAGATTTTGAATTGACTTTTACAGGTGACCTTTTCAAAATTGCTTGGCAAAATAATGATTTTGTTTCCAACGTTTCAATACCTCAAAAAATTGGCTATGGTCCTCTCAAAAATTCAGGTGAGCGATCCAGGGCCATCTTGGCCCTCTTGTATGATTTAACCGAGTGACCTACCTTTTTACCTGACATTATCATTTCAACATTTTCCAAGACATCATCTAGGCAAACATTCCGTCCAACTCTCATGGGTATCAGACTGAAAATTTGACTTCTACAGTGCACACAAGGTCTTTCTAGGATTCGTCCCAATGACCTATTGATTGACCCAATGTGACCCGATTTTCAACTGATATTAAGATATCATCCAAACAAATATTCTGACCGGGTTTCATGAGTGAAAATGTGACCTCTAGAGTGCACACAAGGTCTTTCTGAGATATGTTCCGGTGACCTACTTATTGACCCGAAGTGACGCAATTTCAACCTGTTTGAAATATCAAGACAAACATTCTGAAGAAGTTTCATGAGTATCAGACTGAAAACGTGGCCCTTGGAGTGCAAACAAGTTTTTTTTTTTAAAGATTTGCCCCAGTGACCGACTTTTTTACTTAACTTGACCTTATTTCAAACTTGTCTGAGATATTATAAAGCCAAACACTCTGACTAAATTTCATTACTATTAATACTAAGACTGGCCTCCAGAGCGCAATGATCCTGTTATACAAAAGGGTAGTTTGTTGCATGTTTATAGCTGTTGTAACTATCACATCCATCATTTCACTGTGATCAGTGCATTCCTGTATTTGAACCAGTTCTTTCAAAGGACTTATTTGAAAGCCAATACTTGCTTCCTCAAAGTTAATTCCATATATAGATGAAATCAAGAGGGCCATGATGGTCTTAAGTAGAGGACTTGAGCATCTGTGACCCAACATGACTCATTTCCAAATTCTTCCAAGATATCATCTTACAAACATCCTGCCCAACTTTCATTAGTATTGGAAGTAGCCTATAGAGTGTACAAAATGTCCCAGTAACCAACTTTTTTGACCATTTTCAAACTCTTCTGAGATATCACCAAGAGAATCATTCAGACCAACTTTCATGAGTGATAGACTGAGAATGTGGCCTTTAGAATGTACACAATATTTTTCTTAACGACGTTTTATCGGGTTGTCAGTGCGCAACATTTTTGAGCATGTCTCTTCATTTCTCTGTTTCCTAGCGTAACTTTGTCCGATTTTAGTACTATTATTGGACTACTGATTTTTGCTGCAAGACGTGGAGAAAGTAGTGGTAGATACATTTTTTTTAAAGATCATTTTATGAAGGTGTAAATCATTCCTAAACAGCGAAAACGGAACATGTACATTTGTCGCACATTACTTATCCGGTTAGTGTGGTAAAAAGAGAAAATTACAAGTATTTTCTCCGTTTCAACGTTTTCTAACCCTCTTTCCTCGGTATTGATAGAATTCAGGATCGTTTCATTCATTTTGCTATAAGGTTCGTAAGTAATCTATGCCTTTGAGTAATTCTGGACAGTTCTACTTGTATTGTTCTTCCATTCTCCCATCTATTAAAATATACCACATGTATTTGGTATTAACCCTTTCCTAAATGAATTAAATTGGAACTTCAAAATTGAAAGAAGCTGCAGACGACAAATTAAACAAGGTTTAAATGAGATTAAAAGAACCGTTTGTGCAGAAAAGGTTGTGGGGAAAGGAACAATTGCTTGTAATGAACAATTACCCCTTTTACCAAAATGTTTTCCAAAGCCGTCCCATACCAATGTTAAATCGAGACTATATCAAGGAAAGGGTTGACAGAGTACAATCTTTATTGTGAAAAAAACATGATTTAGTGCTAGTAATAATACATCTTACTATGTAATTTGAAATCTTGGGTGTTTTGTGTCACTTTCTTTGTTCCAAGGGAGGTAATTGAGTTCGAATATTGGGAAAAGTAGCCTGGCAACCTATCTTCTTTTTTTTTTTTTTTTTTTTTCATTTTTTGATAAAGGATATAATCAAGTATATTAATGAGAAAAATCTTTGCGCTAGATTTTTTTTAGGGTCAAATAATGTCCTGATTTTCTGTGATAAAATAAGCAATTTTGTGGGCTAAGGGTTTTACTGAAACATAGATAGCGTATCATTAATTTGAAATATCTGTTAATTTCTCATCAAAGTCAGAGGATCCATTGTTTCACTATGAATTTAAAACCCAGAGAACATGATTTGACTGAAATTACAGATTTTAATCACAAAATTCTGACGTATGCTGCAATCATTGGGTTTTGTGTAATTTGAAAAAATGGTTATGTTCTTCGTGGGCTCAGAACTTTTTGGTTCATCAGGCAACGTCTGATTATCTCTTCGCATATTGAAAGAACTTACTTAGAAGTGTTTCTGTGTCAAATTTCACGAAATTCTCTGTGCTAGAAATAACTCGCTGAAACGCCTTTAAATTCGTCACAGTGACCTACTTCTTACACCAATGTAACTAATTTTCAAGCTCTTTGTGGTATCTTTAATATAAACATTCTGAAAAAAAAACTTTCATGAGTATTGGACTGTTAATATGGACTCTAGAGTGTACATAGTTTTTCTAACATGTATCCCAGTGACCTAGTTTTTGACCAAAAAATGACCTAATCTCAAGCCTGTCTGAGATATCATCAAAAGAAGTATTCTTAAGAATTTTTTCGAGTATTGGAATGAAAAGGTAGGCTCAAAAGTTTCTTCTAACATTTGTCATAGTGGCCTATGTTTTGACTGGACATGACACATGGTCAATACCTCAGAATTATTATCAAGTATAACATTCTGACCAACTTTCATCAGCGTTTGATTGAAAAAAAAGGCCTCTAGAGTGTATTAAGTTTTTTTTAAAGACTTGTCCCAGTGATCTACTTTTTTAACCGACGTAACAGTTTTTAAACTCCTAAGATACATCACCAAAATAAACTATCTGACCAAATTTCTTGAGTGTTGACTGCAAATTTGGCCTCAATGGTGTACACAAGGTTTTTTTAAGATTTGTCCTAGTGACCTAGTTTTTAACCTGGCGTGACACACTTTCTTCCTTGTCTAAGATACTATCAAGACAAATATTCTGACCAACTTTCAAGAGTATAGGATACAAAATGTGGAATCTAAAGTGTTATAAATTTGTCCCCGAGACTTAGTTTTAGACTCGAGGTGATCCTTTTCGGGCTCTTCTGAGGTTTTATCAAGATAAGCATTCAAACTTAATTTCATTCGTATTGGACTGAAAAGGTGGCAACATAAGTATTCAAAAGGCTTTTTATAGATTTGTCCCAGTGACCTAGTTTTTTTCCCAAAATGACCTTTTTTGTCCTTGTCTGAGATATAATCAAGAAAAACATTCTGATCAACTTTCATTAATAATGGATTGTAAAGGCTTTACAAAATTTGACCCAGTGACCTACTTTTGACCCAACATGACCCTTTTTGTCTTTGTCAAAGATATCACCAAGATAAATAATCTGACCAACTTTCAAGAGGATTGGACTGAAAATATGGACTGTAGAGTGTACTTGTAGTGTACTGGTCCATCCCACATATAGAAATGTATAGCTTGTGTTTGTATAAAGGGACACAAGTTTGTAGCGATTTGTTAGAGTGTTCCTCTTGGAATCTAGAGGTTCTGGGTTCAGTCCCCACCTTGGGACATCATTTATTAGAACTGTTACATTTGCGCCCACTGTAAAAACCCACTTAGTTGAGAAATAGAGTAACAGTAATTGAAAGATTTGTTTGCGAATCTTCGTACGGCAAGGAAGTATGAGTATACTAGTCTATCCCACAGATAGGTATTAGTGTATAGCCTATGTTGGTATAAGGGGACACTTATCCTGCCATGCTTTTGAAGTAGCTTATGAAGCGACTCGGTAGAACGTTCCCCTTGGGATATAGAGGTAGTGGGTTCAATCCCCCGCCTTGGGGGGTCATTGATCAGAATTCTTGCATACCTAAGGACTCTCTAAGATTTGTCCCATTGACTCATGTTCCAATTTGTCTGAGATATCATCAAGACAAACATTCTGACCACGTTTCATGGGTAATGGAATAAAAAGAGCTTGCACAAGGTAATAGTTGATGACTGCATGATGAATGAGGGATACCGCACAATCACAAATGCACATTTTAACCCTCTACCGCACAGTTTTTGAGTTTTAACGGTCCTGAGAAAAACCCATATTGTGTTCTAGCCTTTCAAAAACAAATTTCATCATTTTAACCACACTGAATTTTTCACTCATTTGGATTAGTGCTAAATCTTGTGGTTTGGTAAAGAGTTTAGTACTTTGTGTCCATGCATATGTATGAAGTATCACAGTCTGCAAGAACAACAAAAACGTACGATCTATGCCCAGGCAAAAGAGGGCTTAATGCATCTCTGAGACGCATTATACTAAGTAAGTCATCATACATGTATGCAAGTAATAATATATCTATAAAAAACATTTTGTATAACAATCATGGGTAAAATGGTCCTTGGACATGCAGAAAATTTACAATCAAACAGTGCAGCTGACCCACTATTGTGTTGATACTTTTTCCCATGCCTCCTTTTAACAGAGCATGGCTCGTATAGAAATGCACAGTCTAAACATGACTCTGTGTCCAAAGTTTCAACAAAATTTACCTATTGTGCACCTGTATTAGATAGCTCATGTAAACATTGTGGAAACAGGAGCACTTGCTTGATACAGTCTGTTATTCGTTTTTCCTGGATTTTTTTTTTCTATAATTTGATAATTTCTTCCCTTTGCTTGGTATTTGACACCATTTTCAAAATTATTCAATTACATTGTGGTACCAGTTCATCTATATATGCTTTCCGGGAGTTCTTTTTCAAGTGCTTTGCACAATATCCTTCCCAAGCCATTGGCTGGTTTTTTTTTTTTTTTATCTTGAAAAGCAGATAACTTATAGACAAAAATGGCCCTTATTAACTTTTTCACAATGACTATCATCAACCTGCCCGGCCGGGTAGCTCAGTGGTTAGCGTATCTGACTCGTGACCTGGAGGTTGTGAGTTTGATACCCGGTTGTGGCGAACTTTCTTTCCGGCGATTTTTTCGCCTCTCACCTCTGATGCATATGAAAAAAGCAGTCAGTGGCTTTGGAAAGAAAGTTGTGTCAGTACTGGTGTGAGAAAGCCAGGAAACACATGGGTGCATCACTGGCCGCTATTATATGATCTAAGCTGTTAAAATGGCGTTAAACTCCAATACAAACCAAACCAAATCATCAACCTTTGGAAAGTAGTTTGCCGGGCTGGTGATTTCAACCAGCTGATTCAACTCCTGATTTTATAATCTGTATGTTACCTGCTGTGCTACCAGGTTTGGTCCTTCCTTTCACATGCTTTTTCTCTCTCACTACTGGTATTTATCTCTGTCACATTAAGTTTACCGGGCGCAGGGTGAGTGTAGGGTGAGGCCAATATTCAGGGTGGATGTGTTCAGTTATACCCCCATTCCACTAGGCCGCGATCTATGGCGCTCTGTGCGCTATACAGAGCGCCGTAGATCGCTGCCGGATTGGTGATTATGAGGACACTCCCGCTCATATAACAACCAGATGACCGAGCGCTTTTGCATCTCTAATGGTCGCTATCGGATCACATGGGAGCGCGATGGCCGGCATACTCGTAAACATTTTCGCTCTTGAGCCTTCCGATAGCGCCCCAGTTACGATGTTTACGTTCAAGTTGCGTTTTGATAGCGATTTAAGTAGCGATGTAACGGCGTTCTGGACAGATCGCTACGGATCTTTGTGCAAGGGAGTAGACTGATGGCGATCTTAGCAATCTTGGCGCCGAGCCCCGGTAGCTCAGTCGGTAGCGTGCAGGACTTGAGAACACGGGGTCCAGGGTTCGATCCCTGGCTGCGACCCCTGGCTCGGCCAATTTCTTTCCGAGGATTGATGATAGTCACTGCGACAGGATTCATTCCTCTCCCACCGCTGACCATTGTTTCGACAATGATTATGTGGGAAAGCAGCCAGTGGCTTGGAAAGAAAATTGTGCGGAGTACTGGTAAAAGAGACTCCAGGAAAGCATGAATAGGTGCACTGGCCGCCGCGATATAACTGAAATAATGTTGAAAACGGCGTTAAACACCATACAATCAATCAATCATTGGCAATCTTGGCGATCCGTTAAAGATTGGCGCTCTGCATGGCGATCTACGGCGCTCTGTGAGAGCGCCGTAGATCGCGTCCTAGTGGAATGAGGGTATTAGTTTGTTGAGCGCATGTGATTTTTACTTGTAAGTGTTCACCTGGCATGGTTGTGACAAGCAAGCGTCATGCTTTCTCAATGACCATGCCCAGTGAACACGGCTTGCCGGCGGGTTTAAATACTGCCTCATTCAGGGTGTCGGCGGGCAGTCATTATTACGTAGTCTTGTTTCTAGGACGTGAGGACGTGGAATTCTTGGAATATATTTGTTACCTTTTGGGGTGAGTGAGCGTTCTTTTATGTTGGTTATTTTGTAGATTTCTTGTATGTAATTTTGGATGTATATTTTTTAAAATTTATTTGCCTGCCTTAACCCTCAAGGTTTTGTGTTCATTATTTTGCTGGGAAGTGAGCCTATGTTCATTTTCATGCAAAACAATGGTGTTTTTCGCATATGTCCTTGTAGTAAGACTTTCGTTTTCGCGTCCTTTAGTTTGTAGGGCGAGCTACCTTAAAGGGCAAATCAACAAGTTTCAGATATGGTTAATTTTCAAATCTACACTTATCAAGTGGTAACCTGGTAATGTTGTAATTAGAAAAAAAAAAAAAAAAAAATAGTAAAAGTACTTTTTTTCAATTCATATTTCTGCTTATTCATTTTTATTGCATCGCTTATCTCCCTTACTTATTGTTGCGTCCCTTGATTTGTGACGTCATAGGAGAGCTTGTTTCAATATGGACGTTGTTGACGATAGTGAACTGTGCGATATTGAAGACGAAGAAATAGACGATTCTGGGCCGGTAAGGCCGTACATGTACGAGCCAATTTTTAAAGAAACTTATTAAGTTTCTGATGATGAGGATAAAAGTAACTTTTCGCCCACTGATGACGAAAATGACGATGTTGTGCCGGACTTTTCAACGTGTTGAGTAAATTGCGCGCTATTGAAATATGTCTATTACGGGGCGAACATCGCTTACAGAAATATTATTCTATACATGATAAAATTAAGTGTATGGCATAAACTTTGTTTCACGTGAAGCATTTTCAGTAGATTAACGGGCGGAATTAAAAAAAAAAAAAAAAAAAAAAAATACGGTTTCAAGACAGTTCCACGACAAGACAGTTCCCGACACTTTTGAAGACATTTCCCCGACACTTTAGTTTCATGTCAAATAACCCTTTTCTTGATTTTTACGATTGATAATCGTGAGATGTTAGTTCTAAGTATTTGCTGATGGGTCCTTGTTGATATTTGTACCTTGTAAAGAATTCTGTAAACATTGACGGGAACAAGTTTATTCTCTCGTGGGTGAAGGGTTACACAATAAATCACGATTTTCATGAGAATAAGAATATTTTGAAATGCTGTTAACCAGCATGAAATTTGATAAAAGAATGTTCCGAGATTATTAAGACTTAATTCTCAAAATTATTTTAAAAATTATTTTAGTTGTATTTCTTACCATACAGAAATACATGAACATCAGAGAGAGGGAGAGGGGATCTACCTGTGTGAAATACTTTTTTGCTGTTTACCTTGTCCACATGATCCATTCAATGCAAGAATTTATCATACATGTATAGCTATTGTATGTTCCATATAGAGCTTCTCTGTGAAAGTCTTACACTCTGAATTGTAATTTGTTCAGTTCTTGTTTGTCTTATGCAAATTGTTTCAATTTGGGTATGTCTCAAATTGGTCTACCGTCTACTAGGGACTGAGCGGTTAATACTGACATTCCGGTCAAATTGCAGTATAGACGACTTCAGATTCATTGTAAAAACATAGAAAGAGCTGGTAACTATCAGTTGGTCCTTTATCCACAATATTTTCTATTTTTAACTCTTCACCAAACAACAAAATATTAAACAGGTCCAAATTGAAATGACTTGCAGACGACAAAATAAAGTTAAATATTTCAAAAATTGAAATTTGTTTCCAGCAGAGTAGAAAACATTGTGGTTAAAGGAGAAAATGCTGGCTACCAGCATTATCTCCTTTTTCTACAATGTTTTTAAAAGGCTTCTGTCTCAGGGTCGTAAAAACTAGGGATTGATTGGTAAAGGGTTAAATATAAATCCCACACATTGGGCACGAGTTTTGTTTTGGTTCCCAGGAAGCAGTATCCCAAGAGACTAGTACGAGTTGTATGAACTTGGTTCTCAAGAGGTATAAAATACATGTTTAAATTGTTACCAAACATTAAATTTATTGACTCAACCGAATTGAAAGCATTTGGAGTTAACAAATTAAATTTTACTCACATGTTTGGACTTGTCTTTGATGGGGTAGAAAACATTGTAGAAAAAGGAGAAAATACTGGTTACCATCATTTTCTCCTTTACCTACAATGTTTTCAAAAGGTTTTTCTTTCTTCACAAGGGTCGTTAAAACAAAGGATTGTTTGGTAAAGGGTTAAACTAAGTTAAACTAAATTCCAATAAACAATCATATTTTATCGGTCATATTTAAATGCTGTGGATTTGAAATATTCTAATGTTTTATCATTTGGGTAAGGGTTAGGCTAAACCCTTACACAGATGGCAAAACTTTAGACTTGTCCACTCCACACCGGAAGTATTTGCAGATCACAGATCAAATGTGGCCTTGACAATAGGTTTGAGGGTAGAAAATATTGTAGGAAAAGAAGATAACTCTGGGAATCAGGACTTATTCCTTTTTTCACCCTGTCCTCAAAAGCCTTCTCCATTAGGGTGGTTGAAGATCAGAATTTTGAGGTAAAAGGTAAAAGAATTGGGTGTGTGAGCCTGGTCAAAAACATTCTGTTTCTGAATTTAAAAAAAAAATGTGTTATTTTAATTTTCTCACTTTTGTCTGATTATCAGAGAAAATGACTTGTGTCAAATTATATGCATTTTCAAAATTTTCATAGTGACATGTTCAAAACATTTTTCTCAGTAGCCTGTCTAGAAGACATAATATGGATAGGACAAGGAAATATCCACAAATCAAAATTGTATAGATATAATTCAAAATTTGTTCAAAATGCATGTAAGTTGTCAAATCATTTTTAAGAGTGAAATGTCAAAGAGAAGTAGTGTATGGGATAAAAGCTGTAACATGGGTTTACTGTCACCAACAAACATTACAGTGTAAAGGGGTGAGATATGCAAATGTTATGTAACTATTTCCTGTATTGTTTCAACTGGTCGGTGATGGATTTACATTTATGACCATGATTAGGGGTAGCCAGATACTGATTTCACTCTTTACCGTACAAACCCTAGATCTAGTTTCCAATACCCAAAGAAAGAGTGTTTGAAAAACAGTGTGGGAAGAAAATGATGTTTGCTGTTCAAAGAATGATTATTATCCCTTGAAAGTTTACATCATTTGAACAATGTCGACTGTTATTTGCAAACTTTATGTTATGAATTTGGATGAATCTATAATTTTGTTAAATGTTGAAATCATTTGGAAAAGGGAGAAAACATGCCAGCATTTTCTCTTTGTTCAGAATGAAGCGGTAATGTAGAAAAGGGTAAATTAGTACGAATAACAATTCATGTATTCTAATTTCAAGAAAAAAGAAATTACCTACTTCACGTTGGATTTTCTTTTTGGAAATTGCCGTTGCGGAATGTCTGTCTTTCGGAGTTTCGGTTTAAGGCCTATCTCCTTTCGACTCGGAGTTTCGAATAATGTCGGCACAGCGTCAGGTTTTAACAGCAGGCTAAAATTCCTATAACCAACTTCTTTTGCGAGTTTTGGACTTATTAAGAACTGACTGTCATCGAAGTATTTCAGACACAATTTCGAATGAACCGATGGCAAAAAATCCGTCGTTACTGTCCGGCCCCGGTTTAAACGTTGAATCCATAGTTTCCTCCTTTTTAATTCCTTCGGAAATTTGAAAATACTTATTCTATGAGTTCCCGAATCGACGTTGCAGCCATAGGCTGCACAATTTACCATTTTTTCGGCTCAATTCTCAGTTAATACTCAGATATCTACATACAATCATCCGCGTTCCTACTTAATGTCTACTGACGATATACACAGAGTGACTCGACAATGACGTCACACATGCACGGGAGATAAGCGAATCAGGGGAAGTAAGCCATGTACCATTTTTAGGGCCGTTTATCAGCGTGACAATTCGGCCGTGGTTTATGGCATGTTACAGGGTGGTATTTATGAAAAATGACGGACACATGTTTAACTGACATCATTTGCAGCTGATTAAAGGAAAAAAACAGTCTGGTCAAAATATTTTAGGATTTGCCCTTTAAGTTATGTTTCGCCATATTGCGTATGTGTCTAAAGTTGCGACATGTAAGGAAACATTGTGTATAAAGATAGATTGTGTTATGTATTGGTGTAATGTTATATTCGTATTTGTAATTCCGTGTATAGATCTAGTTGATTTGGCCTATTGTGTTGTATGATTAGTATGTATGCGATAATAGCACGGGTAGGAAACTTCATATTCAGAGCCAATGGCTCTGACGAGAAAATGTTGTGTTGGTCTTCCGTTTCTGAAGATGTCGGCTGAAAAACAACCAAAAAACGGGTAAGCTTGTCATTATTTGTAATAATGTGTGTTTATGTCTTTGAAATTCCAAAAAAGGAGAATGTCATGCAATGCTCCGGTCTTTCAACGTGTTTTCTACACTACGGAAAGTTGTAACAAATGAACGATGTTGTCTGAATCATTTACGGCGTGGGTTGACCCTAGCTAAAATAATACGTCACGGACCTAAATTCAGTCAATTATTGCCATATAATTGGCAATTAAAAGAGAGTCTTGCTGTCCCAAAAGCGTGAATTAATGTATTGAAATGTTACATTCACTGCTGGTAAAGATTTGAAAAGAAATAGCACAAAAATGATGAAAATAAAGAAGGGCTCCGATCATGTGGACCGGCTCTGAATATGTAAGTCAGCACCGATTGATGAGGGCTTCCTTTTAAAAATTAAGTTTTCTGTAAACATTTACTTAGGAAGCAGGCTTTGTTTTTCCGGTAATACTTTTAAGTCCAAAATGTAGTACTTTTGTTGGATGGAACATGACCGAATTTATGAAAATACAAAGGACTGGTATTGTCACGATTGAAAACTCCTGTCGAATATCGGTCTATTTGACTTTTGAAAATACTTTTGTGTAGCTTAGAATGGTCTATACATGTATATAGCATTTGCCATGCTTTCGTCGTAAGTGCAGCCCACATGTAAGCAAAAAAAATAAAAAATATTTGGTATCTTCGGAAGGCTCTTTGGTCTTGAAACAGTCATTAAAAAGCTAAATGGAAAATGTACCGACCATAGCAGAGATGATGAATAGAAAAAAAAAAAACTTTTACAAAACGTGAGAAATACAATTGACCTATTCGCAATATACGTCTCAGGGTATATGTGTGAACGCTCTCAACTCTTTTTAATACTAAACACTACACAACAGTATGTCAGGTGGGTGGGGTATATACAAGTCTTTAACAACGAAAAAGAATCTATTTCACAAGCACGTCAAGACCAAAAAATGTTCATAGATCCCTGATTCTGATAGTACTTACTCGGATCTTTCAATGTTCAATTAACAAGATGTATATTAGATCAGAAAATATCACAAATCAGTTATCTTTAAGCCGGATGGTAAACAAACATCCATCCAAACAAACAAACGATCACTTTCTGTGCAGTCTAATCTTGATCTACACTGGCTGCAGAACCAACTAAAATTGTGACAGGCACTTTTAGGGTTCATAATGAATAGCTTCGAATTATTTATTTTTCTTTTACGTCCTAGATATTTGTATGAATGTCCTGAACATTGTCGTTTGCACTTGTTTCAGAAATCTCGCGCCGACCCCTCCCCATTTATAATGTAGAAATCATTCACTTTACGCCGTAATTAGATTGAGATTGCAGCTCCAATATCATGATTTACTGAGTGTGTATGCAATAAGCTTTTTTGAGTCATTATTTAGGATAAAAAGGCAGTGTGAAGGGTCTTTGAGCGGTTTATGTAAATTTGGCACCTGTTTTGTCGTGGGTTTTCGTGTTTTGTCGTGCCGAGTAATTTTGATAAAGTAAAAAGTAAAATTCTGACAAAAAAAAAAAAAAAAAAAAATGCGTATTGTCCCGTTTTATTCGTATCCGTTTATTCTGCACATGCATAAAAGGATTTCGGACATCGGATATTTCTTTCGGAGCAAGGTTTAAGACTTTTAATGCTTTCTTTAAGCAGACGTAAACGTAAAATACATCATGAAAATTCCCTAAACTGTTCGAAAAAATGACAGTACGAAGGGTTTTTTTTTTTTTTTTTTTTTTTCAGGATTTTACTTTTTACTTTATCAAAATTACTCGGCACGGCAAAACACGAAAACCCACGACAAAGAAGGTGCCGAATTTACATAATCCGCTCAAAGACCCGTCAAACTGTCTTTTTCTCCTAGATAATAACTCAATACAGCTAATTTGCATACACACTCAATATATCATTATATTGGAGCTGCAATCTCAATCTAATTACGGCGTAAAGTGAATGATTTCTACATTAGAAATGGAGAGGGGTCGGCGCGAGATTTCTGAAACAAGTGCAAACGACAATGTTCAGGACATTCATACAAATATCTA
The DNA here is from genome assembly GCA_946811185.2 of Hippopus hippopus. Lineage (NCBI taxonomy): Eukaryota > Metazoa > Mollusca > Bivalvia > Cardiida > Cardiidae > Hippopus > Hippopus hippopus. The sequence continues at coordinate 4,386,243 of OX328108.1, read as the reverse complement.
GGACGGAAAAGAAAAATAAATAACTCGAAGCTATTCATTATGAACCCTAAAAGTGCCTGTCACAACTTTAGTTGGTTCGGCAGCCAGTGTAGATCAAGATTAGACTGCACAGAAAGTGATCGTTTGTTTGTTTGGATGGATGTTTGTTTACCATCCGGCTTAAAGATAACTGATTTGTGATATTTTCTGATCTAATATACATCTTGTTAATTGAACATTGAAAGATCCGAGTAAGTACTATAGGAATCAGGGATCTATGAACATTTTTTAGTATTGACGTGCTTGTGAAATAGATTCTTTTTCGTTGTTAAAGACTTGTATATACCCCACCCACCTGACATACTGTTGTGTAGTGTTTAGTATTAAAAAGAGTTAAGAGTGTTCACACATATACCCTGAGACGTATATTGCGAATAGGTCAATTGTATTTCTCACTTTTTGTAAAAGTTTTTTTTTTCTTTTCTATTCATCATCTCTGCTACGGTCGGTACATTTTCCATTTAGCTTTTTAATGACTGTTTCAAGACCAAAGAGCCTTCCGAAGATACCAAATATTTTTAATTTTTTTTTGCTTACATGTGGGCTGCACTTACGACGAAAGCATGACAAATGCTATATACATGTATAGACCATTCTGTTAATCAAAAGCTACACAAAAGTATTTTCAAAAGTCAAATAGACCAATGTTCGACAGGAGTTTTCAATCGTGACAATACCAGTCCTTTGTATTTTCATAAATTCGGTCATGTTCCATCCAACAAAAGTACTACATTTTGGACTTAAAAGTATTACCAGAAAAACAAAGCCTGCTTCCTAAGTAAATGTTTACAGAAAACTTAATTTTTGAAAGGAAGCCCTCATCAATCGGTGCTGACTTACATATTCAGAGCCGGTCCACATGATCGGAGCCCTTCTTTATTTTCATCATTTTTGTACTATTTCTTTTCAAATCTTTACCAGCAGTGAATGTAACATTTCAAGACATTAATTCACGCTTTTGGGACAGCAAGACTCTCTTTTAATTGCCAATTATATGGCAATAATTGACTGAATTTAGGTCCGTGACGTATTATTTTAGCTAGGGTCAACCCACGCCGTAAATGATTCAGACAATATCGTTCACTTGTTACAACTTTCCGTAGTGTAGAAAACACGTTGAAAGACCGGAGCATTGCATGACATTCTCCTTTTTTGGAATTTCAAAGACATAAGAACACATGATTACAAATAATGACAAGCTTACATGTTTTTTGGTTGTTTTTCAGCCGACATCTTCAGAAACGGAAGACCAACAAAACATTTTCTCGTCAGAGCCATTGGCTCTGAATATGAAGTTTCCTACCCGTGATAGGTATGCGTAACAATCTTGGAGAATCCGTAGGAAATTGTTGTAGGAACGTTTGCCTTAGGCGTAGAGCCGATATAGGGCTCTGTCTTTGGCAAAGGTTCCGGTGGCCTCGAGCATTAGTTTTTATCATTTCAATTTTTTGGTAATTACGCTTACGGATACAGCTTTGTAAACATTGTGGTAGAGGGAGCCCAGATTGTATTCAAAGTACTAGAAGACTTTTATTTAGTTTTTGTTTATAGGCTGTTACTGTAACGGTTACTGGTACCCAGTAGACGGGGTGTACCCTTGACATAGCGTTAGGTAGTCTGGCAATACAGGAGCGGGGCGCATTACACCGTATGTAGCGTAGGTGAACCCGGTGAAAGTAGAGTTTGAGAACCACCGAGTTGGCCATATGACCGGGATAGTTAGGCCCGGGTTGCTTCTGTGTGTGAATTCTGTAGACAAGTTCCTTCGGAGACGGTTACACCCTTCTTAGGAGACTCAGGGGACGGGTTACCCTGTCATTCAATTGGTTGATACTTCCGTATGTTTCGCATGATTGTATAGTTTTCCTACGTTTCACTTCGTTTGTGTTGAAGGATGCTCTGCAGCAGAATAAGTCTTTACCCCTTGGGAATTAGTATCGGACACTTTCGTTGTTTCGACAGAGCCCTCCTTCCAGTGTTTTCAGCATTATTTGAACATTGATTTTTTTTTTATATTACCATTGTTTTAATCATTAGAGTGTCACGTATAGTATACCTACGGCGTGGTAGTCAATTATTTGTATCCAAACCAGGGCTCGGTCATCTTGTGACAATCTCTTCTTTTAGAACATGGGCTACTTTAGCAGTAATGGTAGAGAGGATAGCTACTGAGTAGCGACTCAGTAGCTATCCTCTCTACCCTGAGAGCGATTTTGGGTGTCCAGTAGCTATTTAGACTATCCTCGCGTAGTCTATATGGCTACCCGATGAGAAAATTTGTCATTTTGGGGCAACACTTGGCCTTTAATTAGTTCCACTGAGGCATCATGGGTAGGATTTTTTTAGAATCCTACTTACTTACTCTGAGTGGGTTTTCGTACCCAGAGGGTTCGTACCCGTATTGCTATAGTAAGACTATATAGGTTCGCTACGCTAAGAAGGATTGACACATAGCTTGTAATTTAGTCATCTGTTGCTTGAGACCGTGATATGGAATAGGGTAAGATGGAATAGGGTTAGGAATACTTCATTGTTTACTTTTAACCACTACTTGGGCTTTAAGTGGGGTTAGGGCTAAAGACCAGGGTTGAGTTGGACTTAGACTTTCTCCTCGCTCGGTGGTTTGTGGATGGGTTTGCGCATATCGTCAATTCCATCAGACTGAACGTTGTGCTAAATAACAGTTGCGATTGGCTGAAGCGTGACGTCATTTTCTACCTACAATTTCGCACCCTGCGCTTCATGTTAATATATCAATAGCTATGAACCGCTGCATGGGAAAATGTAGTCAAAACATGTAACTTGGGAAAAAAGAATAAAAACACTATTGTTTTAAACAGTATAACTTTTATTTGAACTGAACTGAACAATGAACATATTTACAACAAACACATAAATGAAGAACTGTTAACAATTAGATCATTTTTGAAAATGTTTTTGTGTCTTTTTCACTGTTCGTGGAAAGTCTCTGAGACTTTGTTGTATAGATTTCCATAGTGTTGATTAAACCATGATGATACAGCTCGATCGTTTCGATGATGTTCCGTTGAGAGGAATTTCTGTTGAAGATATTTCTGTATATTGTATCCTCTAGCAGCAGCATCCAATGCAAAGATACAGTAAAATCCGCAAACCTTCCCCTGTAGACTCTGAAGGGTTTGCCGATTGTATCTCTACGATAAAGAATGACTTTCTAAAAAGTTAACGATTTCTGGCTCAAGTGGTGGTAGTCCGTAGGAATCAAAGTATAGTACATTGCCATTATTGTTGAATATCACGGCCACCCAGTGTTCTCCTGGCATATTTGATCTCTCTGTATTCACAATATAAGCTTTCACATTTTTGGGTTTTTGTCGAGGTAGCTGGTCTTTTGCACAGACTTTTGCCTGTAGATTTTTTATCCATGTTCCGTGATCCAATATGTATTGAATTTCAGAAGTATACATCACGTTTTTTAGTCACTTTCTTTCCAGGATTGTTTTACTTTGTCACACCAGTAATGTAGCCACGACGAATCCACAAATTCAGATAAAATGTTTTGTTTTATATCCTTCCAAAGTCTGTAGGCTTCCACATATCCACTTTCATCGAGTTTCATTTCCATTAATTCAGGATACCATTTTTCCATGATTTTGTATGGATTTAATTCCATCATAGCTTTTTCTATGAACATATCCGTATGTTCTTGTCTGTTCTTGAATAAACACAGATCGTGCTGTATTTGACTGGGGTGATCCACTTGACATCCGTAACACTGGTTGCGAACTTCACTGGTAAAAAGATTTTGTAATTCTTCAATCATATGTTTTTCGAAGCTATTGTGAATGTCATTTTTCCGAGTAGAGATGCACTTTGAAGTGGAATATTTCACTTTTTCTGCTTTTTCTCTCAGGGATATAGCAAATCTGAGTCCTAGCATTGTCTTTTCGATATATGCTCTTTAGTCCTGAAAAGGACTGTTTTTGATATATATATATACTCCTTAGCCCTGAAAAGGACTGTTTTTTGTGAAAGCTGTCTTTTGTTCCGGGGTAATGAATAAGAGATCTGTTCAGGGTCCTGAAAAGGACTGTTTTTCTGTTGTTTCCGAGATTAGTAATCTGTGATGATTTCTCTCAAACTGTTGATTTCAATCTGATTGTCAAATTCAGCAAAGACAATAACGTTGATAACTGTTGCTAGAGCTTGAGCAAACTGAAGTTCAATTCGAAGACTTCCAGTTTTTATAGGATGAAGCTGCCCTTCTTCACTGCCTTGATCAGCTGTCAAATCGTATCCCCACAAACAGTATCCACCAATATAGTCTTCTTTGGCAATATCAAATGACTTATTGAGTCCAAAGGCTGAGATAGCCTGATACAATGACAAATATGATTTCAAATATATCCCTTCTTCAAAGTTAGGCTCAAAGGGTCTGTTATGAATACTGTGACCATTACATAATACATCTATTTTTGACAGATTAAAATGTTGAAAGAAAAATGGGTTGGTGGTATAACTCCCATTATAAGCAGCATTTGTTACCATTGCAATGAAAATACGTTTTGGAAGTTGTCCTTGAAACAAATGATCTTCAACTTTAGACTGAAGTCCGGCGCCAATTGTAAAAGTTTTTACTTCTACTCTACGAATAGGAATTTTCATGTTTTGCTGAGCAATAACATGATTAAGATCATTTGCAATAACAGGCAACAATTCAACATTTCGCACATGAAGACTGACTGTTTCCAGTACAATTTTTGCAGGTGGTGCACCAGTACCTCCTGTGAGACAAAAGTTTGCCGAAGTCCTGTTTAATTTAAGTCTGATTTCAATTCCGTTCGGTAAATATTTTTCTTGTTGAAATAGATCAAGATGCAATCGCCCGAAAAGTTCTGCGTTTTTGCTTTGTGCGATTTCATTCATTCTTGCTTTTAATCCCACATTATGCCCATCATGGTCGCGTGAATTGAAATGTCTTCAGGCCAAATTACACTAGCTTTCAAATGCGTAGACTTGCTATCGGCATTATGTGACAGAAGATTTTCGATATACGCTCTGTATGGATAGGTGTCTGAATTACTGCTGATTAATTTATTATTTAGATACAAATCGACGCTGCTAAACATACTATGCATGAAATTGTTTACGGGTGCCACATTTGAATCGGCCTCTAAATCACTACCGTCTGCTTTAATGATTTTGAATTTGATATACAAATACGATTGTGCCAAATCTGTCCAATGTTCGGTTTGAGGTGGTATGATAAATTCTATCGGTGCATTGTTGACAAAGATGATATTGGAAAATGTTCAACCCATTGATTTTCTTGCATAGTTGTAATTGTAGGTGGTACAGAAAGAACATTGAGTTCTGATTTTACTGCATTCACAAGACCCGTTTTGCATCATTTTCAAATTTTTTCAATCAAATATATTAATCAAATATATTAATCAAATATATCAAGAGGTCTTGGTCTACCGTAATGATTTCTTTGTTTCTTATTGATGATCTTACCGCTGTGAGATCGAGAAGATAACTGACGTGTTTCTCGCGATTTTCTTTTATTTATCCCTGTCATTACCTCAAACTTTTGTGCTAAATCATGAATAGATTGTTTTCCCCCTGAAATTGCAACTTTTTTTTGATTTTTGCCTCGTAAGAGGATATCTTCTGCTGCACGTAATCCTTGTTTGATTCCTTCTTTTTTAATAGCATTAAACCCAGATTTGACTAGAGGTTTTATCAATGGAGTTACTGTTTTAAGTGCTGATTTAAATAGGGAACCTAATCCATAGCCATACTGATGTTTTACACCGCGATAAACTGGTAATATTTTTTAATTATTTTTCAGTTGAACGTTGTCTGAAATGCAACTTAACGATTGTCTTACCAGTAATGAAATGAACTAGTATACCAGAATCCCCCGTTATTTGAATGTGAATAATATCGAAATCGGATTTCGAAACGGGGATGTAATGCGGTATTGTAATTTCATGATTGATAGGCTGACAACCATAACTATTTTTATTCAAATCGCTTGTTTTGAAAGGCAAACACGAAATATGGGAGCAAGTGTATCACCCACTATAGTGTGTTCAGCAACATCTGAATAAACGTACAGATGATTGTACCCAGCATCAATGTTAGGGCTGTATTTAAAGTAATCGAAAATATTTTTACCCTGAAAAAATGTATCATTTTTGTATTCTGGTGATCCACCCAGTTTTAAAAACAGTGATGAATGTAATTTGAGCCCCGTTTTTATATTTTCGAAAATAATTTTCGGACGTTTGGATAAAGTTGAATAACTAATGTACAGAATCGCCGAATTCTTATGAAGGGCAGCGCCTATGTTATTTTGAATCACTTCATTGATTATCTCTATAAGATGCTGTGGTGAAGTGTAACTCCCAGGTGGAAAGGTAAATCGAATTGCCTATTTTACCACTTTACCTCCGCTGTTTCGTCTTAATACAGCTACCTGCATATTATCTCCTCTTTTGTCTATGTCTGTTATTGATTTGGTTAAATCGGCATCTGTTGTTACAATTTCGAACTGCGCTTCTTCTTCACTTATGTTTAAGAACTGAGAGGGAGTAATAAGTTGAACTAACGCAACTTCCCATTTTTCCTTGTCAATATGAACTGTCTTTGGTAAATGAACCTTAAAACAACACCGTGTGTTGTTCGGATAAAAGTTTATGGAACTATCGCTAGGTGAGTGAGATAAAACGAATTCATTTTTAACTGTCAACGAAATCAACTCCCGGTTGTTTTTGTCCTGATTTGGTGAATTTTAACCCTGGAGATGGAAGAATATACCCAAGTGAACTACTTAACAGTATCAACCACAATTCACGATCTTGACTTTGAATACTTAAATGTACTATTGAGGTTGCAATAATTGCGTAAATGACTACAATCTGTGAAATATATGTAAACTGATTCTTAGGAACAGATTTCCACAGCAATTGTAATTTTTACTACTACTATCGACACTTTCTGTTCCAGACTCAATGTTCGACTGTGAATTCATAATGATTGCAGGGACTTTTTATCTAAAAGTTTTTTACTGCTCAAGACACCAAATAGGATTCTGGTATCCAACTTTGAATTTTTTTTGGATAACCTTTCCAATTGACTTTTATTTCTTTGATTAATTTTTTACCCTCACGTCTTGTACGTCTATCAAGAACTGAATCGATTTCATAAATTTCATCATCTTTTTTTAATTGAAGTTCATGTTCATAATAGGTTCCCGAAATTTGTTCACCCTGTAAATCTTTTATTTTATAGGTGATAGGCGAAAATGTTTTGTTGACATGAGTGATTTCAAATATTTCTTGTGTCCAATTTGGTAAATACCCCTTATCAAATATACGTTTTATTTTTATTTTATTGATTCGAACACGATCTCCAATTTTGAATTTTGGCTTCTTTGTCATTGCAATTGACGATAATTGCGGATACACATTTTTTGAAATCTCTGCCTCATTTGATTTTGTTACCATTGCAGGAGTTGTTTTTATACTTCTTTGAAAAGTATGATTGTAATTTTTAACTAAAGAATTCAAAACGTCAATGTATCGCCTTGTTTTCTTGTACGTAAAGTATTTCCACATTCTCGTTTTTAAAGTTCGTTGAAATCTTTCAACGATACTTGCTTTTGTCTCTGGATTTTCAGTGGTGAAAAAATGAATTTGATTCTTTTTCAAGTATTGTTGAAACAGTTTGTTTTTGAATTCCGAACCTTTATCTGTTTGAAGTGACAAAGGTTTTCTTTTTGATTTCTGAACAATAGATTTAAATGCTTTAATAAAAGTTTTTCCCGTTTTATTTGGAATAGGGACAACCCATGAAAATCTTGAAAACACATCAATCACACAAAGTAAATAGTTCTTGTTATTATTTTGTCTTGCTAAATGTTGCATGTTGGCCAAATCAGCTTGCCATTGATAATCTATACCACCTACAATAGTTTTTCGTGTTTTGAATCGACGACGGATCGGCTTGTGCAAAGTATAGGTATATTCACCCTGCAACCACTTTTGAACATCTCTGTATCTTATTCCTTTTAAAACAGATTTTGTAGCCTGATACAATTGATTTATACCAGTAAATTTGACAGTACTGTTAGGATCATAAAACAACTTCCTTAACACATAATCAAGTTTAGGCTTTACCATGGCTCCCATGACTGAAGTGTTTGACGAGACGGGGTCCTTTTTATAGACTTTGGTGGAGTTAACAGCTCTTTAACATAGAATTGCTTCAATCGTTCTCTTTCTTCAGGCCTCATGTATAGAGATTTTTCTTTTATTCTTTCCATACTTTTTTAAACACTTTTTGTAGGAGACTTCCTTGCACTTTTTTGTACGCTTTTTGGCGTGTGAAATAAGTGATCGGATTCTCCATAGGAATCTTCACTCAGTGATTTATCATGAGCTGTTTGCATCCATCTCCATCTGCTCGAATTGCCAATAACTTCTTGGGGTATATTGCTTTCATGTAATGCATTCGAAAAAGTTTTCCATCCTCTGGGTTCAACACCTTTTCTTTGACGTATTGCATCATTGATAAGATCAATAATATTGGAACCATGAATGCGTGTACCTTTGTATGACACGACTCCTTGCTCGTCCCAAGTTAAATTATTGTTATCTTTTATCATACTCAAAAGTAACTCAGCTTTTCTTTTCATGGTTTTTGGCACACTTTGCAAAATTTGGTCATGCAAGGCAACAGATGCTGATTTCTGTACATGGTCATCACTTTTTGTCATTGGAAGAGAATTGATCAAAGTTGGTTTTGTTTCTGACAAATCGGTACTTTGTAAAATTTGACTCATGTCTTTTTGAAGATGTGATACATCTATAACTTGTGGGTCGGGTGGTAAACGAGGTTTTTGAGATTGTTCGGCTTTCCATCGTTTCATATTTTCTAAGACTTGGTAAGGCACAATAACCATTTTTCTAACAGACATGGTGTGATTTTTTTAATAATAATAATTACAAAGCTTTTAGAGCCCCTCCTAATCCACCAATCACGGCTTTTCCTAACAAAGGTAATAATGCAGGTGCAAGCAATGGAAGAAATCCACCTTTTTGATTTAAAATTTGTTTTTTATTTTTTTCAGAGACCGGTTTCGAAGCTAAACGTCTGAGATGTTGTCGGCTTGAATACAACTTCTTCTTCTGAGCTGATGATAAATGTACATTGCCTATTAAAACATTATGACAGCATTCCGATATACATTTTATCACTTCTGATGGCGAATCTTTTACAAGTCTTTTACGTATTTTTGGTGTAGCCTGCATCATGGCCATAACCATCGAACCGTGTTTTTTAATCAGAGGTGTTTTCTTCATGTTGACTTTATCTCTATCTCGAATTAAATGATGATGTAAGGTCCATATCACTATCATTTATACCTGTTGTAACATCCTATTTTTACAGACAGAATTCTTTTTTAAGAAAACTGTGAATCAGGATCAGTGAGTAATCTAAGCCCGGATCCTAGGCTTGCGGTTATGGGGATGGTTTTTCCTCCACCAAGGTGAATCATCCTATTGGGATAGTCAATATAATATTTTCCTGTGTCAAGGTTATATTGGGCCATATCCTCCACTAACTGATTTTTTTGTCTTTTACCTTTTTTGTATTCAGCTAATGTTTTTGGAGACCATGAGGCGGATGGGATGCGTTCAAACTGCAATGATCTACCCGGTACCAGAAATTGTGAATACTTTGTTTTGAGTTTCCGCAATCTTTCACTTAACAAGTCCTTTCTGGACTTCGGACACTGTTGATGTTCTGAAATGCTACTTTCTCCAGATTTTCGTTTTCGGGTAGTGACAAATTTTTCATCAATCGTATGTGGTCTTTGAGAATCAACAATTCCAAATTAAGTTGAAGCATTTTCTCCACCCCAGTCTATCGTGCTTGGGCCTGGTATTGGCTCCCTGCGCGGAGTGATCTTTTTTGGAGTTGATGTGCTTGGGCCTGGTATTAGCTCCCAGCTCGGAGTTGATGTGTTTGTGCCTGGTATTGGCTCCCAGCCCGGAGTGATCTTTTTTGGAGTTGATGTGCTTTGGCCTGGTATTGGCTCTCTGCGCGGAGTGATCTTTTTTGGAGTTGATTTCTTTTTCTTCGGAGATTTTTTCTTTCGTGGAACACGCTTTCTTGGAGATTTTTTCTTTTTTGGAGATTTCTTCTTTCGTGGAGCACGTTTTCGAGATTGTCTTTTAACCCCAAATTTTCTAGCGGTTTTTGTTCCATCCCATCTCGGTAAACTTCTGATAATAACACCACCCAGAAATCCACCCCCTCCAGTTTTTAGAATAATTTTACGTTTACTTTCCTCATCTGTTGACGGATCTGCTAACCTCTCAATATCTTCTCTATGTTTTGTCATGTACGTTGTGGTTTGTTTTGGTAATTTGATTTTATTTTCAATGATGTTTTTTGCTGCCAGCGTAAACCATTTTGAAATTTCTTTTAATCCTGCTTTTAACACAGCTTCTCTTTCATATCTATTGGTTTGTTCATTTAAATTTCGTAAAGCAGCTAAAACCGAAGTTGGTGTGTGTGGTGTAGCCATGTTTATCCACTGACGTGAAACATGAAAATGATTTATGTTCAAAATGTAATTCTCTTTTAAACAAGAACTTCAAATAAGAATTCTTAAATAAGAACTCTTAAATAAGAACTTTTTTAAAAAACCTATTTTAAGCAGGAGAATAAACAATGGGACCTCTTTCATCTCCTTGTGTATACCAACGATAAAATATATCTGTTCGCAGTCTTAATTCTTTGTTTGTTCGTGAATGAAAATCTATGACTAGACATCCATGGTCCATCGATGTAGCGTCTTCATAAGCAGGTAACAAATGTGGGGCTTGCATTTGGTGAGCTAGTGTTTTAATTTGATTCTTATCTCGTTCATTTCGAAATAAAATCATGTATCTTGAGACTGATGGTTCGACTCGACTTCGATTGTTGAAACATATTTTGTGTAATGTAAATCACACTTGCATTACGATGATGTCCTTTTCTTGTAAACCGAAGTTTAATTTTTTCCTCATCTTTTTCACCCAACATGTCATCAAAGACGATTAAATGTGGAATGGATACATCACTAACAATTTCGTTTTCATCGTCAGGAATTCCCTCCACGAAATTTATCAATTCAAACTGTGAATTAAATTTTTCCTGCATAAGATTGTAAGCATGCTGCCATACTTTGAAACACCAGACAACTCTTTCAGGAACGATGTTGAACAAGTCTTCTCGATAGTCAATTAATTTATGAACAAAATCTGTTTTTCCACACCCGCTCGGTCCTGTGATGAAAATATTACAAGGGTGTTGAAATAAAATAGATTGTACATTCACCTCCATGATTTTTTTACTTTTCTCTTTAAGTGCTAACGATAAAATGACAACAAGAATAACAATGAAAGCGTTTTTATTCACAAAAAACATTTTATTCACAGAATTGACAATGAAATATTGACAATCAAATATTCACAATAAAAATATTGACAATACATTATTGAAATAGTTCTTACAATATAACATTTTACAATGAAAATTCACAAATACCCCGAGTTTTCCATTTTTCTTCATGTTCCGTAATAACTTTGTGCAATTGGTCATCACCCAAATACAATGGATATACATTGTCCATCTCACTGAATTCACGTGTTCCACTAAATGGAAAAACATGTTTTAAAACGTCTTTTGTTGAAAGAGATGAATACACAATTTCTTCTGTAACATCTCTATCAAATAAAATATAGCCTTCCATGGTATCGATTGTTTCCTCGTCGTCTTGAATAGATCCTCTTTTATAGCGTAAGTAAAAGTTAAATAAAACTGATTTCATTTTCAGAACGTTCAGAAAACTTTCTTCAGTTCTTCTATGATAATGAAATACCATCGAGTTGATGATCGGATTTGATTACTATAGCACACCGTCTTTCCACCAGTAAGCTGCTAAATAAGCTCTGAGAATGAGATCAAGATCCGAGTCGTCCACCATCATCCCGATAAAGCTGTGTATACCATACAATTTACAGGACGATTCTCCTTTTGTAAATCCTCTGTGCAATTTATCTATCCAAAGTTTCACGCAATTAAATTTAATATTAAGCTGTATTCGTTCATCGAGTGTATGCTGTTGAACGAATTCTCCATAAATCTTTTCACTAGTTCTATTGATAAAGGCAACATATTTTTCAGCGATATTTTACGTCTTTCTTGGACCGTTCTCTTCAAAACAATGTAACATGGAATTATTTCCTCAACGTTTTATAGCCATAGGGTACAGTGTCAGTATCATTTACAATAACTCTTTTGGTGTATACAGAGCGAAACGTTTTTGTTTGCGGTTCACTGGTGACCGTTCTATCTCTATGTTTTTTGATTCTACAATCATACTGAATTTTAATTTCTGTCGTGCGATCCAAAACACATTTTGAATATGTATCGAAATTTACCACTTGATTTGTGTTATAATCCAAAGTAATTCCCTTCACTTTACATTTGCTTTTCACTTTCCCATCTTTTGTTTTCATTTTGTAAGCATAATTCTTTGGTCCTAGTCCTCTGAAATGAGTGATTTTACAATCAGGCTCTTCATCAGTCCATTTTCCTAGTCTGCTGTTAATAATGGGAGGGTTCCATAATTCAGGATCATGAATGTACATACAACTATCTGTATCGAAATACAGAACTCTGTCCTTTAACTTTTCAAGAACACTGTACAATTCCAACCTTGCATAAGCTGTTATGTAAGATCCTACAATAACATTGGCTGTAGCGTGAGTATCAATATGTTCCAACTTTGTTTCGTAGTTAACCAAGATGAATGGACAGTCATCGTCAAAGATTTCTATATGTTTCACAATGAAATTTGGATTGGTGACCAATTCAAAATATTTAGACGGATCTTTGATGTATTCCGCCTGGGTCATTTTTTCACGCGGGGCTAATTTTCCCCAAAGACAGTTCAACATAATCTTAGCAAATGATCTTCTCCCAGGATTTTTTTGAATACAACTTGGATCAAGACGAACACCTTCTGCCTCCTCATATTCACGAATAAACTGTTCTTTTTCTGAGTCTGATTGGCACCAACTGGGGTATCCACTAGCTTCTTGCTTAATTTTCAAGAAATTGTCCACATAGCCTTTAAAGAACTGATCCGACACAGAATCGAAATGCCAAATTTCATACACTTGCAATAAGCGATAACCACAGTCAAGAGCCTTGAACAGTTCAAAAGTAACCCAAGTTCCTACCAAAGCCCTCTGTTCTTTGCCGTGTCTACAAATGTTTGAACTTTCTTCTGCACATTTCATGCTGAGTGGAAACATCATTTTGTTGTTACAGTGAACTGGGAGAATGGGGTGAAACAAATCAGCTGGGGCCAAAACTTTGCATTTAATTAATCCTTCATACTGACGAATATTCTTCATGTCAATATTCTCAGTAGTCAAGATTTTTGGTTGACCTACAGGGTAGGATTTGTGTTTGCAAACATAAGGGTACAGAGAACAAATATCAATGTATTTGATTTCCTTTTCTCCCTTCTCTTCAACATCATAGGCAATTTTTATTGCATTACATCTTCCTCCAGACAACCCCTCCCTTGGATCGATGGGATCACAATTTGGATACAGGTTTTCAATGAGTTTTTTGTACTCTTTATCCTTCTTCATCTTAGCATCAAATTCATGTTCCCATATGAACTCTACGTTATATCCCATTTTTTTGATAGCTCCTAAACGTTCAAAAGTACGTTCATACAATTCAGACATCGATCTTCAGTGATGGGATTGATCTGTTTTCGATCTGTATAACATACGGGACAGCCATGATACAAATCCCCAAGGAATTCGTAGACAGTGTTTGATTGACGGTGAAATCTGTCTACACTGTATTTCCCGATTTGAACTTCACCACCATTTTTTGCGTGGCGAATATTAATACCTTTTTCCTTAGCCACGCTTTGGATCCAGCTTATCGCTTTCATGGAAAAGCGACGCCTGGATGAGTCTTTACTTGAAATGATAGCTATTTGATTTTCAGGCAAATATTTGCTTCGCCAAATCTTGTTATATGCATCAGCAATGGTAATCGCCTCTAGAAATGGACAAATACCGCCCTGTTAATAGTAATAAATAGAGAGAGCTGGGTTTTAACCACAAATTTGACCATCTATGAAAGAGCTAGTTTTTTAACCATGTGTATGCTTAAATTAACATTTTAACCATGTGTATGATTAAAATATTATACCAACCATATCCCTGCTTAAATCTAAAACTAACCATATCCCTGCTTAAAACTAAAACTAACCATATCCCTGCTTAAATCTAAAACTAACCATCTCCCTGCTTAAATCTAAAACTAACCATCTCCCTGCTTAAATCTAAAACTAACCATATCCCTGCTTAAATCTAAAACTAACCATCTCCCTGCTTAAATCTAAAACTAACCATCCCCCTGCTTAAATCTAAAACTAACCATATCCCTGCTTAAATCTAAAACTAACCATCTCCCTGCTTAAATCTAAAACTAACCATATCCCTGCTTAAATCTAAAACCAACCATCTCCCTGCTTAAATCTAAAACTAACCATATCCCTGCTTAAAACTAAAACTAACCATATCCCTGCTTAAATCTAAAACTAACCATATCCCTGCTTAAATCTAAATCCAACCATATCCCTGCTTATTACTACATCCCAACGATTCGTATTTTTAGCCCATATAGCTATATGAGCGAAATTCTCTATCTGTGATAAATCTAACCCCAACCACGTCTATGGTTATGCTGCTAAACAACATTCTAGTTAACGCGTCACATATTTTCACCTATATAGCTATATGAGCAAGATTACAACATTTTTTACTTCGTCATATGATATAAAATATAACTTTTATAAGTCTAACTCTATCAAAATAGATATGTAAGCGTGTATTACATCACGGTCGGTTGTCTTTGTAACAAAGTTTACTATGTCGCATTGCTTTACCTCTAACGCCCTCGGAAAAATCGTACAGCTACAAATTTTGTCCGCTTTTTTAATAATAGAGTAATCAACCTGCTCTATTCCGTTTACTGCAGTATTAACTTGTACCTCTTCTAGTGCGTTATAGTTATCTTTAACAATCGTTAAACTTCCTCTTATAATTATACCCGGTGCACTCATGCAGTAACCTCCTAAACGATGGCTGCGACCCGAATTGCCATTACCAAATGAGAACTCATAATTACCATCTACAATCCCCCCTTGTTCTTCAGCCCACACAGTTATAATAGGTTTAGGGCCTATGAGAGAAGGAAGGGATACTTTTTTATCCACATAGGATTTTGTTGCTAAATCTCTCTCTTCTACCAGGGTTGCCGCGTTTTTTATAGAAAAACCTTGAAGATCTATGTCAGCCACCACCGTGAAACTTCCATTTGGATTTTTTACGATAGCTCCACCATTATCAACATAATTTTTTTTGGCAGCGGCATCACGGGATATAGGATTTGGTAATCCAGTAATCGGGTTATTATTCATATCTATTCCACCAGCCATTGAAAAAGATCCATCTTGTTTTTTTGTTAAAGCTTTTCACCCGCGGTACCACCTCAACAACAGTATCTACGTAAAACTTATTTACAGCTTGATTATTTTCTAAAGGGTTTCCAACATTGTTAATCCTTCGTCCTCCCATAGAAACGTCAGAAACTGCCATATACCTACCAGCTCCATAAACGAAGGCTCTATTTGCACTGTCTACATATCTTTTAGTTGCTGCATCTTGTTCATCAGCGGGATCCAAAAGATTTTTTAACGAATACTCTCGCATATCTATATCTGCAACAGCGGAAAAGGTACCATCTCGGTTCTCTACTATAGCTTTACCACTCCTATCCACATATTTTTTAGTAGCAGCTTCGTTCGGTTCTGTAGGCTCCTTAACATTTCTTATTTCATTGAAACCCATATTTAAATATCCATTAACATGATATCCTCCATTCTCTAGAAACAACCCAGAATTTTCATCAACGTAATGTTTTGTAGCAACATCTTGAGAATTTACCGGATTACTAACCCTCGTTAATGTATTACCAGCCATATCTATAGAACCAGTAACTACAGTTGTTCGATCTTTACGTAAAAAATTATTATTTATGTAAGCGAGTGACACACCATCACCGCTTATTTTATCTTCTTTCTTTCTTCCGAATTTATCGACCGGCATTTTTTATATTGCTAAAAAAGTTTATTTATCACTGTTTGAAACTTTTTACCCGAGCTTAACTCTTTTAGAATGTATAAACATAAATGCCCACAAAATACCTCCCCAGCTTGTTGTAATTGATCAGTATTGTACTGTATTGGACTTTTTAGGTACTCTCGAATTTCATTAGGTGGCTGTATGCCATAACTGTCAAAATAAATTTTAGTTTTACCGTTTTTATACCAAGCAACCCAATGCGTACCAGGTCCACCACTTTTATCAAAGTTTAATATACCACATTCTTTTTTATTTGGTTTTCTCGGTAATGTATCTAGTAAAAAGACTCCTCTAAAATAAGGTATCTCTAATCTTTTTGCAGCATCTTCTAACTCGAAATCATTTAATGGTTTATTTGGTAAAATTACGTTTTCAATCGAAACATTTAACATTTTTTATAGTTAAATATTTCTAATGTCTTTATTGTCAACCCATGAATTAAATTCATCGGGATAACCTTTCCACTTTACAAGAGATTTCTTTTTTCCTCTTTTAATAACCTTTTCTATCCTGTATAGCTCCTGAGTGGTTTTCTGTAGTTCGGGTTCATAAAAGGTACCTTGTATTTCTTCTCCATTAAGATCCTTAATTTTATATGTTACAGGTGATGTATGTTTTATCTCAGAAACTGTAAAAACCTCCTCTGTCCATCTTGTTGTATAACCTTTCTCAAAAGTCTTTTTCTTTTTAGTTATCCTTACTTTGTCTCCAATGGAAAACTTGGGCTTTATATCTTTTATTTTGAGATTATCAGGGTAAAGATTTCTCCAAACTTTGGTTTCATTTTCTTTTTTACTCGCATTTACTGGAGTCATCTTAATAGATGAATGCCTTGTGTTATTATATTCTTTAACGAGATCAGATAACACGTCAATGTAAATATTTGTAGAATGAGCAGAAAAATACTTCCACATTTTTTCTTTCATCGTTCTAATCCATCTCTCAACAACACTAGATTTTTCTTCATTTTCAGTAGAATACAATTCAACCAAGTCTTTAACATCTTTGTTATAAAACTCTTTACCCTTATCCACCCACATTTTTTCAGGTTTTCTCTCCTTAAAAATACTTTTTAATGCTATAGCAACAGATTTCCCTGTTTTATCTGTTAATGGCACTAACCATCCGTATTTAGAAAAGATGTCAATGGCAGCGAGAAGGTATTTTACACCGTGATTAAACTTAGAAAATGCTTGCATGTCTACTAAATCCACAGCCCATATCTTATCTATACCATTTACTATAACTCTCCTTTTCTTAAATTTTCTTCTTACAGGTTTATGTAATTCTTCCGCTAAATTTATCATGCTGGTATTTTTTTTTTAACTCCCATTCCAAATTTCATCTTCGTTCCAATGAGTTTACTTACCAACCCCCTTTCCATCTTTTCTCTAATAGTAGGATTGTAAATACCTTTTAACTCCGTTAACATATTGTTATCACACACTGCGTTTCTTGTGGCAGTGTCATTATTCTGAAGATAACAAACATCATGATGATAAGCAGCTTTATCAACGCGGTTTATTGGTTTACTCCATTTCTTTGGTGTTAAATCTGGATTGAGTCTTTTCTTTAATTTAGTGCCAGGTCCCGTAAAATTGTGACCGGGGAGATGCATTTCAAAAGGTAAATTATTTATAGCTTTATTTAGCAATGATCCTCCCTTTGTCGTCTTAACAAACTGAGTTTTAGTTATTCCGCAAACCATACATTTCCCACGTTTCATATTTCTTCCATTTTTAGCAACAGTATAGTTTATGTCACTTGTACCAATAACTTTTTTACATTTAACACAATACATTTTTATATATAAAAATTAAAAAAGTTATATAAAATGGATATTGTAAACTTATCATGGAATGAAGTAGTATCAAAGAGATTTAATCACTCTCTTTTACCAAAAAGTATCAGAGGTTTAATTATAGGTAAATTAGGATATGGTAAAACAACTCTATTGCTAAACCTTTTACTTAGACCGGGATGGCTCGACTATAATGATTTAACTGTTTTTGGAAAAAGCCTTTTTCAACCAGAATGCCGAATACTAAAAAAGGCTTTTGAAGAAAAACTACCAAAAGAATGTATTTTAAAGTTGTTTAACATGCGTGAAGAAATACAAGAATTAAATGTACCCCCTACTGCTTTGGTTGAGGAATGGGTTAAATCGTTTAAAAACATATCGGATATAAATTGTAACTTTTTTGAAAATGCGAGTGATGTACCTGATCCGAAAGAGTTAAACTCAGAAAATAAAAATTTAATGATTTTTCATGATTTACTTTTAGAAAAACAGAACAAATGTGAGTGTTACTACATTCGGGGAAGGCATAGTAACGTAGATTGTTTTTACCTCTCACAGAATTACTTTAGACTACCAAGGCAAACTATTAGAGAAAACGCTAATTTTATTTGTCTTTTCCGACAAGACCTAAAAAACATTAACCATATTTATAGTGATCATGTAGGTGATGATATGTCAAAGGATGAATTTAGGGAATTTTGTAAAAGGGCATGGGAAAGACCGCACGGCTTTGCTATTATCGATTTAACCAGTAAAAAAAATAATGGGAAGTATAGGAACGGTTTTGACAACTTTTACATGCCTAAGACAGTATGAATAAAAAAATATTAATTATAAAAAATGGCTCTTTATGAAATATTTCAAAAACAAAAATAAAACTATGAATGTAGCTGATTATATATTAAATACATATAAAATAGAAAACCCGAGAGGTTCTATAGATACTTATGAATTTGTATATGTTTTCAGAGCGTTAGGGCGTTTCAGAGAAGAAGTATTAGATTTAATCTATAAGATTGGATTTGCTGAGAATGATGATGTTGAGGATGAGTATATTAAAAAATTAAACCTAGTGTTTGGAAAGATAGCAGCGATTTCTACAAAAACAGAAGAAGACAGAAAGAATTATCTTTTTATGTTAGAAGAAAGTATTCATACTTTTTTATAAATATTTTTCCTAGAATATAATATTTACATAGATAAATATTATATTTCATACTTTAAAAATGGAAGAACTTTTAGGACAAATTGTAAAAAATACAGAACATAAAACATCATTTCAAATTATAGTAAGCGACAACAAAACACGTTTTAGAACAAGGTTTAACCCCCCTATTCAGCTGGAAAAGGATAAAAAATATGAAATAGCTTTAGTAAACCTTGACACTTACTACTCTTTTCCAAACATTGATACAACAAACAACATATTCGTTTATTCTCCAGACAATGGTAATACATGGATTAAAATAAAAATACCTGAAGGAAGTTATGACCTTGTTGACATTAATGATACCATTCACCAGGAAATGAGAAAAAAAGGCCATTATGATGAAGTTAATGATGGTTATTATATTAACATTTCTGCAAACACCAATACCTTAAAGTCTGTTCTTACTCTAGAAGATGGTTATCAAGTGGATTTTAATCAACCTAACTCTATTGCTAAAGTATTTGGATTTACTCACGCTAAATATACACAAGGATTTTACGAGTCGGAGAATGTAGTGAACATTCTTAGTATAAATAGTTTGCTTGTTAACATAGATATTATTTCTGGAAGTTATGTTAATGGTTCAACAAAAAATACGATTTACTCTTTTTTCCCAGATGTTGCACCTGGATATAAGATAATTGAGTCACCACTTAATTTAGTATACTTACCATTAACATTACATGAAATACATAGCCTAGAGGTAAATATTACAGATCAAGATGGCAATTTACTAAATCTTAGAGGTGAAAATTTAACAATTAGATTCCATATTAGAGAAGCGAGATAAAATAAAAAAGAATTATATATATATATAAAAATGACAAGTTACACTACTGTTAAAGTAAATATATCTGAAGGACAAAAGGAAAAGCTTCAACATGCTCTTAAAGCTAGTTGCCCGGTAAGTATACGTTTAGGTCATGAAGATTTAAAAGGTAATGATGTTTTAGCAATTACCAATTCACAAGCAAAGAAAATAGCTAAAGCCTATGAGGAGGGTAAGGGTATAACTGTTAAAATGTCTGTGAAACAACTTAAACATAATACGAAAATAGAGGGAGGTTTTCTCGGAATGTTGGCCGGGTTAGCTGCTAGAGCTTTACCAATGATTGCAAAAACCGTTTTACCTGCGTTAGGTATTGGTGCTCTCTCTGGATTAGCTCAAACGGGGGTACAAAAAGCAATGGGGTCGGGTCTTTATCTTAAAAAAGTGGGTTGTGTTTGTCAAGTTGAAACTGATGGATGTGGATTATACTTAAAGCCATACAAAGGTAAAGGTTTAGGGTCTGTTGGTGATGGTTTGTATTTAAAGCAAGGAGGGAAAATTTATGACGGAAAAGGGCTTTTGCTTGGGCCTAATAGTCCATTTGCTAATATCCCTATTCTAGGAGCTATCTTATAAAAAATATTAATATAAAAAAAATAATACATAATGATACGTATAAATAGATGTGATTTTCAAGATAATGAAAATATAAAAGGAGTAATCTGGTTTCCTTTACAAAATTTGGAATATCCACCTAAAAAAATAACAGAAAATACATGGGAAGTATATTCACAAAGTGAAATAATACTACAACCTTTAGAAAAAGTAAAATTGCAACTTGGGCTTGGATGTATTACATCTAATAATAAAATTGCAACTGTACTTAAAGATAATTTATCCTTAAAAGGTCTAATACACATGGAAGGCAATAGATCAGTTACAAGAGATGATATATTTATATTTATACTATCGCAAAAAATGAACCTTTATTTTTAGTTTCTTATCATGATTTTAGAAGTCATGGTTAAGTTATGTTGTAATGTTATAAATAATAATAATATTTAAATATTATTTGTAACAAGTAAAAATAAAAAATGGATATACACAAATTTGGTATAAAACCTAATACTGCTAATCAACAGAAAACTATATTTTGGCGTCCATTGCAAGGTATAAAACATCCACCTCAAAAAGTAAATACGGTAACCTGGGAAATTTTTAGTCAAGAGAAGATTATACTAAACCCTAAGGAAGTAAAACAAATACTTTTAGGGTTTGGGTTTATGATGACTAAAGGAGTTGTGTTAACAAGCTTAGCTTACTCCTTGAAATTTAAACGGTGCAGTTTACAAAATGAGGTTAACCTTGAGGATACCGCGGATATTATAATTGCTATTACAAACAATTCTAGAAAAAATGTAACAATTGAGGAAACCGAGCTTTTGTGTCTTGTTTATTACACAATTTAGCGGCTCTGTTTTAAAAAAAATAATTTTAATTAAAAATGGAGATGAAAGAGAATATTTATCCAAAATTATCACCTTCAGCCCCCATCTATTGAGATGCACGCAATAGGAGATAATAAAGGTCATTCCTACCGTTTACTAAAGATATCCGAAGTACAGAAGTTTCTTGAGAATGAAATTCAAAAAAGAGAAGCCCTAGCCAAGAAATATTTTAGAGCCGCAAGAGTTGTAGATAATATTGATACAGCATTAATCGGGCTAACAATGGCTTCAGGTGTTGGGGGAGCCATATTATTGGGTACAGTTGTAGCGGTACCAATAGCATTAGGTTTAGAAATTACAAGTGCAGCAACCGGATTACTCTCAATGGTAGGTAAGTATGTAGTAAGGAATTAAAAAACAAAAGGAGAAAAACATCAAAAGATTCGGATGATAGCTGATGCTAAGCTTGATACAATTGCTTCACATATATCTAAAGCTTTAGTTGACGATCATATATCAGATGAAGAGTTTAAACTTATCATGGAAGAACAAGAGAAGTATAAGAAGATGAAGGATGAGATAAGAACAAAAACTAAGAAAAAGATATCTAATGAGAATGAAGAAAGTTTAATTGAGAGAGGGAGGCAAGAAGCGCGTGAGTCCTTTCGGAGGTTGGTTGAAAAGAATCGTACCGCTCCCTCGTAGAAGTAGTAACAAACCAAGAAAAATAAAGTTTTCATGCAGCTTTAGTTATGAAACATGATAAAAATTATGTTAAGAATTATGTTAAAAACTATGTTAAAACTAGGATAAAAAATTATTTTAGTAATTTAAAAAATGTCTTTTTTTAAAAATAACTGATCCAGCAAAAAGGGACTTAATTGTAAAAGAGTATCTTGAAACAAAAAAGAATATTAGGGATAATCTACTAGCAGAGAGAACAGGTGAACAGCAACTTCAAACAGATCTTTCAAAGTTTTTTAAACCTATTACGGAAACACAAAAAGCTACAACAAAGGAGATTACAGAGGGACTTAAACCTATTAAAGAGGGTATAGAAAGCTTACCGCAAGCTATTAAGTTTCCAGCCTTTCCTTCTATTGAAGCTTATGATAAACCAACAGAAGAAGGAGATCCTATACTTGTTGGGGAAATAGCGGAAAAGTATTTAAGAAAGTTTACTTCTAAGGCTGAAGCTGATAAAACATATGGAATATATGACAGAAATAAGAGGTTTTATATTGGAAAATAAACCAGTTGTTATTCAAGGCAACAATATTATTGTTGACGATGAAAAATATGAGGGTACCCCTGGTCTATGGGAGTTAATCGTATCTAAAGAGCCGGATAGTCGTATTTATACTGCTGGAGGTTACATCAAATACGCAAAGTTGATGACAAAAACCAACACCCTTCATCGCGACAACAACCCGGAAAATAAATATCCTAAAGCTTCTAAAGGTAAAAAATGGGTCGCTATACTTAGTCCTATTTGGGATAAAAGAAAATATTATGAAGGAAAGGGTATCGTTGTTATCCCATGTGACCCTAACGCACTAATAGAAAGACTAGATCTGTTGTTGGCAAGTAAAGAAGCAGGTAACACAGGTGTAAGAAATGAGTTAGTGAGTATTTGTGATGAATTAAAAAGACAAGGTGTTTTAAATTCAAACGCTTATAAAAATTTAATGTCTATAGTATAAAAAATGATTGTCAAGAAGAAATACGGATTTAAAAGAAGGTATCCATACGGTGGTACTGGAATCTTTGACAGCATTGCTAACTTTTTAGCGAGGCTTTTTACAAGTAGCGCAGGTAAACAAATAGCATCTTCTGCCCTTAATGTGGGAAAGAGTGTAGCTAAGGAAGGAGCGAAGAAAGCTTTAGAGGTTGGAAAGAGTGCAGCTGTAGAAGCAGGAAAGAAATTAGTTACAAAAGCTTTAACACCAAAATCAAAGAAAATTTTACAAAAATATAACGCAACACCAAAACCCATTGATACCCCTACAACACAAAATATTAATACATTAATAGATGGAAGTGCCATAGCTATTCAAGACTTAGTTAAAAAATTAAACAGTGGAGCAGGCATTAAGGTAGTATGAAGAAAAAAATAAAAATAAGTTAAGAAAATTATATTTATTATATAAAAAAGAGAATGTCAAACTTAATATTTGATCGTGAATATTATTCAAAATACAGAAGTAGTACTATTCATGTACAAAATGCATCTTTAAACCTAAAAGATTGCGAGATTCTTGAAATTAATAACACAGATTATAAACATCAAAAAGCTGTTATAAAGTTGCCTCCTAGTAAAGTAAACGTAATGAAAGAGATTGAGGAAAAAGTAAATAAACATTTAGAAGAGTACAATATAACCCCTGTAACACTTGTGTATGGAAATAGAATTTACCCTAAAAAGAAAACATTTACCTCAGAAAATAAACTAAATAAAATTAAACTTAAAGGTGTGTTTGTTAATAGTGAAGATAAAGCTTTTCCCCAGCTTTGGTTAGAGTTTTAAGTAAAAGTGATACAATTATAATTTTTATTTAAAATTATAATTGCAATAATAAAAAATGAATATTTCAGAATCTATCAATTCAATTTTAAAAGTTACCGAACCAACTCCAAAAGATGTTAGTATTGATGAGTATGAACACCATGAGTATGAACCGATCACTGGCGCAAATCTCAACAACTTAGGAGGAGATATTAGGATTAGTATTGAAACCCAAGATATTTTTACTCATCCTAGTGAGAGTTATTTACTTATAGAAGGTCAATTAGTAAAGAATGCTGATGGAACTGCTTACGATATAGCCGCAGACAATGTTAATATTGCTTTAACAAACAACGCCTTGATGTACCTGTTTAAAAATATTAGGTATCAACTTTCTGGTATGGATATTGAATCTTTAACACATCCGGGCCAGGCTACTACAATGCTTGGGTTGTTAAAATATCCAGATGATTTTTCTAAATCACAGGGGTTAAACCAATTGTGGTATAAGGATACAACAGTCAATGCAAACGATCAAAATGCAGGATGGGAAATAAGAAGACAATACATCATTAATAATAATATTAATCCAGTAGGTTCATTTAGTTTTAGGGTTCCTTTAAAGCATATATTTGGTTTTTGTGAGGACTATAATAAAATATTGTATGGAATGAAGCAAACTCTCACATTAACAAGAAATAATGATAATGATGCAATCTTTCGGGTCAACGCTGCTCCTGAAGGTAGAATTATATTAGATAAGATATCTTGGTTTATGCCTCACTTGCTACCTGCGGATAATGAGAAGATGGCACTTTATAAAATTATCGAGATAAAAGAAAAATTACCAGTTGGATATAGAATGATACAGTGTGACTCTATCGCAGTTCCTCAGACAACATCATTTACCTGGAGACTTTCCGTTAAATCATCTCCTTAGGTACCATGTTTTATCATTGTCGGCTTTCAAACTAATAAAAGTAATAACCAAGAACAAAATGCATCTATATTTAACAATTTAAACGTTAATAATATTTATGTTACGCTAAATACTACCCGATACCCTGCGGTTGACTACAATCTTTCATTTGGTAAACAGCAATTTAGTAGGGCATATGGTGACACTGCGTTATTTAGATCTAAGTTTTATAACATGGATGAATTAGTATCGAACCCTAACATTTCCCCCTCAGATTATAGAACTCTATATCCTTTGTTTTTGTTTGACGTTTCCAAGCAAAGCGAGAGATTAAAATATTCTGTTACTGATATTCAAATTAAGATAAATTTTGGTGTAAATGTACCTGCAAACACAGAGGCATATGCTGTTATTATTAGTGATAAGTTTATTAACTTTCAGTCTGATGGAAATAAAATGTCTGTAGTGTATTAAGATATTTTTTCTTATATATAAAAATGATAAAGATTATAGATTTAAAAAAAATTCTTAAAGAAAATAATATAAATTTCTGCTCATACTGGGATAAAAAAACGCTTAGTTGAGTTGGTGAAAAAACATGGATTGTTACCGGAGGTGTCTCCTAAGTTGCCTCACAAAGAAATAAGCGAGGATCCAAAGTTTGAAAGATTAAAAACTATTAAGCATAATCCTAAGAAAGTCAGTTTAGAGGATGTTGAAACTGGTGAAATAATAATATTGCCATCAATTTACAAGGCGGGTAAATTTATAGATCGTTGTCCTCAAACAGTTACAAAATGGGACGGAAGAGTTTGGAATAATAAATATAAGATTAACATTCAATAATTTTATTATGTCACTCCATAATAAAATTATTTTTGACATTTAGTTAAGATTTTTTCTTATATATATAAAAATGGAAAATTATAATATATATACCGTACAAGATTTAAAAAATTTAGCCAAGTCAAGAGGAATCCGAGGATACTCAAGACTTAGAAGAGCTGAATTAATTGGGCGTCTAAGTAATCCTACTCTTCATAGTCCTGCTGATCAATTCAGGAGGTTCACAGTAAAAGACTTAAAACAAGAATCTAAAAATCGAGGAATTAGAGGATACTCAAGACTTAGAAGAGCTCAATTAATTGACCGCATACTTAATCAGGAAGCGCCATTATTAGATTATGATATTAGTAATTTTGGAGCCCCTGTATTAAAACCAACACCTTACACACCAACACCAACACCTTACACACCACCCCCGGTACCAACTCCACTTAAAGCCGCAGCTGAGGAGTTGATGAACTATTTAGATAGTATTGGAGAAATTCCAAAAAAAAAAAAAAAAAAAAAAAAAAATCACCTAGTTTAGAAGCAAAAAAAAAAAAAAAAAAAAAAAAAAAAAAAAATCACCTAGTTTAGAAGCTTTAAAAGAAAAAATAGATAAGTTATATAAGGATAAAGATAAAATAGAGATTAAAGAAGGGCCATCAGCATTTAAAGGTTTTACCAAACAATATCTTATAAAAGGAGCTTTTACACCTGATGAATTCCTTGATTTAGTGAAAGATAAATTAACTAATGTTATGAGAAATAATCGCCGAACAAAAGTTAAACTTATTATGAGATGTATGATGAAACACTCTATTGAAAATCGATTAAAAGAGATGAATTTTGATTCTGGTTTTCCATTTGTTAATTTAGATGGGGATGATGTGGATGAATTATATGATGAAATGGGGGAACAGATATTAATTAATATAGCAAATGAGGAAATGAAACAAGATTATTATAAAGTTCTTTACATAATTGATTAAAGATTACACACAGTATCATATAACCCAATAAAAGGAAATTCTTGGTTCCCAACTCCTCCTAAGATAGCAAATACAAAAAGTGTTATTAATCCAATAAATAAAGATGATGATATGTGTTTTGCCTATTGTATTCTTATAGCTTTGAACCAAACAGATAATAACCCTGAAAAAATTGATAGACTAAGACCATTATTAAACACTATAAATATGGAAGGGATTAATTACCCTGTTTTCCTTCAAGATAGAATTAAATTCGAAACCCTAAACCCATCTATATCCGTATCAATTTTTGGGTATAATTATTTCACTGGTGTTTATCAACTTAGTCTAAGTAAAGAAGTTTATAAAAGAGAACATCATACTAATCTTTTACTTCTTGAGAAGGATGGTAAAAAACATTATTGTTTAATTAAAAATATGAGTAGATTGTTATCTAAACAGATATCTGATCATAATGGTAAAACTTATATTTGTGAAAGATGTTTACATCATTTTCAAAAAGAAGAAACTTTAAATAAACATTTAGAGTATTGTGGTGAAAAAGATGCTTGTAGAATAGACTTACCTGAAAAGGGTACCAAGATATCTTTTCAGAATTTTAATAAACAACAAAGACACCCTTTTACAATTTATGCGGATATGGAGGCTACATTAGAAAAGAAAAACGAAAATAAAGGCAATGGAACAAAATTAATTAATGAGCATAATGTTTCAGGATATTGTTTCTATGTTAAATCACATTATGAAAATGTTTACCCTTCTAAGATCTTTCAATATTCTGGCGAAAATGCATCTAAAAAATTCGTAGAGGATTTAGAAAATGTTATAAAAGAAATAGATAGGATACCAACGAGGGAAATGATTTATAGATTTGAGGATAGGAGAGTTTGATAAAGCAGAAAACTGCTGGATATGTGGGGAGTCATTTTCAAAATGTAAAGACATGAAAAAAGTAAGAGACCATTGCCATTATACTGGAAAGTTTAGGGGAGCTGAGCACAGTGTGTGTAATTTAAAATGTAGAAGACCTACTTTTACACCCATATTCTTTCATAATTATAGTAAGTATGATGCTCATCTATTTATAAAAGACTTAATGAGTACACCTGGTGAGACGAGTTGTATACCAACAAACAAGGAAACATATATAAGCGTGTCTAAAAATGTGCCAATAGAATACACTGTTAAAGGGATGAAGAAAATTAAAACGCATGAGATTAGATTCCTTGATAGTTTAAAATTTCTAGGTAAACGTTTAGATGAATTAGCTAGCACTCTAGCTATGGAAGACAAGACTAATCTTATGAAATATTTTGAGGGGGAAAAGCTTGAATTGGTTTCTCAAAAGGGTATATTCCCATATGAATGGTTTGATAA
The DNA here is from genome assembly GCA_946811185.2 of Hippopus hippopus. Classification (NCBI taxonomy): domain Eukaryota; kingdom Metazoa; phylum Mollusca; class Bivalvia; order Cardiida; family Cardiidae; genus Hippopus; species Hippopus hippopus. The sequence continues at coordinate 4,358,077 of OX328108.1, read as the reverse complement.
CCTTAGTAAATTAGAGGAAACAAAGTTACCCAAACAAAGAGAATTTTACTCAAAGCTTAAATATAGTGGAAGGAGGAGGATTATCAACATGCATTAAATATATGGAATACCTTCGAGATGAAAACTTTTAAAGATTATCATGACTTATATAATAAGACTGATGTTTTACTGTTGGCGGATGTCTTTGAAAATTTTAGGAATGTTTGCTTTAATAATTATGGATTAGACCCATCATGGTTTTATACAGTGCCGGGATTAGCTTGGGAGGCAATGTTAAAAACTACTAAGGTAGAATTAGAATTATTATCAGACCCTGATATGATTTTATTTATTGAAAACGGAATCAGAGGAGGTATCTCAACCATTTTTAAACGATTTGCAAAAGCAAGTAATTCATATATGGGTAAAAAATATAACCCAAATGAACCACCTAAATTTATTACTTATTTAGATGCGAATAATCTCTATGGTTGGGCAATGTGTCAAAAACTTCCCATTGGAAATTTTAAATGGATGGATGAAAATAATTTACAAAATTGGCAAAGTTGCCCTTGTATAATAGATGTTGATTTAGAATATCCTAAAGAATTACATGATTTGCATAATGATTTTCCATTAGCTCCCGAAAAATTAAAGACCGGTAAAGTTGAAAAACTTATACCTAATTTAGATAATAAAAATAAATATATATTACACCATGAAAATTTAAAGTTATATTTAAGTTTAGGTCTAAAGCTTAAAAAGATTCATAGAGGGTTATCTTTTGATGAGAGTGAATGGTTAAAACCTTATATCGATAAAAATACTACACTAAGAGCAAAAGCTAAAACCTCATTTGAAAAGGATTTCTTTAAACTTATGAATAATTCTGTATTTGGTAAGACTATGGAAAATATTAGGAATAGAGTAGATATAAGATTAGTTAGTACCAAGGAAAAAGCTGAAAAATTAACCGCTAAACCCAACTATTACAATATAACTACCCTTGATGAAAATTTATGTCTAATTCAAATGAAAAAACCACGTTTATATTTTAATAAGCCTATTTATGTAGGGATGTGTATTTTAGATTTAAGTAAGACATTGATGTATAACTTTCATTATAATTATATTAAAGATAAATATGGTGAAAAAGTTAAACTTCTTTTCACTGATACAGATAGCTTAATGTATGAAATAGAAACAGAAGATTTTTATAAGAATATTAGTGGTGATGTTAAAGATTGATTTGATACAAGTTATTACCCACCTGATCACCCTTCAGGTATTCCCACTGGATTAAATAAGAAAGTTGTAGGTATGTTTAAAGATGAGACAAGTGGTAAGGTTATTGGGGAGTTTGTAGGCCTGAGGTCTAAGCTATACTCTTATAAAATGTGTGATGATGAGGAGGAAAGTAAAAAATGTAAGGGAATTAAAAGGCATGTAGTAAAAGCATTTATTAAACATGATCATTATAAAGAGTGTTTGTTTGAAAATAAAACACAATTAAGGAGAATGGTAGTTATTAGGAGCCATAATCATGAGTTGTATACTGAAGAGGTAAATAAAATCGCATTAAGTAGTAATGATGATAAACGCTTTATCCTTGGGAACAATATCGATACATTAGCTTGGGGACACACTAAGATAAAGACGCAGATCTTAGCGAATTTACTACGTATAGGGCAGAATATATATAATATGACGAAGTAAAAAATGCTGTAATTTCGCTCATATAGCTATATAGGTGAAAATATGTGACGCGTTAACCAGGATGTTGTTTAGCAGCATAACCATAGACTTTGTTGGGGTTAGATTTATCACAGATAGGGAATTTCGCTCATATAGCTATATGGGCTAAAAATATGAATCGCTGGGATGTAGTAATAAGCAGGGATATGGTTAGTTTTAGATTTAAGCAGGGATATGGTTAGTTTTAGATTTAAGCAGGGAGATGGTTAGTTTTATATTTAAGCAGGGAGATGGTTAGTTTTATATTTAAGCAGGGAGATGGTTGGTTTTATATTTAAGCAGGGAGATGGTTAGTTTTAGATTAAAGCAGGGAGATGGTTAGTTTTAGATTTAAGCAGGGATATGGTTAGTTTTAGTTTTAAGCAGGGATATGGTTAGTTTATATTTAAGCAGGGAGATGGTTAGTTTTAGATTTAAGCAGGGACATGGTTATTTTAGATTTAAGCAGGGACATGGTTAGTTTTAGATTTAAGCAGGGACATGTTTAGTTTTAGTTTTAAGCAGGGATATGGTTAGTTTTAGATTTAAGCAGGGATATGGTTAGTTTTAGTTTTAAGCAGGGAGATGGTTAGTTTTAGATTTAAGCAGGGATATGGTTGGTATAATATTTTAATCATACACATGGTTAAAATGTTAATTCAAGCATACACATGGTTAAAAAACTAGCTCTTTCATAGATGGTCAAATTTGTGGTTAAAACCCAGCTCTCTCTATTTATTACTACTCCTGTTCAATAAAGACTTTTCTGAATTCACCACAACCTCGTCTTAGGATATCAACATCTGATCTACAGTACATTTCCATTTCTTTTTGAAAATTGAATTCCTCACCCCTTTGAACTTTATCATTATACCAGACTATGAAATTTGACCTGCCCTCTTCAGACATTGAATTGGGTTTGTAATAAGACATGTCCAAGTAGGGACCAATGTATCCCCAGAATTCATCTGTATTTGTCCAGTGAGGAAAGTAACCCTTTTTCATTTCCTGAAGACCAAATGTAGCTGGAAATTTTGCTAAAGCAAAGTTCATGAAATTGAAAGAATCGATCAAACGCACCCCATTCAATTCTAACTTCATAATATTGTTTCCATTCATAATCAATTTTGGAAGTTTAAACCCAACTTTGATAACATAGTCAAAAATAAACTGACCATCATAGCCTTTGAAATTATGGGCAATAGCCATGACTCATTTATGACGCTCTGAAAAGAGCCAGTTGCAAAATTGACTCAAAGTTTCCTCACCTTGAAAAATAACTTCTCTTCTCTCTTCAAATTCAGTGCATGTGGAACAATGAAAATTAAGTGGTTTATCGATACATTCATCACATGCTCTGTGTGCAATACAGTAATTCGGGATGTGTACCCCTGTGTCTTGTTTGCATTCAAAATCAAAGAAAATAAGCAATGGTTTTTTGACTACAGAAGAACTCGTCTTGTCATCGATATCATGGTTCGTTTTACTTTGGTAAGACTGAATATAACATCGATGAGAAAAGTCGACAATTTTCTTGCAGATATGGCACTTTTTCTTTCCATTGCAGATATGATTTTTCTTTCTGACAAGATATTGTTGACCACATTTTGAACAGAGTTTCACTAATTCACAAATGGATTTCTTTTCTTTACCTTGAGCGATTTTGTGATTCGCCAAACATGCAGCACTAAAAAATCGTCTATGACAATAGCAGCAAACATATTCTTTTGTTTCTGATGGACATTTTCCAATACGATAACAGCCTTTACAGATATTTGAGCAAGCATGACTTTCCCGTATTGAGTATCCCACGTCACAGAACTCACAATAATATCCTCAACTAAGAAATCCTGGGATGGATTTGATGTAATCATAGTGGTTTTGATGAAAGTACAAATGTATGATTTTACTATCGTCTTTCACTTCTGGATGTTCAAATATTTTTTCCACTTTTGAATGCTGCTGATGAACTTTAATGACATAGCCTTTTCCATACAAAAAAGATTGAATTTTTTTGTATTCTTCAATTCCTACAGGATGTGTTGAAGAAACTCCAGTTTCATTCAACAATTTTTCAGCTTCAGTCTTTTGAAGTAATTTGTTTGAATTTCTGATGTATTTCCATCTTCTATTCCATGCTTTGGTGTTTTCACGTTCATTGTAACAAATTCCCACAACAACTGCTCTTGCAAAACATAGGTGATCATGATTGTTAATTTGAATAATTGATTTCTTCTTCTTGGCAAAAACCTTTGAATCCAATTCTGTTGATCTATATTTTCCGCTACCACTTGGAGGTATTGTATGTGTAATGTCAAATGTCATGAGCCCATCGTTTAAGACGAAATCTGTATTCGATTGTAAAACTCGTTCAATTTCATTCAACATAGTTTCGCCTTTCAACTGTTCTGTAGGTAAGAAGGGAATATGAATTCCCATATTCAATGAAGGATTGATACTAATTCTAATCATATCCGTCGGCTCAGCATTTAATTTTTGAATGATTTGATGAGTAACATCGTCAAATAACCCGATCAGTTTATGTGGTGGTAATTCTTCAAATTTCTTAAAAGACGCCGACAGCACATGTGATTCTGTTCTAAATTTTCTCGACTTCTTTTTTCCCTTCTCCATTAAGTCATATAGACTTCTCATGTCTAAAATAGCGTTGTTACTTTCTTCTTTCCTGTCCTCAATCATTTTTACAGGTTTTTTCTTTGGTGTATCATCTTCACTGTCACTTTTCACGATCATTTTTACAGTTTTTTTCTTGGGTGAAGAGAAATCATCTTCACTGTCACTTTCCATGATCATTTTTACAGGTTTTTTCTTGGGTGAAGAGAAATCGTCTTCACTGTCACTTTCTTCTTTCAATGGTATAGATTTTTTTCTTTTTTGGTGGTGGAAATGACTTATCGTCACTTTCACTGTCTGAATAGGGTACTATTATTTTTCTTTTTGACATCATTTATGTCTGACTGTAAGACAGACAATGACACGGTAAGTCAAAAACTAACATTTTATAGAACCTTTCAGTCCAATAGTGTATAAATAGAGACGTTAGCTACGAAATCTACATCATTCATCTGATTGACCTCAGACAGTACAGTTGACAAAATAATGAGCGAGTTTAAGCTACAAAGTACATCACCACTTAGAAAGAGGGTGTATCTGTATGTTAACCCATACACCATGACTATGAGATCAGCAATATTCCGTCAGAGTATCAAGTTCAACATATCGGGAACGACGTGGGATCATTTTTATCCCATCAGCATTTAACAGAAAAAGATGTTTACAGTATTACCAGATACAGAGTTTTGGATCAAGCAACGATCGACAAACGATATGGGACGGATGGCAAGAGAACAAATATTTGCTTTACATGCAACAAATCAGGACACTGGGCCAGAAAATGTCCAGAAAAAGAAAAGCAGGCAGAAACAATCGTTTTTGTCTATGTGGATCCACGCAGTCACGATATCAAAATTTCACCAACAATGAAACTGGGTGCTGAATTTCACTACATGAAATTCGTCGGTGTTCTGAAATCATTCTGCAACGAAAATAAATGGAAAACAAGCTCACCACAGGCTACAACATCAGCGGTTGAAAATCAGATCGAAAATATGCAGATCAACAACACGACTATCAGTGATGCAGAGATCTGTAAAATAACAGAACAGATAGAGAAAAAAATATCTACAAGCGATAATCTAAGAAAACAACAAACTTTGGATCTAAAAAACAACGAACTTTCTTCAGAGCAAAATCTTTCAAACGGAGAGGAAAAACAGCAAAACAACGAAAAAAAGAGAAAAAAGAACTGTTTCTTTTGCAAATCAAAAAAGCACGGGGATACAATATGTCCAGATATGGTATTAAAAAACAATGATAGAGGGAAAAAACGTAAGAGTGAATGTGAATCTGACATTCCAAAGAAAAAAAGAAAAACACACTGAGTCGAAAAAATTTGTCAACAAAAAGTGCTTGTTGAAAAACTGTTGCAAAATATTGTTTTAAGTTTTAAAAAATGTTTTCAACAAAAAAGTGTTGCAAAAAAAAAAAAAAAAAAAATGTATCAATACAAATATTGTTTTAACACAAATATTGTTTTTTCAATCCATTGTTTTTTTTATTGTTTTTCACAGTTCATATCTTGTTTCATTGTGCAAAAGTTTTAAATAAAAAACATAAAATAATTCTGGGCTTGACTTTTTTCTTTGACTGCAAGTCTTTGAGAGAAAAATGACAATTGGAAAGAAAGCTCTTTCTTGGTGAATGATAGCCCTAAAAAGAGCTGTTTTTTCCATTCACTGGTTGGACAAATTAATTCCATACCAGTGAAGGATAAAAATGGTGAAGCTTTTTTTTTGCCATCCACGGTGTTCAGTAGGTGGCATGAACTCCTTCAGGTCTGGGTAAATGTTCCCCATCCTGACCGTTGGGGTACGAGTGTAAAACTCGTACCCCCGCCTCTCGAAAAACTCGCAAAGAGCTTTCAGCCTCTTTACCTCTTCTCTTCTATAGGCGTCTTCTCTTTTCTTCTCCTCCATATTTTCCTCCATTTCTCTCTTTTTCGTATCCTCACCCTTTCTCCTTCCAAACAGTCTACTAATGATTTTGTTGTCTTTCACTGTGAAATGAAAATAACCCAATAATAAAATAAAAGTTCGTTTTTATACGTTTACGGGAGGATTGACCTACTTCAACATAGAGTTAACGTTATCCAATAAAAAATGTATAAAGATATAACGAGCGAACCGAGTGGTCAACGTTACCCATGCAGCGGTTCATAACTATTAATATATTAACATGAAGCGCAGGTGGGAAATTGTAGGTAGAAAATAACGTCACGCTTCAGCCAATCGCAAATGTTATTTAGCATAACGTTCAATCTGATGGAATTGACGATATGCGCAAACCCATCCACAAACCACCGAGCGAGGCGAAAGTCTAAGTCCAACTCAACTCTGGTCTTTAGCCCTAACCCCACTTAAAGCCCAAGTAGTGGTTAAAAGTAAACAATGAAGCATTCCTAATCCTTTTCCATACCATGGTCTCTAGTTCACCTGAGTGCTATCAAAGGTTCTTTCTTATCAAAAGGAGATAGTCAATACATGACTAATTAAAGACCAAGTGCTGACTAAAAATGAGAAATTTGCTCATCTGGTAGCTATATAGATACTATAGCAATATGGGTACGAACCCCACTGGGCACGAAAACCCACTCAGAGTAAGTAAGTAGGATTCTAAAAAAATCCTACCCATGATGCCTCAGTGGAACTAATTAAAGGCCAAGTGTTGCCCAAAAATGACAAATTTTCTCATCGGGTAGCCATATAGACTACTCGAGGGTAGTCTAAATAGCTACTGGACACCCAAAATCGCTCTCAGGGTAGAGAGGATAGCTACTGAGTCGCTACTCAGTAGCTATCCTCTCTACCATTACTACTTACTTTGAGCCATGACTAATTTGACTAATTTCCTCCTACAGACACTTTTTTACCTTGTATAATACTTGTGAAAACACTGTGGCAAAAGGAAACATTGCTCATAATGAGCAATATCTACTTTTGCCACAGTGTAATGACATCAGTTCATGTATAAGTATGTAATTCATTATTATCAAGATTTTAAATGTATGTTTTTCCAATCTTCTGCTGTAAATCTGTTTCAACGGGTTATGAGTTAAGAACATGTATATAAACACAGACTTATAACACATCTAGAATGTACAAAGTGTTTCAAAATATAAGATAAACATTCAAAGTGGTAAAGCGCAAACACAAAGCATCATGGTAGCTCTATATTATACCTCAATTGCAAAACTACAGGATGAAGTTTTTATTTTTTGGACAACATTGACATTTATATCATTTTTTAATTCATCAAGAATTGTTTCGCTTCACTGGCTTTTAACCGTTTAACACACAATCCCAAGAGAAGGCTTTTGAACGAAAAGGCCATTGGCCCGATTCAAAAAGCTGAAGAGATCCTGTTTCTGATGGTGTAAAAGACATGAATTTGTAACCTTCTTTTGACCATGTGACCTGTTTTGGAACTTATCTTAGATATCAAGACAAACATTCATACTATATTTCATAAGTATCAGACTGAAAATGTTGCTTCTAGCATGCCCATGAGGCTTTTGTAAGAATTAACCAAACGCCAGAGCTGTCAATCAAAAACCAATAAGCCAATCAGCGGTCAGCATTTTTCCCATTCAGAGCGGAAGCCGTCTCGCCGTTATCAAACCTAGACATTCTGCATCATATATAGTAGATATGATTTAAAAATCTGATTAATTACATTAAAATTGATATCCATCATTAATCCTTAGATCCACTATTGACTATTGACGCAGATGACAACTTAAATTGGTAAAAAAAAATTATGTTTGTAAACATGCTTTTATATTGTAATAATTTTTCCAAAATGACAATCTTAGCTATAATACCCGTTTGTTTCTTTATTAGAAAATTAGATCTATACTCGTAGATCATATTTTAGACTGCTGATGGATTTTATCCAGTTCATTTATTTTTTTCCTATATCTTATTTTCTATTTGAGTTTGAGTAGACTATATATACTTTTTAATTCAATTTCTTCCCAAATCAAGTTAATTTGCTATGTAGAATGCTCTATATGTCTGTTTTGTGGATTTTTCACTCAGATAATCCTTCAAAGAAATGTTAATTGGAAAAAAAAAAAAAAAAAAAAAAAAAAAGAAAGAAAGAAAAAAAAAAAAAAAAAAAAAAAAAAGAAAAAAAAAACAAGTCAATATAATTGATTTTCCTTGAAAATATTGTTCCTGTTTCTATAGTCGTCTTGGAAAGTAAAAACTAAACAGCCCCCCTCCCCCCCACTTTTGAAATAAAATGCTATGTAGGCACATTTTAAACGTTTGTTTAAATAAAAAACAAATGTCATCTTTCTGCATTAGTAAAACATTGAAAACGTTGTTCTCATTGGTCTCTGTATCTTAACCTTTCTATCAATGTAAACTTAAAGCCCGTGTAAGACGATATGCCAACCCGTGTAATACCATCTCTCCCCCTTTGTTTACAATCTTTTATTTAATCTCCCTTAAACTATTATTTATTTATCGAAAATGAAACGGAAACCAATCAAGCGGTCTTCCTTTAAGGACAAGACCTGTTGCACATGTTGCCAACTTTTATGCAAAAAGTGGAGCAAGGGTTTATGCGGTATTTCTTTGATATCGGTATGCCACGACACAGGCGTTCGGTACCGTCCTACTTGTAAAGTTACAAGAACGTGTCATATAATTAGTCTGACTCTCGTGACCGTCTTTGATTATTAGTGATTGGAATTTGGATTATAGATGTTCAATGTGAAAGTCAACTTAATATCTTTTTCTGTTACTCTTAGAAAAAAAGAAATCGGTTACCTATTATATGTTTTTGTCTAGATCTTCCAATGTCAAATCAAACATCGGGAAATCATTTTACACTGCTAAATACATGTATATATCGCTTGGTAAGTTTAAAGCTTACGATTTTGGTTAAATTAATGAGGAACATGTTGCGGACTAAATAATGAAAAATCTGTGTAAGGGAGGTTTGAACTTCGAAAAAAAAACAACAACTTATTTTTGTCCAGAGAACAGATGAATTGTATTAGCAGATCAATGATTTTAGGACATATTTAGGGAGTACGAGCTTAATGTATTACAGTATGAAATGTAAGAGTTGCAGACTGCGTTTTTCAACTGACTTCTAAATAAACTAAGCTCTATTTCAATTTTTACACTCTATAACTTCGATAAACCTAGTGCAAAAGACGTAAGTGCCTTTTCTTGAATTGGTCTCATGCTTATGTTATCTAGAATAATTATTTTATGGTAGAAAAATCTCCCGGTAAGTTTCACATATCTCCTAGCTAAGCCCTAGTGTCTAGATTGTTTGTCCCGAAATTTTGATTCGCGTACCACGTGACATCAGTCGGAGGAGCGATCTATCGTCTGGCGTTTGGTTAATTGTCCCGGTGACCTACTTTTTGATCTGACCTGACCTATATTACGTTTTATTGTCTGAATTAGCATCGAAACAAATATTCTGACCAATTTTCACGAGTATCTGGCTGAAAATTAAGGTTTCTAGAAAGCATACCAGATTTTTTAAGATTTGTCCTGGTGACATAATTTTTGACCTGACATTACCCAATTTTAAGTCTTACTAGGTAAAATTACTAGGTAAAATACAGACAAACATTCTGACCAAGTTTCATAGGTACTGGCATGTAAAAGTGGCCTAATGAGTGCAGACAAGGTTTTCTTACCATATGCCCATGTGACCTACTTTTTGACCTGACATGACCCAATTTTGACTTGAAATAGATGTCATCAACCAAAACTTCTTTTTTAAAATTCATGAGAATCTGACTGAGAATTTGACCTCTATATCGTACACAGTATTTTTCTAACATTTGTCCCTGTGACCTAGTTTTCGATCCTATGTGAGTCAATTTTGAACTTGTCTGACATATCATAAGGATGACTATTCAAACCAATTTTCACGACTATTGGATCTCCAGAGTGTACACACAATTTTTCAAAGATTTGTCCTAATGACCATATTCTTACTCAGTGTTACCCAATTTCAAACAAACCTGAGATATCATCAACACAGGCATTCCTACCAAGTTTCATTAGTATCTGGCTAGAACTGTGGCCTCTAGAATGAAAACAAAATTTTTCTAAGATCTTGCACAGTGACTTAGTTTTTGTTCTTACATAATCGAATTTCAAACCCGTCCGAGATTGAATCAAAACAAATATTCTAAGTTTCATGAATGTAGAGCTGAAAATGTGGCGTCTACAGTGCACACAAAGATTATAAGAGATATTGCCAAGTGACCTACTTTTTGACCTGACATAACCCAATTTAAAAATTGCCTGAGTCATCAGTAAATTAAACACTCTGACCAATTTTCATAAGTATGGGGCTGAAAATAAGAGTCTACACAGGGTTTTCCCAAGATTTGGCACAGTGACCTACTTTTTTCATTAGACATGACTTAACTTTTCATTTGTCCAAGATATTGTGAAGACCAAGATTCTGAATAAGTTTCACGCGTATAGGGCAGAAATTTTGGCCCCTAGAGTGTACACAAGGTTTTTTGTAAGGTTTTGACCGGACACGGCCCAATTTTGAACTTGTACGAGATGCTACAAGACAAACACTCTGACCAACTTTCATGACTATAGGGCTGAAATTGTAAGTCCAAGAGTGCACACATGGTTCTTCCACGATTTTGCCCTGTGATCTAATTTTTTACATGAAATGACCTGATTTGACCTGCTTTTAAACCTTCAAGATATCTGCAAGACAAACAGTCTGACAAATTTTCTCATGGCTATATTTCTAACAATCTTGCCTTACTGTTAGGATCAAAAAGCTTTTTGAGATTTGAGATTTTTCACTTCGTAAGCTTATCTAAAACTTGTGACCCGAGGGGTGGGGCCCATTTCAACCCCAGGTCTATATTTGACTACTGTTAGTGGGAATCCACTAAACAAAGTTACATGCCAAAATTGGTAGTCCGATGCATTATGGCTATGCATTATGGCTAGAACCTATTGAGATGTTTAAATTTTTCACTATATAATACTTGTGACTCCAGGCAGGGATCGTATATATATCCTGACCCCATGGCTATAATTTGAAGAAATTTGGTAGAGGTCTATAAGATGAATCTGCATGCCAAATTTGGTAGCCCTAGGTTTCATGATTTCGGACAAAAATTTTTTAAAGGTTTTCAGTATTCTTAACGACGTATATGACAAATGTTCGGGCGCATCCTACTGCGCATGTATTTTTGTCGTGGATATTGAATCAAAAGTGCACCTAAATGTATGTATTTTTTGCACACAGTGGTAATACTATTGGTGCACTGAAACAAGTAGCACTTTTTTCGAGTAGTATTAGTGAAGAGAGAAAAAAAAGAAAAGGATCTTTGTACTGTCACCGTGAAATATTTAAAATGCTGCTGACACGGCTATATACAACAAAGAAGGAAACAAAGGCAGGAAATTTAAAAAGTGTTGAAGTATAGCTGTTTCCACTTTGAAAATTATTGTTGGAAAAGGAGAAATCGCTTCTACTGGGCAATTCTCCTTTTCCCACCATGTCTGCTGAGCTTTCATCCTATTTTTTCACTTGAAAAAATTACTTCCACAGTAACCTTCAATCTTGTTTTCTGACGAAATAAGAACGGATAGGTGCCGTTTTTATTTTTTCTCATCGTTTAGAATTATAAATACTATAAGTGTGGAAAGTTAAAGAAAAAATCTGTTTGTTAGAAAGAATGTATTTTTTCAAGTTTAATCCTTAATTTGATCAAATTATCTCCCTTTTTAACTCAATGGTCTATACATAACATGCATGTTTGTACATTTACCATGCCCAAAACAAGGCTTTTATATATTTTTGGTGCAAAAATATATGAATTTTCATTAAAATGATGTATATTTTTCCTGTAATTTTCCTGTTTAACTGACCATTAAAGAAAGGGGCTTCAAATCCAATAGAAGCTGAATTTTGGAACTGTATAATTCTTTTATAAAGGCAGATTTCTCAGAAACAAGCAAGGCGACCCACTTCTTTTTTTACTGTAATCTCCTAGAGACATGATTAGCTTTGTATGTGCAAAGTTTTAAAAAAATCTGTCTGTTTGAAAAATTTATCATATGAGTTGTTAAGGTTTGTTGTCATGGTAACCAGAGTATTTACTGAAATCAAATTCTTTTAAAACAAGAGAGCCATGATGGCCCTGTATCGCTCCATTGGCTAATAAATAAAAACCCTACATGACAAAACTTGGCCAACTGGTTTTAAACATGAGACCCCTGAGACAGGACTAAAATTGGTAGCCCTAGTTCTTATGGTTAGTAACAAGAAGATTTCTAAAGTTTTCACTATATAGGCCTATGTTAAACTTCTGACCCCTAGGGTGGGATCGAATTCAAACCTAGGGCTATAATTTGGGCACTCTTGGTAAAGGCCCACTTGATGAAGCTACATGCAAAATTTGGTAGCCCTAGGCTTTATGACTAAGTACAGGGAGATTTCTAAAATTTTCTCTATATAAGCCCATGTAAAATCTGTGACCCCAGTCCCAAAGCGGGGAAAAATTTGACCCAAGGGCTATTATTTTGCACTCTTGGTAGAGGCCCACTATATAAAGCCACATGCAAAATTTGGTAACCCTAGGCCTTATGGCTTGGTACAGGGAGATTTCTAAAGTTTTCTCTATATAAGCCCATGTAAAACTTGTGACCCCCGGGGCTGGGTCAAATTTGACCCCAGGGCTATAATTTGGGCACTCTCAGTAGAGGCCAACAAGATAGAGCCACAAGCAAAATTTGGTAACCCTAGGCCTTATGGCTAGGTAAATGAAGATTTCTTAAGTTTTCGCTTTATAAGCCCAGGTGAAACTTGTGACCTGCAGGGCGGGGCCAATTATGACCCCAGGGCTATAATTTGAAGCCACTTGATAGAGGTCTACTAGATAAAGCTACATGCCAATTTTGGTAGCCCTAGGCCTTATGGTTTCAGACAAGAAGATTTTCAAAGATTTCCAATATTTTAAAGTTTGGTTGCAATGGCAACCAGAGTTCTTGGAGGAATCAAATTCTTTCAAGAAATTCTGAAGAGGACCATGGCAGAATCATATCTGTAAATTTTTAAGAAAATTGGATGGGCAGTTTCAGAGAAGATGTTTGAAATAAAAGTTAACGCATGCACGGACGGACACCAGGCCATGACATAAGCCCGCTGGCCTTCGGCCAGTGGGTCAAAGAATTCTAAAGAAGGCCATAGCAGGATAATTTCTGAAGTTTCATCAAAACTGGAGAGGCGTTTTATTAGTAGATGTTTGAAAAATAGTCATGGCACACAAAGATGAACGCATGGATGGACGTACATGACGGACACCCAGCAATGACATAGGCTCACTGGCCTCTGGCCAGTAGAGCTAAAAACGAACACACACACAAACACACACAGAGAGCAGTTAATGGTAATGAACTACAACGTATGAAATAAAAGCACAATGCACGAGTTGCCAACCCTTTGCAGCAGCTGCTTTCAACAAGAGCCGTCGTAGACGGATTATGCTCCCCGAACAGGTGTCTTTTCAAGAAAGTGAAGGCTGTCTGTAAATGGTTGGTCACAAGAGAAATTTACAATAAACCCCCTTTTTCCATGACACAGCTTCAAATTGGAAAACCGGGAAAAGTATATCGGTGCAATATCCTAAAGACTTCATATATGAAGTTTCGTCTAATTTGGTCCAGGGTTTGTGGAGAAATGGCTTCGGACGGACAAACAGACAGACGGACGGATGGACAGACAGACGAAGCGGCGACTATATGCTCGCTCTACGGGGATCATAAAAATTTATAGGGCATCCTTGATTCGAAACAATTATCATTTCTACATAAAGTTATAAAGGTCCTTTGTCAAACATGTTTTGGAGAATAATATGAAAAAGGCAAAGCCTCAATACGAGCGACATGAATGATTTCTGGAACAAATATCTTAATTCGAATGACGACCTAGATTCTAGATTTTGACATCAAGGGGTTTCGAGTTGGAATTCCGGCTTTGCAAAACTGATTTTGACCGTTGTTAAAAGTAGAAAGCAACTTTCGCGGATGTATGTGAAAAAAGGGCGAACGGTCCCGGATTCCCTTAACGACGTATATGACAAATTTTTCTAACGGACAGATTTTTTTGAAACTTTGCACATACAAAGCTCATCATGTTTCTCGGAAATAACAGAAAAAAAAATGTGGTCACCGCGCTCGTTTCTGAGAAATTTGCCTTTGAAAAAGGTATATATAGCTCCAAAATTCAGCTGATATTGGATTTAAAGCGTCTTTTAATAGTCAGTTCAACAGGAAAATAACAGAAAAAATATACAAATATACATCATCATAATGAAAATTCATATATTTTTGTACAAAAAAATGTATAAAAACCTGTATTTCAGCATGGTAATAGTACAAATATGTATGTTATACATAGACCATTGAGTCAAAAAGGGAGATAATTTGACCGAATTAAGGGTTAATTTTAGATAAATACATACTTTCTAACGGACAGAATTTTCTTAAAATTTCCATACTTATGGTATTTATAATTCTAAACAATAAGAAAAATTAACAATGGCACCTATCGGTGCTTATTTCGTCAGAAATCAAGGTTGAAGGTCACTGTGGAAGTCAATTTTTTCAAGGAAAAAAAATAGGATGAAAGCTCAGCAGACATAGTGGGAAAAGGAAAAATTACTCAATAGGAGCGATTTCTCCTTTTCCAACAATAATTTTCAAAGTGGAAACAGTTATACTTCAACAGCTTTAAATTTCCTGCCTTTGTTTTCTTGTTTTGTGTGTAACGGCGTGTCAGCAGTATTTTAATTATTTTATAATTGCACTAATTATGTTAAATCGTTTTTTGATTGGTCGAAATCGGGTCATGTGACAAAAAAAAAAAAAAGAACAAACCGTCATACCATTTTTCAATGAGCGCAATGGGACTACTTTCGGTTTTTCCAAGTTGTTGTGTATTATCTTGGATTTCATGCAAGCTCTTTACTGCTATTTTTAGAGTTCCATCGCTGGATCAGTAAAGTACTGAAAGATTGATTTCTTTTGCTTAAAAAACTTGAAAAAGAATTCTTCCGAATAAACCTAGACATATCATTTGATGAATATTAATCTTTATTTGCACCCTTAACTCATATAAAAAAAAAACATGCCAAAAGTGAATCAAGTATTGAATGGTCAACGTCATCAGTTACATCATTCATCGATTTCTATGAGCCAAGGTCACTGAGAATTTAGTGCACTGTGTAAACAGAAAATTTGCTCTTGCTTAGATGAAATTGATTTCTTGTTTCATGACGGAGTTGTTCTGAGTTTGTTTATCGCGAGGTGTTTATCGCGAGGATGACTATTGATAAGAAAAGACTCATCGTGGATTTGATAAAAAAATTAGTGAAAGCTAATGTTGGAGAAAGGATCGGAAGAAGTGAATGCAGTGTGTCAAGAATTTTGAAAATGTTGGCGTGATAGGGCTGATAGTTAAAACTTTTTTAGAACTGGGAAACCAAAAAAAATTGAGGAATTAACAGCTGTGACACCGTTTTTTACATTCTTATACACGGGTGGTTCACAAAACGTTGGCGTCAATCGATTCATAGCTTGTAAGAAAACTAAGATAGTCTTATATCGGCCACAGTTAGATACCCGTCGAGAACAGGGCCCCGTTTTACTATGGTAGTTAACGGACAGATTTTGCGCAAGTTTTACGTAACTATAGTATGGTGGCATATTTCTGCCACGAGATACGAGATAACTATCATGATTATTTTAGAATACTATTGCGATAAATCAAAGTTCCTGGAAATATTATCTTTTCATTTTATCTAGATAAAATTTTCAGGAAACTTTGATTTATCGCAATAGTTTTCTAATAGGTTCATTATAGTTATCTCGTAAAACTTACGCAAATTTTGTTCGTAACTACCTTAGTAAAACGGGGCCCTGGCAGATCTGCCGACGGTATGTACACTTGTTCTTTACAAAATATCTATAAAAATGTCACTCCAATGAACATATCGTCCGTTCAGCATCGAGTTTAGATACTTGGTTGGATTTTTCATAGACAGAAACAGAAATTTTTATTTTGTTTGATAAATCATCAAAAGTATTGATTTCAAATTCAACAAAATGGCCGTCTTTGACTTAAAAATAAAAGCTAAATAGGGCCTGTAGATTGTGTATTTATTCATGCCCATGCTACCAAGTATCCGCCAAAGAAATAAAGTCTTGTTTACTGTCATATTTGTCCGTGATTTTTTCTCTTTATCATTTTCAAAAATTAATTCAAGTGAACAGCGAGTGCAATTATAAGGGTTGAGTGCAGATTTTTGTGTTTTCATCGAGATATAAAATGCAATTGCCTTATTACATGGCTTAACATAACGCCTTCGGGTGTTATTGCCATGTAATAAGGCAATTGCATTTTGTACCTCGATGAAAACACAAAAATCTGCACTCAACCCTTAAACGGTGACAGTTCAAAGATCCATTATTTTTCTCTTCACTAATACTACCCGAAGAAAGCGCTACTTGTTTCTGTGCACCAGTAGTATTTCCATTATGTGCAAAAAATAAATAGGTGTACTTTTGATTCAATATCCACGACAAAAATACATGCGCAGTAGGATGCGCTCGAACATTTGTCATATAGGGTAGTTCGCCCTTGAGTCGATTTCGCCCCAGAGTCGAACGATTTTGACCCGTATTTCCGCGTTTACAAGCCGTAATATACGCTGATGTCTGCTATTTTTAGAATCTACAACGTTTCCGCTAATTCAAACTACGTGCGGTTTATGTCGGTAGTTTCATCCTCTTTGTCACCGTGACGCTTATAACATCTACGGTGAGTTCATGCAGAGCGTGCGACTTTTTTTTATATTT
Organism: Hippopus hippopus; assembly: GCA_946811185.2. Classification (NCBI taxonomy): domain Eukaryota; kingdom Metazoa; phylum Mollusca; class Bivalvia; order Cardiida; family Cardiidae; genus Hippopus; species Hippopus hippopus. Next base: position 4,340,849 of record OX328108.1, on the reverse strand, counting down.
TTAAATCGCAAAGAGCGAAAAGGAATAAAGATTAGTCTAGCACACACCTTTTAATACAAAGAAGACATTGTGTGTAAAAACATGCTTTAGATCAACCAAAATACTGATATTTTAACATGTTTTAAACAACAAAAAATGCAGTTGAAAGACTATATCTTAGTCACTTGGGTGTTTTGCCATAAAGTCGAACACTTCGCCCATGAGGTGAACAGTGTTCGACTTAAAGGCAAATTTGTACTAGAATCATAATTGATGTTTTGCGCCTTTCCTTTTCGAAATGTTTCTTTTTTTTCATAAGACGCATTTTATAATTTTATATCTTGTGACCAGGCTAACAGGCTGAAAATCTTTAATATTTCACGAGCGATATGAAGAAGAAGAATCAGTGGTTTATTGTAAATAGCTACATAGGCAGACCAATGCTATGCAAGACAATTCTATAGTTTAGGTAGATGTATTTCACAATTGCAAAACATCACTTAACTAGATATAAATCTTGTTCTAAAAAAAACTTAATGATTGTTTATTCACAAACGTTTGCCGCCATATAAAATTAGATCTACCATTGGCATCCAAGCTTAGAATAATTTGCAATGTATTGGTAATATACATCTGGTCGCAATTTCTTCATGTCTTGGTTTTTGTGGGGTGCCCATAGACGATACACTTCAAAGCCGTAGGCTAAAGTTTTGAAAACGAGTTGGTCGAATGAAATTATACATTCACAGCCAAGACAGGAGTGACAGTTGGTCATTCTCATTTCTTCAGGATACTGAAATCCGCATGGGAAAAAACCAAGTCTGTTGAGAACGTCTCTTCAGGCTTTATTGCTTTTGCGCCGTCTGATCTGTATGCAGACGAATGCATTGCTTCCACATGCACAGGTTCTAAATCTTTCACATGTCCTGAAATCACAATCTGCTACAGAATCCGGGAGCGAGGTAACGTTAGTTGTGTCACGACATACAGAATGTTGATTTCACTAGAATTCTAGACCTCTTCTTGACTGTTACAGACGACGGTTCTGTCGGTGAAACCCGCTGCTACGAGTTTCACTGACGGAGAATCATTGGACCTCTCAAGGGATTCTGCATCCATGTTCGATGAGACAACAATATCAGTGGATACGGAACCTCAGATAGTTCAGTTACCGAGTACATCCTTCACGGCGGTGACAGAATGCACTCCGGAAATGGCACTATCTGTGGTTGAATCTGCTATCACAGATGATAAAAAAAATAAAAAATATGAATCTGCATTTAAAAGGGGCATTACTCTAAATGATTCTATGTACCATACGTGGATAACTTATAAAAAAATTGGCGTTTCCTCAATAAACACTTGCTTCAATACAACCAAAGCAAAATCATTTACTGAGTTTTACAACTCAACGAATTAAAAGGGGAAATAGCAACAAAAAACCAAGTTTCTTTTTTTGTTGTTGTTACAGCGGACGACGCCAGCCATGAGCAGGTGCAGGCAAAACTAATTAAACAAAAGAAAGAGGAAGAGCAGGCTGATAGAAAGAGACAAAGTCTTTTAAACAGAGAATTGAAGGCTAAAAAGTCGGAAGTTCACCAGAATATTTAAGTTGTTCGGCCATTTTTTAACATCTAAAATGGCAGAAATATGTAACGAGACAAGTGCATGGTTTTAGAAAAGGTAAATAAATGAAGTAATTGAGGTATCTCCCCGGATCATTTAATCCTAAATATAACAACTATTAACCAAGTCCACGGAGACGAGTTCACACAGACATGTTATTTACAATAATTTTTGCAGCAAATCAGCATTCTTATTTATTACCAGACCACAAACGTGTTAGACATGTCCACTTTTCTGGAAAAATAAGATACGTTGCCAACTTTATGATGCTTGTCTCTAACAGAGAAAAAAAAGGGTTTTGCTTAGGGGAGAAAATGCTAGTTAACAAGGATTCCTCCTCTTTTCCAAAGCCAGTTTTACTATGTCATTAAAAACACGTATTGGGTTGCTTGGTAAACAGTTAACTCTTTAACAAATAACAAAATTTAGAGCAGTCCAAATTGAAAGCATTTGCAGAGAAAACCATATAAATGTGACTCAAAAATTGAAATTTATTTTCGGGAATGATACAAAACAATGTGGGAAAGGAGAAAATGCTGGTTTCCAGCATTTTCTACTTTTCTAAATGTTTTCAAAAGCTTTCTTTCTCAGGGTCGTTAAAAAGTCAGCGTTGAGTGGTAAAGGGTTAAACATAAAGACTCAAAATCTTTACAAACATTTCTCATGTATAGAAATTTCTCTGATCATTCACAAGCTTAACTTGGACACAGACACCTAATCTTCCCCTGTAACCCTTTCCCTAAATATAAATATTGCAGATGATATGTCACAGTGCTTAGATGACGACACTCGATCAATACTCTTGTCCAAAAGTGATGAAACTATTTAATGTTTTTTTCTCATATAGTTTATTCCCTTTCTGTTACAGACAGTCATGAATTTTAACCTGTTTTTCCAAACGTTCGGTCTTTCAAGTTGTCTGCTAGACCTAGACCTAGGCCCACTAATTTTTTTTTAGGCCTGTAGGGAAAGATTAGATCTATGAGTATTACCAAAATCACGTAGGCCTACATCGATCAAACTTTTATAAAGAGCCTAGAACAGCTTTCACCACCTTCCCAGATCGAGATCTCAAATATCAGGTTTGTATTTTTATGCTTTCATCATTTTCCCCCACGTGCACAGACGATGTTTTTAATGGGATACATTGTTTGCTTATCCATTATGTTCCAGTCCCTCAAAACATCTCCGCTTTGCCTTATGAGGATACATGCAATTGAGTATCGTTCGACTCTTGGGCGGTGTCAAATTACGTGTTCGAATCAGTGGCAAACGCGTTCGTCTCACGTTCGAAATCGGAAAGGAAGGTTTTTGACATTTTTAGCACAATGTACGGCCGGTAACCATATCTTTTTGCGTGCAATCTTATTAAGGTTAAGGTCCGAGTAATCCGGCTTTCATTCACAATGGTACCCCGCTCTGGATTTAAGCAGCGGCGGTACAAATCGCTAACATGTTCGACTCGAAGGGCGAATTACCGTACGTCGTTAACAAAATTAAGACAGTTCCTCGGCAATTTCGTTAATTTATATCAGAAAAAATAACTGAGTGGTTACTGGTTCACATACTTTTAAAAAGCATTTTACAGGGACAGTTCCTCACTGCATGTAGATTTAGATCTATAAGAGAGAGAGAGAGAAAAAAAAGGAAAGACAGATAGGAAGAAATTCACGGTCACATTTTTACATTGCATGTAAAAAGGAGAAGGGAACGAAAAAAAAAAAAAAAAACTTCACTTTATATATATCTAGATCTAATCATTCCATGGAACACTGCTGTCTTTCTGCAATACCACCAATAGCTTTGACTGCTAGAGAATCATGTGACAGCCGCATTTTGAAGAATTTAGTTGGTGATTAAGGTCGACTGGATTGTTTCCATTGCTACGCGGGCGCTACTGCAGCGACATCTGATCATTCTCAGACCTGATTTACATCATGATCTCTCCATCTTTGGAAAATTATGATGTTTTTTTTCCGCCCATGATTTTTAACACTTTAACACTTCGATATTAACGTTATTTCACTTGTGGATCTGTCAATGGCGGCATGTTTTTCCTTGAGTTTCTTTACAATGAAAATTCTTAGATCGCCAAACTCAGATTATTTGTACCTTTTCTTTTTCATCCAATCTACTTTCCTACACGTCCATCGTTGAAACTGTGATCAGTATATAGAAAGGAATGAATTTTGTCGCAATGACTAGGTCTATCATCAATTCTAGGACAGAAATTTCAGCTAGATATCCAGCTCACGGTAGAAAAAAAACCCCAAACTTTTAGGTCTATCAACAAGCTTCTTACGTTATAACATTTGAATAGACTAAATATATTTGAGCCATGTTGCAGTAAAAGAAGGTTTAATGCATCTTCATGATGCATGATATCAAGCAAGTCGTCACATAGTTATCGAACCATGTAATTCATTTTGTACGATAACTGACTGAATCACTAAGCATGCATAGTGGTCCTTTGACATGCAGAAAATTGATCAATAGATTTAGCATAGAGTTTTGATTCAAGTCAGCTTGCGCGGACTGCACAGGTGGACCTGGGGCGATAGTTTTTTTGATGCATTAAGCCCCCTTTTCACGGGTCATAAATCCGACTTTCTTTGTAAATGGTATTTTGTAATAGTCAAAAAACTAGTTGCCGAGCCCCAGTAGCGCAGTCGGTAGCATATACGGCTCAGGAACAGGGGGTCGCTGGTTCTATCCCCGGCTCGGCCAATTCTTACCGAGGATTGATGATAGTCATTGCGACAGGATTCATTCTTCTCTCACCGCTGATAATTATTTCGACGATGGTTGTGTGGGAACCAGTAGCTTGGAAAGAAAATTGTGCACATTACTGGTTAAAGAAACTCCAGGAAAGCATGGATAGGCGAATTGGCCGCCGTGATATACCTGAAATAATGTTGAAAACGGCGGTAAACACCACGCAGTCAATCAATCATCAATCAAAAACCTAGTTTAGTCATGATTACTTGACGACAATATTTTCCGCGAAAATCCGGCTCGTGCATGACGTAAAAATACTATGATTAATACTATGCTAGCATAGATCATTGCATATATTTACAAAAAAAAAAAAAATAACGAGCGACAGCGAGTTACGGGCGAGGTCCGCGACGAGCGAAGCTCATTTTGCGGTAACACCGTTCTAGATTTTTAAAAATAAAATTCCGACTTCGTTCTGGGTTTTAGTCTAAATCTAAATAGGGATGACTAAAAATTGAGTGTCTTCCGGTTAGTCGCACAGCGTCACACGTATGACAATCTTTCGCACAATTACCTGATTGGTCAAAAATGACTAATTATCTACCGATCGAATTAATATGTAAATAGGCACGGCCTATGAGCGAGTAGCGCTGCGACTTAAATTCTGCCTGAAGCTACACTACTACTTGTGTAATTGTCTGTTGTTATATTGGTGTCTTTTACACATAAATTGATAATTGATAAGTTGATATACCACTTACCAGAGCAAGATATACAATATCATAACGAAACTCCTTGAACAGATTTTATAAACTCAACAGTTACCCGTATGCATAGATCTATATGATTTCCATCATCACAGTTTTGTAAACAAGCATTTTTATCAAACAACTTAATAATAAGACTAAATGTAACTTATAACAGAAGAAATATGATGAAAATTGTAACATAATAAACAAGAACTGGCAATAGAATGGTACAAGTATCATTCAAAGAACTTGGCACTCACTTTATAATATTTTGTCTCAAACGCTGGATTCATATTTTCAATGTATGAAGCTGTGTAATCCAAGTTGTTGGATGTTGCCACTAACATAATTTTGCCAGGGACCAGGAATTTATCATATCAGTCTTACTCATGTATATGTTATATGACAGGTTAGCGACTATCATGTCACCCACCCATGTGAGCTGCTATGTGGTGGTAATAATGTAATGTGTTTGTAACATGAAAAGTTAGCGACTATCATGTCACCCACCCATGTGAACTGCTATGTGGTGGTAGTAATGTAAAGTGTTTGTAACATGAAAGGTTAGCGACTATCATGTCACCCACCCTTATGAATGGGTAATTATGTGATGTCTGTAGAATGAAAGGTTAGAAGCTATGATGTCACACACTTGTATGAAATGTTATGTGATGGCAATAGTGTACATGTAATTAGTAGTGAATGAATGTTTTGTCTATGGTAACATGTGACAAAATCCAAGTTTGGATCTGTACGGCATGATAGAATAATTTTAAAGTTAATCAATGTACTGTAAGACCAATGTTGCAACATTTATAGATACGAGGGGCACTTAGTGGTATACAAATACTTATATTGTGCAAATAATGATGAAGATGTTAAAAATGAACACATTGAAGCTTTTAATGATCTGAGAGTATGAAATGCTGCATAACTTGGACTTCATAAAAATTACAAGTTTTACTAAAGGAACCTTCTGTTGCAAAAGTAAACAAGAATGACATATCACTCTGAAAGACCTGAAAAAAATGAACAATGACTGACAACAAACATCGAAATTACCAAATTTTTAATATAAAATGTATTAGGAGCTGTTAGGCTGTAACAAGTATTAAAATAAGAATCAAGTAATTAAAGATGATTAATTGTTAATTGAAACTGTAATGGAAATAATTAATGTAGCTACTGATTAATTTTTATTCTCTTGTAATCCCAAGATTTATCATTGTCTTCTTCTTCTTCTCCTTCTTCTTCTTCTTCTTCTTGTGGATGTACATACTGATGAAATCTCTGGTCAGAAAATGTGGAAAGAACAACTATGTCAAACCATTTTGAACACAGAAATTCATCAGCATGTACACCGTCGGGGAGATGAGTATAGACAAATTTTGCTATTTTTTTTTTTTTTGTATTTCCATTGTGTCTTCCCCGATGCTTTGTAACTGTTTTAATGATATCTCGGTCCCATCTAATTTTGCGTAAAGTATGACTTGAGTTGATTCTGGATATTTCTGTGTTGACTGTTGTAATATCTTGTTCCAAATGTGCTTGCATGATCATGAGGTCTGTGTCTGTGTATGTTTGGAATGGAAGTTTACCTTTGCTTATCTGATTCATTGTATATTTCTGAAGATTGGCTGGTGGTATGGCTGCGATTTTGAATGTTGTTGTTTTTGTGTAGAATTTTGTTGACATGTTTCTGAGCTGATCAGTTATGTTTTCTAATTTAGTGTTTGAGTGTACGTAAATAATCTGTGTACCTACTATTTTTCCTTGGTTGTCAAAGACTTTAACTATTTGAGTGAAATTACAAATACTGGCTACAACAGTGACTGATGTGAGAGCTTGTGGAGTCTGTGTTTGTATATGTTGAAGCTTATGTCCAATTTCATGTTTGATTGTATGAACTTGTGCCCCTGGTTTAAATATATGGGAGACTTTAAGGTTGTGAATGCTTGACATGGATTTGTGGTTTAATATGTATGAATGTAAATTTCTTCCTCTTGAATCTGTTGCCACAATCACATTCATTCTAGAAAAATTGAAAGAGATTGTACTAATTACTAATGTAAGGCATTTATTTAAGAAGCAAGAAAAATCTCTTTTTGCAGTTCAACAGTCATTTTCCTCTGCTGATAATCAGAACAAAGAACTGCAGATTGACAATTTTGAAATTATTTCCACTGAGAGATATTGAAACCAAGCTTTCAAGCAAATAGGTTATGGGCTGGCTTTCAAGCAAATAGGTTATGGGCTGATACTGTGGGCTAACTTATTACTAGCAGTTGCAGTAATCAAAAAGAATTGTTTTCCCCTACCTTCAGGTGAGAAATTGAATAAGTCTTTACCAAACAACAAATTTTTGGGCTGGACGAAATCCAAAACATTTGTAGACAACAAAGTAGATGTTGCTGAAACGTTGATTTCTGTCTTTGATGGGATAGAAAACACAGTGGAAAGAGGAGAGAATGCTGGTTACAAACATATTCATCTTTTTCAACAATGTTTTCAAAAGTCTTCTCTTTTTGTGACGTCTGAATTGTGTGGTAAAGGGTCAGGGGTCAACAGATTTGAAAGTTTCATGTATACATGATATTTTACCCTAATGTTAGATAGTTCCATTTCAGATAAATACAGAGGCAATTACTGGTTAGTAATAATACTTGTAGATGGCCTTAAGCCTCCCTCTTAAGACATGGAAGTCTGAAACATTGAAGAATATTTTACTTGTAAATACTTGTTAATAGGTAAAATACTTCAAATAAAAGGAAAATTAAAAATAAGTGGAAAACTGTGCAGGATAAGTTTATATAGATATATTTTCTTGCCAAAGCACATGATAACATTTTTCTGCTCAGAACAAGTCACTTACTCTCCTTTGTAGGAATGTGAGACTAAATGGCTGGCTCTGTTTTTATTAACCCTTTACCAAACGACAAAATTTTAGACTGTACTAACTTGAAAGTAGAAAATTGAAATTTAAGTTTTGAAGCGTGGAAAACATTTTTGAAAAAGCAGAAAATAATGTGACCAGCATTTACTTCTTTCCCCACAATTTTTTCAAAAACCTTTATCCACACAATTATCAAAACATAGTATTGTTTGGTTATTGGTCAAGGAATATATTACTGGATGAGTAATGAGCTGAGTTCTACACTAAGAAAACTAGAATATGCCTGGTGATGAGAAAATGAGTTAAGCCTAAATTGTACAATAATTACAAATTTAATTCTACATTTTTTTTATTGCAGCATATAATCACAGCTTCAAGTAATAGATATTTTGAATTTTAATAAGTAGTAAATTATATACTGTACATGTATATTACACATCAGCTGGTCAATTGCAAAAGCTTCTGACATAATCAATGAATGGTTGCAGTCATCATGTTGAGATATAAAATGATTGATTGAAAGCACTGCCATAATAGTTTCACAGTATTAATATCACTACTTTAAAACTGTTAATATTTTTGCATGTTACAAAGAAAATTCATGTTGCTTTGTATCAAAATTTGTCTTTGGATGACAGTATATTCATTTTGACATTATACACATATCAGCCCTTGAATTTAATAAAAATGGCAAAAAATCATCAAGGGATTGAAATGATGGATGCTGATGAATGGACATGGGTAAACATTAGGGTGATGATGTACTTGTAAAATGTGTGCTAATCCGGGGCAGATTGACAGACATCGGGAAAGAAAGAAATGCAGGGTAGTTGAAGTAACTGTATAAAATTCCAAAGGGACAATTTAGGCAGTATAGTTGTGAACATAAGACAAGAAAGTGAATAAATATTTGATATGATGGATGATAGATTTGATACTAAGATACAAGTATGATGGATCAATGTAAATGGTTAGCGATTTTCATATCACCCACCAAGCATTACCCATCTTAAAGACATCTTAGCATAAATAGACAATGATAGATAAGCAGGCACAGGGAAGAAAAAAAAAAAAAAAAAAAAAGGTAAGGTAATGGTACTGGTAAGAGTTGGTATCAAATTAATGTGAATTGTTAGCAAATTTCAAAAAATCCTCCAAGCATCATGGATCAAAGAACCATACTACATTTAGACAGACAGTGAGGCATGGCAGACACTGGATAGGAAAAGATACACCAGGTAGTTGATCTTAGCTCGTAAAACGCAGACCAATAGAAGTACTTGGATCATTGTGTAAAATTTCAAAGGAAGAATTTAGGCAAGCGTTCAAAATACGGGACAATAGGGGCAAAAAACATGTGAATATGTAAAAGTAAAATATGGATCAATGTGAATGGTTAGCGATTTTCATATCACCAACCAAGCATTGTCCATTATAAGTTCATATACTTAAATCTGCTATAAATGTTATGAGTTATTCCTCTGTTACACAATTTCTAGTCAGTTTTAGAGCCTGGAAGAAGAGGTCATTCTTTCCTAGCAGCTGGCTGAATTTTTTATGGGTATCCATAGCAAAACTTTCAAGTAACTTTATGTGTTCATTTCTAGCCTTACTTGTTGATGTGTAAACCTTGTGGCACAATCTGTCCTCATTCTCTATGACACTTTCATACCATGCAAAGTCGGGGTCTCCACCACCAATTCCACTACACTTTGCTCTAGACAGAGCAACATACATAGCCCCAGGGTTTCTGGACTCAAATGCCCTTGTTCCAGGATGAATGATTATGTATCTATTTGCTTCCCCTTCCCCTATGGTCATACCTTGGCAACGGTGAATTGTTGTTGCCCAACCAAGCCTAAGTGGGATTTGCTTTCGGAAGCAAAGTGACACCTACAATCAATTTTACGAGAGACTGACACAATGGGAACAAGTTTCGGATCTTCCTTAATGAATGGTGGACCAGTATAACTGAAAATGAACCATTACAACAGCCGGAAAGCAGTCAGGGGGCTTTTGTCCTGTCTGATATATAATGTCAACCACTTTGCCACTTGCACCATTAAATAATACAAGTAAAACATTGAGGTTGCAAGTTAACATTACTTTTGCCCCCTTGCAAAGGTATAGGACTCGTAATAGACCACCAGCTTTTTCACTATCACCGGAAGTGGAATGCGACCCTTGTGTTGTTGCCTTAATTTTAACAACTGGAAAGTATGTATTAGCTTTTTGAAGCTGACTTTTATTGTGACTCCATTCCTCTTCGTGGGTGGGAAAAACAAATAGACCATTAGTTTCCATTCTCTCAGTTAGTTCTGGACCATACTTAGATTTCAAATTTTCCCACTGAAACTGTTGTAACCAAATAGCTTGGTCCTGGCTGACTTTATTTTGTCGCACTGACATGAGAACATCCCTAAAGATATGTTCATCATTTGATTGCCTTACAATGTTGTATAATTTTACAACAGTAGAAAACTCTTTCCATACCAAAACACCACGTATAGCAGCAGGAGATGTGCTTTTATTGTTGTAAACTGGGGTATCTAAAACAGGAGGAAGCTGAACATCATCTCCCAGAAAAATAACAATTGGTAATCCACCCCAGGTCATAGACTGGTTCAGTTGAGATGCCATTCCATAGCTGCACATGTACTCCATCCATCTAAGTGTAGCTGACCCAATAAGTGAGCGTTCATCAACAAGTAAAGCTCTCAAACCAGCACAATTGTCTTGAAGTGAAGCACTGATGGAGCCATCAGGTATTTTCATTTCACCACTTCTTTTATAGGTGGGAATTTTGAAAAATCTATGAAGGGTTGTACCACCTATGATTTTTGCACTGCTCCCAGCAGAGCAAACTACTTGCACAGACTTGTTATAACCAAAAACAGATCTTATTGCTTTTACTAAACAGTTGATTAGGAATGATTTGCCAGATCCTGCTGTGCCCATGACAACCATGCGAAGTGGTTGGAATTGAAAATTGATATCTGTACAAGTAGTATGTATTTGGTCTGCGGGGGCTCATTTGACCACGTTTTTCTCCAAATTTTTTAATTTTCATGGCCCCCCATGGTTAATTCGGCCTACACCATATAACATGGTTAAATTGTAAAACCCATCTCATGGTTAAAAATCCTAAAATCTCAATCTAAAAAATCCAATGAATATAAATGGTGGCGTTTAACCATTTATATTTTTAATCGTCTATCTTGTCTTGACTTTTGTAATGAAACCGGGCTAGAGTGTCTATCGAGTTTTCGAGTATATTTCTTTTGTCATCATAGAAGCTTAAAGCTTTCTTGTTAATTTCTTCAGTTTATATTTCATGACCACGGCTTCTCAATAAACGCATACTCCTATACTGATCATTTTTTTGTATGCAAACATTCCTTATAAGTGTCAAAATTTATCTCATTTTTAACCACTGACTTCCTGATACCCTTACATCTTTTATCTTCCTTTCCATCTAGAGTTTTATAAGCATACATTTTTGCTCTTAAACCTACATACTCACTCATGATTTTACCACCTAACTCATCTTTGAACTTTCCAACTACTTTTTTGTTCTTTTCATAATACAAAGGATGATTTTCAGAATAGTTACTTGTATCAAACATTGTGGGTACGTCCTGAGCAATATCCATATACAAATCCTCATTTTCTATCTCGAGTATAAAACTATCTGTATCTGTATAACACAATCTAACCTTTTCACCATACTTCACTTCAAAGTAATTATAAAAAGTATCATACATATGCGTTTTACTAATATCTAATATACTCATTCCTGAGTAAATGGGTTTGTTGTATATTATTTTGGTTATCTTCATATGTACAGCCGACATGTTTTCATTAAATATTGTTGTATGACTATAGTTTGGTTTGTTTACTAGATTTCTATAAGTATTTCATATGTACAGCCGACATGTTTTCATTAAATATTGTTGTATGACTATAGTTTGGTTTGTTTACTAGATTTCTATAAGTATTTCTATTGGTAACCAAATGTATATCTGGTCTATTTCTCAAGTTTTCCATCGTTTTTCCAAAAACGCAGCTATTAATCAACTTAAAAAAATCTTTCTCAAAATTGTTTTTAGCTTCTGTTCTTAGTTAAACGTTTAATTCAATGTAAGGTTTTAACCAACAACTTTCCTCAAACTTAATTCCACGATGTATTTTTACAAGCTTTAGACCTAAATCAAGATAAGTTTTCAAAGCTTCGTGATGTAAAATATAATTCTTCTTTGCACCTAAGTTTGGAATAAGTTTTTCTACCTTGTTTACTTTTAAACGTTCTGGTGCTAAAGGAAAGTCATTATGTAAATCGTGTAACTTTTGAGGATAGTTTAGATCTACTTCTAAAATACAAGGTATGTTTTGCCAATTTTTTAACTCTTCATCTGTCATCCATTCGAAACCATGTGTAGGAAGAAGTTTACTCATTGCCCAAGGGTAAAGACTGTTTGCGTCTATATATAATAAATGCTTTGAAGGTTTACTAGAATCATATTTCTCTCCCATTTATTTATCATTAGCTTCCGAATATCTCTTTGTGCACATACTTACACCTCCCCTAATACCTTTTTCTACCATTAAAAGCATATCAACATCTGACAAAAGTTTAAGCTTTACTCCTGTTATTTTTAATGCCGCATCCCAAGCCAAACCAGGAGCGGTATAATACCAACTAGGATCTAAGTTACAGTTTTTGCAACAAACAACTCTAAAGTTCTCAAAAACATCGGCTAAAAGGAGTACATCTATTTTGTTGTAAAGTCTCAAATAATCTTCTAACGTATTACAACCAACTACCCTCCAAACCTTCAACGCGTGAGCATAGTCTTCATCGCTAATATGTTCTTTGTTTAAACTAGAGTAAAATGCTTCTTTAGGTGGTAATTGAGTTTCATTAAGTCTTTCTAGAGAATCCAGGTACTCATACAGAAAAACTCCTTTTCTCTTAGCTAATTGGAACTGTTCTTTTTCTGGAAAAAATCTTGATAAGTGATGACCAGTTAAAAAATTTAAGTTACTTGAGAGGCTATCTAGACTCGCACTCATGAATTTAAAAGTATCAATAAATTTAATTTTATGATATGTTTTTTCTCCAACCCAGATGCTCTTGCTAAAACTAATATATTTCTCCTCATTATTTGGAATACAATCAATCCTTCTACCAAATATACTAAGGTTTTTAATAAAAAGATGAGCATCATATCCACTAAGATTATGAAATTACACAGGTGTAAAGTTAGTGTTTTTAGCTTTTAAGTTACATTCATTGTGCGCGGCACCTCTATACTTACCCGTAAAATGACAATGATCTCTTACCTTATAATTTTTATAAGTAAATTCCTTTTCACAAATCCAACAACGCGTTGACATGTGTTCATTGGTTCTAAAATACTTTCGAAATCAGCGTATACAACGAAGGGGACCTGGAGTTTCATAGCATAATTTTTGAAATCTAGAATGGTACCTAGTTTTGGCATTTTTAAATTAACCGTTTCATACTCATTACAGAATTGTTTATGTTTTTCTAAAAGTTTTTTACTACCAAAATGATTCAAACATCGCTTACAATAATATACACTATGGTTAGTTACTTGCCCTTTCATCAAACGATTAAAGTTCTTTATGAGAGCATAGTGCATATTTTCTCCATTTTATATAAAAAGTAAGTCGATATGTTTACTTTTTTCATCATTTGTTAATCTAAGAGGATAGATATATCCTTCTAACCCCTTACCATTCCAAGTTTCCTGATATGAATAAACATTTACACTAATTTCTGGATTTTGTTTCTCAAACTTACTGATGCCCAGGGTACCCCACTCCCTCCATGTTTACACTATTTTCCTTCGATCGTAGATCCCTATCAATTCTTTCTGCATTTTTATCTTTAGGATTTAACGCTCTTAAAACACACCATAGAAAACATTTATCATCATTATTTTTCATATTGATAACCGCTTTTTTGTTTAGAATCCATCTTGGTAACGGTAAGTAACCTCTAGCTCGTAAAGGCTCATAAACAACTGTGTGTAATTCTAAACTTACTATACTCGAAAAATCCCACCCGCTACCCTCTCTTTGAAACTTAGCCAACTTTTCTAAAATTTCGTCTATCATATATTGTAACAATACACCTACTTCTTCCTCGTTTAAGTTTTCTAATTGCCCAGAGTGAAAAGCGAATTCTGTATCTGAGTCAGGGTTTGTGGGTAAATGTAATATACACCTAAGTACAAGTTTTACCTTCGTTTGCAAGTTTCTTCGAAGAGTGTTTTGAAGAATACTCCTCGTCTCTCTAAAAAATCTTTCTGGAGTATAACCTTCTCTACCCTCTATAACATGTTGAGTAGCATATTCTCTAAATGCGGATCGAGCAGTTCTAATCTCAAACGGGCGCCTTGGGGGATAATTTTGTCTAACATGTTCAACAATTTCATTCAACACTTGCGGTACGTGGGGTGATCAGAAAGAACGTGGACCAGTGCCGGTATCGGAATATCATTATAAAAAACAACTTGGAGTGTTTACTATTTTTGAAAGTAACCTCCTTTGAGTTCTATGCACTTACTAATTCTTGATTTCCACGTGCGAAACACGTGTGCGAGCGCGTCACGTGACATTACTCTCAAGGACCCGGTCATAGCGAGGGTTAGCTCCTCTCTACTCTTGTAGTGCGTGCCACATAGAGAATCTTTCAAAACAGGAACTAGTCAGATGTCACATGGAGTCAGGACTAAATTTTAAGGGGCATTGGTTGGTGTTTCTATGTTTAGTTTTTGCAACGTTTCTTGTCCAAGCGCAGCTTTGTGAGCTTGGGCGTTATCTTAGTGTAAAGTGACGTCACCCCGGAGGACTTCAGGCTGTTTTTTCCGTATGGTGTTTGTGAAATTTATTTGAATAATGTTGGCATAAAACTCAGTATTGACTGCAGTATGTATAGATACAACATGATGTAGAGGGAAAAAAAGGAGAACAGAAATACATGATGTAAAGCTTTACCAAGTGACTTAGAGAGGTTGGCTTTACCAGCGGAAGGCGATGTTGGATGTTTCCATACAGTGCTTTATTGTTTAGTTCAGTCTCGTTAAAGTGTGCCTATGTTTCATCGCTTGTTCCAATACGATGGGTAAAGTTTGACCCCTCTATCCTAATGCGTTCTGAAATTTCTTAACAGATTTCGACCCTAACCCCCATTTTCTCGGGCGTCAGTTGCCGAGGTACCCACCTTAAGCAAACACACGGCATTCCAAGATTCTCAATCAAAATCTTCTGAGCACTTTTATATAAAATGTTGTATGTGTCAGCTATTTTCCTGACAGTATCTCGATGATTTTGTTTTGCATGCTACTCTACACACGTTATGATTTTGTCTGTGATTGATGTTGATGGACAGCCAGATTTAGGGCCATCTTTAACAGTATCGCACCCTTGTCTAAATTGGTCCGATCCATGTACGAATATCAGAATTCTTTAGTGCAGAGTCCCCTTAAACTGTTTCTCAATCGGTTTTGATTTCCGATAAATATTTTCCGAGTTTGACGTAAAACTTTATGATTACTCTCGGCTCAAATAAAACGTCGTCCGACATTTTGGACCACTAATGCAGTATATGACGTCATGAGAATGACGTCACACTTTACCTACTTGAATAAGACGACATTTGAAAGCTTTAGTCAGTTACCAGATAATTAATGCTCATCTATACAAATTTTTGTAATCCTACGTGTAGTAGTTTTCAAAATAACGAGGTGGTCCGCGATCTTTTTGATCACCCCACGTATCTGTGTTGATTCTACATTACCAGTTAACCAATTACCAAAATCAGTTATTCTTCTTTGTATGGGTTCCGGAACAACGGATGACGCTAATCGTCTTGCTCCAGAATAAACATTAGATGCGACTCTTCTACCTACATTTTTAATTCTATTAAACAAACTCATTTTTTATGTAAAACAGGAAAAACTTAAGATATCTTATTTCAAAAATTTTTATTATGATAATACCATAATAAAATTAATGAACGTTAACCCTATATTTATTTTTCCAAACTTTCCCATTCCAATTTAAAATCGTTTGAGGGTAATGGTCTATAAACTTACCTGCTTTGTAAATTGATGGAAATTCACGAGTTTCTCCAGTTTCAACATCCTCTAAACTAACTTTTCTAGGATTAAACATAATAGTTCTTAATCTAGCAAACTTAGGATCTATTTCCTTTTTTGGTTTAGGTAACTCAGACTTGAGTCGCTCCTCTGGTAACAAACCATGTTCTTTAACCAACTCAATTAACTTTTTTTTTTTTTTAATCCCAGAAAGAGTTAAATTTTATATCATTTTCTTTAAGAATTTTTTTAAAATATGAAATCGTTATCATTTTTTATAAAGAGAAAAAAATCTTAAAACACAACACTCATTTTATTTCCATCAGACTGAAAGTTAATTAATCTATCACTAATGATAACAGCATATGCTACTGTTTCCACAGGCACATTTTCTTCAAAAAATGCCTTAATTTGGATATCAGTAACGGAATATTTTAATCTTTCGCTCTGGTTGGAAACATCAAACACAAACAAAGTATAAAGGTTTTTATAGTCTGCGGGGTTAATGTTAGAATTTGTTACCAACTCATCCATATTAAAAAATTTCTTTTTAAATAACGCAGCATCACCATATGCTCTACTATATTTCTGTTTAGGAAATGAAAGATTGTAGTCAGTCGCGGGATATCTTGTTGAATTTAACATAGCATAAATATTTCTAACACCTTCATTGTCGAATAAAGCTGGATTTTGTTCTTGGTTACGACTTTTATCAGTCTGAAAGCCAACAATGATAAAACGTGGCACCTCAGGAGATGATGTAACGGAAAGTCTCCAGGTAAATGATGTTGACTGAGAGACTGAAATAGAATCGCATTGTAGCATTCTATATCCAACTGGAAATTTTTCTTTTTTCTCAATAAATTTATAAAGTTCCATCTTATCCTTATCCGCTGGCATCACGTGTGGCATAAACCATGATATTTTATCCAACGTAATTTTCCCAGCATCAACACCATTAGCTCTAAAAATTGCATCATCATCACCACTTCTTGTTAAGGTAAGAGTTTGCGTCATTCCATATAATATCTTATCATAGTGTTCGCAAAAACCAAATATATGTTTTAATGGAACTTTAAAGCTAAATGTTCCTTTTGGATCAGGATTATTAATAACGTATAATTTTCTTATATTACAACCTTTGTTTTGATTATTAGCTACAGGTGTTGTATCCTTTTGCCAACATTGATTTATCCCCTCAGATTTGGCAAAATCATCCTGATATTTTAATAACCCAAGCATTGTAGTAGCCTGGCCAGGATGTGTTAAGGATTCAATCTCCTGACCGGAAAGTTGATAATTGATATTTTTAAAAAGATACATGAGAGCGTTGTTTGTTAGAGAAACGTTGTCAGCATTTGCGTAAGCTGTTCCATTAGCCTTTGTTAATCGACATTCTATAATTAAATAACTTTCACTAGGATGTGTAAAAATATCTTGGGTTTCGATGCTAATCATAATATTTTCTCCTGAGCTGTTGATTTTTGCTCCTACGATTGTATTATACTCAAAGTCTTCATACTCAACAATATCATTGTTTCTTAAAATTGGGTCTTTGATATTTAAAATGTCCATTTTTTTATTACAATTATAATTTTAAATAAAATTGCAATTGTGTTACTTTACTCTAATTTTCTATTAAATGTTAATTTTCCTGTCATTTTCTTTTTTATAATAAATATTTTTTCATAATTTACTTAAATTTTTTTAATACCAGACCCAGTGTTTAATTTTTTAACTAAGTCTTGAATAGCAATAGCACTTCCATCTATTAAGGTATTAATGTCTTGTGTTGTAGGTGTATCGTGTGTTGTAGGCGTACCGTGTGCCATAGGCGTAGCAGTATGCTTTTGTAAGATCTTTCGTGATTTCGGTATTAAAACTTTTTCAACTAACTTCTTTTCTGCGTCTACTGCTGCACTCTTTCCAGCCTCTAAAGCTTTCTTCGCTTCTTCCTTAGCAACACTCTTTCCAACATCAAATATAGAAGACGCAATTTGTTTAGCTGCGCTACTACTAAAAAGTCTCGTTAAAAAGTCAGCGATGGAGGTAAAAATTCCACTACCACCATATGCATATTTCCTTTTAAATCCTCTCTGTTTAGGCGTAATCATTTTTATATTATAGACATTAAATTTTTATACTCATGTGAATTTACTACACCTTGCCTTTTTAATTCATCACATATGCTCACTAACTCGTTTCTTAGACCTGTGTTGCCTGCTGCTTTACTTGCTAACAACAAGTCAAGTCTTTTTATCAATGCATTTGGGTCAGAAGGGATAACAAGCCCTTTTCCTTCAAACTGATCTCTATGTTCCCAAATGGGTGCTAGTACATTTTTCCATTTATCACTTTTGCTGCTTCTAGGATGAGTTTCTGTAGGGTTATATCCTCTATAAAGAGCGTTTGTTTTTATCATCAACTTTCCGTAATTTTCATAATCCTTAAAATCATAAGCATCAATATCTGGAATATTCTTATACATGATTAACTCCCATAAACCTGGGGTTCCCTTAAATTCTTCACCATCAACTATGATATTGTTGCCTTCAATATCAACTTGTTTGTTACCAATATAAAAAGTATTGTTTTCATCACGTAGTCCATACGTTCTATCAGCTTCATCCTTAGTAGCAAACTTTCTTAAGTAAGCCTCTGCTATTGGTCCATAATATCGTATTTTTTGTTTTTTTTTCTCCTGATGCTTCTTCTTTTCCTCCTGATGCTTCTTCTTTTCCTGATGCTTCTTTTATAGCTGGTTTACTATAAAATGTTATAGAAGGAAAGGCTGGAAAGAGTGAAGTCGTAATAGATTTAAGTCCTTCTGTAATAGGTTTAAGTCCTTCTGTAATATCCTTTGTTGTAGCTTCTTGTGTTTCTGTAATTGGTTTAAAAAACTTTGAAAGATCAGTTTTTAATTCTATCACACCAGTTTTCTCCGCTAGTAAACTATCCCGAATATTTTTTTTCGTTTCAAGATACTCCTTTACAACTTGGTCCCTTTTTACAGGATCAGTGATTTTTAAAAAAGACATTTTATATTATTTTTATTTTTTTTATCGCAGTTTTTAACGCAGTTTTAACGTAGTTTTTACCGTAGTTTTTAACGTAGTTTTTAAAGTAGTTCTTTACGTAGTTTTTTATTACGTTTCATAACTAAAGGTACATGAAAACTTTATCTTTGGTTTCCTGATACTCCTTTTAACCTCTATTATTCGTTTCAACCAACTTCCGAAAGGACTCACGAGCTTCTTGCCTCCCCCTTTCTATCAATGTCTCTTCGGTTTCAGTACTTATTTTCTTCTTTGTTTTTGAACGAATTTCTTCTTTCATAGTTTTATATTTCTCTAGTTCTTCCAAAATCAATTGAAACTCTTCATCGGTAACTTTATTATCACTCAAGGCTTTAGATACATGAGACGCTATAGTATTTAGCTTGGTACTCGCTATTGTCATTATTTTTTCATGTTTTTCTGCCTTAGTGGTAGAACTTTTAACACTATATTTTCCAATCAAACTTAAAAGCCCAGTAAAAGCTGCTATTGCCTCTAATGTTATTACAGCGTGTAACGCAACAACAGTTGTTAACAATCCTATTCCACCAGCTCCTAACTCCATAGTAAGTGTAATTAATACGGTATCTACATTATCTATTATTCTCGCTGCTCTAAAATATTTCTTACTCAAGGCTTCTCTTTTTGTTATTTCTCCTTCTAAAAAATTTTGTATTTCATTAATTTTCTGTAACCTATATCCCTGACCCTCATCATCAGGAGGAGCAGAAGGTAATCTCGGATAAATATTTTCTTTAATCTCCATTTTTTATTAGAAAGATATTTTAAATTAAATAGTAAACGAGGCATAAAAGCTCGTTTTCCTCAATCTTTACAGTATTATCACTCGAATTATTTGTAATGCTAATTATAATATCCTCTGCGTTTTCAAGGTTAACCTCATTTTGTAAACTACACCACTTTAATTTTAAGGAGTATGTTAATGTGGTTAAAACAGCACCTAATCATCATGAACCAAAATCCTAATCGTATTTGTTTCGTTTGTTTGGGTTTGAATATAATTTTTCTTGACTAAAAATTTCCCAGGTTACCGGATTTACCTTTCTCGGTGGATGCTTTACGTCATGAAGTGGTTGCCAATGAATCGTATTTGGTTGAGTAATCTTAGTTTTTATACCGAGTTTATGAATGTTCATTTTATAAAATAATAATATTATTTTATAAGGGTATAAATCCTAAAAAGATATATTAATCATCATCACTAAAATTATAATAATCACTATATATACCATCATCATATACAACAAGAAATAATGGTTTATTTTCTTCAATAGTAATTTTTTTATCAGAATTATTTTTTATAGCTACCAATATATCTTCTCTATTATTTCTTAGTTTTAAATCTTTTAAGCCCTGACAATCGTATCTTTTACCTTTAAAGCCCTCACAATCGTATCTTATAACATGTAAGACTAAATCACTATTAGGTAAAAGTGTAATATAAGCAGAACCGTAAGATTTAGGTGTTAAAACAAACCCAAGACCGAGTTGCATTCTTACAACTCTATTAGGTTTTAGGACTATCATACTTTGTGAATATACTTCCCATATATTATCTACAAGTTTCTTAGGTGGATACTTTAAATCTTGAAAAGGAAACCAAACTAATTCTTTCATATTTTTATTTTCTTATGTATGACATCTTTCTATACTTATCATCTTTTTTATAAATATTTTTTTTTTTTTATTTTTAAACAAAATATTTGTTATAAGATAGCTCCTAAAATAGGTATATTAGCACATGGACTATTAGGACCCAATAAAAGACCTTTTCCATCATAAAACTTTCCATCTTGTTTTGAATACAAACCATCACCAACAGATTCTAATCCTTTACCTTTAGGTGGCCCTAAATAAAGCCCTTTTCCATCAGTTTCTATCCGGCAAACACATCCTCCTTTCTTAAGGTAAAGACCTGATCCCATTGCTTTTTGTACTTCTGATTGAGCTCTCGCAGCAAGTCCAGCTAACATTCCGAGAAAACCCCCCTCTATTTTCATATTATGTTTAAGTTGTCTCGCACTCATTCTGATCGTTATACCTTTACCATCCTCATAGGCTTTAGCTATTTTCTTCGCTTGTGAATTAGTAATTGCTAAAACATCATTACCTTGTAAATCTTCATGACCTAAACGAATACTTACAGGACAACCAGCTTTAACAGCAGATTGAAGTTTTTGCTTTTGTCCCCCGTTATGTTAACTTTAACTGTTGTGTAACTCGTCATTTTATATTTAATAAATATTTTTTTTATCGTGATTCTCTAATATGAAATCTAATTGTTAAATTTTCACCCCTAAGATTTAGTAGAGTTTCATTTTGATCTGTTATTTTTATTTCTAAGTTGTATATTTCATCAATTGTTATTGGTAGGTATACCAAATTAACTGGTGACTCAATTATCTTATATCCGGGAGAAACATTTGGGAAAAAAGAGTAAATCGCGTTTTGTATTGAACCATTAACGTAGCTTCCTGAGATAATATCTATGTTAACAAGCAGGCTGTTTATACTAAGAATGTTTACAACATTCTCCAACTCATGAAGTCCTTGCGCATATTTTGCGTGAGTAAATCCTAATACCTTAGAAACTGAGTTCGGATAGTTAAAGTCTACTTCATATCCATTTTCGAGTGTAAGAACGGATTTTAGAGTATTAGTGTTTGCTGAAGTGTTAATATAATATCCATCATTTGGTACATCATAGTGTCCTTTTTTCCTCATTTCTTGGTTAATTGTATCATTAATATCTAAAAGGTCATAACTTCCTTCTGGTATTTCAATCTTAGTCCATGAAGCACCATTGTCTGGAGAATAGATAAAGATGTTATTTGTTTTATCAGTGTTTGGAAAAGAGTAGTAAGTTTCAAGGTTTACTAAAGCTATTTCGTACTTTTTATCCTTTTCCAGTCGAATTGGTGGATTAAACCTCGTATTAAAACGCGTTTTGTTGTCGCTTACAATAATTTGGAATGATGTTTTGTGTTCAGTATTTTTTACAATTTGCTTTAAAAGATCTTCCATTTTTATTTAGTAAAAATATATTTTATTACAAAATATATTTTAGTTTAATTTACATTGATGAAGGTATTTAATAAAAATTAGCATATTTACCTTCAGTAAAAACATTATTATTTTTAATCCGATTCCAATGCGCCCTACTTCTTATATATGATAATGGTGTTATTTTTTTATTAGGTTGCCCAAAATTACTAATTAAATAGTCTATTTCAAATAACTTACATATTTTTTCCATTATTTCTTTTCTTTTTTTGAGATGTTTTCTATTAGTTCTATCTTCTTCTTCATCTTTAAAAACTTTACCCAAATGATTTATTTCAGAAAGTATTTCCAAAGTGTAATTCTTAAAAAAGGATACATATGATCCTTTTTCAGAAGAAGGAGGCTTTCGTAGATAAAGTATTTTATTTAGTTTTTTTAGTTCCTTTATTGTACAAGATTCTAGATTTTTTGGTACCACCTCTCTTATAAAATATTCAGCTAAGCTTATAATATTATTTGAACTATATTTACCTAAAAAATCTTTTACATCCATTTCCATATTACAGCTAAATATTTTAAAAGTTTTTTTCAAAAATGTTCTTGTTCGTATTTCATTAACATTGCATCGATAGCCCTCTCCTTGTAATCTTTATTATATCTACACATCCAATGATATTGACGCGTAAATCTGTTGATTTTTCCTGTGATTCCTAAATTTCTTAAAACTTCTTTATCTTTTAAAATACATCTTTCTAACCTTAAATGTGCTAGAGCTACACTATTAGTAGACAAATCTCCTAATGAGATTCTAAAGTAATCACACAAATCAAAAAAAGTTAACGTTACCATCATTAAATAATTTTCGTAACAATATTATTCTAATTTTATTTAGTTTATATTCCATGCTCATGGTTTTTTAATGTAAAGAAAAAATTTATCAAAAAAATTTATAAAAAAAATTCAATAAATACTATTCAAGTTATATAAAATTCGTCAATACCTTTTCTATACTTTCCATTATTTTTTTTACTAGTTAGATCAATAACAACAAAACCATGCGGTTCTTCCCATGTTTTTTTACAAAATTTCTGAACTCTTCCTTAGACATATCTTCATCAACATGATCAGCGTGTATATTGTTAATGTCTCTAAGGGCTTGTTGAAAAAGACAAATAAAATTCGCGTTTGCCCTAATAGTTCGCCTCGGTAACTCAAAGTAGTTTTGTGAAAGGTAAAAACAGTCAACATTACTATGTCATCCACGAATGTAGTAACACTCACACTTATTTTGTTTTTCTAAAAGTAAATCATCGAAAATCATTAAATTTTTATTTTCTGAGCTCAACTCTCGCGGATCAGGCACATCCCTTCCAGTTTCATAAAAATTACAACTTATATCTGATTTGTTTCTAATCGTCTTACCCCATTCTTCAACCAAAGCTATTGGAGAAACATTTAAATTTTGTATCTCATCTCGCATCTCAAACAACCTTAAAAAATTCTCTTTCGGTAGTTTTTCTTCAAGAGCTTTTTATACGCCCGTCGAAGACGGGACGTATTATGGGATCACCCGTGGCAGGCGGGCGGGTGGACGGGCGGGTGGCGTCCCCGTTCTTTGTCCGGAGCATATCTCCAAAACTATGCTAGCTACGGTTATGAAATTTCATGGGTGGATAGATCTCATCAAGGCAGAGTGCAGTGCACAGGAATCATAACTCTTCCTTGCTTAATTTTTGAGTTATTGCCCTTTGTTGTTTTTCATACTTGAATTTTGTCCGGAGCATATCTCCAAAACTATACTAGCTACGGTTATGAAATTTCATGGGTGGATAGATCTCATCAAGGGAGAGTGCAGTGTACAGGAATCATAACTCTTGCTTCCTTAATTTTTGAGTTATTGCCCTTTGTTGTTTTTCATACTTGAATTTTGTCCGGAGCATATCTCCAAAACTATACTAGCTATGGTTATGAAATTTCATGGGTGGATAGATCTCATCAAGGGGAGTGCAGTGCACAGGATCATAACTCTCGCTTGCTTAATTTTTGAGTTATTGCCCTTTGTTGTTTTTCATACTTAAATTTTGTCCGGAGCATATCTCCAAAACTATACTAGCTACGGTTATGAAACTTCATGGGTGGATAGATCTCATCAAGGGGGAGTGCAGTGCACAGGAATCATAACTCTTGCTTACTTAATTTTTGAGTTATTTCCCTTTGTTTACATTCATACTTGAATTTTGTCCAAAGCATATCTCCAAAACTATGCTAGCTACGGTTATGAAACTTCATGGGTGGATAGATCTCATTAAGGGGTAGTGCAGTGCGAAAGAACCATAACTCTACCTCTTGCTGTCTTTGAGTTATTTCCCTTTGATCATCATTTTTACAGCATTTTCTGCTTGTCCGGAGCATAACTTTGTCATCTCAAGTCCGATTGACTTGAAACTTGGCATGTGTGTTTGTTGCAATAATACGGAGTGCATTGTGAAAGAACCATAACTCTACCTCTTGCTGTCTTTGAGTTATTTCCCTTTGATCGTCATTTTTACAGCATTTTCTGCTTGTCTGGAGCATAACTTTGTCATCTCCAGTCTGATTGATTTGAAACTTGGCATGTGTGTTTGTTGCAATGATACGGAGTGCAGTGCGAAAGAACCATAACTCTACCTCGTGCTGTCTTTGAGTTATTTCCCTTCGATCGTCATTTTTACAGCATTTTCTGCTTGTCTGGAGCATAACTTTGTCATCTCCAGTCCGATTGACTTGAAACTTGGCATGTGTGTTTGTTGCAATAATACGGAGTGCAGTGCGAAAGAACCATAACTCTACCTCGTGCTGTCTTTGAGTCATTTCCCTTTGATCGTCATTTTTACAGCATTTTCTGCTTGTCTGGAGCATAATTTTGTCATCTCCAGTCCGATTGACTTGAAACTTGGTATGCATGTTTGTTGCAATATTACGGAGTACAGTGCGCAAGAACAATAACTCTACCTAGTGCGGATTTTGAGTAATTCCATTTTGATCTTCATTTTTACAGAATTTCTTGCTTGTCTGGAACGGAACTTTGTCACCAAGTCAAATTGACTTGACACTTGGTAAACATGTTTGTTGCATTACCTGCCCTTTACGATTATTATACCCCCTTGACAACTGGCGGTGGGACGGGCGTATCTTGCGACAATTTGCCGCTCTTGTTTAAGTATGAGATATTCTGGTTGAAAAAGACTTTTTCCGAAAACACATAACTCGTTGTAGTCAAGCCAACCTGGCCGTAGCAGTAGGTTAAGTAAAAGAGTGGTCTTACCACATCCTGATTTACCTACGATTAAGCCTCTAATACTTCTTGGTAAAAGAGGATGATTAAATCTCTTTAGTACTACTTCGTTTCATGATAAATCCGCAATATCCACTTTTTATATAAAAGTTTTTTATATTAAAAAAAATGTATTGCGTTAAATGTAAAAAAGCTACTGATACAACTAACATAGAATATGTTGTTACTAAAAATAAACGAAATATGAAACGTGGAAAATGTGCTGTGTGTGGAACAACCAAAACACAGTTTGTTAAGGCTCAAGGAGTAAAAGAAGGTGGATCAGTTCTAAATAAAGTTATAAATAATTTACCTTTTGAAATGCATCTCCCTGGACATAATTTCACGGGGCCCGGGACTAAACTTAAAAAAAGACTCAATAAGGATTCAACACAATAAACCGTGTTGATAAAGCTGCTTATCATCATGATGTTTGCTATTTAAAAAATCCTACTACTAAAGTTAGAAATAAAGTGTGTGATAAAAATATGTTAACGGAGTTAGAGGGTATTTACAACCCAACATTGAGGGAGAAAATGGATAAGTCTATCGTTAGTAAACTCATTGGAACAAAAATGAGATTTGGAATGGGTGTTAAAAAAAAAAAAAATTAAACATGATAGATTTATCTGAAGAATTACATAAACCCGTAAAAAGAAAATTTAATAAAAGGAGGGTTATAGTGAACGGTATTGATAGAATATGGGCAGCGGATTTAGTAGATATGCAAGCATTTTCTAAGTTTAATCGCGGTGTAAAATATCTTCTCGCTGTCATTGACATCTTTTCGAAATATGGTTGGTTAATACCATTAAAAGATAAAACGGGAAAATCTGTTGCTGTAGCATTAAAGAGTATTTTTAAGGAGAGAAAACCTGAAAAAATGTGGGTGGATAAGGGTAAAGATGTTAAAGATTTGGTTGAATTGTATTCCACTGAAAATGAAGAAAGTCTAGCGTGGTTGAGAGATGGAACAGAACAATGAAAGAAAAAATGTGGAAGTATTTTTCTGCTCACTCAACAAACGTTTACATTGATGTGTTACCGGATCTTGCTAAAGAATATAATAACACGAGACATTCTTCCATTAAGATGACTCCAGTAAATGCTAGCAAAAAAGAAAATGAAACCAAAGTTTGGAGAAATCTTTATCCCGATCATCTCGAAATAAAAGAAGATATAAAACCTAAGTTTTCTGTTGGAGATAAAGTGAGAATAACTAAAAAGAAAAAGACTTTTGAGAAAGGATATACCACAAGATGGACTGAAGAGGTTTTTACAGTTTCTGAAGTAAAACATACATCGCCCGTAACATATAAAATTGAGGATCTTAATGGAGAAGAAGTACAAGGTAGCTTTTATGAACCTGAACTACAAAAAACTAGTCAAGAGTTGAATAGGATAGAAAAGGTTATTAAGAAAGGAAAAAAGAAATCTCTAGTAAAGTGGAAAGGCTATCCTGATGAGTTCAATTCGTGGGTTAATAATAATGACATTGTAAATATTTCTGTATAAAAAAATGAAAGATATTGCAATTGGAAACGTAATTTTACCAAATAAACCGTTAAACAATTTTGAACTGGGAGATGTGGTAAAAAGATTAAAGATTCCTTCTTTTAGGGGAGTATTTTTACGAAACACTTTACCGAAAAAGTGTAGAAAAAAGGAATGCGGTATACTAAACCTTGATGATACGAGCGGGTCTGGTACACATTGGGTTGCATGGTATAAAAACGGTGAAAATAAAATTTACTTTGACAGTTATGGTATACAACCTCCTATTGAAATTATAGAGTATCTAAAAAGACCAATATACTATAATACTGATCAATTACAACAAGCTGGACAAGTATTTTGTGGTCATTTATATTTATACATTCTTATAGAGTTAAGCTCGGGTAATAAATTTCAAGAAACATTAAATAAATTTTATTAGTAATAAAAAATGCCTGTTGATAAATATGGAAGAATGGATGATGTTAAAACAAGCGGTGATGGTGTGCCACTCGCTTACATAAATAATAATTTTTTACGTAAAGATGGAACAACCACCATTACTGGTTCTATAAATGTGTCTGGTAATACATTAACGGGGGTTAGTAATCCTGTACATCCTCAAGATGTTGCTACAAAGCATTATGTTGATGAGAATTCTGGATTGTTTCTAGAAAATGGAGGATATCATGTTAATGGTTATTTAAATATGGGTTTTCATAAAATAAGAAATCTTAAAGATCCTGAAGAAGATCAAGAAGCTGTTACAAAGAAATACGTAGATAAACAAGAAGCAGCAACAAAAAATATTTTGATGATTATGTTCCTAAAAAAGTTAAAGTAACCACCGATGGGGTTTTTATGCCTCTTAAAGAGTGGAATGGAATTGATTATAATGATGGATTCAAACCTAAACCAGAATCAAGTGTTGAACATTTCAGAAGTTCTGAAGTTACTGACCGTGTTTATCATAATGAATTAGCTGCATTAGATCAAGCGAATAAATATTGGCTTGAAAAAAATCAACTTGGTTTTATAATTACAAAACCTTTATTTCAAGCAATAAGTAATTATTTACATCTTCATGAACCTTATAAAAAAGAACATCCTGCTACAAATCATTACGTTGATAAATCTAATGAATATACTAAAAACCTCATTGAAGATAATAAAGCCTTTATAGATAATGGATTAAAAAAAAAAAAAAAAAAAAAAAAAAAAAATAGGGAGTATATTGATGATATTGTTAAAAATATTAGAGGTGGCCAAGGTGCTATGTATAAATCTTTCTCAATGAAAATAAATGAAGAACTATTAGTAAAACAAAATATTGATATGGATGGTTTTAGAATATATAATATTGCTGATCCAACATATTCAAAAGACGCTGTTAATAGAGAGTATATGGAAAATTTCTTTAGAGCATATAAACCAAAACATATTATATCTGTGTGGGCTGAAGAAAATGGCCCAATAGGAGATGGGAATTATGAATTTTCATTCGGTAATGGTAATTCGGGTGAAAAACATGCTTTGGGTGGTTACTGCTTGAGCGCGCCAGGTAGAATTATAAGAGGAAGCTTGGCAGCTGTTGAAAGTAACCCTAGAAAGTTGGAGGAGATAAAAATTAATATCGTGGTAAACGGATTTAAGCAGGCTGATTACCTTATAATTAAAGAAGCGGGTAAAAATTGTAGTTGTGTAACTTTCCCAAGGCCGTTAGAGGTAGGAGAATGTCATATCATAAACTTTATTTCAAGATCGGACAACCGTAATGTAACACTCTCTTACGTAAGTATTTTGATAGAGTTAGATTTATAGAAAATATATAATACTTCAACGTATTATATATCTAATAGATTAAGAAAACAAAGGGTAATAAATATTTAACCGATATATTAAAAGTTCTAGTGGATCTTTTTCATTCAATACGTATTTATCTATATACTATGATACAGATCTTTCAATCAAAATATCTATAAAAATCCTTATTGTTGAAAAATAATTATATATATTTTGGATTATTACGCGCTTTGTTAAAGCAAAATTCTATCATACTTTTTCTCGAAGGATAAAATGGGATATTTGGAAATATCATCTTTGTTAATCTGAGTAAATCTTCATATGATTTACACATCTCGAGGGAATAACGTAGAGCTAAATCCTTAACTATGTTCATATTTTGTGTGCCAGCCATGACAATGTTCTCTCGAAATTTATAAAAAATTCAAAAATTTTTTTAGTTTAAAGTCCAAGTCATTCACAACCAGGAAGCTATTTATTCTTGGCTTCCAAATGTCAATATATGTGAATTGAGTAAGAATTTCTCTGTTTTCTGTTAGTGCGCAATATAAATTTAATTTAGTTAAACTTCTACCAAAATCGTAAACATCTTATTTTAAAGCTAATGATATTAGTTCTTCATCTGGTAACCTTTCGAGGTATTTACATACCAGGTATTTTAGTTTTAATTCTACAAGATCGTTATATTCTTCTGGTGGTAGGTCAATAAATTCTTCTGGTGGTAGGTTGTTAAGCTCTATGTAAAGATGATATAATTCTTCTGCAAAATACTTTTGTCTGTTCATGACTATTTTTTAAGTAAGAAATTTGTGAAAAATTCAAATTTTTAAAGCTTACGTTTATTTCACCTTTCGTCTTGCAAATGGGGCAACCATTTATAATAGCTGAGGAATCACAGATATCACATATGCATATATGATCGCATAGATAGAATAATATATTTGGTTTATTAAAAATATATATTTTTTCAAAAATATATATTTTTTAAAAAGTTTTTATTTAATCTTTACTCATAATCATCAAAATCTTCTTCAGGTTTCTTAACATCTGACATTTCATTTATAACAATTTTTTCAACTTTAACTGATAGACCAGAAAGAGCATTACTTGATTTCCAAAAACCAGTTGCCCTCAAGTAGTACTTCGCTTTAATTGATCGAGAAAATAAAACTTCATAGTCATCAATTTCTTCTTCTTCACCATCTTTATTTACTTTTATGTAATTACCGTTTAATTTCTCTTTCAACATCTTAGCTCTAATTTTTTCCAGAGAACTCAAAATTATCTAATATGGATTGTAAGTTATATCTTTCTAAAGCTACACCCGAAGAAAACTCTTGCATTCCATGTAGCAAATTTTCCTTAAGATATGCTTTAATCTCATCAGTATATTTAATAGTTACGTAAACAATGGAATTTCCTCTTTTAGTTACTTTTCCCTTTTTAGCTGTATCTTCTTTTAACCCAGTATCTATAGCACATGATCCTAAAGGTGTTTCAGATTCACGTGCAAACCTAAGACCGTTCTGCCCCCTTTTCTTTAAACTACAAAAAGTCAACCCGGGTGCCTCAGGAATACGAGTTTCTTCTCCAAGTGAAATTAATTTATTTTCTTCAAACTCCATTTCTTCTTCCCACTTTTTATGTAAAACTTTTTTGCTTAAATCAATTTTTTTTAGCCATAGAACAATAAATGTAATTAGAAGTAAAGGTCATGAAATATATACTGAAGAAATTAACAAGAAAGTTTTAAGCTTCTATGATGACAAGAGACATATACTCGAAAACTCGATAGACACTCTAGCCCGGTTTCATTACAAAAGTCAAGACAAGATAGACGATTAAAAATATAAATGGTTAAACGCCACCATTTGTATTCATTGGATTTTTTAGATTGAGATTTTAGGATTTTTAACCATGAGATGGGTTATATGGTGTAGGCCGAATTAACCATGGGGGGGGCATGAAAATTAAAAAAATTGGAGAAAAACGTGGTCAAATGAGCCCGCGCAGACCAAATACATACTACTTGTACATTTGAGGAAATCAAGAGTTTGCATAGCAATGTTGAAAGCAAATTTCTGATCTTCATTCATCAATGAAATATCAACATTTGGAAGGTTTAATTCTTCACTTTCACATCTAGAAGCTTCAGCAAGATTTTCAATCCAGGATAAACCCAAATCATTTGGATATGCAAGTGAAGTAATTGACCAGTCATAGTCAGGTCCACCGTCTTCAAATGCAAATTCTCTCTGAATATCATCAAATATAACAATGGGCTTTACTAATTCAACCCATTCAGGTTGACTTGAAGCAACATCTGATGATTCCTCTTCATCCAAAGGTTCAGTTACAGTCTCTGTCTTATTAGCATGACTTTTAACTCTATCAACCTCTGCCTTAAGAAAGTTTGGACAATAGGCTGATGCTAGGAAAGAGGTAACATGTGCTGTCCAAGTTCTTTTGTCATCTTTTATATCAGATAGTTTTCGCCAATTTGGCCAGTGCAGTAAAAGCATATTTTTACAATAATTTTCTTCTAGAGGCCAACAAGCCTGAACTCCACTACCGTTAATGACAGGGACTTTGCCTGTTTGACATATGAACTGGTAGAAAGAAGAAGTGTCACTTTTTTTACGCTCTAAGTACTTATCAAGAGGAGTATTCCTTGTAACTCTTGAGCCATTATTTTCTAGATCTCTAAACCCCGACATGTTGTTTGAAATGTATGGCTTGAACGGTAAAGGGGAAGGACTGACAACTCAAAAGATTCCTCAACTGCTGAAATATCTCGTTTTACTGTTCCCATCAAAAGTTTACTGCATACAGATTTAGCTCTTGCAGAATCATCTGTGGAGTTAATGACATCATTAAAAAGGTCAGCAATAGCACCTGTTGACTGATTGCCTTTACAGGCATACCCAGTTATGTGCTTTTCTGTAGCAATGATATCATCTACAGAAGGATTTTCAGTCCCACTTTTGGATAGAATTAGGGAAATATCACCATTTGCACGCCAAGCTTGGGTATGCCACTTTGAATGTGGAACAAGCAATGGGTGGTCACGAGTCATTTCAAGTCTCAAGGCCTTATTTCTATCCTTTACAATTGCAGGGATGTTTCTTAAAGGTTTAGGAAATTCCAGTCTGCAAGATTTTGCCTTTGAATTAGATTTTTTGGGTATTGTCAAACAATAGTCCGAGCAACGATGGATATTGAATGGGTTTGTTAGAAGAAGATGATCCTCTAACAATGAGGCCTGAGAGGAGCTAACATCCATCAATAACTTGAAAACAGGATTTTGCTCCTCAGATGGTGGGGGTGCATTTCCTTCAGGCATGGGCCATAAATCTTTTCGGGGCTGGCCAGATTTGTTTTGACCTGCAGGATGCATTCCAGTCATACCAATGTTTTTCTCAGCCCAATTAGATAATTTTTCAGCAAACTTCTCCTCGGACAAGCCCTTTTGTACAGCCTCAAACAGATGCTGGTGTGGCTCTTTGTCACTGCGCCAACAAAGACCATGCCAATGAACCATGCCACGAGACTTGGCAAATTCTTGTCTATACCAGTATGCACTGACATTGAAAATTGGGGCCATCACTTCGTTAAAGTAGGATTGCGTACGAAGGTCAAAGTAGTGTGCAACAATGTGAGTATTTTGTTGCAGAACATCAAATAATATAATTTTATTGGATAGATCTACAAACATGCCTGTCGTTGCTTTTACATACATTGATAAAAGCCTGTGCAAGGGTTTGAAATAAAATTCTGCACAGCTGCCTGTTGAAAAATATGATGGAAGCTCTTCGCCTTGATTTATCTTATACTGGACTAAAGCTCTAAGCTCCCTCCCTCTTTGAGCCCAGTACCGACTTGTGCCACGAAGTGATGAGCTGAGGTAATGGATTTTCCCTCCCAAAGATTTGTCTCCATTTTGAAGCTGTTTTTTCAAATCTTCAACAGTTAAATGACTGTCACCTAGCTTTTGGTTTATGATGAATTGGCTATTGTCTGCTGCACGTTTCCGCATGATCATATTGTGGACAACAAACTTGAAATAATGATGATGAGCAAATCTCCCATCTTTGTACCACAATAAATGATCTGCCCAGTCAGACATTGAAGAACAGGTTCTTTTACGATTAGAGAAAAAATCTGCCGTACCATAGGGAAAGAGAGAGGGAAAAGCCAATGTAAAGAAATTTTTTGTTTTGTACTCAGAGACAGGCACATTGTCGCGAGTTGGCCCGGGGATAGTGCATATGCCCTTTTTGTCAGTAGATACCTCAGCATTATCACCCATGACTTCTTGGACTACGTTTTTGATTTCTGACTGTATATTGACTGGAACATCTGAAAGTAGAACTCCAGAGTGGGTACTACAGTCTGTATCACCTGGATCAGTTTGATCAGGGGCAGGCCCCAGATCATTGCAATGGGTTGTGTCTTCATTAAAACTAAAGCTGGGCACATCATGGCATTCTCCGTCAAGTGGTAATTTCCATAGTCTATCTTGACTGATGATAATGTCAGAGTAAGCAGGGTTATTGGTTTTCAACTAAAGAAGAGCATTCTGAACATGTAAGCGGCGAACTCTAAAATCTCTGGAAGTTTCATTTCTTCCTTTTTTACGTATTTTTACTATTTTTACTTCCTTAGGAAGTCTTGGAAATATTTTTGCTGTCTCATTTATTTCCTGTGGAAATGTTACACAATGTCCATTTGAAGAAATGCCACCATGTTTGAGCATGTGAATATTTATACAAGGTGAAATTCTACATATGAGCTGCTGTTCAATAATAGACAAGTCTTGAAGTTGACATGGAAGAGGCTTTGGATCCATATTATTTTCCTCAGAGAACATTTTTACCATGTCTTTATGTAAATAACACCTGAGGCATGTGGTGCTATTATGCATTTTCATATTAATCCTACATTCATGGCATATTGAATATTGGTCTAATGTGTAAGACACTTGCTTCAATTCAAAAGCTCTCATATGATCAAGGGCATTGTCTAAAATTTTATCACCTGTAGGTGGAGGGGCATGAGGTATTTCAGAATGAGCTATTTTCAGTTTATGTTCTTGAGATTTAATTTGTTTATTTATTCTTTTCATTCGTTTAGCACGTTCTTGTTTTGTTTCACTGTCTGATGGATGCTCATATAGAGTGCTAAGTTTTCTACAGATTGCATGTAGTTCCTCTTCCACCCTATGAATCTTGGTGTCAAGATTGTTTTTGTCATTGCTGTACATCGTAAGTTATCTGCATTTAATTTGCTTGATTTAGCAACAGGTAAGCTGTTAAAATTTTGTTTGCTACTTTTCAAGCGCTTTATTTGATTTGAATTTGGGGAATAAAACAAATATTCACCAAGGTTGAATCTTTTTCTTTTTCTTTGTGCAGTTGAGCTTTCTGAATTAGGTTGACTTGCCTTTGATTGTTTGTTATTATCATGAACTTCAGAATTTCTCAATTGAAAATTTGAGTCTGTTAACTGACAAGCAGAGTATGTGTGATCAGAGAGATGAAATTGCTCGGAGTTTGGTTGAAATGTACAGTGTAAATTCATTTCATTTTGATAATGATCATCTGCATAATGATAATCACAATAGGAATGATCAAGAAGATGCAACTGTGTTTTTTATGATCATTTTGTGAAATATTTCTGATGAAATGGTTTTCAGCTGTTGAGAGGAAAGCTGGATTAGAGGAAGTGTTTTCTGTGAGATTTTAGAAAGACAAACTTGAATTATCCAAATGATTTAAAAGTGTGTCTGACACGAAAAGAGTGTCAGTGTTTGTAACATCTGAATTATCAACTCGTGAAGAGTAACAATGATCATGGTTGATGCTAGGTTGTGATACAT
The DNA here is from genome assembly GCA_946811185.2 of Hippopus hippopus. Classification (NCBI taxonomy): domain Eukaryota; kingdom Metazoa; phylum Mollusca; class Bivalvia; order Cardiida; family Cardiidae; genus Hippopus; species Hippopus hippopus. The sequence continues at coordinate 4,306,187 of OX328108.1, read as the reverse complement.
GTTTAGCGGTAGAAAGAACGTCACCACTTTGTGTTTGTGATACTTCATGTAACAACTTAAAATGGTTATTTTCAAGCAATAACGATATATGTTGACTGTTGTGTTCTTGGTGTGCAAATGTGGTCAGTTGGAATAAATTGTTTGTACATTTTAGCCATACATTGATAGTGCAACCAAAAATTTGAGATGCTGCTTCAAATTCACAGCTAGTTGCCCAGTCATTAAGTACAAGAATGGAAGTACGGTACTTCTGATGTGTAATTTGAGGGCCATGAAATATTTCAGCTTTATTTTCCCATTGTCTCCAGTTAAATTGTTTGACAAATTGTATATCTCAACATGTCAGATCTTGAAAAATTACCATGAAAAGCCATTGACAGGCAATGAAAGAAACAGTTTCCATCACCAGGCACATTTTCAACCTGGTAGTCGCAGTTTTGTATGGAGATTTTTGGAAGAAAGGGTAAAGATTGACTCTTATGGTCACTGCAATCAGCCATAAGCCTAGAAAAAAAAAAAAAAAAAAAAAAAAAAGTGCAATGCTGTAGAGGATCTAATCTAGTAATTTATTTGATAATGAAAATAATCCGTCTAAAAATTGTTGTTGTTGAGACCTAGATCTTTCAAAAGTTTTGTGATGATTGGAAATAAATTGATTTCAAAGTCTGAAGCTTTCACTCAGTTGGGCTTCTTCATGCAATTCAAGTGTGCAGGCTGTAGGCAAATATTTAATGATGAAAGATAACTTTAAAATGGATAAAACATTTACTTGAATGATTAAAATGTCAGGATACTCAAGTTTTAAATTCACAGAGCAGACCTGGTGGTTACCGGGCTTAGATAAAGTAGCAGTAGTTTTCCGACAGACAGACAGTTTGCGGGTTTAATTTAGTAAACAAAGTTTGACAGCCAGACGACTTATTCCGCGTGCTCATCAATTCCCATTATGTTTACATTCCCTATTTGGAAGTTTTCGTAAATCCGGTTCGGCATATAGACTTGCCATATTAAGAAAATCCGTAACTCGGAAAAATGATGAACCGTCCTCTCCACTAAGTTTTCTTTTCTCAATTTACTTTTTTAGATTGACCTCCATGACATCCTTATTTTCGTGAAATGTAATCACACACATCTTTATATCTGTAATTCTGAACATAATCTCTAGATTTCAACTGGCGACGTACGGAAAAACCCGAGATCTCTATATTCGTGAGATGGTATCTCGCGAGGTTCTCGTTTGTAGACTGTATTAGTGTTTCAAATCACGTGATGTAGTGATGCAGAGAAAATGGGTGATCGATTTGTCATGGTACCCGTCTCTGTGGTTACTTCCGTCCGCCATATTTAAATTTGTTTACTTCCGGTCCACCACTCTGTCGAAGGCATGAGGTATGTACAAAGTTTACACCATTTCTACCAATAAGCTCCCGCTTCGCGAGGCGTCGCTTCGCGACGCCTCTTGTGCGCTGCTCGCTATTACCTAATCAAAGTACTGACAGTACTGAAAAAACAGCGAGCTGGCAATTAATTATTTGATGACGTTTTTAACAATAATTGATTTGAGAAAGAATTCCTTGAAACCATATATCATGAACATGTATATGTGTTGGGATCATACTACACACATGGTTCTCATTTAGCGAAAGGAAAGAAGTCCATTTTTTTATCTCATTTTATTCACTAAAATTGTTCAACACAGTATTTCTCGCACATTAAACAAAATGTAATATGAAAAAATTATTTATGAAATTCCTTGCAAGATCATTTACTGTTTGATTTGCACAAGCAAATTTACTCTTTACAAAAGGACAAAATTTTGGACTAGTCCAAATTCAAAGCATTTGCAGACATGTGAGCTAAATGTTGGAATTTGTTATTGATCAGGTAGGGTTTGTTAGGTTATGTTCAAAGGCCTTCTTTGTAAAGATGGTCACAACTTGGGATAATGAGGTAAAGCGTAATGACATTCGAAAACATAATTTTGACAGAAATGAACAACATAAGAAGTAACTGATATTCAGGACACATTTATATTTTTGAAACAAAACATGTCAAAATATATATAATGATAAAGGACAGCTAGACTTTGCCTTTGATGAAATATTTTGTGGCATTTTATTAACAAAGACACTAATCTTAAAGTGCAGTAGATATGTTTTGTAATTTGCAGCCAGAACTTTCCAACATTCATTCAACAAAAATTACACAGGGCCTATGCCCATTTTGAAGCATAATGGTAATGTCAATGAGCAAAATTAATTGATAGTTATAAGACTGGTTACTAGAACTCATTTTACATGTACTTCAAAAACACTTAGTGTTCTAGATTAAAGTATTAGTCTAAAAAAGCATTATGACTTCTCCAAGTAGTCTGAGCAATTGACAAGAAACCATATTTTGTAAAGTGGTAGTTTTTAAGATTTGTCAAGTGTATAAATCCAAAGTTCATCAACATTTATTGCTTCTTTTCAAAGTCAAATCCTTTAACTTGAGCCAAATTTAATGTCATCAGCAAATTTTGTACACTTTGAGGATCCATCGGTGGAGAGGTAAATTAAGCGCTGTCTTGAACCACTGCTGATTAAATGAGGCAAAGCTGATGAGATTTTTAGCTGGTAGATTGAAAAAAATTGTCAAAAAAATAGTAGTTACTCATTTTCGTACCATGGTTTCTAATGTCTGCCTCTTCAAAATCGAAAAAACTAGAAGCCCTTGAGGGCCTGAAATTACTCGGCCGGCAGTTGTTTCGCTTTTTTGCTAGCATACATTATGAATTCATGATGCAAAAAGGAAGACAAAAAAAGCGGGAACCCCCAGCTGGGCGGGGGGGATAGAAATAGCTCGGCTGTCGCACTACAGCAGGGGTAAGACCCCCCACTGTGCCTGCCTGTTTGCCGTTGGCTGCAACTCGTGTCGTTTGATGACGGGATCCTGGTGGTTGAGTGGATTCAGAGTAAGGCCCTTTGATAGCTCTGTTTTTGCAACATACCACTTTGGCCTTGAACTGAACTAAACGAGGGGTCAGGAAGGCCCGTCCTGATCAATCGGCTGGTCACGCCGAGCCCTAGGGTGTTTCTCTGACTTTTTCTTTTATACATACATACACAAATACATTATAAAATCATTTCTCTTCTCTGTCATTTGTTGCTGTATGTCAATACCCTAGAAGGCGGTGGCTCATGGGCTAATCGGGTGAAAGTATGGTGTTTGATTGACACTTGTTAATGCCCAAAGACAGTCTATGCTTGGTATGACATTCTGCGGGCCTACATTTGTCCGGTCTAGCCCTTTCACTTCGAGTATATCATCGATGTATCCTTGTCATGGTCTGAGTTGGGATCACCCAGATCATGTCCCCTTGTTGGGCTCCAGGGCGGGTGAGGAGCATCGGTGATGAACCCTATAAAACAAACATGGCAGCCCAAAAGAAAGCCAAGCGTGTATTGTCAGATTCTGATTCAGAACCAGAGACTTCTTTTTATTCAATACAACATTTGCACGTTTTATTGTTATTGAGGCAGTTGACTCATCAAAACCAATTACAAAACTTTCTCCCTTCGTCATAGAGAAGACAATATCTTCCATTTTGGGCACACCAAAAATCAGTCAAAAAAATAAAAAATGACACTCTGCTTGTTGAATGTCTATCTCAACAGCAGGCAAAAAATCTAGTTAGCCATAAAAAGTTTTTCAACTTGGATGTAAAGGTCTATCCTCACAAAACTCTTAACACTAGCAAAGGAATCATCAGATGTAAAGAACTCTCTTACTGTGACTCAATTGAAGAGATTAAAAATAACCTAAAATCTCAGGCTGTCTCTGATGTCAAACGAATTTCTGTGTTCAGAAACGGTGTGCGTAAGGATACAAATACCTATGTCCTTACATTCTCTACACCCATTCTTCCTACTTCTATCAAAATAGGATTTCAATCTGTAAAGGTTGATGTATATGTGCCAAACCCTCTGCGTTGTTACAAATGCCAGAGGTATGGCCATCACGAAAATAATTGCAAACACCCATCTGTCCAAAATGTGCTTTTGAGGGCCCTGATCATGACCTAAATACTTGCAGTAACCCTGTGCTTTGTTTTAACTGCAAGTGCCCTCATCCAACCTTCTCTAAAGACTGTTCAGTCTGGAAGAATGAGAAAGAAATCCTTTCAATAAAATTTAAAGAAAACATTAGTTTTGTTGAAGCAAGGAAGATGGCTGACACGCGCAGAAACGATCAGACTTTGTTGAATAGTTCAACAACATACGCAAAAGTGACATCTCCGAAGTCTGGACAGGAACATTGCTCAACTTGCGAACTCTTGGCCAAAAAACTTCTTGAAAAGTTTCCAGAAATGGCTGACGAGTTGAAAAGCATTGTTCCAGACCTTCAGCTACCTAAAGCTTCTATACAGACTCAGCCTGCACCGAAATCTAATAAATCCCCCTCTGTCCCCAAAACACAATCATCATCTGTCAAAGATAAACCTGCACCAAAGAACAACAAATCTAAACCTGACTCCAAAAAACCCAGTTTACCACAGAAGCAACCACCAACCCCTTTGAATAAAAAAAATCAACCTCCCAAAGTACAAACTGTACAAAAATCACCCAAGAAGTCATCCTCAATACAAAAGTCAAAAGCTTCTAGCTCTTCCAAGGATAAGGATCCTGTCAGAGAGGATTTATTACCTGTTTCAAATAGGTATAAACCACTGAAGGATCAAAATGAGCAAGAAGCAATGGATGAAGAAGATTTGGAGAGAGAACTCTACGATTCTGAACTTACTTCTCAATCTGATTGGGATAAGGACATAGCATCCTGGTCAACCTCAAAACCTGAGACTGAAGTCATTGTTCAATTAAGTTCATAGGGTATATGAAATACTTACGGAAAAATTTCAGAACCCATGTTTACATTCTTTTCATGGGCATAATGGCTTACACTATTATACAGTGGAACTGTCGAGGTCTGAAATCAAATCATGAAGAGATTTCACTTTTAATTAATGATCACAATCCTGTAGCATTTTGTTTACAGGAAACGTTTCCAAAGGAATCTGATAATGTCTCTTTCAGATATCACTCAATTTATAATAAGATATACAAGGAAGGTGATAAGGCCCAGGGCGGTGTGTCTGTTATCGTGAATAACAACATCCCCCATACGCAAATACAGTTAGACTCTACTCTACAAGCTGTTGCTGTTCGCCTTTCTCTTCATAAAACCATTACCCTCTACTCTATATACCTTCCCCCAAGCTCTCCTATTAATGAAAACAAACTGAATGATCTTGTTTCACAGCTGCCATCTCCTTTCATACTGGCAGGAGATTTTAATGGTCATAATATTATATGGGGTAGCAGTGATACAAATCAAAGAGGCTTAAAACTGGAGAACTTTATTTCTAATAACTCTTTGTCAATAATGAATGACAATCATTCAAAAACATATCTTCATCCAGCAACTGGGTCTTACTCTTCTCTTGACCTCTCTCTATGTAGCCCAGCTCTGCTTCAGGATTTTAACTGGAAAGTGGGAGATGACCTTTGTGGAAGCGACCATTTTCCACTTTTTATTACATCTTCTGAGCCATCTACATATGAACGTCCCAAGAAATGGAAACTCTCTAAAGCCAACTGGGACCTATTTCAAGTTCTCTGCGAAAAGACTATTACACGAGATAAACTTGAAGATTGTACTGATCCTGCAGAACTAATTTCCCGGCTGCTTATTGATGCAGCAAAACAATCAGTACCACAGACCTCGACAAAGCCAAAACGCCCAAATAAGCCGTGGTTCACTGATGAATGTAAATCGGCTACACAAGAAAGGAAAGAAGCTCTCAGAAAGTTCAATCTGAGACCCACTCCAGAAAACCATGATCTTTTCCGTATTTCCAGAGCAAAAGCCAGACAGACTATAAAAAGTAGCAAACGTAAGTCTTGGAGACATTTTGTTTCCAGACTTAATGCAAGAACATCTACAAAAAAAGTCTGGGACATGATCAGAAAGATCAAAGGTAGTGCTTCTTCACCAATTAAGCATCTTTCTGCAAACAATACTAATATAGAAAACCCTAAAGAAATTGCAGATACTTTAGCTGATTCTTTTGCCAAAAAGTCCTCCTCTGAGAACTACTCTGAAAAGTTCCAGGGGAATAAAGCTAAAGAAGAAAAGAAAAGGCTGAATTTCAAATCCAACAACCTTGAGTTTTACAATTTACTTTTTTTATTCAAAGAACTCAAGTCCGCTTTGGATAAAGCCCATGACTCCTCTCCAGGTCCAGACAAAATACATTATCAATTTCTAAAACATTTACCAGATACCACCCTATCAATCTTACTTGAAATTTTCAATGATATCTGGCAAAAAGGTGATTTGCCTTCCTCTTGGAAAGAAGCTTTAGTAATCCCAATTCCAAAACCAGGGAAAGATACTTCTGACCCAAACAGCTACAGACCCATAGCTCTCACAAGTTGCCTTTGTAAAACTTTAGAGCGAATGGTCAACACCCGCCTTGTTTGGTTTTTAGAGAAAAATAACCTTATTGTTGATGTCCAAAGTGGATTCAGACGTCAACGCAGTACAGTTGACCATCTTGTACGCTTTGAAACTTTTCTTCGAGAAGCCTTCATAAAAAAGCAACATGTTGTATCAGTATTTTTTGACCTCGAGAGTGCTTATGACACTACCTGGAAATACGAAATTTTAAAGGACTTGCATGACTTTTGCCTCAGAGGCCGCTTACCTCTTTTTATATCATCCTTTTTAAATAATCGACTATTTCGTGTGAGGGTTGGCACAACCTTGTCAGATGCAAGGGAACAGGAAAAGGGTGTGCCACAAGGATGTATCCTTTCTGTGACACTTTTTAGTGTCAAAATAAACAGCATAATAAAGGCTATTAACCCTGGTGTGGATTGTTGCTTATATGTAGACGATTTTGTGATATGTTTTAGATCAAGCCATATGGCTATCATCGAAAGACAACTTCAACAATGTTTGAACAAACTTCAAACCTGGTCTGATGAAAACGGTTTTAAGTTTTCAAAGACCAAAACAAAATGTGTTCACTTTTGTCAGTTACGAGGTCATCATCCAGACCCAGAGCTACATCTTGACAACACAAGAATCGAAGTTGTACCAGAATTCAAATTTTTAGATGTCATTTTTGACAGGAAATTGTCCTTCTTACTGCACATTAAAGCACTTAAAAAGAAATGCTACAAGGCCCTCAATCTTCTCAAAACAGTTGCTCATTCAGAATGGGGAGCTGATAGAAAAGTCCTTCTACGTCTCTATCGTTCCCTCATTCGCTCCAAGTTAGACTATGGCTCCATTGTGTATGGCTCAGCCCACAAATCATACTTGAAGATCCTTGACACAATCCACAATCAGGGTTTACGCTTGGCCCTTAGGGCTTTTCGAACTTCTCCTGTTAACAGCCTGTACGTAGAAGCTAATGAGCCTTCTCTCTCTCACAGAAGGCTCAAGCTATCTCTCCAGTATCTTCTAAAATTGAAAGCAAACCCATCCAACCCCACACACAAAATAGTTTTTAACCCTGGATGTAAAAACCTTTTTGCCAGGAAGCCAAATGCAATTCCTCCATTTGGTATTCGCATGGAACCACATCTAGACAATCTCCATGTTGACATGGATGCCATTTGTGAAAACAAAATTCCTGATACCCCTCCATGGTTGATTAAAGCTGCTGAATTTCGTTTTGACCTTTTAGCCCACAAGAAATCAACCACAGATAGAGTCATTTTCCAAACTCAATATCAGGAAATAAAAGAGCAGTACAACTCATTTAAACCCATATATACAGATGGATCTAAGGATGGGCGTGCTGTATCAGCAGCAGCAATATTTGGTAAAAAAAGTAAGAAATGTCGCCTTCCTGACAGCTCTTCAATCTTTTCTGCTGAAGTGAAGGCAATCGATCTTGCTTTGGACCTGGCAGAGGAGAGTAGATTTAATCGTTTTCTTCTGTTCTCAGACTCTCTTTCTACCCTCCAGGTTCTCTACAACCAGAAAATTGAAAATCCATCTATTTGTGCTGTTCTTGAGAGAATTTTCTCTCTCTCTGATACAAACAAGTTTGTTTTTTGCTGGCTTCCTAGTCACATCGGTATTCGAGGCAATGAAAAGGCCGACGAAGTTGCCAAGTCGGCAGTGTCTCTGCCCATATCCCATTTTAAAATACCTTACACATATTTTAAAGCATGCGTTTTACCTTTCATCCAATCTCTTTGGCAATCCCAGTGGGATGCAGATCATTTCAACAAACTTCATTCTGTGAAACCAACCCTTGGCGAGTGGTACCCCTCCTACAGGTCCGTTCGTCGAGAAGAGGTGATAATCACAAGGCTTCGAATTGGACATTCTCGGTTAACACACTCCTGGCTTTTAGCCAGAGAAGATGCACCAGAATGTATTCCATGCAACGAACACCTTACAATTAAACATATTCTGTTAGATTGCATTGACTTTCAGCCAATTCGTGAGAAACACTACAATGTTGACAGTATGCACAACCTCTTTGACACAGTCAGCATTGATTCAATTATCACCTTCATCAAAGAGATTGGTCTATACAACAAGCTGTGATACTTTCTTAATTACCTTTTAACATGTTGTGTAAACCATTATTTCTACCATTTCATCCTTTTTACCTTCAGTTTGCATCTCCTTAATGGGAGGATTAGCCCTCTTGGGGCATCTTATCTCATTGGAGACAGGACCTCTTTAATGGGAGTATACTGATCCCATTGGAGGCTCCACACTTAACCAGTTTTAACACTAATTTCCAAGGAAAAGTAATATTTACAGTATTACCTTTTTAATCTAAAACTTTTGAGCAGGCAGGGAATGCCCAGCCACTCAATATCATATTTTATACACATTATAAATGACACATATTTCTTCTTCATTTAAAGACTTCTTACTATCAATCCAACATTTTGTTCAAACCTTTTTATCACATTCTTAACTCTGTCATTTAAAACTTTTGAGTTGATAGGGATTGCCATGTCACTCAGTAAAGTCCTTTATACATATTAAGATCACACATAATCCTTCTTTATTTAACTCTTTTACTATTATAAATGTATTCAAACCTTTTTCAATTTGAAATCCCACTTTTACTATCTTTTAACACAGATATGCGCGCTAAATGACGAAAGCTGTCGATGCGCCATAAAACAACATTCATTCATTCATTCAAAAAAAGGGGGAGCCCGGGATGTTCTTGCAACTGGGCTTGAACCCAGTAGGACAGTATAAGTAGGCATGGTGAATTAGTAATAGTAATAAAAGTTGAAGTGCAATTTCTCAAAACCAGTAGTTTGGAAACCAGCCAAATTTGATAGGGTTTCAATATGCATTGCAGTTAGCAATACTAGCTAATTCAAAGAAATGAGACTAATAATCTGGACTTAGTTGAGTAACGATACTAAGTCATCAAATAGCGGCTTTTCCTGAACTAATTAGTACATTTTCTTCACTTTTAAAAAGTTCAATCCCTTGATGAACCAAATGATCTTTGCAAGTTTCAAAGGAATTGGATTAAACATGCAGACTGAGCAAACTTCATTTTTACTCATAGTTTCATACTTTCATCTTTGGAGAATTTGCTCTATACCATTTCCTGGGCTAGTGCTCCTTTTCCCACAATGTTTGTATAAAGCATGAAGACTTTTAGGTCATAGTTTCTTTTGATGAATGGTTACTACTTTAGCAGACAACAAAATTTTTTTTTAATCTTGCATTGTCTTATATGTGGATGATTTTTTAATATGTTACAGGTCCAAAGATATGAAAACAATTGAAACTAAGCTTCAAAATAATTTAGACAAAATTGAGAAGTGGACTAAAGAAAATGGTTTTAAATTTTCCAAGACAAAGACAAACTGTGTACACTTCTGCCAAGAGCGCAGGTTGCACTTGGATCCATCACTGAAAATATATAATAGTCCAATTCCAATAGTAGATCAAGCAAAATTTTTAGGAGTTATCTTTGACAAAAAACTTTCTTTCATTCCACATATTAATGCTTTAAAACTGAAATGTCAAAAAGCTTTGAATGTTTTAAAAGTACTTTCCCACTCTGACTGGGGAGGAGATAAAAAAAAAAAAAAAAAAAAACTCTTTTAAATCTATACAGATCTCTAATACGCTCAAAACTGGATTATGGATGTAATATATATGGCTCTGCAAGGAAAAGCTACCTAAAAAAGTTGGACACTATTCATCATCAGGGTCTTCGGTTAGCTTTGGGAGCTTTCCGTACGTCACCTGTCACAAGTTTGTATTCAGAGGCCCAGGAGCCATCCTTATATGATAGAAGGAAAAAACTATCCTTACAGAACGTAACTAAACTGGCTTCAAATACAAAAAATCCGGTTTACAATGAAATTTTTAATCCACCAAACAAAATACTCTTTCAAAATACACCTAATTTTATCAAACCACTTGGTCTACGAGTTGAACCTCTTCTTAATGAATCAAATATAAATGTAAAGAATATTAAGCCCTTTAAACTTCCTGTAAAAGAACCCTGGACCATAGATCCACCAAATATTATTTTTGATCTCAGCGTAAATAAGAAATCGGCTACAAATCCATTATTTTATCAAAATAAATTTTTAGAAATCAAATCACAGTATAAAGATTACATTTCAATTTATACTGATGGTTCGAAACAAGATAATAAAGTTGCTTGCGCTTCAGTATACAAGCAAGAAACTGCCAAAATAAGACTACCAGATAATAGCTGTATTTTTTCAGCAGAAGCTGTGGCTTTAAACATTGCTCTCTGTTCAATACAAAACAATAATAACAAGAAATTCATAGTTTTTTCTGATTCAATGTCAGTTTTACAATCTTTAAAACATCCTGATAACCCAAATCCATTGATTCAACAATTTTTCAGAAAATATGTTTATTTAAGTAGATCAAAGACAATAATATTCTGCTGGATACCCAGCCACATTAATATAAAAGGTAATGAAATAGCTGATCAAGAAGCAAAGAATGCCGTAAATATGAACATAGCCAACATAAAAATTCCTTATACTGACAAAAAACAACAAATAAATGAATTTATCACGTCTGAATGTCAAATTAAATGGCAACGATGTTTTAACAACAAGCTTTTAGCGATCAAGCCTAATTTTAATGATAAATATGAATTTTATTGTAAGCGAAAAAGTCAAGTAATTTTAACAAGATGTCGTGTGGGATACTCAAGGTTTTCACATGTGCATCTTTTAAATAATGAGAGAGCACCACAATGTATAAACTGTAATGAATCTTTAAGTATAAAACATATTTTATTAAACTGTAAAAATTTCGACGGTATACGGTGAAAACATTTTAGGGTTGATAGCTTACAAAATTTATTTTTACATGTACAACAGAATAACATTTTAGAATACCTAAAAGAGATAGATTTTTATTATAAAATATAGACTTTCAAATTAACATTTTATTGTTCCATTTCTAATTATTACCTTCATGCGCGCTAAATGACCAAAGCTGTCGATGCGCCTTAAAACACCAATTAATAATAATAATAATAATAATAACCTTGCATTGTAGAAAATATTGTGAGAAAAAGAAAATTCGTTCCACATCATTTCCTGGGACAGTTGTCCTTTTCCAACAATATTTACATAAAAGCATAAAGACTTTTAAGTCCTGGTTTCTTTAAGTGAACGGTTACTTCCTTACCAAACAACTTTTTTTTTATTACTGTAATAAATGATGTGTACAAGAAAATGGGGAAAATTTTCGATTTCGTGATAATTTACCTCCCTTTTTTATCTTTTCACCTTAACTATTTTGAAGTAAAAAAAAGTTTATAAACCGTCTGATTAACATATTAAAAAAAAAAAAAAAAAAAAACAAAAAAAACACGTATATTTAACCCAATTGTTTCCAAAATATATAGATAAAAAAACAATAGCTGCTCGCCACATGGCTTTATGCTGCATGGCGAGGGTAAGAAAGACCAATGATGATGATGATCTGAATAATGTAAGCTGTTTGCAATATAGCTGTACGGCGCGGGTAAGGAAAATCAATGATGATAATGCAAGACATTTGAAAAAAAAAAACATTTGTTTTTTTTCTTTTCGATGAGTTTAGATATTAAAAATTGTTGGGAGAAAAAACGATAAACTTTACTCATTTCAGTAATGTGATATTTGCACAACTCATTAAAGTTGATCTAGTTCTTCTCCAGGTAAACTTCCACAGTATAACTCACCTCGACTAAAAGTACATTTCACGAAAACTGGTGAAACAGATTTTAGCAATCCTGAATGAGAAAAGCAGAAAATGCAGCTTACCAGTATTTTCTCCTTTTTCCAGAATGTTTACTACTGTACACGAATTTTCTCATTCGAAAATGAAGTTATTGAATGTTGAACAGTCTTATTGCTTCCCTTTAATACTTATATCAAAGTCTTAACATTCTCTTTGCTGATTATGGAAGTATTCAATATTTTGTTGCAAAAATCAAATATTCTTGAAGAATAATATGAAACAGTGACAAAGAAAAAAAAAAGTATTTTTTTGTTAAAAGCTATGTAATTCAAACCTCGCAAGCAGCAAGAGAACATTATTTCATAAATAATGTACTCGACATACAGGTTCATTTCAACTGTTGGTTAATATCGTACACCAGCACTATCGATGATAAGATATCCGAGAGATCAATAACCTATATCGCACTCCTACTGAAACTGGGAAAAACACATCTTCCCAGTGGTCACAAACCGCTTGAAAATCAAAAGGAAAGTGTACGACGCATCACCATATTGAATCTCCCACTGGAAAATGTTGAAAAGGGCATATTTAGTTTCGAGAAATTACAGAAAGACTGCACGACACAAAGCAAACAATTTGCCATGGCAAGTAGTAAAGTTAAAACTGAGACAAAATCTATTATTGAAAATATCGCCATATCTAAAGTTTTCTCAGACCATGCACCAAAACCTGGGAAGTAGTGACTAGTTTTAACTACACAGTGTTTGACAGCCATCACATATAATCATACACCTATATTTTTTTCTATGTAGGCAGGATTAGTTTAAGTTAAAATCAAGTTGAACAATTTTCGAATATTTTTAAATATACTAATCTTCAGCAGATTTAAAATCATATTTGTTTACTACTGTGTGTGCTCTATTTGCTACCCTGTGTTCTTTTCTCACGATGAACTGGCATTCAGCTAAAATCAATACCTTTGAAAGCCTGGTCACCTTCTCTTATGCACAGTTTACAAATATGGAAAACAAATGACATATTCCGGAGAGGAGTGCACGTATACGTATATGTAAAACCACCCATCTCTCTTGATCAAAGTTCATTTAAAAATAAATAAAACCTCAAAAGAGCATTTCTATAAATAATTTAAATCAATACTAGAGATAAAAACTTTCTTAACTATTAGATACGTGATATGGTATGTACATGAGAGAAATTTGCCAAATTTTAGATGCTGTAACTATAGTTTAGGTACAGAAACTGAAAGGCATGGTAAAATTGATAAAAAAAAGAAATGTTCTGTGAATACTGTCTCAAAAATAATACATTCTGGCAAAGACAAACTCCATTTTTTATTGATTTGCCCATTGTATGATGGTTTCAACTACATTTGTTTCCCCCAGAAAAGGAATAATGCATTATTGAGAAAGTTTTTTATTTCCAGATATTATGAAATGTAAATGAAATTCTTCCTAATTCAACTCTTACTATTAATAATGTAATCAAACCTTTTTCAGTTTAACTCTTTACCACACAGTCCTGACTTTTAACGACATTGAAAAAGAAGCCTTCTGAAAACATTGTAGGAAAAGGAGAAAATGCTGGTGACCAACATTTTCTCCTTTCCCACAATGTTTTCTACCTTTCCCAAAACAAATTTCAATTTTTCAGTCACATTTTTTTTGTTGTCTGCAAATGCTTTCAATTTTGACAAGTCTAAAAATTTGTCGTTTGGTAAAGAGTTAAAAATTCCACTTTTACTATCTTTTAACACAGATATGCGTGCTAAATGACCAAAGCTGTCGATTCATTCATTCACAATCCAAACTTTTGGCGACCCTGAGAGCGAAGGCTTTGGAAAATGTAGAAATAGGGGAAAATGCTGGTTACCTCACACAAAGTTTTCTGCTCTGTCATTCTCAAATTTCACCATTTAACCCTTTATCACACAATCCCGAGTTTTAACGACCCTGTGGAAGAAGCCTTTTGAAAACACTGGGAAAAGGAGAAAATGCTGGTAACCAGCATTTTCTCCTTTTCCCCACAATGATTTATACATATTCAAAGACTAATGCTATAATTTGATCCACAGTTAAATTGTTGTCTGTCAATGCTTTAAATTTCGGCAAGTCTCAGAATTTGTTGTGTGGTAAAAAGATAAGCCAAATTTGATTTCTTGTCTACTCATGATGATTTCCATATAACTTATTAATCAATTTAAAATGCAAGGAGCTGTAACAAAGCTCTGCCCTGCCAGGTCAAGTCTTACAGCCTACACTTTTAGTAATATGTGGACCATTTTTTCTTTATCTACTACATAAAATTTTGTTAATACTTTACTAAAGTTTAGTAGCATGCCTTCAACCATTATTACATGATAAACTGAAACCATACTTTAGAAAAATATCATTGGCAGTATTGTGTTTTCTAGATAATTTGTTCACTTCTGAAAGTAAGTCACACTCACTTTGAGAGTTGAAATTGCACCTGCATGCTAATTACAATATTTTTTTCTCTTCACTTTTTACAGTGCATGACATAAGTGTACACTTGCCTAAATTGAAAGCATTTCCAGTCAACAATGTAAACTTGGTTCAAGTGGTAGAATTTGTATTTAAAAGGATAGAAAACAATGTGGGAAACAGAGTAAATGCAGGTTACCAGCTATTTCTCCTTCTACTAAATGTTTTCAAAAGGCTATTTTCTTAGGGTCGTTAAAACTCAGGGTTGTGTGGTAAAGAGATAATTCTTTAAATAAATACGTAGATATATTTTTGATAAAAAATACATGTTTATAGTCTATTCATAATGATACGTTATTGACTGTATGATATTTAACACCATTTTCAACATTTTTTCAGTTATATCACTGCAGCCAGTGCATCTATCCATTCTTTCTTGGAATTTCTTTCACCAGTACTCCACACATTATTATTTCCGAGCCACTGGCTGCTTTTCCACATAAGCATCATTGGAACAATGAACAGCTGTGAGGGAGGAATGAATTCTGTTTCAATGACTATCATTAATCCTCCGAAAGAAATTGGCAGAGTCGGGGATCGCACCTTTGACCTCTTGTTCCCAAGTCCTGTATGCTCCTGACTGAGCTACCAGGGCTTGGCTAATGATACATTAAAATATTTAGATAAAATGATATGTTTCATCAACAGTTCCTGTCATTTATGAAAACAAGAGGGCCAAGATGGCCCTGGATCGCTCACCTGAATTTTTGAGAGGAACATAGCCATTTTTTTTTTTTTTTGAGGTATTGAAACTTTGGAAACAAAATCATTATTTTGCAAAGCAATTTTGAAAAGGTCACCTGTAAATGTCATTTCAAAATCTGTCACCACCCCTACAGTCATCACCACAGCAATGAATTTGATGAATCAGAATTCTGCAAATACATTTTTGGATAGATCACCCAAGGACAATTTCTTGAAGAAGAGCACATGCTCGATAGTGAATAAAAACATAAGTTGAACAAGAGCACCACATGCAGGTGCCAACAATTGGCTGTTGTTTTTTGACAGATAAAAATTTCCCTAACAATTTTTGAAAAGGGTCACCCTAGGAACATTTCTGTGAAATTATTTCAAAATCTGACCAGCCGTTCCAGAGAAGAAGAATTAAGAAATTCCTCTTCATGTCCCTGTAGTGCAAATAGCCCCCACCATCACAGCAATGTTTCTTGACAGATCACAATTTTATGAACAAGTCTTGAAAAGAGTCACCCAAGGAACATTGCTGTGAAATTATTTCAAAATCTGACCAACCGTTTCAAAGAAGAATTTTTAAGATTTCTTCATGTCCGTATAGTGTAAATAGCCCACAGCCATAAGAGCCATGTTTCTTGACCGATCAAAATTTCTCGAACAAATTGCAAAAAGGGTCACCCAAGAAACATTTCTGTGAAATTATTTCAAAATCTGACCAACTGTTTCAGAGAAGAATAATTTTTAAGAATTTCTTCATTTCTGTATAGTGCAAGTAGCCCCCATTCACCAGAGCTATGTTTCTTGACGGATCAAAATTTCGCGAACAAGTTTTGAAAATGGTCACCAAAAGAACATTTCTATGAAATTATTTCCAAATCTGACCAACCGTTTCAGAGAAGAAGAATTTTTAAGAATTTCTTCATTTCTGTATAGTGCAAGTAGCCCCCATTCGCCAGAGCCTTGTTTCTTGACGGATCAAAATTTAGCGAACAGTTTTTGACAACAGTCACCCAAGGAACATCTCTGTGAAATTATTTCCAAGTCTGACCAACCGTTTCAGAGAAGAATTTTTAAGAATTTCTTCATTTCTGTATAGTGCAAGTAGCCCCCAGTCACCAGAGCCATGTTTCTTGACGGATCAAAATTTCTCGAACAATATTTGAAAAGGGTCACCCAAGGAACATCTCTTAGAGATTATTTTAAAATCTGACCAACCGTTTCAGAGAAGAAGAATTTTTAAGAATTTCTTCATTTCTGTATAGTGCAAGTAGCCCCCATTCACCAGAGCCATGTTTCTTGACGGATCAAAATTTCTCGAACAATTTTTGACAACAGTTACTCAAGGAACATCTCTGTGAAATTATTTTAAAATCTGACCAACCGTTTTAGAGAAGAAGAATTTTTAAGAATTTCTTCATTTCTGTATAGTGCAAGTAGCCCCCATTCACCAGAGCCATGTTTCTTGACGGATCAAAATTTCGCGAACACTATTTGAAAAGGGTCACCCAAGGAACATCTCTGTGAAATTATTTCAAAATCTGACTAGCGGTTTCAGAGAAGAAGATTTTTAAAGAATTTCTTAGAAAATTCCATTTGGTTGCCATAGCAACCAGAGTTTTTGATGGAATCAAATTCTGTGAACAATTTTTAAAGAGGACCTCCAAAGGAACATTCCATTTGGTTGCCATGGCAACCAGAGTTTTTGATGGAATCAAATTCTGTGAACAATTTTTAAAGAGGACCTCCAAAGGAACATTCCGGCCAAGTTTGTTTTTTCCTTTTGTGTGTATATTCATTGCGGCGGCAAGTGCACCTACCATGCATTCCTGAAGTTCCTTTTATTCCTGAAGTTCCTTATCAATATTCTTCGCAACCTACAGACCGAGTCCTCGTAAAAATCAAAGTCTCTCTTGTGTAGATCTAGATCTACATTCAGTGAGGTAATGTTCCCGTAAAATGGTCTTTACAAGTATGTGAACCAATAATCATTCCAGTTATTTTTCTGGACATAAATTAACGAAATGGTCAACGAACTGTCTTTCTTTTGTTAAGGAAATCAGGGACAGTTCGCCCTATTTCACCATGTATAAATCTACGAAAGAAAAATGCTTTCTACTTTTGACAACGCTCAAAATTAGTTTTGGCAAAGCCGGAATTCGAACTCAAAACCCTTTGATTTCAAGATCTAGAATCTAGCTCGTCATTCGAATTACATGTAATAGATATTTGTTCCACAAATCATTCACGTCGCTAGTATTGAGGCTTTGCCTTTTTTTTATATTACGCTGAAAGTAAGGAGGAAATTAGATAATCTGTAGTCATTAACCTGACGATGGTTTTTAAGTAATCATCCCATCGGTAGACAATTATTGTCATTTTTGACCTATCAGGTAATTGTGCGAAAGATTGTGATACGTGTGACGCTGTGCGACCAACTGGAAGACACTCAATTTTTAGTCATCCCCGTCTAGATTGCGACTAAAACTCAGAAAGAAGTCGGAATTTTATTTTTAAAAATCTAGAACGGTGTTACCGCGAAACGAGCTTCGCTCGTTATCAATATTTACCGAAGAACCCAAAGTTTTAACGACCCTGAGGAAGAGGAATTTTGTAAACATTAAAATGCTTGTAACCAGCATCTTCCCCTTTTCCCAGAGTGGTTTTTATGTTGTCAATGTTATTTTAACCCTTTACCATACAATCCCTGGCTTTTACGACCCAGAGGAAGACGCCTTCTGGAAACATTGTGGGAAAAGGAGAAAATGCTGGTAACCAGCATTTTCTCCTTTACCCACAATGTTTTCTGCTCTCCTAAAGTCAAGTTTCAATTTTTGAGTCAAATTTATTTTGTCGTCTGCAAATGCTTTGAATTTGGACAAGTCCTAAATTTTGTTGTTTGGTAAAGAGTTAAGAGTTAAGACTGTATATTGGTTCTTCAGAATTCTAGAGACCATCATTTTCTGTATAGTCATTAGTTCGCTGTATTCTGTCTAACATCTCGACATGTTCCGAACTATCCTTCGGCAAAGCAGGTTCTCGAGAAGCATCACGAACGTCATTCTGACCTGATTCTAAGACTGCTGTAATTCCTCTATCTTTTTTTTTCATATAATTTAAAAAGCTGTGAAAGATGTCAGTGGAAACTGAAAAAGAAATTAGTTGGTATATTAAGTACTATCACATTACCAGCTATAGACAATATTTCTCAACATGCAAACTTTTGAAAAACATAGCAGCAAGAGAAAAAAAAAAAAAAAAACATTAAAAATAGGCAATTATCAACATAAATCAGTTGGATTATCAACATAAATTATCAGAGACCAGAACTTTGACAAATGAAAGCACTGCATAATTTGCATAATTTCAAATTTGTGTATTTAACCGTTTACCACACACTCTCAATTTTTAAACATCCTACAGAAGAAGAATTCTGAAAACATTGAGGGGAAAAGGAGAAAATCCTGGTAACCAGCATTTTCTCCTTTTCCCACAATGTTTTCTGATCTTTTAATGAATGCATCAACAATTTGAGCCGCATTTGATTTTTCCATCTTCGAGTGCCTTGATTTTGTACAAGTCTAAATATTCGTAGCCGAGTCCCGGTAGCTCAGTCGGTAGCGTGCAGGACTTGAGAAGAGGGGGTCGTGGGTTCGATCCCTGACTTGGCCAATTTCCTTCCGAGGATTGTTGATAGTCATTGCGACAGGATTCATTCCTCTCCCACCGCTGACCCGACAATGATTATGTGGGAAAGCAGCGAGTGGCTTGGAAAGAAAATTGTTGGAGTAATGGTAAAAGAGACTCCAGGAAAGCATGGATAGGTACATTGGCCGCCGTGATATAACTGAAATAATGTTGAAAACGGCGTTAAACACCAAACGATCAATCAATCATTCACTAAATACTTGTAATGTGGTAAACCATTAAGAACATTCGTAGTTGCTATATTTAAATGAAAACATTGTTAGTTATGTGATTAGAATATTTCTCAATTTTCTTTTGAGTCTCAACTTTTAAGAAAAAGAAATCTTATTTAATGTGACATGCCTTATATACATAATATTAATTTTATTTACCAGTATTTAAAAAGTAGTATCATCTAGTCATGTGACTTTCTAGGTAAATGAATATGACTACATGACCAACTATCATAATAACCCTTCCGTACGGCTTCATGTGGTCAAATGACTGTATATCAACACGTTTATATCACCCAATTTAATATTAACGGAAAAAAATAAATTTTGAAAAAAAAAAAAACTTCCTGCCCAAAATTAGCCATCCTGTGTTACAACAATGCTGAAGAAGACAACTTTTGAAAACACTGTAGGAAAGGAAAAGATGTTGCAAACCAGCATTAACTCTTTCTCCCATTTTCCCCCCTAACCTTTCAAAGCTGTATTTACACCTTTGAGCCACATTTGATTTGTCATCTGCAAATATTTTCAACTTAAATATGCCTTTAATTTTGTTGTCTAGTAAAGAGTTAGACAATAATTTCTTAAGATAGAGATAGTATTGATCACATGACCTACATAATTTTACCAGTTATATGACCAAAACTACTGATAGAGCTGCAGAGTGTGTAGAGCAAAATCAGACTGCACATTTGTGCATGATGATCTTGCAATCTTGCTTTACACTCTCTGCTAAATACATCCATTGTTGCGAATGGCTGGAGAAGAGTTTGAGAATTTGATGGTGATCTTGACTGATGGCTGTGACCGTAAAAGCTCTCAATGACCCCTTCTGGCTTTGTGAGCAAGACATCATTCTTTTCCTAGAAATTTTCAAATGGATAGCAGCGCTCATTAAATGGAATAGGTCAGTCTGAGAGAGCATTTACCAGAGGAGAGACCTGAATGATGTTCTAATTTTTGTGTGAATATCACGGATATGTAGAGCTGATATGAAAGGCGATGTGAAACTGAATGTGGAAGTAGACATGAATATCAGGTTTTACAGATATAGAAACAGTTCAATAGATGGACATATTTCATTCACCAACAAAGTTCATTTTTCAATGAGACACAGAGAAAAATTTACCTTGGGGCAGCTGGGGTGTGGGTATGGTCTGTCTTTGGTCTTTCTTAATATCTATGCTATTATCTGCAGGAATGTGTGGTTGAGAAGTGGTTGTTTCTGAGGATTCTTCTTCAGTTTTATCTTTTTCAGTTTGAACTTTTGCTTCTGTGATCTTTTCAGGCGTTTTGCCTTTGCTGTGAAACATGAGCCAAATGAATACCAGTATGCCTGCTATAAGCAACAGAAGACATGCAGATATAATAGTATTTGCTTTTATCCAGTTGTTGATTGAAGGTTCTGAAAAAAAAAAATTGTTTGCTTTTTTGAAATACACTAGGCAATACTTTAATTGCTACAGCAGACCGGTAGATCAAGATAAGACTGCGCAGACTTTTTGAGCTGATCTTGGATCTAGAATGCCTGATATTTTATATTACAAGCCTGCTACAGAAGAGAAAATATTGAATTATCACGAAACATCATGAAGTGGAGGGCCATGACGGCCTTGTATTGCGCCACTTACCAATAAATGACCTATGCCATACATGAAATCTGTCTTGCTTGGTAATGATCCACTAGATGAAGCTACCTGCTGAATTTGGTAGCAGTAGGATATACTGTTAGGAAAGAAAAGATTTTTAAAATTTCACTATAATAAGCATATGTCAAACTTGTGACACCCGTAAACACACAAATACACACCTGAGGGTGGGACCAATTTTGACCAAAGGCTTTGAGTGTATTTTGTTGACGTATCTAAATGATAACGCATGCAGAATATTATGGCTGAAGCTCTCACGGTTAGGAATTAGAAGATTTTTTTAAAAAGTTTTTACAATATTAGCCCATGTAAAACCTGTGCCTCATGTGGCAGGGCCAATTTTGACCCCTGAGCTACAATTTTAAGAGTTTTGGTTGAGGTCTATTAGATGAATATACATGCCAAATTTGGTAACCCAAGTTGGAAAAGAAGATTTTTTTTAAAAAAAATTTCAATATAATTCAGTTTTTGTTGCCCAAGCGACGAGGGTTTTTATCCCAATTCAATTTTTCAAAAAAAGTTCTGAAGAGGATCATAGCAGAATCATTTAGGTGAAGTTCGGCCAAAATTGGATTGGTAGTGTCAGAGAAGATAATTTGAAAATAAAGGTTAACGCACCACTGATACAGGGCTATGGCAGATGCTTGCTGGCTTTACACCGGTGGGGCTTAAATCAGAAGTTTAGAGGAATACCCTGAGCTATAATTTGTATAAATTCATCCAGTAATAATGAAATATTATGAAAAACCTTAACTAACATACACCGGTTCAAGAGATAAGTAGCTGTAAAAACAAAACCACTATATTAACGACGTATATGACAAATGTTCGCGAGCATCCTCCTGTGCACGTATTTTTGTAGTGGATATTGAATCAAAAGTGCACCTATGTATTTTTTGCGCATAATGTTAATACTATTGGTGCACTGAAACAAGTAGCACTTTCTTCGGTTAGTTTTTGTGAAGAGAAAAAAAATGGATCTTTGAACTGTCACTATGAAATGATTAAAATGCTGCTGACACAGGTTACACACCAAACAAGGCAACAACGGCAGGAAATTTAAAGCTGTGGAAGTATAGCTGTTTCCACTTTGAAAGTTATTATTGAATAAAGGAGCAATGGCTTTTATTGAGCGATTTTTCCTTTTCCTGCTATGTCTGCTGAGCTTTTATCCTATATTTTTCCTCGAAAAAATAACTTCCACAGTGACCTTCAACCTTGTTTTCTGACGAAAAAAGAACGGATAGGTGCCATTTTTATTTTTTTCATATTGTTTAGAAATATAAATACAATAAGTGTTGAAATTTCAAGAAAAATCTGTCCGTTAAAAAGTATGTATTTGTTTAAGATTAACCCTTAATTCGGTCAAATTGTCTACCTTTTTAAGTCAATGGTCTATATATAACATGCATATTTGTACATTTACCATACTCAAAACCAGGCTTTTATACATTTTTTTGTGCAAAAATACATTAAAATGATGTAGATCTATATTTAGATATTTTTTCTGTTACTTTCCTGTTTAAATGAGTATTAAAGAAAGACATATTAAATCCACTATAAGCTAAATTTTGGAACTGCATATACCTTTTTCCAAGGCAAATTTCTCAGAAACGAGCACGGTGACCAACATCTTTTTTTACTGTAATCTTTTAGAGACATTATGAGCTTTGTATGTGCAAGTTTTAAAAAGAAATCTGTCCGTTATAAAGAAATTGTGATATACGTCGTTAGATATATTTGATAGCTGTTAAAGCAATAACCGAACAGTAATGGTGTGCTTTTATTGCTTCCTTTAATTCTTTTATTCTTAATTTCATTGATTGATTTATGCTTCATATCAAAATAATTCAAGACTAGTTGTTTTAACCAATATTAGAGAGTTCTGATCGGCTGATTTTTGTTTCATAGCTCCATGAAAACAAAAAATTTGTGCAGTACCATAACTACTTATGCTGTCAAACTAATGTAAACAAACACGTATACGAGATTTCATCATTTTTTTCTATTCTTTTTTTTCTATTGAGAAGGTAAAATGCTAGCAAAGTTTATTTTCCGTGAATATCATATATTGAAAAAATATCCAACAATAAATTCTAATAGAGAACTTAAAACTCAAGGTCAGTTTACTGGGTACTAATAATATATCTACTAAATCTACAGTGTTCAATGCTATGATGACGTCATGAGTTACACATTTTTTTACATCATGAATGAGTTGCGCTATGAAATACCAATAAAATTGGCATTAGAAACTGCAATATTGGATTTACAAAAAAAAAAAAAAAAAAAAAAAAAAATAAATAAATAAATAAATAAATAAATAAATAAATAAGTAAAAAAGGAAATGGAGTTAGTATTATTTACGAGGGCTGTTGGGAAAGTAATGATATAGGTTGTTTGCAGTTCATAAAGACCGCCTGAATTTTGAAATATCTTTAAAAATCCTGTATCATTTTTTTTATGAAACTTTTCAAGGTCTTTTAAAATGACCTTACCAACTGTCACAGTGAAAATTATTTTTTTTTTTCTGCAAGAAAGAATATTTTGCCTCTTCCAGTAGTGTTAAATTTTGCTCTGAAGCATCACATTATCCGACGGTTTCGCACAGTGACCAGAACAGCAAATATAACTGGACAAGTGCATGACTTCATTATCTCAATTCAGTTAATGTTAATTGATTGTATGGTGTTTAACGCCGTTTTCAACATTATTTCAGTTATATCGCTGCGGCTAGTGCACCTATCCATGCTTTCCATGAGTCTCTTTTACCAGTACTCCGCACAATCTTCTTTCCAAGCCGCTGGCTGCTTTCCCACATAATCATCGTCGAAACAATGGTCAGCTGTGGGAGAGGAATGAATCATGTCGCAGTAACTACCATCAATCCTCGGAAAGAAATTTGTCGAGCAAGGGGTCGTAGCCAGGGATCGAATCCACGACCCCCTGTTCTCAAGTCCTGCACGCTACCGACTGAGCTACCGGAGCTCGACTCAATTTAGTTAAATATGAGGCCCTGAAATTGTTTTCTGTACAAATAATATAGTTCTGTACTTTACCTTAGATATAACTCTTACCAAATTCATTCAAACTTTGAAGTCTAAAATGACCTGTCCAATGTTTTTTTTTATATGGCGTCTGTTCTCCAGTACTTGATTAGATTCTTTTTTCGGCATGGTTTCATGGCTTCTACCACTTCAGTTGAGATTACCACCTGACACTTACACTTAAAGGTCTTTCATGGTTTGTTTTGAATTGTTTTTCGCTACTATTTTTTCAATTCGCCTAAAATTAGCTCTACTGTATTATGGTCACACTCATAGGGTGATACTCTTAAAGACACTGTGTCCCTTTGACCGTAAAGATCATCTACAACAATACTCATGAGCTTATTTATGGAACTTAACAACTTCATACAATGCACCCTTCTTCATTTTTTGTTGTATGCTATTATGCTATACCACATGATTTGAGCCAGAGTTCGACTGGGTTTCGAAAAAAAAAAAAAAAAAAATCTATGATTGGGCGTAGAAAAGTAACAAAAGTGCAAACAAGTGTGAGCAAATCTCCAACATTTAATCATTAAAGTAAAAACCAAATAAGAAACGAGATGAGGGCCTCAAAAGATGAAGTTTTTACTATTCAAACAATACACGACCACAGTAACTGTACTTTAATGATTTTTTTTTTCATAAACAGGTAAACGCTTAACTAGGAATAGCCTTCAACAACCCTCCCACTGTTTTTAAGCTGTTTTTTCATACCTTTTAACACTGCATTGAATGCAAAACAAGAGGGCCACGATGGCCTTGATGTCACTCACCTGAGTCTTTTGACCAAACATGACCCATTTTCAATCTCTTTTGAGATATTATGACAAATATTCTACCAAGATTTCATAATTACTGGACTGAAAATTTGGCCTCGAGCTTGTACACAAGCTTTTTCTACAATTTCTGTCGGTGACCTACTTTTTAGCCAAACCTAGCCCATTTTCCCATTGTAGATATTATCAAAACAAAGATTCTGACCACCTTTCATATGTATTGAACAGAAAATGTGGCCTCTAGAATATACACAAGGTTTTTTCAAGATCTGACATGGCAACCTAGATTTTACCCAATGTGACCTATTTTCAATTTCATCATATTGATCATCAAGACAAACATTCTGACAAATTTTCATGAGTATTGGACAGAAAATGATGACTCTAGACTAAACAAGCTATTTTAAAGATTTGACCTGGTGACCTAGTTTTTGAGCTGATGTGACCCATTTCTAAGCTTATTCAAGACATCATTATGACAAATATTCTGACCAACTTTCATGAGTATTTGACTGAAAATGTGGCCTCTGGAACGTACACAAGGTTTTTCTAAGATTGGACTCAGTAAACTAGTTTTTGACCCGACATGACCCATTTTCAAACTCATCTCAGATATCATTAAGACAAACATTCTGACCAAATTTCATGAGTATGGACTGAAAATGTGGTATCTAGAAGTTACACAAGGTTTTTCAAAAATTTGACCTAGTGAGCTAGTTTTAGATCTGACATGACCCATTTTCGACCTCGTCCGAGATTTTATCAAGACAAACATTCTGACTAACTTTCAAGAGTTTTGGACAGAAAATGTGGCCTCTGGAGCGTACACGAGGTTTCAGTAAGATTTGACCTAGTGACCTTGTTTTTGACAAAACATGACTAATTTCTTAACTCATCCTAGATAACATCAAGACAAACATTCTGACTAGCTTTCGAGAGTATTGGGCTGAAAATGTACCATCGAGAGCTTACACAATGTCTTTTAAAGATTTGAACTAGTGACCTAGTTTTTGACCTGACATGACCCATTTTCAAAGTCATCTCAGATATCATCAAGACAAACATTCTTACCAAGTTTAATGAATATTGCTCTGAAAATGCTGCCTCTAGAAGGTACAAAAGGTTTTTGAAAGATTTGACCCTTTGACCTAGTTTTTTAACCCGACATGACCCATTTTCGAAATAATCCGATATATTATCAATGGAAACATTCTGACAAATTTTCAAGAGTATTGGACTGAAAATATGGCCTCTAGAGGTTACACAAGGTTTTTCTAAGATTAGACCTAGTGACCTAGTTTTAGACCGGACGTGACCCATTTTCAAAATCGGCCGAGATTTTATCAAGGCAAACATTCTTACCTAGTTTTATAAATATAGGACTGAAAATGTAGCCCCTAGAGCATACACAAAGTAAAAGTTGAACGCGCATGACGGACGACGGACACAACACGATCACAAAAGCTCACCTTGAGCACTTCGTGCTGAGGTGAGCTAAAAAAGTGAACACATTAAACAGAGGGTCAACCCAACGGCCATTTTTTTAGTCCAGAAATAAGGTCCAATCAATTCAACTTCAAACTATTTTTAGTACAGAAAGTCTCTGAAAAGCAGACAGTATACTTTAACAAGAACATTTTTAAATTTCGCTCAATATACGCTTATGTCCTACTTTGTGACCCCTGAGGCAGGGTCAATTTTGATCCCAGGAACATCATTTGAACAAACTTGGTAGAAGTCCACTAGGAGATGCCACATACCAAATATCAAAGCTCTAGGCCATCGAATTTCAGACAAGAAAAATTTTAAAGTTTGCTCTATATACGATTTGGCCCAAAATTGTAACCCCTGGGAAGAGGCCAGTTTTGACCCCAGGGCTACCATTTGAACAAACTTGGTGGAGGACCAGTAGGAGATACTACATGCCAAATATAAAAGCTCTAGGCCTTCTAGTTTTAGACAAGAAGAATTTTAAACTTCATTCCATATACCTTTATGTCCTACTTTGGACCATCATTTGAACAAAATTTGTAGAGGACTACTAGAAGATACTAAATATCAAAGCACTCGGCTTCCTAGTTTCAGACAAGGAGATTTTTAAAGATGTTGTAAACTTCCCTATTTTTGTTGCAGTAGCATCCAGAGTTAATGTGTCAATTCAATTCTTTTAACAGCTTTGGTAGAACTTCACCCAAGGAACATGCCTGCTAAGTTTCAACATGATTCGCTTACCGGTTTAGGAGAAGATGTTTAAAGGAATTGTGGACAGACGGACAGATGGACGCCGGACAACGACCGATCACAATACCTCACCTAGCACTTCGTACTCAGGTTGAGCTAAAAAGTCCAACCAAGCTATCAAAAATTCTTAAAATTTCACCCAGAGTTGGTAAAGGTCATATTATTAACTATACAAATTTTCAGTACAATAGGTAAGGTATTTTTTGATAAACTTCTAAATTCAGGGGGGCCCTTTGAACCTCAAACTACCTATACAGCATTGATTTCTTACTCTATCATGTTCAGAATGAAAAATAAGCTCCTCGTGATGAAAATATTATCTTAATACAGTGTCAACAAAGTCTTATATTACAAACAAGAGGGCCATGATGGCCCTGTATCGCTCCACTGGCTAATTAATCAAAACACTACACGCCAAAAATTACAGTACTTGGGCAATTGGTTTTAAACTAGAAGACATACAAATGTTTAGCTCTACTGGCTAAAAACCAGCAGAGCTTATGTCATGGTATTGTTTCCGTCGTCCGTCTGTCCGTCAGTCTTTTTCTTGTTTATATGACAAAGTCTGCATTTGTTGTGAGATTTTCATTTTCATTTCAAACTTGCACAGTTTGCATAGCTTCAACCCTATTGATTTTGAAAAAAAAAGAAAAAAAAAAAAAAAAAAAAAAAAAAAAAAATCCAACAAAAAGTATTGGAAAAGTAGCCATTTCAAGTTGAAAATTTCTATTTCTTGTTTACGCGATAAAGTCTGCATTTATATTCAGATTTTCGTGAAACTTTTACAGTTTGTTTATCTTATCAATAGCTTAAACCCTATTAATTTTGAAAAAGATCGAACAAACAGTATGGGAAAAATAGCCATTTCAAGTTGAAAATTTCCATTTGTTGTTTACGCGATAAAGTCTGCATTTACAATCACATTTTCGTGAAACTTGCATAGTTTATTTATCTCATCGATAGCTTGAAGCCTATTGATTTTGCAAAAAAAAATCCAACAAACAGTATGGGAAAAGTAGCCATTTCAAGTTGGAAATTTCCATTTCTTGTTTACGCGATAAAGTCTGCATTTATAATCAGATTTTGATGAAACTTTCACAGTTTGTTCATCTCATCAATAGCTTGAACCCTATTGATTTTGCAAAAAAAATCCAACAAACAGTATGGGAAAGTAGCCATTTCAAGCTGAAAATTTCAATTACTTGTTTACGCGATAAAGTCTCAATCTATAATCAGGTTTTTGTGAAACTTGCACAGTTTGTTTATCTCATCAAAAGGTTGAACCTTATTGATTTTGAAAAAAATCCAACAAAAAGTATGGAAAATGTAGCAATTTCAAGTTGAAAATTTCAATTTCTTGTTTACGCAATAAAGTCTGCATTTCTGGTCAGATTTCCGAGAAACTTGCACAGTTTGTTAATCTTATCAATAGCTTCAATCCTATTGATTTTGAAAAAAATCATCAAACAATATGGAAAAAATAACCTTTTAAAGTTGAAAGATTTCCATTTCTTGTTTACGATATGAAGTCAGCATTTGTGGTCGGATTTTCATGAAACTTTCACAGTTGCTTTGTCTCATCAACAGCTTGAACCCTGTTGATTTTGAAAAAATTCTGACAATCAGTATGGGAAAAGTAGTCATTTAAAGTTGAAAATTTCCATTTCTTGTTTACGCGATGAAATCAGCATTTGTGGTCAGATTTTCATGAAACTTGCACAGTTGCTTTATATCATAAACAGCTTGAACCCTATTTGATTTTGAAAAAAAATTTGACGATCAGTTTGGGAAAAGTAGCCATTCAAACTTGAAAATTTCCCCTTTTTGTTCAGGCAATAAAGATCGCAGTGTTGATCCAATTCTTTTGAAACTTACAAAGATTGTTTGGTTCATCAAGGGATTGAATTTCAATTAAAGGTGAAGAAAATCTAGTAAACCGTTCAGGGAAAGCAGCCATTTGATGACTTAGTATCGTATACTCAACGAAATTTGCTAGGATTGTTTAATGCAAGGCATACTGAAACCCTATCAAATTTGGCTTGATTCCAAACATTTAGTTTTGAGAAATTGCACTTCATTTTTTTTCACTGTTTGTTCAATTCACCATGCCTACTTATGCTGTCTTAGTGTGTTCAAGCCCTGTTGCAAGAACACATTTTTGTGTTTTTTGTCTTTTTTTCTTTTTGCATCATGAATTCATAATGTAAGCTAACATAAAAGAAAATCACTGCCAGGAGAGAGATTTCAAGGGCCTCTAGTTTGTGTAAAGGGGGTCGTGGGTTCGATCCCTGGCTCGGCCAATTTCTTTTCGAGTATTGATGATAGTCACTGCGACAGGATTCATTCCTCTCTCGCCGCTGACCATTGTTTCGACGATGGTTATGTGGGAAAGCAGCCAGTGGCTTGGAAAGAAATTGTGTGGAGTACTGGTAAAAGAGACTCCAGGAAAGCATGGAGAGGTGCACTGGCCGCCGCGATATAACTGAAATAGTGTTATAACTGAAAACGGCGTTAAACACCATACAATCAATCAATCAATCTAGTTTGTGTAAAATCCTACAAGAAAGATAAGACCCCAGGGCAAAACCATTTTTGGCCACAATGCTTTCAATTACTTGAATCCTGGTGGAGGTCCACCAGATAAAACCCCACACTAAATAAAACAGGTCCAGAACGTGTGATTATAAACAAGATTTTCGAAGTTTCCTAAACGAAAGGCCCTGTAAAACATGCGATTCCTGAGACAGGGCTAAATATAGTAGCCCTAGGTCTTATGGTTAGTAACAAGAAGATTTATAAAGTTTTCACAATAAAAGCCCATGTAAAACTTGTGCCAGACTTGAACCAAGGGCTATAATTTGGGCCCTCTTGGTAGAGGCCCACTAGATAAAGCTACATGCAAAATTTGGTAGCCCTAGACCTTATGGCTAGGTAAGAGAAGTTTTTAAAAGTTTTACTTATATAAACTCATGTAGAACTTGTGACCCCCGAGGCGGGCCAAATTTGACCCAAGGGCTATAGATTGGGCACCCTTGGTAGAGACCTACTAGATGAAGCTACATGCAAAATTTGGTAGCCCTAGGCCCTATGGCCAGGTACGAGAAGATTTTTAAAGTTTCCCTATATAAGCCCATGTAAAACATGTGATCCCCCGGGGCGGGGCCAAATTTGACCCCCGGGCTATAATTTGGGCACTCTTGGTAGATGCCCACTTGATAAAGGTACATGCCATATTTGGTAGCCCTAGGCCCTATGGCTAGATACCAGAAGAATTTCAAAGTTTTCCCTATATAAGCCCATATAAAACTTGTGACCCGCGGGGCGGGGCCAAGTTTGACCCCAGGGCTATAATTTGAAGAAACTTGGTAGAGGTCCACTAGATAAAGCTACATTTGGTATCCCTAGGCCTTATGGTTTCAGACAAGAAGATTTTCAAAGATTTTCAACATTTTTCCGTTTTTGAAGGAATCAAATTCTTTCAAGAAATTCAAAAGAGGACCATGGAAGGATCACTTCTGTGAAGTTTCATCAAAATTGGAAGGGTAGTTTCAGAGAAGAAGATGTTTTAAATAAAAGTTAACGCACAGACGGACGGACGGACGCACGACGAACACCAGGCCATGACATAAGCCCGCTGGCCTTCGGCCAGTGGAGCTAAAAACAAACTACGTTACAATGGGACAGGACAAAACATACACTAACACAATTCCAGCGCATGTTGTAACGTCAACGTCATATCATCCCAGATTAAACGTCATTTCGCGTTGACCCCAATTCCTTTTTAAAGTACCGTCCTCCACAACTAACACATTTCTCATATGTCTTTACCCAAGTGGCAAACATCTGCTTGTACAGGTCTGATTTATAACTGGAAATCACCCTCATTACTGTGGATTGCAAATGACCGAGGCTCTTAAACCTAGGCTTTGTTCTCCAGATTGAATAGCCGGAAATACTGAAAAGTCCATAAGAGCAAGATCTGGCGAGTATGCCGTGTGATAGCCGGTTGAATCCGAGAACTTCCAACTCCAGTTGTGTAACTTATAAATGCTGTACATATATGTGGTGGTGCATTATTCTGATGCTGTGATATCGTTCAAGTGGCGTTTTC
The DNA here is from genome assembly GCA_946811185.2 of Hippopus hippopus. Lineage (NCBI taxonomy): Eukaryota > Metazoa > Mollusca > Bivalvia > Cardiida > Cardiidae > Hippopus > Hippopus hippopus. Next base: position 4,274,952 of record OX328108.1, on the reverse strand, counting down.
CTAAGATTCATGCAGAATTTTATAAAACTCCGCTATTCTTTCTTAGACAGTGTTTCCATTGTAGATTCATTTACATATTTTAATGCGGATTCGTTAATTGTCAATGGCTCAATCAAAACAGGAAATTACCTTACTAGCCTTTAGTGATGTCTAAATGATGGTAAGATTTAGTTATGTGGTAAAACTATTCCGTTACTTTCTGAACAGCCCTCGTTTGTGTTTATTTGTTGTCTGTCATATTAAAAGGAATGAGATTTTTTTTGCTTCATGGAGGAATGAAAACAATAACTTAAACACAATTTTGTATGAGACCACTTCATACAATATGATTACGTTTGAGAGTGATAACGGCTAAGGCAATTGGAAAAAAAAGGGACATTGCGTATTCATGATAAAAGCACTGCTAGTACTAGATAGAAAACATACCCTTTACTTAATCAGAAGTTTTTACAACCTTGAGAAAAAAGGCCTTTGAAAACACAGTGGAATAATGAGTAACCAGCATCACCCTCTTTTCTATAGTGTATTCTACCCTAGCAAGGACAAATATCATCGTTTGAGTAAAATTTGTTGTATGCCAATGTTTTTAATTTGGACACATCTATAATTTGTCGTTATATAAAGACTTAAGCCTTGGTCCTTGTGATTCTTGCAGAATTATATGCATGTTGTTAACCACATTTTTTAAACATAACTGCCATTGTGTAATGTGCACTAGTGACATACCCGTGCACAAGAAATGCAAGTATTACCTTTGGCTATACATGTTGCCGAATTACAGCTCCAAATTCCATTAGGCAGACACTGACATTTTGCATCACCTTTCAGAGAAAAGCCATCGCTACAGATATAGGTTATCCAAGTCCCAGGAACAATGTGCTCTAAACCTGATGGAAGCATTATTCCTCCATTTGTTGGAATGATTGGTGATTTGCAGAAATTTACTGAAAAAGGAAAAGAAAACAATTAAAACCAAGAGGGCCATGATGGCCCTGCAGTCGCTCACCTAAGTGTTTTGACCAAACATGACCCATTTTCAAGATCTTTTGAGATATTAATATGACAAACATTCTAGCAAGCTTTCATATTTATTGGACTGAAAATTTGGCCTCTAGCTTTTACACAAGCTTTTTCTAGAATTTCTCTGAGTGACCTACTGTTTTGCCAAACATAGCCAATTTTCCCACTGTGGATATGATCAAAGATTCTGATCAATTTACATAAATATTGGACAGAAAATGTGTCCTCTAGAGCATACATAGGATTTTTCTAAGATTTGACCTACTGATTTTTTAGTTTTGACCCAACATGACCCATTTTCGAACTCTTTTGAGATGTCATCAAAGCATTGCACTGAAAACATGGCCTCTAGAGCGCACACAAGGTTTTTTTTTACAAGATTTGACCTTGTTTGACCAAGTTTTTGACCCAACATGACCCAATTTCAAACTCGTCCGATATATTATCATGACAAACAGTCTGACGTACTTTCAAGAGTTTTGGACTCAAAATGTGGCCTCTTGAGCGTACTCAAGGTTTTTCTAAAATTTGACTAAGTGACCTAGTTTTTTTTATCCAACATGACCCATTTTCGAATTCGCCAGAGATATCATCAAGAAAAAAATTCTGACCATTTTTCAAGAATTTTGGACTAAAAAAAAGAGGCCTGAGATGTCATCAAGAAAAACATTCTGACCATTTTTCAAGAATTTTGGACTAAAAAAGTGGCCTCTAGTGTGTACACAAGGTTTTATCAAGATTTAACATTGTGACCTAGTTTTTTATCAGACATGATCAATTTTCGAAGTTGTCAAAAACATTATCAAGACTAACATTCTGACTAACTTTCAAGAGTTTTGGACTGAGATGTTGCCTCTAGATCGTTCACAAGGTTTTTCTAAGATTTGACCTAGTGAGCTAGTTTTTGACCAGACATGACCTATTTTCGAACTCGTCCGAGATATCATCAGGACAAACATTCTGACCATTTTTCAAGAGTTTTGGACTAAACATGTGGCCTCTAGAGGGTACACAAGGTTTTTCAAAGATCTGACCTAGTGACCTTGTTTTAGACCCCACATAACCCATTTTCAAACTCGTCCAAGATATTATCAAGACAAACATTCTGACCGACTTTCAAGAATTTTGAATGAAAATATGGCCTCTAGAACATACACAAGTTTTTTCTAAGTTTTTGACCTAGTGACCTAGTTTTTGACCCCCCCACATGACCCATTTTCTTACTCGCCTTAGATATCATCAATACAAACAATCAGCTAAGTTTCATGAGTAACGGACAATAAATGTGGCTTCTAGAGCGTACACAAGGTAATAGTTAACGACGCACGACACATGACGGAAGACGGACACAGCACGATCACAAAAGCTCACCATGAGCACTTCATGCTCATGTGAGCTAACAGAAAAGAATGATAAAAGAAGACAGCAAATGCAGGGTTATACAAGTGATGTTTCATTAAAAATAGGAGAAAATTAGGAAACATTTAAAACAAGAGGGCTATGATGGCCCTGAAGTCGCTCACCTGACCAAACATGACCCATTTTATAAACATTCCACCAAGCTTTCATAATGATCGGAATGAAAATTTTGCCTCTAGCTTGTACACAAGCTTCTTTTCTGGAATTTTTCTCAGTGACTAACTTTTTAGCCGTACATAGCCCATCTTCCCATTGTAGATATTATCAAAACAAAGGTTCTGACCACCTTTCATGAGTATTGGACTAAAAAATGTTCTTCTAAGATTTGACCCGGTGACCTAGTTTTAGACCCAACATGGCCTATTTACGAACTCCTATGAGATAAACATTCTGACAAACTTTCCAGAGTATTGGACTGAAAATTTTGAGATATAGAACAAAAACAAGGTTTTTTTCTAAGATTTGACCTAGTGAACAAATTTTTCACACGACATGACCCACTTCCAATTTCGTTTGAGAAATCATTAAGAAAAACATTCTGACAAATTTTCAGCAGTATTGGACTGAAATTGTTGCCTCTAGAGGGTACACAAGATTTTTCTAAGAGTTGACCAAGCGACCTAGTTTTATACCCTACATGACCCATTGTCAAATTTAACCGAGGTATTATCAAGACAAACATTCTGAAGAACTTCCAAGAGTTTTGGACTGAAACTGTAGCCCCTAGAGCGTACACAAGGTTTTCTAAGATTTCACCAAGTAACCTAGTTTTTGACCCGACATGACCTAATTTCAAACTCGTCTGAGATATCATCTAGACATACATCCTGAACAAGTTTCATGAGTATCGGACTAAAAATATGGTCTCTAGAGCGTACACAAAGTAAAAGTTGACGATGCACGACGGACATAGTACGATCACAAAAAGCTCACCTTGAGCACTTTCTGCTCAGGTGAGCTAAAAAGTAGGAAGAAAATAGGAAAAAGTAGGAATTTTATGGTAAAAAATCGGAATTAATGAAACAATTTATCAATAAATCTCCTCTACATTAAGTCCCTTTTATGCTGCAGAATAGTTGTTTTAGGAATCAAATATGCCCCCGGGTGGCATCTAATTATAAATGCGTTGTAAAACGTAATATCCTTGCAATTTTCAATACTCTCTATGACAATTTGATTTAAAGCCATATCAGAAACTTGGTTTCAACTTGCTGATAAGCACTTAAGTAATTTGTCAAAGACAAAAGCATTTCTGATTATCACAATTTCAAGGAGTGATAACTCTTGTAAACATCAATAGCTCTTAACCAATGGCTAATTCACAGCATATCTCGATGACAACAAGCAATAAACAAAATTTGGTTTGAATTTGTTAAAAAACATTCTTTTTTACTTGATGGAAACAAAGGATGCCTGGATTTTCACAATTTCAAAACCATAATAATTTTGACTTTGCCAATAATCAAAAGTTTATCAAAGCTAAAATTAAAGCTCTGTATATAACAAAGTGAAACTCTGCAAATAGATATTGACTTTGTTTAAAGTAAGAGAACACTAATTCTGTCAAATATTAAAATGAATTACTGAAATAATGTGAACTGCAGCACTCAATGAATAACTGATACCCGAAATTTTGAAATACAAATCGTAGAAAAGATTAAGAGGAATTACACAAAGAAGCATTGGTGAAATTAAATGAAGGACAAAGTCTACATAAGAAATGACCAAAGCTCAGGGTATGTGTTACAAAACTTGATAACTATCAATGAAATAGGATGAAAAAGTGCTGACTATATAGGTCTTGTAACGGAAACATTTGCAGATTAAATGAAACAAAGGGCAATAACAAATGTGTCAAAAATGATTGACTGAAGAAAGTCTGATTATAGGCACTGTGGCACATGACACTTATCATTCTGTAAAAGTCTTGTGAAAACCACAGGAGATTGTAGGAGGAGTTACAAGGACAGAAGCATTAGTAGACAAAATTAAACAAAAGGTAACAACTCAAAACGAGAGGGCCATGATGGCCCTGTATCACTCCACTGGCTTTTAACCTTTTACACAATTCTGAGATTTAATGAGCTCGAAAAAGAAGGCTTTTGAGAAAACTGTGGGAAAGGAGAAAATGTTGTCAACCAGCATTTTCTCCTTTTCCCAAAATGTTTCCTACCCTATTAGAGACAGGAATAATCATTTAAGCTACATTCAATTTGTTGTCTGCAATGGCTTTAAATGTTGGTCCAGTCAAAAAATTTGTAAATATAATGTAAATAATGAGTAAAATAAATGTATCATGAGACATACAGCATGAAAGTGTGTGAATCTAAACTTACATAAAAAACAAGAGGGCCATGATGGTCCTGAAGTCGCTCACCTGAGCCTTTTGACCAAACATGATCCATTTCAAATCTCTTTTGACATATTATGATAAACATTCTAACAAGCTTTCATAATTATTTGACTGAAAATTTGGCCTCTAGCTTGTACACAAGCTTTTTCTAGACTCATCCAAGATGTCATCAAGACATACATCTCGACCAAGTTTCATGAGTATTGAACTTAAATTGTGGCCGCTAGATTGTACAAAAGGTTTTTCTAAGATTTGACTGAATGACCTAGTTTTGACCCAACATGACCTATTGTCGAACTCGTCAGATATGTTACCAAGAAAAGCATTCTAATCAACTTTCAAGGCTATTGGACTGAAAATGCGACCATGCATACACAAGACCTGACAAGCCCCATTTTCAAACTCGTCCAAGATATAATCAAGACAAACATTCTGACTAATTTTCAAGACTATTGGGCCGAAGTACACAATGTTTTTCTAAGATTTGACCTTGTGACCTAGTTTTTCACCCGATGTGACCCATTTTTCAACTCGTCCGACATATAATTGGAAACAAAAACTTTCAAGAGTATTAGACTGACAATGTGGCCTCTAGAGCGTACACAAGGTTTTTCTAAGATCTCACCTAGTGACGTAGTTTTTGACCTGACACAACCAATTTTCAATGGCATGAACTGTAAAGTTCTGGAACAATCTTAAGTCCCTTGAAGGGCCTGAAATATCTCTACTGGCAGAGATTTTGCTTTATTGCTAGCATACATTATGAATTCATGATGCAAAAAGGAAAAAGACAAAACACACACAAAAAAGGGGTGATGTTCTTGCAACTGGGCTTGAACCCACTAAGACAGCATATGTAGGCATTGTAAATTGAACAAAAAGTGAAAAAAATGAAGTATAATTTCTCAAAATTGTTTTGAATACAGCCAAATTTGATAGGGTTTCAGTACACATGGTATTCAACAATCCTAGCAAATTTCAAAGAAATGTGAGTAACAATGTTGACTATGTTGAGTAACCGATACTAAGTCAACAAATGGCTGCTTTTCCTAAACTGGTAAATAGATTTTTTTCACCTTTAAGAGAGTTCTGTTCCTTGATGAACCAAATCATATTTGCAAGTTTTAAAAGAATTGAATAAAAATGTGGACTTCATTGCCCATCTAAGAAATAGTAATTTTCAACTTTAAATGGCTACTTTTCCCACACTGTTTGTCACATTTTCTTCAAAATCAACATGGTTCAGGTTGTTGATAATACAAAACAACTGTGTAAGTTTCAAGAAAATCCGACTACAATTGCAGACTTTATGGCGTAAACGAGTAATGCAAATTTTCAACTTCAAATGGCTACTTTTTCCATACTGATTGTCAGTTTTTTTCCAAAATCAATAGTGTTCAAGCTGTGTATGTTTTATGAAAACCCGACCATAAATGCAGACCTAATCGCGTATACAAGAAATGGAAATTTTCAACTTCAAATGGCTACTTTTCCCCATATCGATTGTCAGATTTTTTTCAAAATCAACAGCGTTCAAGCTATCAATGAGATAAACAAACTGTAAGTTTCATGAAAATCCGACAACAAATGCAGACTTTATCGCGTAAACAAGACTAGAGGGCCATCATGGCCCTGAAGTCGCTCACCTGAGCCTTTTGAACAAACATGATCCATTTTAAACCTCTTTCAAGATATTATGACCAATATTCAAACAAGCTTTCATAATTACTGGACTGAAAGTTTGGCCTCTAGCTTGTACACAAGCTTTTTCTAGACTCAACAAAGATGTTATCAAGACAAACATTTTTACTAAGTTTCATGAGTATTGAACTTAAATTGTTGTCTCTAGATTGCACTGAAGTTTTTTCGAAGATTTGACCAAGTGACCTAGTTATTGACCTGACGTAACTCATTTTCGAACTCATTCAAGATGTCATCAAGAAAAACATTCTGACCAACTTTCATGAGAAGAGAACTGAAAATGTGATCTCTAGAGCGTACATACATTTTTTCAAAGATTGATCCCGGTGACATAGTTTCTGACCTGATGTGACCCATTTTCAAAATCCTTCGAGATAACATCAAGACAACCATTCTAACAAACTTTCATGAGTATTTGACAGAAAAAGTGGCCTCTAGAGGGAACACAAGGTTTTCCTTATCTTGGACCTAGTGGACTAGTTTTTTACCCAATGTGACCCATTTTTAAGCTCATCAGAGACATTATCAAAACAAACATTCTGACCAATATTCAAGTGTTTGGGACTGCAAATGTGTCCTCTAGAGTGTAAACAAGGTTTTTCTAAGATTTGACCTAGTGATCTAATTTCTGATCTGACATGACCCATTTTTTGAGCTTGTATGAGCTATTATTAAGACAAACATTGTGATTATCTTTCAAGAGTATTGGACTGAAAATGTGGCCTCTAGAGCGTACACAAGGTTTTTCTTAAATTTGACCTAGTGACCTAGTTTTCAATCTGACATGACCCATTTTCACACTCATCTGCGATATCATCAATGCAAACATTATGACCAAGTTTCATGAGTATCTGATTGAAAATGTTGCTTCGAGAGCGTACAAAATGTAAAAGTCGACGACAGACAACGCACAACAGACGATGCACGCCAGACACAGCACTATTACAAAATCTCAACTTGAGCACTTCCTGCTTAGATGAGTTAAGAAGTTTATGGACAGACAGACGGAAACCACAAAATGACATATTTGCTATTCTGCCTTTCAGCCGGAAGAGGTAAAAAATGAATGATAGAAATCCTACTTTATGTTAATCGATTGATTGTTGTGTTATGGCGCATCGACAGCTTTGGTCATTTAGCGCGCATGTTTTATATTAGATAATTTTTTTAAGGTGATTTTTGAGCTAAAGTGATTTGAACAAAATGATACAAAAATTGAATTAAGAAGGATTATGTGTGATCTTGATATCTGTAAAAGACACTAGTGAGTGAAAGGGCTATTCCTATCTACATAGAAATAGTGAAGTTAAGATTGTGAGAAGAAGATTCGAACAAAAATGGAATTCATATGAAAAAGGATTATTTGCAGTTCTAAATGTAAAATGTATCAATTCATTTAGTGGCTGGGCAATCCCTGCCAACTCAAACGAATTAAATGGAAAAGTTAAGACTGAATAAAGGATGTAAGGAAATAGGATTATGTTAAATTTACTTTATATAAAATATGCCACAAATCTGCGGAAAAACCATAAGCATGAACATAAATCACTGTCCCTGAAAAGTGAACATTTTCTATCTAAAAATTCTGAATTCTCAACATCAATCATGAAATAGTTCAGTTTGATAATCAAAGGAGGTAAATATTAACAAACGATATATCTCTCATAAGAGTTGTTTCCCTTGATCACTGTGTAAATTTAAGGCACTATATAAGCCCATGTTAAACTTGTGACCCCCAGGGCGGAGCAAATATTGACCACAGAGCTATAATAATACAAGCAATTTTGTTGAAATGATATCCCTCACCGAAAAAGACCTTTTCAAAAATATATGTTACCGCGTAACTCAAAATTGCTCCCAGTCGGCCATTTTGCATCGAATTAAAAATTAAAAAAAAAAGAAAAGCAAGATGGCTATGGCCCTGTATTGCTCCACTGGCTTTAAATTAAAAACACTATTAACATTACAATACTTGGCCAATTGGTTTCGAACCAGAATACATACAGCATTTTTTCTGTAAAATCCTACGAGAAAGTTATGACTCCAGGGCACAAGATAAAGCCCTATCCAAATAATACAGGTCTAGAATGTGTGGTTATAAACAAGATTTTCCAAGTTTCTTCAATAAAAGGCCCTATATTAGACCCCTGAGACAGGGCTAACTTTAGTAGACCTAGGTTTTATGGTTAGTAACAAGATCTAAGTTTTCACTACATGAAGCCATGTAAAACTTATGACCCCTGAGGCGGGGCCAAACTTGACCCCCAGGGCTATAATTTTCGCCCTCATGCTAGAGGTCTACTAGATAAAGCTATGTGCAAAATTTGGTAGCCCTAGGCCTTATGGTCTATTTACGAGTAGATTTTTAAAATTTTCCCTGTATATGCCCATGTAAAACTTGCGACCCCTGTAACAGAGCCAAATTTTTTTTTTCATTTATTTTCCACAAAATACATACATAGTGCATACTGCCATACAACATTCAAAAACATTGGTATATTATTATTTTTTTAAATACAATTCATTTGAAAATGATATGTTGTATCAGTATACAATATTTATATACATTGCTATTTTTTCTAACTTAAAAAGAAGAGAAAAGGAAAAGAAAAAAAAAAAAAAAAAAAAAAAAAAAAAAAAAAAAAAAAAGGGAGAGGGAGAGAGAGAGAGAGAGAGAGAGAGAGATCCTGAACTGTGACTAAATGGTTTATTCACTTTATGTTATGTTATATTTACTTTAAGGCAAAAAAAGATTCTAAATTACAAAAAGTTTGCCCATTTGTTATTAAATTGGCTTAATTGATCTTTTGATAATGCTACGGCCTGTTCTATTTTTAGATGTTTGTAAAAGTAATTGATAAACATATAACAGTTTGGTACCCGGTTTGTTATATTCATTTTAAATATGAAACATTTAGCAAGTATAATTATATAGTTCAAGACGAAATGATTTACTGTAGTACCTGCAATTCCAAGAATTATATCTTTTAATTGAAATTTCACCTTTATTTGTTTACTTGTAAGAAAGTTAGTAACACTATTCCAAATCGTTTAAGCATGCATACACTCCCAGAGTAAATGTTCTATAGTTTCCACATTACTTGCACAAAAATTACATAAATTGGAAGGTTCAATCTTTTGTCTGAAGAGCAGTTTGTTTGTTGGAAGGATTCTTGTCAATAGTTTGTGTTGGAAACATCTTAAAGTCGTATCTACCGTTATTTCATAAGGTATTGTGTATGCACATTTCCAGTTAACTTTCTGACCAAATAATTTTTCCCACTTTTCTTCGGATTTTCTTGATGAATTATTTCTTTTTTATTGGATTTTATATAATAATTTGTTTGCTTTGTTTATTCCCCTAATTTTATTAAGCAATTGCTTATTTTCTACGTTTACCGGTAGTTGTTGTTTTATTTCATTTTTCATTCTAATGGGTATGCTTCCAATCAAGTTGTAATATTTCAAAAATTCTTCTGGTTTAATGTCATAAAGATTTTTGAATGTTTCAAAGTCATAAAAGGTTTTTCTTCGAAAATCAAACAATTGTTCTAAAAATTTTATTCCTCTAACATACCATTTGTTGTAAAAGAATGTTTCGCCATTACATTTTATATTTGTATTATTCCAAATTATTTCTTTCTTAACGTTATTGTTGGCTATATTGTTTTTAATTTTATTCCATGCTTTTAACACATCTGTAAGAAAAACATGGTTGGAGCAGATCTTTTTAATATCCGTTTCCTTTAGATTACATTCAAAAATCAAATTACCTCCAAAATGTTTCAGGAATTTAGAGAAGAATATTTTCCATTGTCCTGTGTTATTTTCATCAAAATATTTTTTAATCCAATTTGCTTTCAGTGATTTAACTAGTGCATATATATCTGGAACTGCTATTCCATCATTTTCAACTGAAAGTGTTACTATTGATCGTTTCAGTTTATCCGGTTTACTGTCCCATAAGAACTGAAAAATACTCTTATTTATATCGTGCAATATGTTTTCTGGTGGATTTTGTAATACTGTAAGGGGTAGATGATCTTGGGTAGTGCAAAGGTTTTTATGACTGTAACTTTTCCCAATAGTGTAAGTTTTCTATGTTGCCACTTCTTTAAAATGGTTTTAGATTCTTGAACTTTTGGAATGATATTTTTCTCTATGATGACATCTGGATAGTTTGAGAAGGTAACTCCTAACGTTTTTGCTGAATCTGATGTCCAGACGAATTGTTTACCTTTGCAGAACTGTAATTGCGTATCCTTTAGGCTACCTACTCTTAGAATAGTAGATTTCTTTGTATTAAGTTTCAAACCAGAAATTTTACCAAACTCTGTTAAAACGTTGATTAATGATTCAAAAGAATTTTTTGATCCGTCCGTAAGAAATGTAGCATCATCAGCAAACATAGTTTGCTTTATTTCTTTATTTTCCACATTAATTCCCTTGATATCTTTATTCTTTTTAATGTTACTTGCTAGTATTTCCAAACAACATATGGAAAATAAGCATGATAGTAGACAGCCTTGGCGCACTCCACGTTCAATTAAAAAGCTTTCCGACATATTACCATTATTTATAATTGTACTATCTATATCTTTATAAAACAATTTAACCCATTTTATAAGATCTTCACCAAAATTTAATGTTTCTAGGCATTTGTACATAAAGTCATGATCTATACTATCGTATGCCTTTTCAAAATCGGCAAAGAATATAAGCCCTGGTTCATTTACTTTGTTGAGGTATTCAATACAATCTTGTATTGTTCGTATATTTTCCCCGATCTACCTTGGATAAAACCTGTTTGTGAAGAATTTATAATTGAAGATATTATTTTTTTAATTCTGTTTGCTATTGACTTTGTTGCAATCTTATAATCAGTATTTAACAAAGTTATTGGCCGCCAATTAGTAAGTGTATCCAATTCTTTTCCCTCTTTTGGAATTAAGGTTATTAAACCTTGCTTTTGCAATGTCGTTAAAGAACCGGTTTTGAAAGAGTAATTCATCGAGTTAATGAAGTAAGTACTTAAATAGCTCCAAAATGCTTTATAAAATTCTACAGTCAATCCATCAGATCCCGGGCTTTTGTAATTTTTCATAGAAAATAAGGCCTCTTTACATTCATATTCAGTTAATATACCTTCACAAATATTTTTTTCATCTTCTGTCAATTGTTTTAATTCAAAATCAAGAATAGAATTCTCGTTGTTTGGAGCAGATATGTTTTGTTTTTTATATAAGTCAGTATAAAATCTCTTTTGTTCTTCTATTATATCTTTTGTATTTGTGACTTCTACCTTATCAATTAAAAGTTTATGAATAATTTTTTGTTCTATATGTCTCTTTTCTAAATTGGCAAGATATTTGGAATTTTTTTCACTATATTCAATTTGAGTTGCCTTTGCTCTGATAATATGACCATTTATCTTTTTGTCAATTATGCATTCAAGTTCTTGTTTTAAGAGATTTAAATTATCCATTTTAACATCTAAATCATCTGAAGTTGTATTTATAATATTTTCAACTTTTTCGATTTCTTTAAGTAAAAAGATTTCCCTATCTGTTGTATGTTTTTTCCTTTGTGTAGAATATTTGATTGATTCATTTCTGATATTACCTTTAATAACTTCCCATAATGTGTTTGGGTTACAATTGTTATTCTTTACTGTTTCATTAATACAATCCTTTATTTTTTGAATAAATGTTTCGTCAAGTAGTAAGGAATTATTGAATTTGAAATATCCAGGTCCTTTAGTGGGTTTGTTGCAATTAATATCTAATAAAACAATGGAATGATCCGATTTGTATCCTGGTTTTATTTTACAACCTTTCACAACATTATTCAAATAATTTGAAGTCAAAAAATAATCAAGCCTACTAAATATTATTGGTTTTGTATTTGAATGCCAAGCATATTGTCTTGTTTGTGGATTTTTAACTCTCCAAATGTCTACGAGGTTATAATTTTCAATAATTTTGTTTATTTTATTTCTGCATTTTTTATTTGTATCGTCCCTACCATTTCTCTTATCGATCTTTGTGTTTAAAACTGTGTTAAAGTCTCCTCCAATAATAATATTTTTATCAATGGCAATAATTTCATTAAAGTTTTTCAAAAATGACATTATCATTATCATGATTTGGTCCATAAATATTTATCATTACGAATTCTTTTTCCTGGATAGTTATGTCCATTAAACTTTTCATTTACTAGAATGGCTACGCCTTCTTTGTTTGTTTTGGTCCCGCTGAAAAAACATTTCCCAGTCCATTCTTTTTTCCAGTGTTTATTTAATGGGTATGCAACATGAGTTTCTTGCAGCAAACATATTGAAAAATTTTTGTCTTCTAACCATTGAAGGATCTGTATGCTCTTTTCTTTATTTTGCAAGCCTTTTACATTAAAGGTACATATTGTTATACTCATTTCTATGTATAGAAAAAGAAGATATCCTTAATAGTCACAGTCCAGGATGAAGTATTCTGATAAATACAAAACAAAAGGTTCTGGAAAAACATAATTAATTCTTATATAATTGCGTCAAGTTTTTTCATGTGATGAAGTAGAATTTTATTTTTCACGAGAAAGTGTTTGGAAACGACACCGATAAGTTCCATTATTTGTAACTCTTCTGAAAAATTAACATTTGCCAAAACGAAGGTTAGGTTATGAATAGGAAATGAAGTCTATTTGTAAAGGATCAATAAATCAACTTCCCGCAATGTAATCAAAAGCTGCTCTCCATGCATCCGCAACTGTGATTGAAAAGGTTCAGGAAGAGAAATATCACAGAAGGAGGGAAAAAAAAGAAGAAGGGCCAGAATTCATGTTCTTGTTAGTCAATGTCTGCAAAGACTTTCTTGTAGAGTACAATTGTTAAACAGTCTACAATAGAAACATTTTGGGAAGGAAGATTGCTAAACAGAGCCAAATTTGACCCCTGGGTATAATTTGAAGAAACTTGGTAGAAATCCATTAGATACAACTACATTCCAAATTTGGTAGCTGTAGGCGTTGTTGTTTCAGACAAGATGATTTTCAATATTTTTCAGTTTTATTGCCATGGCAAACAGAGTTTTTGAAGGAATCAAATTCTTTCAAGAAATTCTGAAAAAGACCATGGCAGGATCATTTCTGTAAAGTTTCATCAAAATTGGACGGGTAGTTTCAGAGAAGAAGATGTTTGAAATAAAAATTATCGTACGCACGGACGGACGGATACACGCAAGGACGGATGCACGCACACACGACGGACACCGCTCTATAACATAAGGCCACTGGCCTTTGGCCAGTGGGGCTAAATAAGTATATCAGCGGAATAAGTTATTGTACACGCGTATAAAATTTCAAAAAATTCTGTCCAGTGGTATTGTCCTGGACAGACGGACAACGCTAAAACTATATCCCTCCGCCTTCGGTGAGGGATAATAATTTTGCAGCCCTGGGCCTCATGGCTTCGGACAAGAAGACTTTCAGAGATTTTCATTATTTTTCAGTTTTTTAGTCATGGCAACCAGCGTTTTTGAAGGAATCAAATGACCAAAATAAAAAAGCCAAAGAGTAAGCTCTAAAACGTAACCTGTTGATCATTCTGTGAAAGAATAGTAACAAGACGGCCAAGATGGTCCTTTATTGCTCTCTGGCTTTATATGATGTCAAGGAATACAAACAGGTCTAATCAAGTATTGTTCATACCACATGTCAGTGTACTCTAACAATAGGTGCTTTGAGAAGAAGACTTCAAGTACATCTGTTTTCATTTTGTAAGCCCATGTAAAACTTAAAACCCCTTGGGCAGTACCAATTTTGACCAAATTGCCATAATATATCTTACAAAGGGTTCACGAGGTAAAGCTACAGGCAAAGCTTGGTGGCCTTATGGTTTAAAATAGAAATTAGAAGAATGTTAAATTTTCTACTATTTAATCAAATGTAAAACTTGTGACCCCCTGGGTGGAGCAAATTCTGACTCAAGAATTCTGGTAAAGGTCTATTAGTTGAAGCTACAAGGCATTTGCTACCCTTGGCCTTATTGTTTTGACAACAATATTTTTAACGATTTTCCATATTTTTCAGTTTTGATGCTATGGTAACCAGAGTTTTTACTGGAAAAATCTTTTTTGAAGAGCATCTGAAGAGGGCTATTACAGGAATATTTCTGTGAATTTTCATCAAAATTGGAAGAGCAGTTTCACAAGAGATGTTTGAAATAGATGTTAATGCACCTATGCACCCATGTATGCACGCACCGATGGACACAACAGACACAGAGCCATGACAAAAGCTTCCTGGCCTTTAACAAGGGGAGCTAAATTTGCATAATAGGAGTTGTTAAGATTGAAGCATCAATTGGCAGATTTGTATAGCAAGTCCTCTTACTGTGATCAAACTGGCCAGAGCTAAAAACTGTGAAACCAGTAATATTCGTTGAGTACTAATTTCCGTTGATTTCGTGGGTAGATAATACCTACATTTTGAAATGGCATGACCCAATTTTGATCTGGTCCAAGATATCATCAAGAATAAATATTCTGGCCAACTTTCATGGGCCGTGGACTTGCCAACTATTTTCCCCAAATGAAGAGTTTTAAATTTGTCGAAGATATCGTCAAAATATACATTCTGTCCAACATTTATGGTTGATTGACTAAATAGTGCTTACTCTGCTTTCAACATTATTTCAGTCAAATCACAATGACAGCTGAGATATTCATGCGTGTCCTTGGTTTCACTAGTGCTAGACTAGGGCTCTAAAGATTCTTACCCAAGGACACCACTAAGAAAACTTCGAAAAACTTAGTTCTTCCTCTGAGGCTTGAAACTTGTACCTCCAGGATATAAATCCTACACTTTGCCACAAGGAGCCCAAACTTTTATGAGTACTGAACAGAAAATGTGGCCTATGGAGCATACTTTTTGACCCAAGGTGACCCGTTTTTTTTAAAAATTTCTGAGATATCAGACAAACACACCGTTTTGACAAAAAGAGTTTTAACGATTTTCCATATTTTTCAATTTTGTTGCTATGGTAACCAGAGTTTTTACTGGAAATATCTTTTTTGAAGAGCATCTGAAGAGGGCTATTACAGGAATATTTCTGTGAATTTTCATCAAAATTGGTGAGCAGTTTCACAAGAGATGTTTGAAATGTTAATGCGCTTATGCACCCATGTATGCACGCACCGATGGACACAACAGACACAGGGCCATGACAAAAGCTTGCTAGCCTTTAACATGGGGAGCTAAATTTGCATAAGATGAGTTGTTAAGATTGAAGCATCAATTGGTAGAATTAAATGAAGAATAATTACTCTCTAAAATACAGGAGGACATTAAAAACTTCATCCGCAAGATACAAGGGCTGTCTAACTTCAGCAGGCTCTATGATCTATCTATACATGCTGCTGTCAACCTTTAAGGCAGGAATGGCCAGCAGTCAAGACAAATCTGTAAGAGGGGCACCTTGCAACTTGCATAATACATCAACAGTAGCAAGTTTGAAACCCAAATGGTGGCAAAAACTTAAACAATGCCAGAATTCCCAGAATACAAAACAAAACTTTAGACATGAACACTAAAAAGTTCCTTCAAATGAAACATGAATTTAGCACTGATGATGGTAAAATTTATTTTTCTTTAAAAAACAAGGAAACATGGGGAAAGTTGAAAGTGATGATAATGTGTGATTTCTCTCTCTGTCTTTTTTTTTTTTACAAGAGTTTCAAAGTCTTCTTCCTGAAGTTTGAAAAAACTTGGAAATGTGTGGTAATGGGTGAAACTGTGGTTGCAAAAATACTAACCAACACACTCTGGTAAAGTTCCGCTCCATATTCCATTGGTCAGGCAGGTCCTGTGTGAATCTTTCCCACGCAGTTCATAACCAGTTTCACATCCGTAGGAAATCTCTGATCCGACCCCTAACTCTGTTACATTTAGAGGTAATTCAACTGTACCATGGGCAGGCGGAGGCGGGATAATGCATTTAATTTCTGTAAATATATAATTGGTTTAAGATTTAACTCTGAGTGCCTGACACATACTTGCTTACTTTGTGAAAAGTATAGAATATAGATCAGGTATAGAAAAGTATAGGTACATTGTTGAATTGACCTTTCTGCCGATTTTGATTGACAGGTCTTCGCAGGTCTTATCGACCAATCAAAACGCAGCAGCATTGGGCGTCATGTAAACAAAAAGGTTAGACACAATTTGTTATAAACACAATTTGATCGTATCTATTTAATTATCAAAACAGCAACTGTGTTATCTATTGATAAAAATGTGTGAAATGGTGAAAAGGTGTAGTTACGGATTGTGTTACACTGATATGCTTTATCCAGATAGACTGCAGGGGGAGGGGGGGAGTTAAATCCATCCCATTTTCAAAGCCGAAAACATCTCGAAAAATTGTCTTCGGCGGATAAAACTATGTGGAGGAGCTCGTGAACAGCTTATTCCATCATGGATCAATAAAAATCATGTATGCACAAAGGTATGTATAAACGTTATTTCAGGAAGTACTTGCCAATTTCCGTGAATGGAAACGAGGTCATAACTCGGTTCCTAGCCGCTTCCTAATCGATAAAAAATTAACAAGTTGCTAGACAAAACATTTTTTATTTACGATGATAACACTGTTGGCACTTACAAAAAAGCATTTTCCTACATTTTCTTGAAGTATTTTTGGAATGATATTTTGTACATTATTATACAAATAGCATGTCTATTCAGTTGTTGATGCTTGGTCAATTCGTTTTCTCTTTTGTCTAGCGTCATGTATCGTGCGTGTATACGTTATTCGAACATATATGGATTCTATGCATTTTCCTCACTTTGTCCTTCTTTTGTACGCCAGCTCATGAAACACCTAAACATACCCCAGTTTTGCTAAAAATTAACGGAATTAGAGATGCTTATTGTATTTGTGAGGCTAGCTAAGTCGTCTCAACGTTGTATTCGATAATAAGTTACACCGAATTACATGCTTTTCGAATATTCAGAGATTGTCTGGTTCAACAGAAAAATTTCAATTTCGGGTTAAGGGAAACTGGCTGTCTGATGATTTTAAAATGTGTTAAGCGTGCTGTCAATTAAGAAACTTGTTAATATCATTGACGGTAGTTTATTTTCTCTTACTATATATCGAGACAACAGGTGGTCAAGTGGATTAGAACGGCAATTTTGGTTTGCAATCAAACACACATCTTGTTAAAATGACAGTTTACCGACAAACCTTTGAAATGGCAGATGTGCTAATCCACTTAAATATGGCTAAATCAAACGTTGATTAAATTCAGATAAGTTGCCTTTTAAACTGAACTTCAGAAACAGAATAGAATAGAAGTAAGACCTTAAATCTACTACAAATATGCTAATAATGTAGGTAGCAAATTGTTTAAATCCAAGACTAGGCTACATACTATTTGCAATCTGATCTTATCTACAGGCTCAGCATATTCTTTACGCACCAAGGGTTAGAATTAATGCCAAACTGGAACATTCATGACATGTGCCACTTTTCGGATGTGCAAAGGTTATTGAATTCAAGCATTTTAAACACACATAAATACTATTGCACCTCTCGGACTCAAACAAGTATTAGAGATTTAATAACCTCTTAACCTGACAACAAAACATTAGATATGTGTATTTCGAAAACGTTTGCGGTCGACAAAATTAACTGTTGCTCCTGTGATGAGATTTGTCTTTGAAAGGGTAGAAAACAGCCAAGAAAAGAGAGAAATGTTTTCAAAAGTCTCCTTCTTCAAGGTCGATAAAGGACGGGACTGTGTGGTAAAGAGTTACATTATAAAATCCTTTTCCTATATTGTTTACAGTCAACCTATGTTAAATACTGACGAAATATCTTAAAAACTTATGCTCCTTGAATCAGTAATTATAAATGTTGCCGACTGTAAGTAAGATTACCGTAAGTTCAGTGTACTTTTATGTGAAATGGTGTGACCGAACATGGAATTACGAACATTTTAGCATTATTTTTACATCTCATTTTCACATGAATATGACATTATTTTAAGTATTTTTTTCTGGTAAAGTTGCCGACTAAGTTGGAATTGATAAGAAAGTTCGGAAAAAAAGTTGGGCTAATTAACTAAGAGCTAAATATCAGATAGAATAAACTGAAATAAATGCTCTTTCTCTCTGTATTCGACACCATTTTCTGGTTTATTTGTCAGGCTTGACAACCGAAATACCGCGTAACTAAGGGGGGCTTGCCAAACTCGCGTTTACAGAAAGGTCAATTACCAGTAAAATAAAACAAGCACATGACTAATGAAACCAACTACAAACACATAAAATGCCTTGCTCTTGCATTAAATGTAGATAGGAAACTCCAAGATCAAACGTTTCAATTAAAATGCTTTAATTCTCATGTTAATCTTTACCAGATGATAAAACTCAAGTTACCTCAATACTTAAAGTTTCTTTTTTCAAAAAGCTATTAAATTTTGCTTCAATTAAAGCATTTTTCTATGACAGATTAAGAAATGTGGGAAAAGGAAAAAAAAAAATGTCGAATAAAAGCTTCCGACAATGATTTCAAAAGCCTTCTGTTTTAGGGTTAAGAAAACTGAGACTATTAAAGTATACAAAAGTTTGCAAAAGTTTATCTAGTTTTGCCTGCAGACGGTACCCACTATGCTCTTGGCTCTATATAATGTTTTTTTTTTCCTGATATTTACCCTTAAAGCGCCTTTCACAACTAAAGTTGCCTTTGCGGTAAGTGTGGATCTAGGATAGACTGCGCAAAATTTGTAGTCTGACCTTTGATCTACACTGTCTGCTTTGCTGAAACACTGTAGACAAAAGCAACCATGAAATTGCAATTATTTGGGTCCTATTTTTAGGATGAAAATGTATGAAATGTTTATTTGGCGCTCTAAACGTTACACAACTGACAAGAGGGCCATTGGCCCTAAAGCATTCCTCTAAAAAGTGAAGTCATCTAGGGTTGATAAAACTGAAAAGATCCTGGTTGTGATGATGTAAAACACAGGAGTGTTAGTGTCCTTCTTTTTGTCCAACTTGAACAATTTTTCAGCTTGTCGGAGATATTAACAAGACAAACATTTTGACCATATTTCATGAGTATCAAACTTAAAATGCGGCCTCTAGACTGTACAAATTATTTTTATAGGACTTGGCTCATTGACCTACCTTTTGATAAATGTATGTTGTGAACGAATTTGCAGCTATCTGAGATATCATCAAGCACAAACATTTTTGAAATGTTTCATGAGTGTCAGACTGACAATGAGGCTTCTATAGTACAAGGTTTTGCTCTGTGTGACCAAATTTGCCCTACTCGAGCCAATTTCGATCTTGTCTAAGATATCATCAAGAAAACATGCTGAACAAGTTTTATAAGTATCTGACTGAAAATGACGCTTTTAAAGTGCACATGCGGCAAATGTTGATGACTGCACAACAGGTGACTGACACAGCACGATCATAGAAGCTCACCTTGAGCTCAGGTGACCTAAAAGGTATATAATTATGTGCTTCATTTTTAGGCAAACATTCAATTTACTGATAGTTAGATGTAGATTGTATTGATGCAAAAACATTTTTTTACTATAGCTGATGATTGCGCACAAGTTAAATCATAAAAATATAATTATCTTACTTTTGCAAAATGGTTCTGACACATTAGGCTTAAGGCGTGACCATCTTCCACCCTTACAAATTGTTTCCACTGCTCCTATATTTTGATATCCTATTTCACAAGAGAAGCTTACTGTACTTCCATACTCGTATTCCTGCCTGTCTGATCCATTATGATGTCCATGTAAAAGTGGTTTCGGAGGTGGACAAGGTCGGTCTGAAATTTAAATACTAGATTATTTTTACCTGAACCAATCACAGTACAATATGACTTAGTTACCCAATTATTAACAGATTTCAGTGGGAGGAAAAGTCTTTGAAAGCTTTGCAGGTAAAAAGGCAGTGCTCCTTTTCCAAAAGAGTTTTCAATAATCATCAAAATATTTCATGATTACCTTTAATTGATCCTTTCACCTTCTTAGCAGATTTGTATAGCAAGTCCTCTTACTGTGATCAAACTGGCCAGAGCTAAAAACTGTGAAACCAGTAATATTCGTTGAGTACTAATTTCCGTTGATTTCGTGGGTAGATAATACCTACATTTTGAAATGGCATGACCCAGTTTTGAGCTGGTCCAAGATATCATCAAGAATAAATATTCTGGCCAACTTTCATGGGCCGTGGACTTGCCAACTATTTTCTCCAAATGAAGAGTTTTAAATTTGTCGAAGATATCGTCAAAATATACATTCTGTCCAACATTTATGGTTGATTGACTAAATAGTGCTTACTCTGCTTTCAACATTATTTCAGTCAAATCACAATGACAGCTGAGATATTCATGCGTGTCCTTGGTTTCACTAGTGCTAGACTAGGGCTCTAAAGATTCTTACCCAAGGACACCACTAAGAAAACTTCGAAAAACTTAGTTCTTCCTCTGAGGCTTGAAACTTGTACCTCCAGGATATAAATCCTACACTTTGCCACAAGGAGCCCAAACTTTTATGAGTACTGAACAGAAAATGTGGCCTTTGGAGCATACTTTTTGACCCAAGGTGACCCGTTTTTTTAAAAAATTTCTGAGATATCAGACAAACACACCGTTTTGACAAAAAGAGTTTTAACGATTTTCCATATTTTTCAATTTTGTTGCTATGGTAACCAGAGTTTTTACTGGAAATATCTTTTTTGAAGAGCATCTGAAGAGGGCTATTACAGTAATATTTCTGTGAATTTTCATCAAAATTGGTGAGCAGTTTCACAAGAGATGTTTGAAATGTTAATGCGCTTATGCACCCATGTATGCACGCACAGATGGACACAACAGACACAGGGCCATGACAAAAGCTTGCTAGCCTTTAACATGGGGAGCTAAATTTGCATAAGATGAGTTGTTAAGATTGAAGCATCAATTGGTAGAATTAAATGAAGAATAATTACTCTCTAAAATACAGGAGGACATTAAAAACTTCATCCGCAAGATACAAGGGCTGTCTAACTTCAGCAGGCTCTATGATCTATCTATACATGCTGCTGTCAACCTTTAAGGCAGGAATGGCCAGCAGTCAAGACAAATCTGTAAGAAGGGCACCTTGCAACTTGCATAATACATCAACAGTAGCAAGTTTGAAACCCAAATGGTGGCAAAAACTTAAACAATGCCAGAATTCCCAGAATACAAAACAAAACTTTAGACATGAACACTAAAAAGTTCCTTCAAATGAAACATGAATTTAGCACTAATGATGGTAAAATTTATTTTTCTTTAAAAAACAAGGAAACATGGGGAAAGTTGAAAGTGATGATAATGTGTGATTTCTCTCTCTGTCTTTTTTTTTTACAAGAGTTTCAGAGTCTTCTTCCTGGAGTTTGAAAAAACTTGGAAATGTGTGGTAATGGGTGAAACTGTGGTTGCAAAAATACTAACCAACACACTCTGGTAAAGTTCCGCTCCATATTCCATTGGTCAGGCAGGTCCTGTGTGAATCTTTCCCACGCAGTTCATAACCAGTTTCACATCCGTAGGAAATCTCTGATCCGACCCCTAACTCTGTTACATTTAGAGGTAATTCAACTGTACCATGGGCAGGCGGAGGCGGGATAATGCATTTAATTTCTGTAAATATATAATTGGTTTAAGATTTAACTCTGAGTGCCTGACACATACTTGCTTACTTTGTGAAAAGTATAGAATATAGATCAGGTATAGAAAAGTATAGGTACATTGTTGAATTGACCTTTCTGCCGATTTTGATTGACAGGTCTTCGCAGGTCTTATCGACCAATCAAAACGCAGCAGCATTGGGCGTCATGTAAACAAAAAGGTTAGACACAATTTGTTATAAACACAATTTGATCGTATCTATTTAATTATCAAAACAGCAACTGTGTTATCTATTGATAAAAATGTGTGAAATGGTGAAAAGGTGTAGTTACGGATTGTGTTACACTGATATGCTTTATCCAGATAGACTGCAGGGGGAGGGGGGGAGTTAAATCCATCCCATTTTCAAAGCCGAAAACATCTCGAAAAATTGTCTTCGGCGGATAAAACTATGTGGAGGAGCTCGTGAACAGCTTATTCCATCATGGATCAATAAAAATCATGTATGCACAAAGGTATGTATAAACGTTATTTCAGGAAGTACTTGCCAATTTCCGTGAATGGAAACGAGGTCATAACTCGGTTCCTAGCCGCTTCCTAATCGATAAAAAATTAACAAGTTGCTAGACAAAACATTTTTTATTTACGATGATAACACTGTTGGCACTTACAAAAAAGCATTTTCCTACATTTTCTTGAAGTATTTTTGGAATGATATTTTGTACATTATTATACAAATGGCATGTCTATTCAGTTGTTGATGCTTGGTCAATTCGTTTTCTCTTTTGTCTAGCGTCATGTATCGTACGTGTATACGTTATTCGAACATATATGGATTCCATGCATTTTCCTCACTTTGTCATTCTTTTGTACGCCAGCTCATGAAACACCTAAACATACCTCAGTTTTGCTAAAAATTAACGGAATTAGAGATGCTTATTGTATTTGTGAGGCTAGCTAAGTCGTCTCAACGTTGTATTCGATAATAAATTACACCGAATTACATGCTTTTCGAATATTCAGAGATTGTCTGGTTCAACAGAAAAGTTTCAATTTCGGGTTAAGTGAAACTGGCTGTCTGATGATTTTAAAATGTGTTAAGCGTGCTGTCAATTAAGAAACTTGTTAATATCATTGACGGTAGTTTATTTTCTCTTACTATATATCGAGACAACAGGTGGTCAAGTGGATTAGAACGGCAATTTTGGTTTGCAATCAAACACACATCTTGTTAAAATGACAGTTTACCGACAAACCTTTGAAATGGCAGATGTGCTAATCCACTTAAATATGGCTAAATCAAACGTTGATTAAATTCAGATAAGTTGCCTTTTAAACTGAACTTCAGAAACAGAATAGAATAGAAGTAAGACCTTAAATCTACTACAAATATGCTAATAATGTAGGTAGCAAATTGTTTAAATCCAAGACTAGGCTACATACTATTTGCAATCTGATCTTATCTACAGGCTCAGCATATTCTTTACGCACCAAGGGTTAGAATTAATGCCAAACTGGAACATTCATGACATGTGCCACTTTTCGGATGTGCAAAGGTTATTGAATTCAAGCATTTTAAACACACATAAATACTATTGCACCTCTCGGACTCAAACAAGTATTAGAGATTTAATAAACTCTTAACCTGACAACAAAACATTAGATATGTGTATTTCGAAAACGTTTGCGGTCGACAAAATTAACTGTTGCTCCTGTGATGAGATTTGTCTTTGAAAGGGTAGAAAACAGCCAAGAAAAGAGAGAAATGTTTTCAAAAGTCTCCTTCTTCAAGGTCGATAAAGGACGGGACTGTGTGGTAAAGAGTTACATTATAAAATCCTTTTCCTATATTGTTTACAGTCAACCTATGTTAAATACTGACGAAATATCTTAAAAACTTATGCTCCTTGAATCAGTAATTATAAATGTTGCCGACTGTAAGTAAGATTACCGTAAGTTCAGTGTACTTTTATGTGAAATGGTGTGACCGAACATGGAATTACGAACATTTTAGCATTATATTTTTACATCTCATTTTCACATGAATATGACATTATTTTAAGTATTTTTTTCTGGTAAAGTTGCCGACTAAGTTGGAATTGATAAGAAAGTTCGGAAAAAAAGTTGGGCTAATTAACTAAGAGCTAAATATCAGATAGAATAAACTGAAATAAATGCTCTTTCTCTCTGTATTCGACGCCATTTTCTGGTTTATTTGTCAGGCTTGACAACCGAAATACCGCGTAACTAAGGGGGGCTTGCCAAACTCGCGTTTACAGAAAGGTCAATTACCAGTAAAATAAAACAAGCACATGACTAATGAAACCAACTACAAACACATAAAATGCCTTGCTCTTGCATTAAATGTAGATAGGAAACTCCAAGATCAAACGTTTCAATTGAAATGCTTTAATTCTCATGTTAATCTTTACCAGATGATAAAACTCAAGTTACCTCAATACTTAAAGTTTCTTTTTTCAAAAAGCTATTAAATTTTGCCTCAATTAAAGCATTTTTCAATGAGAGATTAAGAAATGTGGGAAAAGGAAA
This sequence comes from Hippopus hippopus, assembly GCA_946811185.2. Classification (NCBI taxonomy): domain Eukaryota; kingdom Metazoa; phylum Mollusca; class Bivalvia; order Cardiida; family Cardiidae; genus Hippopus; species Hippopus hippopus. The sequence continues at coordinate 4,250,233 of OX328108.1, read as the reverse complement.
AAAAAAATGTCGAATAAAAGCATTTGGTCTTTTTCCGACAATGATTTCAAAAGCCTTCTGTTTTAGGGTTAAGAAAACTGAGACTATTAAAGTATACAAAAGTTTGCAAAAGTTTATCTAGTTTTGCCTGCAGACGGTACCCACTATGCTCTTGGCTCTATATAATGTTTTTTTTTCCTGATATTTACCCTTAAAGCGCCTTTCACAACTAAAGTTGCCTTTGCGGTAAGTGTGGATCTAGGATAGACTGCGCAAAATTTGTAGTCTGACCTTTGATCTACACTGTCTGCTTTGCTGAAACACTGTAGACAAAAGCAACCATGAAATTGCAATTATTTGGGTCCTATTTCTAGGATGAAAATGTATGAAATGTTTATTTGGCGCTCTAAACGTTACACAACTGACAAGAGGGCCATTGGCCCTAAAGCATTCCTCTAAAAAGTGAAGTCATCTAGGGTTGATAAAACTGAAAAGATCCTGGTTGTGATGATGTAAAACACAGGAGTGTTAGTGTCCTTCTTTCTGTCCAACTTGAACAATTTTTCAGCTTGTCGGAGATATTAACAAGACAAACATTTTGACCATATTTCATGAGTATCAAACTTAAAATGCGGCCTCTAGACTGTACAAATTATTTTTATAGGACTTGGCTCATTGACCTACCTTTTGATAAATGTATGTTGTGAACGAATTTGCAGCTATCTGAGATATCATCAAGCACAAACATTTTTGAAATGTTTCATGAGTATCAGACTGACAATGTGGCTTCTATAGTACAAGGTTTTGCTCTGTGTGACCAAATTTGCCCTATTCGAGCCAATTTCGATCTTGTCTAAGATATCATCAAGAAAACATGCTGAACAAGTTTTATAAGTATCTGACTGAAAATGACGCTTTTAAAGTGCACATGCGGCAAATGTTGATGACTGCACAACAGGTGACTGACACAGCACGATCATAGAAGCTCACCTTGAGCTCAGGTGACCTAAAAGGTATATAATTATGTGCTTCATTTTTAGGCAAACATTCAATTTACTGATAGTTAGATGTAGATTGTATTGATGCAAAAACATTTTTTTACTATAGCTGATGATTGCGCACAAGTTAAATCATAAAAATATAATTATCTTACTTTTGCAAAATGGTTCTGACACATTAGGCTTAAGGCGTGACCATCTTCCACCCTTACAAATTGTTTCCACTGCTCCTATATTTTGATATCCTATTTCACAAGAGAAGCTTACTGTACTTCCATACTCGTATTCCTGCCTGTCTGATCCATTATGATGTCCATATAAAAGTGGTTTCGGAGGTGGACAAGGTCGGTCTGAAATTTAAATACTAGATTATTTTTACCTGAACCAATCACAGTACAATATGACTTAGTTACCCAATTATTAACAGATTTCAGTGGGAGGAAAAGTCTTTGAAAGCTTTGCAGGTAAAAAGGCAGTGCTCCTTTTCCAAAAGTGTTTTCAATAATCATCAAAATATTTCATGATTACCTTTAATTGATCCTTTCACCTTCTTAGCAGATTTGTATAGCAAGTCCTCTTACTGTGATCAAACTGGCCAGAGCTAAAAACTGTGAAACCAGTAATATTCGTTGAGTACTAATTTCCGTTGATTTCGTGGGTAGATAATACCTACATTTTGAAATGGCATGACCCAATTTTGATCTGGTCCAAGATATCATCAAGAATAAATATTCTGGCCAACTTTCATGGGTCGTGGACTTGCCAACTATTTTCCCCAAATGAAGAGTTTTAAATTTGTCGAAGATATCGTCAAAATATACATTCTGTCCAACATTTATGGTTGATTGACTAAATAGTGCTTACTCTGCTTTCAACATTATTTCAGTCAAATCACAATGACAGCTGAGATATTCATGCGTGTCCTTGGTTTCACTAGTGCTAGACTAGGGCTCTAAAGATTCTTACCCAAGGACACCACTAAGAAAACTTCGAAAAACTTAGTTCTTCCTCTGAGGCTTGAAACTTGTACCTCCAGGATATAAATCCTACACTTTGCCACAAGGAGCCCAAACTTTTATGAGTACTGAACAGAAAATGTGGCCTATGGAGCATACTTTTTGACCCAAGGTGACCCGTTTTTTTAAAAAATTTCTGAGATATCAGACAAACACACCGTTTTGACAAAAAGAGTTTTAACGATTTTCCATATTTTTCAATTTTGTTGCTATGGTAACCAGAGTTTTTACTGGAAATATCTTTTTTGAAGAGCATCTGAAGAGGGCTATTACAGGAATATTTCTGTGAATTTTCATCAAAATTGGTGAGCAGTTTCACAAGAGATGTTTGAAATGTTAATGCGCTTATGCACCCATGTATGCACGCACCGATGGACACAACAGACGCAGGGCCATGACAAAAGCTTGCTAGCCTTTAACATGGGGAGCTAAATTTGCATAAGATGAGTTGTTAAGATTGAAGCATCAATTGGTAGAATTAAATGAAGAATAATTACTCTCTAAAATACAGGAGGACATTAAAAACTTCATCCGCAAGATACAAGGGCTGTCTAACTTCAGCAGGCTCTATGATCTATCTATACATGCTGCTGTCAACCTTTAAGGCAGGAATGGCCAGCAGTCAAGACAAATCTGTAAGAAGGGCACCTTGCAACTTGCATAATACATCAACAGTAGCAAGTTTGAAACCCAAATGGTGGCAAAAACTTAAACAATGCCAGAATTCCCAGAATACAAAACAAAACTTTAGACATGAACACTAAAAAGTTCCTTCAAATGAAACATGAATTTAGCACTAATGATGGTAAAATTTATTTTTCTTTAAAAAACAAGGAAACATGGGGAAAGTTGAAAGTGATGATAATGTGTGATTTCTCTCTCTGTCTTTTTTTTTTACAAGAGTTTCAGAGTCTTCTTCCTGAAGTTTGAAAAAACTTGGAAATGTGTGGTAATGGGTGAAACTGTGGTTGCAAAAATACTAACCAACACACTCTGGTAAAGTTCCGCTCCATATTCCATTGGTCAGGCAGGTCCTGTGTGAATCTTTCCCACGCAGTTCATAACCAGTTTCACATCCGTAGGAAATCTCTGATCCGACCCCTAACTCTGTTACATTTAGAGGTAATTCAACTGTACCATGGGCAGGCGGAGGCGGGATAATGCATTTAATTTCTGTAAATATATAATTGGTTTAAGATTTAACTCTGAGTGCCTGACACATACTTGCTTACTTTGTGAAAAGTATAGAATATAGATCAGGTATAGAAAAGTATAGGTACATTGTTGAATTGACCTTTCTGCCGATTTTGATTGACAGGTCTTCGCAGGTCTTATCGACCAATCAAAACGCAGCAGCATTGGGCGTCATGTAAACAAAAAGGTTAGACACAATTTGTTATAAACACAATTTGATCGTATCTATTTAATTATCAAAACAGCAACTGTGTTATCTATTGATAAAAATGTGTGAAATGGTGAAAAGGTGTAGTTACGGATTGTGTTACACTGATATGCTTTATCCAGATAGACTGCAGGGGGAGGGGGGGAGTTAAATCCATCCCATTTTCAAAGCCGAAAACATCTCGAAAAATTGTCTTCGGCGGATAAAACTATGTGGAGGAGCTCGTGAACAGCTTATTCCATCATGGATCAATAAAAATCATGTATGCACAAAGGTATGTATAAACGTTATTTCAGGAAGTACTTGCCAATTTCCGTGAATGGAAACGAGGTCATAACTCGGTTCCTAGCCGCTTCCTAATCGATAAAAAATTAACAAGTTGCTAGACAAAACATTTTTTATTTACGATGATAACACTGTTGGCACTTACAAAAAAGCATTTTCCTACATTTTCTTGAAGTATTTTTGGAATGATATTTTGTACATTATTATACAAATGGCATGTCTATTCAGTTGTTGATGCTTGGTCAATTCGTTTTCTCTTTTGTCTAGCGTCATGTATCGTGCGTGTATACGTTATTCGAACATATATGGATTCCATGCATTTTCCTCACTTTGTCATTCTTTTGTACGCCAGCTCATGAAACACCTAAACATACCTCAGTTTTGCTAAAAATTAACGGAATTAGAGATGCTTATTGTATTTGTGAGGCTAGCTAAGTCGTCTCAACGTTGTATTCGATAATAAATTACACCGAATTACATGCTTTTCGAATATTCAGAGATTGTCTGGTTCAACAGAAAAGTTTCAATTTCGGGTTAAGTGAAACTGGCTGTCTGATGATTTTAAAATGTGTTAAGCGTGCTGTCAATTAAGAAACTTGTTAATATCATTGACGGTAGTTTATTTTCTCTTACTATATATTGAGACAACAGGTGGTCAAGTGGATTAGAACGGCAATTTTGGTTTGCAATCAAACACACATCTTGTTAAAATGACAGTTTACCGACAAACCTTTGAAATGGCAGATGTGCTAATCCACTTAAATATGGCTAAATCAAACGTTGATTAAATTCAGATAAGTTGCCTTTTAAACTGAACTTCAGAAACAGAATAGAATAGAAGTAAGACCTTAAATCTACTACAAATATGCTAATAATGTAGGTAGCAAATTGTTTAAATCCAAGACTAGGCTACATACTATTTGCAATCTGATCTTATCTACAGGCTCAGCATATTCTTTACGCACCAAGGGTTAGAATTAATGCCAAACTGGAACATTTATGACATGTGCCACTTTTCGGATGTGCAAAGGTTATTGAATTCAAGCATTTTAAACACACATAAATACTATTGCACCTCTCGGACTCAAACAAGTATTAGAGATTTAATAAACTCTTAACCTGACAACAAAACATTAGATATGTGTATTTCGAAAACGTTTGCGGTCGACAAAATTAACTGTTGCTCCTGTGATGAGATTTGTCTTTGAAAGGGTAGAAAACAGCCAAGAAAAGAGAGAAATGTTTTCAAAAGTCTCCTTCTTCAAGGTCGATAAAGGACGGGACTGTGTGGTAAAGAGTTACATTATAAAATCCTTTTCCTATATTGTTTACAGTCAACCTATGTTAAATACTGACGAAATATCTTAAAAACTTATGCTCCTTGAATCAGTAATTATAAATGTTGCCGACTGTAAGTAAGATTACCGTAAGTTCAGTGTACTTTTATGTGAAATGGTGTGACCGAACATGGAATTACGAACATTTTAGCATTATTTTTACATCTCATTTTCACATGAATATGACATTATTTTAAGTATTTTTTTCTGGTAAAGTTGCCGACTAAGTTGGAATTGATAAGAAAGTTCGGAAAAAAAGTTGGGCTAATTAACTAAGAGCGAAATATCAGATAGAATAAAACTGAAATAGATGCTCTTTCTCCTTGTATTCGACGCCATTTTCTGGTTTATTTGTCAGGCTTGACAACCGAAATACCGCGTAACTAAGGGGAGCTTGCCAAAGTCGCGTTTCCAGAAAGGTCAATTACCAGTAAAATAAACAAGCACATGACTAATGAAACCAACTACAAGCACATAAATTGCCTTACTCTTGCATTAAATGTAGATAGGAACTCCAAGATCAAACGTTTCAATTGAAATGCTTTAATTCTCATGTGAATCTTTACCAGATGATAAAACTCAAGTTACCTCAATACTTTAAAGCTTTTTTTTTTCAAAAAGCTATTAAATCTTGCTTCAATTATGGCATTTTTCTATGAGAGATTAAGAAATGTGGGAAAAGGAAAAAAAAAAAAAAAAAAATGTCGAATAAAAGCATTTGGTCTTTTTCCGACAATGATTTCAAAAGCCTTCTGTTTTAGGGTTAAGAAAACTGAGACTATTCAAGTTTGCAAATGTTTATCTAGCTCTGGCTGCAGAAAGTACCCATTATGCTCTTGACTCTACATAATGTTTTTTTTTTCTCCTTATATTTACACTTAAAGCACCTTTCACAACTTAAGATGCCTTTGCGGTAAGTGTGGATCAAGATCAAGCTGCACAAAATTTGTAGTCTGACCTTTGATCTACGCTGTTCACTTTGATGAAACACTGTAGACAAAAGCAATCATGAAACTGCAATTATTTGGGTCCTATTTTTTGGATGAAAATGTATGAAAGGTTTATTTGGCGCTCTAAACGTTACACATGAGGGCCATTGGTCATAAAGCATTTATCTAAAAGGTAAAGTCATCTAGGGTTGATAAAACTGAAGAGATCCTGGTTGTGATGATGTAAAACACATGAGTGTTAGTGTCCTTCTTTCTGTCCAATTTTAACAATTTTTGAGCTGGTCGGGGATATTGACAAGACAAACATTTTGACCATATTTCATGAGTATCAAACTTAAAATGTGGCCTCTAGACTACACACATTATTTTTGTAAGACTTGGCCCGGTGACCTACTTTTTGATATGTTGTGAACGAATTTGCAACTTATCTGAGACATCATCAAGACAAACATTTTGACAATGTTTTATGAGTATTTGACTGAAAATGTGGCCTTTATAGCACAAGGTTTTGCTCTGTGTGATCTCAATTGCCCTATTCGACCCAATTTCGAATTTGTCAAGGATTCATCAAGAAAACATGCTGAACAAGTTTTACAAATATCAGACTGAAAATGTGGCCTTTGAAGTGCATATAAAGTAAATGTTGACGCCTGCACAATGGGTGACTGACACGGCATGATCATGGAAGCTTACCTTGAGCACTTCGTGCTCAGGTGACCGACCTTAAAAGTAAATAACTATGTGCTCCATTTTTAGGCAAACATTCAATTTACTGGTAAATAGATGTAGATAGTTTTGACGCAAAAACTTTTTTATACTAAAGCTGATGATTGTTCTCAAGTTAAATCATAAGAATATGACTCCCTTACTCTTGCAAAATGGTTGTGACACATTAGGCTTGAGATGTGACCATCTTCCACCTAGACATATCATTTCTGTACTGCCTGTATTTTGATACCCAATGTTGCAGGTGAACTCCACTATTGTCCCATACGGTTTCTCTTGTCCGTGTAACCCACTGTAATGTACATGTAGAAGTTGTTCCGGAGGTGGACAAGGTTTGACTGAAAATAAAATACTGGAAGTTTTTTACCTGGACCAATCACTGTACAAATATGACTTACCCCATTATATACAGAATTCTGGGGGGGGGAGTCTTTGAAAGCTTTGCAGGGGAAGGGACATTACTCTTTTTCCAAAAGTGTTTTCAATAATCATGATTACCTATTATTAATCATTTCACCTTTTCTAGAGGATTTGAATAGCAAGTCCTCTTACTGTGATCGAACTGGCCAGAGCCACATGCATCATGCATACTTGCTTTGAGTTTTAAATAGCTGGTCTGTACTATGTTATCAGTTTGACCTAAACCAAATACTGTCATACACCCTTGTGTTCTACTCCTTCTACTTTTAGTTTTAGCTATTACACTCCAACCTCATTTTTGTCACTACCACATGTACAGTCTTACAGGTGTACATACAATCCCATATCTTATATCAGCAGAAAATTGCGTCAGATTGATGGGTCAAATTGCTACTCCTTAATTAGTATGCGTAATAAAATAACAGTTACTGCGCGTTCCACTTGGCAGAACCCTTGCTAACTCCACGTGTACGTGTACATGTAGATGCATTACAAGTGATGGAAATTTTATTTCTTATTACACCATATCATAGCTTAATACTGTTCCACAAATCCGCTTTTCAGTACTTTGAGTCCTTTGATTGTAACTTGAAAACATATTGTTTTTGTAGATAAAAGTTTACTGTTAATATCTGATTACCACTCAAATACTAAAATTCATGATATGTGTTATGTATTAACTCTTTACCAAACAACAAAATTTTGGACTGGACTAAATTGAGAGCATTTGCAGACGACAAATTAAATATTGCTAAAATCCTAAAATCTGTCTTTGAAAGGGTAGAAACCAGCATTTTCACTTTTTCCTATAACATTTTTAATAGCCTGCTCTTTTAGGGTCATTAGAATTCAGGATTGTGTGGTAAAGGGTGAACACAAGGTCACATGAACACTTATGTAAATGCCCATATGAGGCGGGTATTTATCCAGTGACATTACCACACAAATACTGATATCAATGCTTATGAATCTGGTAATAGCCCATAAGTTATTGACTTCTTTTTTACCATGCAGAATCATTTTCAAAATCATGTATTGATATCAAGACAAATAGATAAAAAAGTACACATATTTTTTTAAAGCTTTTCCAGGTGGCCTAATTTTTCATCCTACACAGGCATTTTCAAACTCATCAAACACACATTCTGACCAGCTTTCACTAGTATTTAACCGAAAATTTGTTCTCTAGAGTGTACACAAGGCTTTTAGAATTTTTTTTGAATGACCTCCTTTATAAGCTTACGTAACCCATTTTACACTCATCTGAACAAAAAATCAGATCTATTTTCATGAGCATTGGACTGCTAATGTGGCCCTGGACTGTACACAAGGTTTTTCAAAGGCTTGTCAAAGTGATCTAATTTTTGATAGGGTGGTTACAATGACAACAAAAATTTTGGCCAACTTTCATGAGTTGCTGATGAAAAATATGACCTGTAGTGTGTCAAAAAATCTTTCCAAGTAACCTTTCTGATCACAGGTGACCCATTTTCAAACTTGTTGGAGACATCAAGATATTCATTTGACCAACTTTCAAGAGAACTGGGCAGTAAAAATGGTCTGCACTGTATGCACGAGGTTTTACAAAGACTTGTCCCAGTGACCTACATTTTGACACAGCATGACCCAATTTTGATCTGGTCCGAGATATGATTAAGGAGAAACATTCTGGCTAACTTTCATGGGTATTGGACTTACAAACTATTTGCCCGAAAAGAACAATTTCGAACTTGTCCAAGATATCATCAAGATAAATATTTGGTCCAAATTTTATGGTTGATTGACTAAATAGTGCTTACTCTAATTTCAACATTATTTCAGTCATATCACAATGACAGCTAAAATATTTATGGCTGTCCTGGGTTTTATTGGTATTATACAAGCAGTAATAACTTGTATATTTTGGGGCAAGCATAACAATCTACTAAAACCTCGTGGCCTATATCATTATCCTTTATTTCTACCTTTTTTCTGAAGAGTCTATAAATCAAAGCACTGAGAGTACAATATATGACATCCTCTTTTCTTTCAAAAAAATATTTTAAACTTGAGACCCATATTGATTTTTAGATTTAATACATACTGTGAAACCATTAATATTCGTTGAGAACTAATTTTCATTGATTTCATGGGTAGGCAAGTCCACGAATTCAAGTTCTCGACGAAAGATAGGCCCATGGCCCTCTCCAACAAAGTTTTTTCGGCTTTCTTCGATTACAAACATGCTGACATTAACGTTAACATGTTGTTACGGGAGACCACCCCTTCATGCATAGCATCATCCCGATTTAAATGCAATACCTAACAACTGCGTTAGGGAGAATTCTCTTTAGCTCAGTGGTTATGGTGTTGGCCTTTCGTCCGGGCGTTCTAGGGTTCAAATCCTGCCTGGTCCCTATATTTCTGCTATGCATTTGTTCATTTGTTTCTTTGTTACGGACTTTGTTCGTAAGAATGTACACACTCTCTATCGAACAGAAAATTATTTCAACCTCAGAATAATTGGTCCCGTAAAGAATTCCTTAAGACTTACTTAACCATTACCGAGAAAATATTTTGATTTTTCATTGCTTTATCTTCATTTCTTTCACCGTTATTCTGGCGACGACAGTATAAGCTAACACTGTTGTAGAAAATACACCTGAACGCACAATATCCTTCGCGAGACGAGTAACTCATCGATAATTTTAGTTATGAAATAAGACCACAAAAACTGCAACACTAAGATTGATTTTGTTAAAATCTTTTCACCAAAGCGAACAGTGTAGATCTAGATCAAAGATCAGACCAAACAATCTTCTACCAAGCTGTTCATACGATGTTCCTGGGGTCAAAACTGGCCCCTCCCCGGGGTTCACAAGTTTGAACATTGGAACAAAGAAGCAAAACTTTAAAATTCTTCTTCTCTGAAACTGGAAGGCCCAGAGCTTTAATTTTTGGTATGTAGCATCTCCTAGTGGACCTCTACCAAGTTTGTTCATATGATGCCCTTGGGGTCCAAACTGGCCCCGCCCCAGGGGGTCACAATTTTGAACATGGGAACAAAAAAGGAAAACTTTAAAATTCTTCTTCTCTGAAACTAAAAGGGGTAAGGTTTTGATATTTGGTTTGTAGCATCTCCTAGTGGACTTCTACCAAAATTGTTCATACGATTGCCCTGGGGTCAAAACTGGCCCGCCCCAGGGGTCACAAGTTTGAACATTGGAAAAAAGAAGGAAAACTTTAAAATTCTTCTTCTCTGAAACTGGAAGGCATAGAGCTTTGATATTTTGCCACAATTATTGTTCAATTGACTTGAAAATTGGTTAATTTGTTCTCTTGATGAAATCTAATATGTGTTCAAAATTGGGTCACCTGGGGTCATAATCTAGGTCACTAGGTCAAATTAAAGAAATACCTTTGGGGCACTCCAGAGGCCATATTTCTTGCTTAATTGACTTAAAAACTGATCAGAATGTTTGTCTTGCTGAAATATCGGATGAGTTTGAAATTGGGTCACCTGAGGCCATAAACTAGGTCAATAGGTCAAATTAAAGAAATACCTTGTTGACACTCTAGAGGCCACACTATTGCTCAGATGACCTGAAATTTGGTCAGAATGTTTGTCTTGATGAAATCTCGGATGAGTTTGGATTTGGGTCACCTGGGGTCATTAACTAGATTAGGTTTTTTTCTAGACAAACATTCTGACCAATTTTCCAGTCAGTTGAGCAAACAATGTGGCCTGTACTGTGCCCACAAGGTATTTCTTTAATTTGACCTAGTGACCTAGTTTATGACCCCAGTTGACCCAGTTTTGAACTCACTGAACACGTTGTGCTCAGGTTGGCTAACAAACTTAGAAGAACAAGTTCACTACATACCCAATATCAAAGCTCTACGCCTTCAAGTTTCAGAAAATAAGAATTTTAAATTTTTTTCCTTCTTTGTTCCTATGTTCGAACTTGTGACCCCCGGGGCTGAGCCAGTTTTGACCCCAGCGGCATCATCTGAACAAACTTGGTAGAAGTCTATTAGGCGATACTACATACCAAATATCAAAGCTCTACTCCTTCTTGTTACAGAGAAGAAGATTTTTCAAAGATTTTACTATTTTTTTCCCTTTTTTTGCTATGGCAACCAGAGTTATGGGTGGAATTCAATCTCTTGAACAACTTTGGAAGAACTTTACCCAAGAAACATCCCTGCCAAGTTTCATCAAGATTAGCCCAGTGGTTTAGGAGGAGAAGTTGTTTAAAGAAATTGTGGATGACGGACGACGGACGACGCACGACGGACGCCGGACATTTGGCGATCACAAAAGCTCACCTTGAGCACTTCGTGCTCAGGTGAGCTAAAAAAAATGAAAGAAATATAATTGCTCAAAACCAATTGTTTTGCCAAATTCAGTAGGGTTTCAGTATGCTTTTTTTCAAACAATCCTATCAAATTTCAAAGAAATATGACTAAATTTGTGGACTTTGTTGAGTAAACAATATTAAGTCATCAAATGGCAGCTTTTCCTATACTGATTACTAGATTTTCTTCATCCCTTGAAGAACCAAATAATCTTTGAAAGTTTCAAAAGAACTGGTTAAAAAATTGGAGTTCAGTACCTACATAAGAAATCGGAATTTTCAACTTTTAATGGCTACCTTCCTCATACTGACTGTTGGATTTTTTTCAAAATCAACAGGCTTCAAGCTGTTGATGATACAAAGCAACTGTGAAAGTTTCAAAAAATCTGACCAAAAATGCAGTCTTAATTGCGTAAATAAGAAATCAAAATTTTTAATTTCACATGGCTACATTTCCCAAACTGATCGTCATTTTTTTTTTTTTTTTTTCAAAATCAATAGGGTTCAACCCAGTGATAAGATAAAGAAACTGTACAAGTTTCACAAAACTACGAGCATCAAATGCAAACTTTATTGCGTGAACAAGAAAATGAAACTTTCAACTTCAAATGGCTACTTTTCCCATACTGACTGTTCAAAAAACAAAAGGCTTCAGGCTCTTGATGATGCACAGCAACTGTGCAAGTTTCACAAAAATCCGACCAGAAATGCAGACTTTATTGCATAAACAACAAATTGAAATTTTCAACTTTAAATGGCTACTTTTCCAAAACTGTCAGATTTTTTTTCAAAATCAATAGGGTTCAAGCTATTGATGAGATAAACAAACTGTGCAAGTTTCACGAAAAGCCAGCCACAAATGCAGACTTTATCGCGTAAAAAAGAAATTGAAATTTTCAACTTCAGATGGCTACTTTTCCCACTCTGATTGTCGGATTGTTTTTGGGAATCAATAAGATTCAAGCTATGGATGAGATAAACAAACTGTTCAAGTTTCACGAAAACCCGACTGTAGACTTTATTGCGTAAACAATAAAAAGACTAATGGACACACGACAGAAACCATACCATGCCTTCAGCTAAGTTGGCTTTCAGCCATTTGAGCTAAATTTTTTTCCCCTGCCATACTGTTAAAATTTCATAATAATTCGTTAAATAATGGACAAATAATCCACAATTTACTAAAAGGAGGTATAACCTCAAGACCCAACGTCGACGTTGGCACTCACCTGCTATGTCATGTAGTCAGGACTTTTCGAATTACTTTCCTGTTTGCAACATAATTCTCACACCACTGATGGCTTTGAGATCTATCCAATATGTGCCCTTGTGGAATGCTCTTTAGCAACTGATTGTCAATGAAAAGCCTCAGCATAACCTTGCCAATGACCTTGAAAGTTTTACATTATACTGATTTTGGTGAATACTTTTTGACCCGACATGACACAATTTCAAAGTAGTCTATGATGTCATCAAGACAAACATTCTGACAAAGTTTCATGGGTGGTAGCTGAAAAATTGGCCTTTAGACTGCACATAAGTTTTTTTCTAAAATTTTGCCCGGTATCCTTCTTTTTCGCCTTATGTAACCTAATTTCATACCTGCCCATCCATGATATCATCAAAACAAACATTGTGACCAAGTTTTATGAGTATCAGGCTGAAAATGTGGCCTCTAGATACAAACAAAGTTTTTTCTAAGATTTGGCCCAGCCACCTACTTTCTGATCCAATGTGGCCCAATTATGAACTGTCTGAGAAATCATCAAGACTAGGATTTTGACCAAGTCTTATGAGTATCAGGCTGAAAATGTAGCATCATGAGTGCACACAAGGTTTTTCTAAGATTTTGCCCAGTGACCTATTTTTTGACCTGAATTAACCCATTTTCCAAGTTATCCAAAATATCATCAAGACAAATATTCTAAGTTTTATGCGTATTAGAATGGAAATGTGGCCTCTAGAGTGCACACATGGTTTTGGCCCTTTTATCTACTTTTTGACCCAACGTAACCCAATCTCAGACTTGTCCAAGCAATCCTCAAGACAAATAATCTGACCAAGTTTCTGGGAGTCTGACAGAAAATGTTGTCTCTAGAGTGTACACAAGGTAAATATTGATGAACACAGGACGCACGACACAGTACAATCACAAAAGCTCACCTTCAGCACTTTGTGCTCAGGCGAGCTAAAAATTGTTAACTGTTTACTTGGGGAAATACTCACCTCTAATTCGTAAGAAATATCCTTGGTCTTATTCTAATGCATAGTCCAAAATTGAAAGCAACACAACTTCTGATTGGCTAAACGATACGGTTTAGCCAACTAGAAGTTGTATTACTTTCTAAATCTAGAATTAGAGTGAAATTAAACTTGGTTGGTTAATAAGGACCTAGAGTGCAAAATTTTATACCTATCCATACTGAGATCAACTGATCTCAGTATGGAGGAGGACGAGCCCTGATCAAATCAGAAGTGAATTTAGCATGGTTGGTGAATACAGCCCCTAATACGTGCCAGAAAAAAAAACAAACTTACGTTCTTTGTAGAGCACTGGACAGTCTTTGCCTAGACTAAAACAGTCAATCAATCTGGTTTTGCACTCTTTACAACTCCGATATATAGGATCGCAGTATTCTGTCCAGTTACATCGGTGTCCATAGCATGTTGTGTAAGTAGTTTTATATCTGTTTTCAAATTCAAGCCCTTGTATTTCGTACACAAGCAGGAAAACTGCAACCACTTTGATATTTCCAAGGTTCTTCATTCTAAAGGATCTTACTTCTGTGAAGATAAAAATCATTTTTTCTTCTGGATAAATGTAGCCTTTGGAATGTTTAGTGTATTTGTAGACACTATAGATCAAGATCGGACAGCATAGTTTATTCTGAATACTTTTAACCTAACTTTTATTGGCCTTTGCAGTGTCAAGATTTCTTAACACTGTGCTAAAATCTAAGGGTAAGACTCATCCATGTTGAAGGCATTTCCAGAAGATAAGGTATGCTCAACCCATTGGATTTGTTTTTAGGATCATGGGCCAAATGTACAAGGATAACAGGAAAAAGATTTTACTCTCACTCTGTCTAATGTATTTGTAAATGTCATAAAGGAATACACGCTACAAAAATGCAAACTATCAAGAGAATTTTTGTGAAAATCGTGATTCATTGAGCTCACCCATGAGAGGACAGGGGAACGGATAATACCTAACTGGGACAATTTAACCCACTAGGACAATACCCCATTCGACAATAGCCCACTGCATAATTTGGTGCGGAGGACAATAACCTATTACTTATAAAAAGGGTTTAAAAAATCATTTTTTGATAATTTTTTTTTGCGAGAGTACACAATTAGTGGCTCGGTTAAAGTAGTACAATAATACTCATTTTTAATCATAGCAAATTTTGTAGGATAATATTATAGTGGTGATACGGGAGACCACTCGTTCATGCATGGCTTCGTCCCGATTTAAATACAATACCTAACTACTGCGTTAGAGAGATATCTCTTTAGCTCAGTGGTTATGGTATTGGTCTTTTAAACCTCGAATAACGAGGATCTTGTCCGCCGTGGGTTCGAATCCCGCCAGATGCGGTTTGTGTTTCAGCCATGCATTTGTTCATTTGTTTCTTTGTTACGGACTTTGTTCGTAAGAGTGGAAATATTCCATTACGGGTCCACTACCTTAAATCCGTTTTGAAATGATTATTTTATATTCCATTCTTTTTTGGTTTAAAAGAATAAAACATTAAATAGTAATTTACAACAGTAAGATGTGTCACTTTGTATAACCTTTTCGTTTAAATGACGCACTAAGCTGCGTTTTGATTGGCTGATATAACCTGTCAGTCAAAATCGGTAGAAAAGTCAATTGTGATCGATCACTTTTTTTTTCAGAATGGCTAAATACCACGATGACACTTTCTTGTGGCAAAGGTGTCAAAATGTACTTGTTAAGCATCTTTAATATACTTGAAATGCTTGAAACAAACAAGTCAAAGATAAATGATGGTCCCCACAATTCAGGACGCTGTCAATCAAAAATAAGAACCAACAACTGTTAACTTCCTTTCGAAGTAGAAAGTTATCTAATGCTGCAACGCAAATTAGAGAAACATCCAAGGTTAGTTAATTATTTTGATATGTGATACAGATGATTGAAAATGATTTCATGTAAATGTAGAGTCTTTTTTTGATTCAAAACTTTTGTATTCATGATCTTTTGGTTGGTTTCCCTTTGGGAAAGCTTATAGAAACACAAGGTCATTCCGTTACTTCCATATGCCAAGTTTACTGGGTCCTGTCCACTTTTACTAATCCACTATATTTCTTTTGCATATGATAAAAAGTCTTAGGATGGCAACTAAGAACTTGAAAGCATTTGCAGATGTCAAAGTTTATGTGGAGACTAGATGGAATGTGTATTTTTAAAGAAAATGAGACACATAGACCCCTGACTAGTCAGACCCCTTGAAATTTTGGATGATATCTAGGGCAGTCTTATCTTGATCTACACTGACCACAAAAGCAGCAATAGTTGTTCAATAGGCTTTCAGGGTTAAAAAGGTTGACATTTTTTGGAAAAGAGAAATGCTTGTTGCCACAATGTTTTCAAGAGTCTCCATAATCAGGGTCCTAACTCTTTTAAACTCTGAATTATCTGATAAAAGGAGTGAGACACATAGACTCCTGAGAATCGTCTCGTAAAAGGTTGACAGAAAACTAGACGAAAAGTAAACAAAAATAGAGCAACTTTGCAAACCTTTATCTAGTTACAAAATTCATTTTCTGCCAGCAAACAACACTTGGAAAGATTATACAAGAACAGGTAATTAAATATCAAACGCGTCTCATATGACAGAATGTGTCGATGAAAAGGTTGAAAACATAGTCGGAAGAGAAGAAAGTGCTGGTAACCAGTATTTTTTCCTTTTCCAACAATAATTTCAAATGTTTTCTTCTTCATGGTTGTTTCAACACGGGATTGACCTGTAAAGAATTGATCCCTAGAGTAGTATAGGGAGTCTCTTTGGACGTCTGACAGGCCTGGTCAGACGTCCAAAGAGACGTCCCTGAGAGCCCTACGTTGCCTACCCTACAGAGAGTTTGTCCCCAGTTTGCCTACCCTGAAAGAATTTGCATTTTTTATAATACCCAGTCTGCCTACCCTGAGTGGAATTTTTCTGCAAAAAAAGGGAAAGTTAAGGGAAAGTAAAGGGTAAGTAACGATCAAAAATGATTTTCTATTGTCAAGCTTCTTTTCTCTCTAAAAGCCTGATCACTGAGTTGGACTTAGTTTTTTCACCCTATGGATGATTTTTCTCTCTCTAAAAGCCTGATCACTGAGTTGGACTTAGACTTTTTTCTGCATCTATGAATGATTTCTCTAAAAGACTGAGCGCTGAGTTGGACTTAGTCTTTTTTCTGCAATTATGAATGATTTCTCTAAAAGACTGAGCGCTGGGTTGGACTTAGTCTTTTTCTGAGTTTTTTTACTCTTTGGAGTGTAACTCTCTGGAGTGTAACTCTTTGGAGTGTAACTCTTCTAAAAAGAAAGAAGTTTGACAATTTGAAGAAATGACAATTTTGAAGAAAGATAGAACTTTCGTGGTAATGGTTAGTCCTGAAAAGGACTGTTGGGTTAGCTCTGAAAAGAGCTGTGACAATTTGAAGAAATGACAACTTGAAGATAGAACTTTCGTCTGACAGCTTGAAGATAGAACTTTCGTCTGGCATCTTGAAGATAGATCTTTCGTGGTAATGGTTAGTCCTGAAAAGGACTGTTGGGTTAGCTCTGAAAAGAGCTGTGACAATTTGAAGAAATGACAACTTGAAGATAGAACTTTCGTCTGACAGCTTGAAGATAGAACTTTCGTCTGGCATCTTGAAGATAGATCTTTCGTGGTAGATGGTTGGTCCTGAAAAGGACTGTTGGGTTAGCTCTGAAAAGAGCTGTGACAATTTGAAGAAATGACAACTTGAAGATAGAACTTTCGTCTGACAACTTGAAGATAGAACTTTCGTCTGACAATTTGAAGAAATGACAATTTGAAGAAAGATAGAACTTATGTCTGACAATTTGAAGAAAGGTAGAACTTTTGTGGTAGATGGTTAGCCCTGAAAAGGGCTGTTGGGTGTCCCTAAAAAGGACCTGGTTTGGAGGTTGTGTTTTTAAGCACAACCTCCAACCTTTCTGCAGGCTGGGCAGCTACTCGCTGCCCGCCTCTTCAATCTCTTTAGCTGTTGTGCGTCCAAATCAAACTTTAATGAGAACGGTGGCTCGTTGTCATCGTCCCAACTTTCAGATTGTGGCACAACAAACTCCTTCTTCTTCTTTACCGAAAGTTCTGCAATCTGCCAGAAATCCATATCTTTAAGCGCACACTCCATCTTGCATCGACTCGAAGAAATGAACGATGTGCGGGAAATAACGCTGGGTTTTATAGCTTTTCAGACGGATTGAACTAGTTGACCCATGACGTCATTTTCTCCTATGTTTTTCCCGCGTTGGCGTTTCATGCTGTTTTGGCTCCAAATTAATGTTATCCAATCAGAATCAGCGTTTTATTTCTAATACTAAATGTTTTATTGTTGACCAATCTATAGTTTTGTTACATTTTCTTGTTCGGGTTAGAAAAAACTAGAGTTTGACTATCCTATGACTCTTTTGATTATGAGTCTTCTGACAAAAAATGAAAAGAAAGATATTTTATTGAAGATGGTTAACACTGAAAAGGGCTGTTTTTGTACAGAATACATTTTTTATCCTCCCCCTCTTTCTTTCGATTGATTCCATTCTATTTAGCATTTTTATTAGATGGACAATTTCATACCTGATATATCTGAAACGTTCTCTTTCTTCTAACCAGAAGAGCAATGAGAGAAAAAATGTCAATCCAAACATTGTGGGATACTGACCCAGCTTTTACGAAAAGTTAATGGTGAATGAGAAAAAATTAATCAAGAGTTTAGTGTTTTATATGTGTAATGGATCACTTTTTAGTTTTTTATCCTATGAATGATTTTTTCTCTCTAAAAGACTGAATACTGAGTTGGACTTAGTTTTTTTATCCTATGAATGATTTTTTCTCTCTAAAAGACTGAATACTGAGTTGGACTTAGTTTTTTTTCTGCATCTATGAATGATTTTTTCTCTAAAAAAGCCTGAGCACTGAGTTGGACTTAGACTTTTTTCTGTATCTATGGATGATTTTTCTCTCTAAAAGCCTGAGCATTGAGTTGAACTTAGTTTTTTTCTTCACGTATGAATGATTTCTCTTTCTAAATGTCTGACCATTGAGTTGAACTTAGTTTTTTTTCATCCTATGAATGAATTCTCTTTTCTAAATGCCTAACCATTGAGTTGGACTTAGACTTTTTTACCCTATGAATGATTTTCTTTCTAAAAGACTGATCATTGAGTTGAACTTAGTTTTTTTCACCCTATGAATGATTTCTCTTTCTAAAAGCCTGACCATTGAGTTGGACTTAGTCTTTTTCTGAGTTTTTTTTACTCTTTGGAGTGTAACTCTCTGGAGTGTAACTCTTTGGAGTGTAACTCTTCTAAAAGAAAGAAGTTTGACAATTTGAAGAAATGACAATTTGAAGAAAGATCTTCCGTGGTAGATGGTCAGCCCTGAAAAGGGCTGTTTTAAGAGAAGGACTAATTTTTGAAAATGTTTATTCAGTATCAGTCGATTCACTGTCTGACTCAGCCCTTTCAGCGGCGATTTGCTCGCGGAAAAGACGGTCTAACTGCTCACTTTTTGTATTAGCATACTGAAAATACATTTCAAGCGTGCCTTCAATGATCATTTCCTTCATCCGAAGGTTATAACAGAACACCCTGTTATTAGCAAGCTCAGCTCTCTCGTGACGCTTTCTTACTTCGGCTAAGCGTTGTTTAAGCAAATCGATCTGCCTCCTTGCTCTTATTAACTGTCGCTCGGCATCCATCCAGGTGAAGCGTATGGCGAGTGATGGTCTTGAAGCCATTGCGAAAATGAAATGTATGGATAATATATCGCAGAGATTTATAGCTTTTCAGACGGATTGAACTAGTTGACCTATGACATCATTTTCTCCTATGTTTTTCCCGCGTCGGCGTTTCATGCTGTTTTGGCTCCAAATTAATGTTAACCAATCAGAATTACCGTTTTATTTCTAATACTAAATGTTTTATTGTTGACCAACCCGTGGTTTTGTTGCATTTTTTCTTGTTCGGGGATAGAAAAAAACTAGAGTTTGACTATTCTATGACTTTTTTTGATTGTAAATCTTTTGAGTTTTGACAATTTGAAAAAAGATAGAACTTTCGTGGTAGATGGGTAGCCCTGAAAAGGGCTGTTTTGTTTTGGAGACTGTTTTTTTGTCTCACGTTGTTTTTCCACTTCTAATGGCAGCATCCGAAATTCGCTTGACAAATGGGGCATGCTTCAACTCTTTTTCTGATCACCATTGCTCCATTATCGAAAGTAATCTTTCTCCCAAATTCGATATCAACCAAAATGATATCCGGTGTTGTCTTTAAAAATAGTTGAACTAATCTTTCGCCGAGATCTTTGTATGGCTGTGTTATACGTTGTAGTTGGTTTTGTTCCTCCTCTCCTACGAAATGAGTGTTTAGTTGTAATAACTGTTGACCTGCATTTAGATATTCTTGGAGAGCCTCACGTAGTTGATGATTTATCTCCTCCATATTGATACTGCTCCCGAATATTGATACTGCTTTCGAAGTGTTCGTTAGCTGAGAGTCAAAGAAATGGTGATTGTATGAAAATATCGCTGGGATTTATACGTTTACAGAGGACTGAAAATTTTTAAAGAGCACGAACCTGGCGGAAAGCACATACATTTTTTCCCATGCTACGTTTCATGCTAATATAGTAAAAAAATGTAGACAGAGCAAGTCTTGGGAAAAAACAGAATGAAGAGCTCTATTGTTTTTTTGAACTTTTATTTATTGAACTTTTATTTATTGAACAGAACTAAACAATGAAACATTTTTTGCAATGCATCATAAAAATTTTCTTGACGATGAAAAAAATTTCTTGACAATGAAAAAATTCACTAGGAAACATTTTTTACAATACAGCATAAAAAATTTCTTGACAATGAAAAAATTCACACTGAAATATTTTTTACAATACAGCATAAAAAACATTTTCTTGACAATGAAAAAAATCACACTGAAATATTTTTTCACAATGAATTATTCACAATGAAAAAATCACACTGAAATATTTTTTTCACAATGAATTATTTACTATGAATTATTCGCAATTAATTTTTTACAATGCAAATTCGCAAATACCACGAGTTTCACATTTGTCTTCATATTCCGTAATGTCTTTATGCAATTGGTCATACCCCAAAAACATTGTATACTCACTGTCCATATCGTCGAAATCTCGTAGTCCTATGAATGGAGCAACATGTCTATAAGCGTCTTTTGTTGAAAGAGCTGAATTCACTACTTCTTCTGTAACACCTCTATCAAATAGAATATACCCTGACATGGTTTCCATTGTTTCTCCGTAGGAATGAACAGATCCTTTTTTGTACCGTAAGTAAAAGTCAAATAGAACTGATTTCGTTTTCAGAACGTTAAGAAAACTTTCTTCTGTTCTTCCTATGATAAAAAATGTCCACCGACTTGTGGATCGAAACAGTTTACTAATAACATTGTCTTTCAAACAGCTATCTGCTAAATAAGTCTTGAGTTCGAGATCCAAACCCGAATAGTCAACCATCATCGCAATAAAGTTGGTTATACCATACACTTTGTAGGATTTTTCTCCTTTTGCAATCCACTTAAACATTTTTTTGATCCAAATTTTCACACAGAAAAATTTAATGTTAACCTGTGTTTGTTCATCAAGTGTATGCTGTCGAACAAATTCTCCATAATTTTTTCACGTAGATCTGTTGGTAACGGTAACATGATTGTTATTTTTTGACCAACGGCTAATATTTTTTCCCGACTTACTTTGACTGATTGCTACACAACAATGTGATATAAAATTATTTTCTCAAACTTTTATGACCATAGGGTACAGTGTCAGTACCATTTACAATAACTCTCTTGGTGTATACAGAGCGAAACGTTTTTGTTTGTGGTTCACTGGTAACCGTTCTATCTTTGTGTCTTTAAATTCTACAATTATACTGAATTTTGATTTCTATTGTGCGATCCAAAGCACATTTTGAATATGTATCGAAATTCAGCACCTGTTTTGTATTGTAATCCAGAGTAATCCCCTTTACTTTACATTTGCTTATCTTTTCTCCATCTTTTGTTTTCATTTTGTAAGCATAATTCTTAGGCCCAAGTCCTCTGAATTGAGTAATTTTACAAGCAGGCTCTTCATCAGTCCATTTTCCTAGTCGGCTGTTAATAATAGGAAGATTCCATAATTCAGGGTCGTGAATGTACATGCAACTATCTGTATCGAAATACAGAACTCTATCTTTTAACTTTTCAAGAACACTGTACAATTCCAACCTTGCATAAGCTGTTACGTAAGACCCTACTACCACATTGGCCGTAGCGTGGGTGTCAATATGTTCCAACTTTGATTCATAGTTAACCAAGATGAATGGACAGTCCTCGTCAAAGATTTCTACATGCTTTACAATGAAATTGGGATTGGTGACTAATTCAAAATATTTAGATGGATCACTGATGTATTCCGTCTTGGACATTTCTTCACGCTGAGCTAATTTTCCCCAAAGACAGTTCAACATAATCTTAGCAAATGATCTTCTCCCAGGATTTCTTTGAATACAACTTGGATCAAGACGAACACCTTCCGCCTTCTCATATTCACAAACGAACTGATCTTTTTCTGAGTCTGATTGACACCAATCTGGATAACCACTGGCTTCTTGCTTAATTTTCAAGAAATTGTCCACATAATGTTTAAAGAACTGATCTGATACAGAATTGAAATGCCAAATTTCATACACTTGCAATAATCGATAACCACAGTCAAGAGCCTTGAATAATTCAAAAGTAACCCAAGTTCCGACCAAAGCCCTCTCTTCTTTACCATGTCTACAAATGCTTGAACTTTCTTCTGCACATTTCATACAGAGTGGAAACATCATTTTGTTGTTACAGTGAACTGGGAGAACGGGGTGAAACAAATCAGTTGGAGGTAAAACTTTACATTTGATTAAGCCCTCATATAGTCGAATATTGTTCATGTCAATATTCTCAGCAGACAAAATTTCTGGCTGACCTACAGAATAGGATTTGTGTTTACAAACATAAGGGTACAGAGAACAGATATCGATGTACTTGATTTCATTTTTGTTTTTTTTTTCATCAACATCATAACCAATTTTTATTGCATTACATCTTCCGCCAGACAAGCCATCCCTCGGATCGATAGGGTCCAAATGTGGATATAACTTTTCAATGAGTTTTTTGTACTCTTTATCCTTCATCTTAGCATCAAAATCGTGTTCCCAAATGTACACTACATTATAACCCATTTCTTTGATATCTGCTATACGTTCAAAAGTACGTTTGTACAATTCAGACATGGATTTACCATTAATAGGATTGATCTGTTTTCGATCTGTATAGCATACAGGACAACCATGGTACAAATCCCCAAGAAATTCATAAACAGTGTTTGATTGACGGTGAAAACCATCTACACTATATCTCCCGATTTGAACTTCCCCACCATTTTTTGCATGCTGAATATTAATACCTTTTTCCTGAGCTACGCTTTGAATCCAGCGTATCGCTTTCATAGAAAAGCGACGTCTGGATGAATCTTTGCTTGAAATGATAGCTATTTGATTTTCTGGCAAATATTTGCTTCGCCAGACCTTGTTACAGGCATCTGCAATGGTGATCGCCTCTAAAAATGGACAAATACCACCCTGTTCGATAAACAGCTTTCTGAATTCAGCACACCCTCGTCTAAGGATATCAACATCTGACCTACAGTACAATTCCATCTCCTTCTGAAAATTGAATTCCTCGCCCTTTTGAACTTTGTCATTATACCAAACTATGAATTTTGACCTAGCCTCTTCAGGCATTGAGTCGGGTTTGTAATAAGACATATCCAAGTAAGGTCCAATGTAACTCCAAAATTCATCTGTATTTCCCCAGTGAGGAAAGTAACCTTTTTTCATTTTCTTGAAGACCAAATATGGCTGGAAATTTTGCCAAACCAAAGCTCATGAAATTGAAGGAATCGATCAGACGTACACCATTCAGTTCTAACTTTATAATATTGTTTCCATTCATGATCAATTTTGGAAGTTTTAACCCAACTTTGACAATATAGCCAAGAATGAACTGACCGTCATAACCTTTGAAATTATGGGCAATAGCCGTGACTCCTTTATGATGTTTTGAAAAGAGCCACTTGCAAAATTGACTCAAAGTTTCTTCACCTTGAAAAATAACTTCCCTACCCTCTTCAAATTCACTGCATGTAGAACAATGAAAATCAAGTGATTTATCGATACATTCATCACATGCTCTGTGTGCAATACAATAATTCGGGATGTGTACACCTGTGTCTTGTTTGCATTTAAAATCAAAGAAAATAAACTGTGGTTTTTTGACTACAGAAGAACTCGTCTCGTCATCGCTGTCATGGTTCAACTTACTTTGGTAAGGCTGAATATAGCATCGATGAGAAAAGTTAAAAATTTTCTTACAGATATGACACCTTTTCTTTCCATTGCAAACATGATTTTTCTTTCTGACAAGATATTGCACACCACATTTCGAACAGAGTTTCACTAATTCACAAATGGATTTCTTTTCTCTACCTTGAACAATTCTGTGATTTTCAAAGCATTCAGCACTAAAAAATCGTCTACTGCAATAACTGCAAACATATTCTTTTGAATCTGATGGACATTTTCCTTTGCGGTAACAACCTTTGCAGATAATTGAACAAGCATGACTTTCCCGGTGAGAGTAACCCACATCACAGAACTCACAATAATATCCACAACAAAAAAACCTTTGATAGATTTGATGTAGTCATAATGGTTTTGATAAAAGTACAAATGTATGATCTTACTATTGGTTTTCACTTCTGGATGTTCAATTTTTTTTTTCCACTTTTGAATGCTGTTGATGAACTTTAATGACATAGCCTTTTTCATACAAGAATGCTTGAATTTTTTGTATTCGTCAATTCCTACAGGTTGTGTTGGTGAAACTCCAGCTTCATTCAACAATTTCTCAGCTTCAGTCTTTTGAAGAGGGCGGTTTGAACGACAAATACGATCCCATTTTCTATTCCATGCTCCGGTGTTTTCACGTTCACTATAGCAAATTCCCACAACAACGGCTCTTGCAAAACATAGTTGGTCATGATTGCCAATTTGAATAATGGATTTTTTCTTCTGGGCAAAAAACTTTGATTCGAGCATTTCAATCTATTGTTCAGAAATCAAAACGAAAACCTTTGTTGGTACTCTGGGAACTTAAACAACACCGTGCCAACTCAGTGGAAACGCCGTTTAGTGTGACAGGGGCTTAGATCACAATATGCTAGCGTCTGTTGCTATAAATAGACCATTGGGCAGAGGTACACTACGTCAGCGTCTAGTAAAGCTTTTTTATAAATACCTCTATACGCTTAACTAATATAAAAAAGGTGTGAGTTTGAATTTTGAGCGTCGTCAAAAGTAGAAAGCATTTTTTCTTTCGTAGATTTGTACATGTGAAATAGGGTGAATATCCCTGATTTCCTTAACAAAAGAAAGACAGTTCCTTGACACTTTCGTTAATTTATGTCCAGAAAAATAACTTGGAATAATTATTGGTTCACACACTTGTAAAGACCATTTTACGGGAATATTTCCTCACTGCATGTAGATCTAGACCTATATAAGAGAGACTTTTGACTTTTTCTACTTTTAACTTTTTTACTTTAGACAATTTTGAAGAAAGAAAGATCTTTTCGTGGTAGATGGTTAGCCCTGAAAAGGGCTTTTTTTGAAGAATTTCACATTGACATCTAGCTCTACGACTCCTCCACCCGATCCACTGGGGTGATTTCACACCCACAGTGTTCACAGCAAATCGTCGAACCTTCATCATCATCATAAAATCCTTCATCTGGATCTGGACAGTCATGCTTCTGTCCAAGATACTCAAGTATGGCAAAACATTTCCCACACTCTATCAGACATCTGCTTGTACAGTGGGTGCACACAAGAATTCGAACCATCCTGGAACAAATATGATTTTATGTAAAAAATATCGTCGGTTTTATAGCTTTACAGAAGGATTGAACTGATTGACTCATGACGTCATTTTTTCCTATGTTTTTCCCGCGTCGGCGTTTCATGCTGTTTTTTACCACTCCTAATTCAGTGTCACACAGTACAATCCTGGTGTTTCCCGTCAGGTCCGCGCTCTTTAAAAATTTTCAATCCTCTGTAAACGTATAAAACGCAGCGATATTTTCATACAATCATCATTTCTTTGACTCTCAGCTAACGATCACTTCGAAAGCGGTATCAATATTCGGAAGCAGTGTCGGTATTCGGAAGCAGTTTCAATATGAAGCACAACTTAGATGAAATCAACTTGGACGACTACCCACCAGTGGAAAACAATGGAGACGTTCTTTCATCAGTTATAAATTCGACAATCATCAA
Source organism: Hippopus hippopus (assembly GCA_946811185.2). Taxonomy (NCBI): domain Eukaryota; kingdom Metazoa; phylum Mollusca; class Bivalvia; order Cardiida; family Cardiidae; genus Hippopus; species Hippopus hippopus. Next base: position 4,224,125 of record OX328108.1, on the reverse strand, counting down.
TTCGTCACCGGTGTTAAATTCGACAATCATCAATCCATCGACGGTGTTGGACAACATTTATGAAGAGATAAAGCAGCTAAATTCGAAACAAGATGGCATGATGACTCGGATCATAGATCAACTGGAGACTTTAAACAGGCATTTTGAGGAAATTAAAACTTTAAGCACAAGTACTGAACAGCTCAGTAGAAATATCGAGGTACTACGCCAAAAGGGTCAGTGCATTTCAACAGCTCCTGTGAAGATCCCTGTGGAGTTTGACTTTGATAAAACCAATCTTCACAAGTTAGTGGACTCTATCGTAAGTGTTGTGAAGAAAAATCAACCAAAGAAAAAACAACCAGAGGAAAAAAAACCAAGAAAAACAACAAAACGGAAATCTGAGGAAGATGATAGCCATCTCCACAAGAATGAGCGAGTTGATCAAAAGTCAACTACACCAATAATGACAGGTCAGGGCAAATACGGGAAAAACATTGATAATCACGTTGATTTCAAGATCCCGAAAAAACCAAAGACAGAGGGAAAACAACCAAGAAAACGGAAATCTGAGGAAGACGATAGCCATCTCCACAAGAATGAGCGAGTTGATCAAAAGCCAATTACACCAATAATGGCCGGCCAGGGCAAATACGGGAAAAACATTGATAATCACGTTGATTTCAAGATCCTGAAAAAGCCAAAGAAAAGCTGTCGGTAGAGAAAAAACAAAGCTTCCAAAACAGTCCTTTTCAGGACTAACCCAACAGTTCTTTTCAGAGCTAACCCAACAGTCCTTTTCAGGACTAACCATCTACAACGAAAGTTCTATCTTTCTTCAAATTGTCACAGCTCTTTTCAGAGCTAACCCAACAGTCCTTTTCAGGACTAACCATTTACCACAAAAGATCTATCTTTCTTCAAATTGTCATTTCTTCAAATTGTCAAACTTCTTTCTTTTTAGAAGAGTTACACTCCAAAGAGTTACACTCCAAACAGTAAAAAACTCAGAAAAAGACTAAGTCCAACTCAATGATCAGGCATTTAGAAAGAGAAACCACTTAAAGGCTAAGTAGTGAATAAAAGTAAACAATAAAGCAATCTTAATAGCATATGGGTAAAAAACTAAGTCCAACTCAATGGTCAGGCTTTTAGAAAGAGAAATCATTCATAGGGTGAAAAAAACTAAGTTCAACTCAATGATCAGTCTTTTAGAAAGAAAATCATTCATAGGGTAAAAAAGTCTAAGTCCAACCCAATGGTTAGGCATTTTGAAAAGAGAATTCATTCATAGGATGAAAAAAACTAAGTTCAACTCAATGGTCAGACATTTAGAAAGAGAAATCATTCATACGTGAAGAAAAAAACTAAGTTCAACTCAATGCTCAGGCTTTTAGAGAGAAAAATCATCCATAGATACAGAAAAAAGTCTAAGTCCAACTGAGTGCTCAGGCTTTTTTAGAGAAAAAATCATTCATAGATGCAGAAAAAAACTAAGTCCAACTCAGTATTCAGTCTTTTAGAGAGAAAAAATCATTCATAGGATAAAAAAACTAAGTCCAACTCAGTATTCAGTCTTTTAGAGAGAAAAAATCATTCATAGGATAAAAACTAAAAAGTGATCCATTACACATATAAAACACTAAACTCTTGATTAATTTTTTCTCATTCACCATTAACTTTTCGTAAAAGCTGGGTCAGTATCCCACAATGTTTGGATTGACATTTTTTCTCTCATTGCTCTTCTGGTTAGAAGAAAGAGAACGTTTCAGATATATCAGGTATGAAATTGTCCATCTAATAAAAATGCTAAATAGAATGGAATCCATCGAAAGAAAGAGGGGGAGGATAAAAAATGTATTCTGTACAAAAACAGCCCTTTTCAGTGTTAACCATCTTCAATAAAATATCTTTCTTTTCATTTTTTGTCAGAAGACTCATAATCAAAAAAGTCATAGGATAGTCAAACTCTAGTTTTTTCTAACCCGAACAAGAAAATGTAACAAAACTATAGATTGGTCAACAATAAAACATTTAGTATTAGAAATAAAACGCTGATTCTGATTGGATAACATTAATTTGGAGCCAAAACAGCATGAAACGCCAACGCGGGAAAAACATAGGAGAAAATGACGTCATGGGTCAACTAGTTCAATCCGTCTGAAAAGCTATAAAACCCAGCGTTATTTCCCGCATATCGTTCATTTCTTCGAGTCGATGCAAGATGGAGTGTGCGCTTAAAGATATGGATTTCTGGCAGATTGCAGAACTTTCGGTAAAGAAGAAGAAGGAGTTTGTTGTGCCACAATCTGAAAGTTGGGACGATGACAACGAGCCACCGTTCTCATTAAAGTTTGATTTGGACGCACAACAGCTAAAGAGATTGAAGAGGCGGGCAGCGAGTAGCTGCCCAGCCTGCAGAAAGGTTGGAGGTTGTGCTTAAAAACACAACCTCCAAACCAGGTCCTTTTTAGGGACACCCAACAGCCCTTTTCAGGGCTAACCATCTACCACGAAAGTTCTACCTTTCTTCAAATTGTCAGACATAAGTTCTATCTTTCTTCAAATTGTCATTTCTTCAAATTGTCAGACGAAAGTTCTATCTTCAAGTTGTCAGACGAAAGTTCTATCTTCAAGTTGTCATTTCTTCAAATTGTCACAGCTCTTTTCAGAGCTAACCCAACAGTCCTTTTCAGGACCAACCATCTACCACGAAAGATCTATCTTCAAGATGCCAGACGAAAGTTCTATCTTCAAGCTGTCAGACGAAAGTTCTATCTTCAAGTTGTCATTTCTTCAAATTGTCACAGCTCTTTTCAGAGCTAACCCAACAGTCCTTTTCAGGACTAACCATTACCACGAAAGATCTATCTTCAAGATGCCAGACGAAAGTTCTATCTTCAAGCTGTCAGACGAAAGTTCTATCTTCAAGTTGTCATTTCTTCAAATTGTCACAGCTCTTTTCAGAGCTAACCCAACAGTCCTTTTCAGGACTAACCATTACCACGAAAGTTCTATCTTTCTTCAAAATTGTCATTTCTTCAAATTGTCAAACTTCTTTCTTTTTAGAAGAGTTACACTCCAAAGAGTTACACTCCAGAGAGTTACACTCCAAAGAGTAAAAAAACTCAGAAAAAGACTAAGTCCAACCCAGCGCTCAGTCTTTTAGAGAAATCATTCATAATTGCAGAAAAAAGACTAAGTCCAACTCAGCGCTCAGTCTTTTAGAGAAATCATTCATAGATGCAGAAAAAAGTCTAAGTCCAACTCAGTGATCAGGCTTTTAGAGAGAGAAAAATCATCCATAGGGTGAAAAAACTAAGTCCAACTCAGTGATCAGGCTTTTAGAGAGAAAAGAAGCTTGACAATAGAAAATCATTTTTGATCGTTACTTACCCTTTACTTTCCCTTACTTTTCCCTTTTTTTGCAGAAAAATTCCACTCAGGGTAGGCAGACTGGGTATTATAAAAATACAAATTCTTTCAGGGTAGGGAAACTGGGGACAAACTCTCTGTAGGGTAGGCAACGTAGGGCTCTCAGGGACGTCTCTTTGGACGTCTGACCAGGCCTGTCAGACGTCCAAAGAGACTCCCTATACTACTCCCTAGTTTATGCAACCCTGAGAAAGAGGCCCTTTGAAAACATTTTGGGAAAAGGAGAATACGCTGGTATTAAGCATTTTTTCCTTTCTCACAATGTTTTCTTCCCTATCAAAAACGACTCATCACATTTCCAACATTATATTTATCACCTGCAAATGATCTTAATTTGATTAAGTCCAAAATTTTGTTCGTCTGATAATGAGTTAACGCCTTGCCACAAAATCCTAGGTTTTAACCACCTTCAGAAAAAAGGCATTTGAAAACAAATGTGGGAAAAAAAGAAAATGCTGGGAACCAGCATTATCTCGCTTTCCCATGTTTTCTACATTGTCAAGGTCAGAAATCATTGTTTAAACTACATTTAATTTGTCGTCTGCAAATTCTTTTAATTTGGACCAATCTAATATTTTGATATTTGGTAAAGAGCTAAGAAGTGTTTCCATGAGAATTCCAACACTATACATGTGCTTATCACAATCTTGCATATTTAGTATCTTTCAAGTTTTCCAAACTGTTGTCAGATGTCAAAGTGGCATCGACAGACATGCATCACAGGTTTAATTCTTTCAATACCATAGACGACACCAGAAGCATTTTGTGAACATTGCAGATCAAGATAAGACTGCACAGAACGTGCAGTCTGACTGATGATCTACGCTGTCCACTACTTAATTCTAGATTATAACTCAGCTTTTTTTTATCTTCCACTGGAACTGTATTTGTAGCCATTGAGAAAATGTGATTTATTTATTCAGTAGTGAAAGTGTTTATGTATAAATTATATGGTATCAAATTGGTTTGCTCCAACACATAACCTGTATATTATATGTATTATACAACCAAAAAAGTATAACACATAGAGAGGGAAAAGTTACATTTTCTCTTCAATGCATAGTTTTCCGATTATTTCAAAAGTTAACCCTTAACTCTTTACAGCAAAACAAAACTTTTGACGTGTCCAAACTCAAAGCATTTGCAGACAACAAATTAAGTGTTGCTCCAATGATGAAATTTGTCGGTGAAGGGTATAAAACATTGTAGGAAAAGGAGAAACAGCTAGTTACCAACATTTTCTGCTTTTCCCACGTTTTCAAAAGCTTTCTTTCCCAGGGTCGTTAAAACTCGGGATTGTGTAGTAAAAGGTTATGCTGCTAAGAGTGACTCCCGGCGCTTTTGCGGCCAGTATAGATCAAAATAAGACTATAGTATATAGAACGTGCTGTCTGATCTTGGATCTGCACTGTCCGATATGAAGATATTTTTTCCCAATAGATAACTTTGATTTATGTAGAAAGCATATTGAATCAACTTGATGCATTCCAACAGATAAACTGTATTTTATATACATTATACAACAAAAAACTTACGGCACATACAGAGGAAAAGTGACATTTCCTCTTTGAATTCAGTGCATAGTGTCTGGAACATTTTCAAAATTTAACACGTCCTTCTCAGAAATCGTATCGTTGTAAGTTGTTTAATTCCGTTTTGAACATTATTTCAGTTATATCGTGGCAGCCAGTGCACCTATCCATGATTTCCTGGATTTTTTTTACCAGTACTCTACAAAATATTCTTTCCAAGACACTGGCTGCTTCCCCAAATAACCATTGTCGAAACAATGGTCAGTGGTGGGAGAGGAACGAATCCTGTTGCAATGACGAGGCCTATGAAAAAAAAAAAAAAAAAAACATCTGTGGTTAGGGTTTCCCGACCCTACCTAGAAAATGCTGCCGACCCTAAACTTTTTACGATACGATTAAAAAAAAATAAAATAAAAATTGATAATAACAAGCATCTTCTCATTAACGCTCATTGTTTTCTAGTCTATCAAAGACAAATTCCATTCGTTGAATCACACTCAAATTGTCGTCAGCATAATGCTTTGAATTTGGACAAGTATACATTTTTGTTGTCTTGTTAGTAGTATTGGTAGGTAGCCTAGGGACGCGGCCGAACCGCCGCGTCCCAGGCTACCTACCCTGTAGCGCCCTAGGCTACCTACCCTGTAGAGCCCAGGTTGCCTACCCTGAGGGAATTTGTCCCTATATCACTGAGTCGGACTTTACTCTTTGGAGTGTAACTCTTCTAAAAGAAAGAAGATTGACAATTTGAAGAAAAGATAGAACTTTCGTGGTAAATGGTTAGTCCTGAAAAGGACTGTTGGGTTAGCCCTGAAAAGGGCTGTTTTGTTTTGGAGGTTGTGTTTTTTTCTCTACCGACAGCTTTTCTTTGGCTTTTTCTGGATTATGAAGTCATCGTGATTATCAATGTTTTTCCCGTATTTGCCCTGGCCTGTCATTATCGGTGTAGGTCTCTTTTGATCAACTCGCTGTTTCTTGTGGAGATGGCTATCGTCTTCCTCTGATTTCCGTTTTGTTGTTTTTCTTGGGTTTGTTGTTCTTGGTTGTTTTTCCTTTGGCTGATTTTTCTTCACAACAGCTACGATAGAGTCCACTAACTTGTGAAGATTGGTTTTATCAAAGTCAAACTCCACAGGGATCTTCACAGGAACTGGTGAAATGCGCTGGCTCTGTTGGCGTAGTGTCTCGATATTTCTACTGAGCTGTTCGGTGTTTGTGTTTAAAGTTTTAATCTCCTCCAAATGCTTGTTTAAAGTCTCCAGTTGTTCTAAGATCCGAACCATCACGGAATCTTGTTTTGAATTTAACTGTTTCACCTCTTCATAAATGTTGTCCAACACCGTCGACGGATTGATGATTGTCGAATTTATAACTGATGAAAGAACGTCTCCATTGTTTTCCACTGGCAGGAAATCGTCCAAGTTGAATTCATCTAAGTTGTGCTCCATATTGAAACTGCTTCCGAATATTGATACTGCTTCCGAATATTGATACTGCTTTCGAAGTGATCGTAAGCTGAGAGTCAAAGAAATGATGAATGTATGGAAATAACGCTGGGTTTTATACGTTTACAGAGGATTGAAAATTTAAGAGCACGGACCTGGTGGGAAACACCAGGATTGTACTGCGTGACACTGAATTAGGAGTGGTGAAAAAACACCGATATAACTGTCGATTCAATTTGACAATGTTAATTGAGAGCCAAAACAGTATGAAACGCCGACGCGGGAAAACATAGGAGAAAATGACGTCATGAGTCATGAGTCAAGTAGGTCAATCCACACTGTGAATTATAAAAAGACAATCTTTTTACATAAAAAAACATATTTGCTCCAGGATGGTTCGAATTCTTGTCTATCCTCACTGCGCAAGCAGGTGTCATATAGAGTGTGGGAAATGTTTCGCTATCCTGAAGTATCTTGGGCAGAAACATAACTGTCCTGATCCAGATGAAGGATTTTACGATGATGATGAAGGTTCATCGACTTGCTGTGAACACTGTGGGTGTGAAATCACCCCAGTGGATCGGGTGGAAGAGTTGTAGAGGTTGATTTCATTGTGAAATCCTTCAAAAAAGCCCTTTTCAGGGCTAACCATCTCCAAGAAAAGATCTTTCTTTCTTCAAAATTGTCAAAAGTAAAAAAAAGTTAAAACTAGAAAAAGTCAAAAGTAAGAAGCAATTATTTTATGTTTTTACTTTCAAAAGAACTTATGTACAATGAAAAATCAAGTCATGAACTGTAAAGACAAAAATGAATGAACTGTAAAGACAAAAATGAATGAAAAAATCAAGTCAGTCTTTTTTTGTTTAAATTCAATATTGTGTTGAAATCTTTTTTCAGTCAGTATGTTTTCTTTTTTTCTTCGGAATGTCAGATTCACATTTGGTTTTACGTTTTCTTCCCCTTTCATTGGTTTTTAATACCATATCTGGGCAGATTGTATCCTCGTGTTTTGCTGATTTGCAAAAGAAACAGTTCTTTGTTACTCGTTTTTTCTTCTTTTCGTTGTTTTGCTGTTTTTCCTCTCCGTACGAACAACTCGGTTCTGCAGAAAATTCGTTTTTTGTGGAATCTATGAGATTTTGTTTGTGCAGATTTTTTCGTAATGTCTCTAAATCATCTGCTATTTTACAGATTTCTGAATCGCTGATATCCGTTGTGTCGGACTGTATATCTACGGTCTGAGTTTCAATGGATGATGTAGCTTGTGGTGAACTTTTTTTCCATGTATTTTCACTGCAGAATGAATTTAGTGTGCCGACGAATTTCATATGTTGGAGACCGACACCGTTGTAAAACGATGGTGAAATTTCGATGTCATGACTGTGTGGATTCACGTAGACAAAAACAATTGTTCCTGTCTGATTTTCTTTTTTTGGACATTCTTTGGCCCAATGTCCTGCCTCGTTGCACGTAAAACAAATATTTGTTCTCTCGCCATTCACCCCATATCGTTTGTCGACCGTCGCTTGATCCAAAACTCTGCAGCGGGTAGTACGGTAAACATCTTTTTCTTCTAAATGTTGATGTGATAAAAATGATCCCACATAGTTTCCGATATGTTTAACATGATACTTTGACGGAACATTGCTGACCTCATAATCGTGGGTGTATGGATTAACATACAGATGTACCCTCTTTCTAAGCGGTGATGTATTTTGCAGCTTGAACTCGCTCATATTCTTTTATTAACTATACTGTCTGAGGTTGAGCAGAAGAATGATTAGATTTTCACAACCGTCGTCTCTATTTATACACTGCTGCAACGAAGAGGCTCTATAAATTGTTAGTTTTTCTCACTTCCTGCATTATTGTCTTTTCACTCAGAGCTAAAACGATGGGTAAAAGAAAAAGAATAATAACCTATTCAGACAGCGAAAGTGACGATGAGGTATTTCCACCAACAAAAAAGAAAAAATCTAGACCATTGAAAGAAGAAAGTGACAGTGACGATGAAAGTATCAACTCTACCTTAGACATGAAAAGCCTATATGACTTAACAGAAAGGGGTAATAAGAAGTCAAGAAAATTTAGAACAGAATCACATGTACTGACTGCGAGTTTTAAGAAATTTGAAGAATTATCACCTCAGAGACTGCTTGGATTATTTGACGATGTTACCCATTAAATCATTCGAAAGTTAAATGCTAACCCGACGGACATGATTAGAATTAGCATCAATCATCCTTCGTTGGAAATGGGGATCCATATTCCCTTTTTAACTACAGAACAGTTGCAAGGTGAAACTATGTTGAATGAAATTGAACGAGTTTTACAATCGAATACAGATTTCGTCTTGAACGATGGATTCATGACATTTGACATTACACATACAATACCTCTATGTGGCAGCGGAAAAAAGAAATACAAAGTATCAGAATTAGATTCAAAGGTTTTTGCCAAGAAGAAACAATCCATTATTCAAATTGACAATCATGACCAACTATGTTTTGCAAGAGCCGTTGTTGTGGAAATTTGCTACAATAAACGTGAAAACAACGAAGCGTGGAATAGGAAATGGGATCGTATTCGTCGTTCAAACCGTCCTCTTCAAAAGACTGAAGCTGAGAAATTGTTGAATGAAGCTGGAGTTTTACCAACACAGCCTGTAGGAATTGACGAATACAAAAAAATTCAAGCATTCTTGTATGAAAAAGACTATGTCATTAAAGTTCACGATCAACATTCCAAAACGGGAAAGATATTTGAACATCCAGAGGTGAAAACCAATAGTAAGATCATACATTTGTACTTTCATCAAAACCATTATGACTACATCAAATCTATCGAAGGTTTTTTTTGTTGTGCATATTATTGTGAGTTCTGTGATGTGGGTTACTCTCAGCGGGAAAGTCATGTTTGTTCAAATATCTGCAGAGGTTGTTACCGCAAAGGAAAACGTCCATCAGAATTCAAAGAATATGTTTGCAGTTATTGTCGTAGACGATTTTTTAGTGCTGTATGCTTTGGAAATCACAGAATTGTTCAAGGTAAAGAAAAGAAATCCATTTGTGAATTAGTGAAACTCTGTTCGAAATGTGGTGTGCAATATCTTGTCAGAAAGAAAAATCATGTTTGCAATGGAAAGAAAAGGTGTAAAATCTTTAAGAGAATTGTTAACTTTTCTCATCGATGCTATATTCAACCTTACCAAAGTAAGTTGAACCATGACAGCGATGACGAGACGAGTTCTTCTGTAGTCAAAAAACCACAGTTCATTTTCTTTGATTTTGAATGCAAACAAGACACAGGTGTACACATCCCGAATTATTGTATTGCACACAGAGCATGTGATGAATGTATCGATAAATCACTCGATTTTCATTGTTCTACATGCAGTGAATTTGAAGAGGGTAGGGAAGTTATTTTTCAAGGTGAAGAAACTTTGAGTCAATTTTGCAAGTGGCTCTTTTCAAAACATCATAAAGGAGTCACGGCTATCGCCCATAATTTCAAAGGTTATGACGGGCAGTTCATTCTTGACTATATTGTCAAAGTTGGGTTAAAACTTCCAAAATTGATCATGAATGGAAACAATATTATGAAGTTAGAACTGAATGGTGTGCGTCTGATCGATTCTTTCAATTTCATGAGCTTTGGTTTGGCAAAATTTCCAGCCACATTTGGTCTTCAGGAAATGAAAAAAGGTTACTTTCCTCACTGGGCAAATACAGATGAATTTTGGAGTTACATTGGACCTTACTTGGATATGTCTTATTACAAGCCCGACTCAATGCCTGAAGAGGTTAGGCCAAAATTCATAGTTTGGTATAATGACAAAGTTCAAAAGGGTGAGGAATTCAATTTTCAGAAGGAGATGGAATTGTACTGTAGGTCAGATGTTGATATCCTTAGACGAGGGTGTGCTGAATTCAGAAAGCTGTTTATCGAACACGGTGGTATTTGTCCATTTTTAGAGGCGATTACCATTGCAGATGCTTGTAACAAGGTCTGGCGAAGCAAATATTTGCCAGAAAATCAAATAGCTATCATTTCAAGCAAAGACTCATCCAGACGTCGGTTTTCTATGAAAGCGATACGCTGGGTTCAAAGCGTAGCTCAGGAAAAAGGTATTAATATTCAGCATGCAAAAAATGGTGGGGAAGTTCAAATCGGGAGATATAGTGTAGATGGTTTTCACCGTCAATCAAACACTGTTTATGAATTTCTTGGGGATTTGTATCATGGTTGTCCTGTATGCTATACAGATCGAAAACAGATCAATCCTATTAATGGGAAACCCATGTCTGAATTGTACGAATGTACTTTTGAACGTATAGCAGATATCGAAAAAATGGGTTATAATGTAGTGTACATTTGGGAGCACGATTTCGATGCTAAGATGAAGGATAAAGAGTACAAAAAACTCATTGAAAAGTTATATCCACATTGGGACCCTATCGACCCGAGGGATGGTTTGTCTGGGGGAAGATGTAATGCAATAAAAATTGGTTATGATGTTGATGAAAAAAGCAAGAAGGAGATCAAGTACATTGATATCTGTTCTCTGTACCCTTATGTTTGTAAACACAAATCCTATCCTGTAGGTCAGCCAGAAATTTTGTCTGCTGAGAATATTGACATGAACAATATTCGACAATATGAGGGGTTAATCAAATGCAAAGTTTTGCCTCCAACTGATTTGTTTCACCCCGTTCTCCCAGTTCACTGTAACAACAAAATGATGTTTCCACTCTGCATGAAATGTGCAGAAGAAAGTTCAAGCATTTGTAGTCATGGTGAAGAAGAGATGGGTTTGGTCGGAACTTGGGTTACTTTTGAATTATTCAAGGCTCTTGACTGCGGTTATCGATTATTGCAAGTGTATGAAATTTGGCATTTCAATTCTGTGTCAGATCAGTTCTTTAAAGGTTATGTGGACAATTTCTTGAAAATTAAGCAAGAAGCCAGTGGTTATCCAGATTGGTGTCAATCAGACTCAGAAAAAGATCAGTTCGTTTGTGAATATGAGAAGGTGGAAGGTGTTCGTCTTGATCCAAGTTGTATTAAAAAAAATCCTGGGAGAAGGTCATTTGCTAAGATTATGTTGAACTGTCTTTGGGAAAAATTAGCTCAGCGTGAAAAAATGTCCAAGACGGAATACATCAGTGATCCGTCTAAATATTTTGAATTAGTCACCAATCCCAATTTCATTGTAAAGCATGTAGAAATCTTTGACGAGGACTGTCCATTCATCTTGGTTAACTATGAATCAAAGTTGGAACATATTGATACCCACGCTACAGCCCATGTGGTAGTAGGGTCTTACGTAACAGCTTATGCAAGGTTGGAATTGTACAGCGTTCTTGAAAAGTTAAAAGATAGAGTTCTGTATTTCGATACAGATAGTTGTATGACCCTGAATTATGGAACCCTCCCATTATTAACAGCCGGCTAGGAAAATGGACTGATGAAGAGCCTGCTTGTAAAATTACTCAATTCAGAGGGCTTGGGCCTAAGAATTATGCTTACAAAATGAAAACAAAAGATGGAGAAGAGATAAGCAAATGTAAAGTAAAGGGGATTACTCTGGATTACAATACAAAGCAGGTGGTGAATTTCGATACATATTCAAAATGTGCTTTGGATCGCACAATAGAAATCAAAATTCAGTATGATTGTAGAATTAAAAGACACAGAGATAGAACGGTTACCAGTGAACCACAAACAAAAACGTTTCGCTCTGTATACACCAAGAGAGTTATTGTAAATGGTGCTGACACTGTACCCTATGGTTATAAAAGTTTGAGAAAATAATTCTATATCACATTGTTGTGTGGCGATCAGTCAAAGTAAGTCGGGAAAAAATATTAGCCATTGGTCAAAAAAATAACAATCATGTTGCCGTTACCAATAGAACTACGTGAAAAAATTTATGGAGAATTTGTTCGACAGCATACGCTTGATGAACGAACACAGGTTAACATTAAATTTTTCTGTGTGAAAATTTGGATCGGAAAATTGTTTAAGTGGGTTGCAAAAGGAGAAAAATCCTACAAAGTGTATGCTATAATCAACTTTATTGCGATGATAGTGGACGATTGGGGTATAGATCTCGTTCTCAAAACTTATTTAGCAGATAGACAATGTTATTATTAAGCTGTTTCGATCCACAAGTCGATGGACATTTTTTATCATAGGAACAACAGAAGAAAGTTTTCTTAACGTTCTGAAAATGAAATCAGTTTTATTTCACTTTTACTTACGCTACAAAAAAGGATCTGTTCATTCCTACGGAGAATCAATGGAAAGCATGGTAGGGTATATTCTATTTGATAGAGATGTTACAGAAGAAGTAGTATATTCAGCTCTTTCAACAAAAGACGCTTATAGACATGTTGCTCCATTCATGGGACTACGAGATTTCAACGATTTGGACAGTGAATATACAATGTTTTTGGGTTATGAGCAATTGCACAAAGACATTACGGAATATGAAGACAAATGTGAAACTCGTGGTATTTGCGAATTTGCATTGTAAAAAATTTGTTATATGCTGTATTGTAAATAATTCATTGTGAATAATTCATTGTGAAAAAATATTTCAGTGTGAATTTTTTCATTGTCAAGAACATGTTTTTTATGCTGTATTGTAAAAAATGTTTCATTGTGAATTTTTCATTGTCAAGAAAATTTTTTATGCTGTATTGCAAAAAATGTTTCATTGTTCAGTTCTGTTCAATAAAAATGCTTTCATTTTCAATGATGTTATCATTTTATCATTAGCCTTTAAAGAGTAAAGTAAAAAAAAATATGGATGTACAATCCATATTATTTCAATATCCTTGTAATATTTTCATCACAGGGCCGAGCGGTTGTGGAAAAACAGAGTTCGTTCATAGATTAATTGACTATCGAGAAGACTTGTTCAACATCGTTCCTGAAAGAGTTGTTTGGTGTTACAAAGAATGGCAACATGCCTACAGTGTTATGCAGGAAAAGTTTAATTCACAATTTGAATTGATAAAATTCGTGGAGGGGATTCCTGACGACGAAAACGAAATTGTCAGTGATGTATCCATTCCACATTTAATCGTCTTTGATGACATGTTGGGTGAAAAAGATGAGGAAAAAATTAAACTTTGGTTTACAAGAAAAGGTCATCATCGTAATGCAAGTGTGATTTACATCACGCAAAATATGTTTCAGCAATCGAAATCGAGTCGAACCATTAGCCTTAATTCTAGATATATGATTTTATTTCGAAATGAACGAGATAAGAATCAGATTAAAACATTAGCTCGCCAAATGCAAGCCCCACATTTGGTACCTGCTTATGAAGATGCTACATTGTCGGACCATGGATATCTAGTCGTAGATTTTCATTCACAAACAAACAAAGAATTAAGACTCCGAACAGATATATTTTACCGTTGGTATACACAAGGTAATGAAAGAGGACCTGTTATTTATTCTTCTGCTTAAAAAAGGTTTCTTTAAGAAAGTTTTTTATGCAAAAGTTCTTGCTTTAAAAGAGAATTACATTTTGAATATAAATCATTTTTATGATACCCATCCGTGAGTAAACATGGCCTTACCAGCTACACCAAGTTCGGTTTTAGCTGCTTTGCGAAATTTAAGTCAACAAACCGATAAACATGAAAGAGAAGCTGTGTTAAAAGCAGGATTAAAAGAAATTTTAAAATGGTTTACATTGGCTGCGCAAAACATCATCGAAAATAAAATCAAATTACCAAAACAAACCATAACGTACTTGACAAAACATAGAGCAGATATTGAACAGCTAGCAGATCTGTCCATAGATGAGGAAAGTAAACGTAAAATCATTTTAAAACCTGGAGGGGGTGGATTTCTAGGTGGTGTTATTATCAGAAGTTTGCTGAGATGGGATGGAACAAAAACCATCAGAAAATTTGGAGCTGAAAGACAAACTCGAAAACGTATTCCACGAAAGCGTGCTCCGCAAAAGAAAAAGTCTCCAAAAAAGAAAAAATCTCCAAGAAAGAAGTCTCCAAAAAAGCATACTCCAAGAAAGCGTGCTCCACCAAAGAAAAAATCTCCAAAGAAGAAATCATCACCAAAGAAGCATGCCCCAATTACGATTGATGAAAGATTTGTTACTACCCGAAAGCGAAGGCTTGTAGGAAGTAACATTTCAGAACATCAACAGTATCCGAAATCCAGAGAGGAAAGAATAAGAAAAAAACTGCGGGATTACGAAAGAAACTATTCAAGATTCATATTACCAGGCAAAAAATTATCGTTTCAAAATATCTCCTCCGTCGCGTGGTCTCCAAAGACATTAGCCAAACATAAAAAAGGGTTAAAAAAATATAAACGAATGTTTTATGATATGCTGAAACATAACCTTGATACAGGGAGATATAATCTTGACGACAAAAATAAGATGCTCTACCTTGTGAAAGGAAGATCCGTTCCCGTGGATTCATCTATATCTTCCGCCACTACATTAGCCGACGATCTCTATTCAGTTTTCTTAAGAAATTTTAACAACAAATTTTGTCTACAAAAACATTACATTAGCTATAAATGTTAGTGACATGGAACTTGTATTATCATTTAATCCGAAATCGAGATCAAGTTAACATGAAGAAGAAAACACCTCTGATAAAAAAACATGGTTCAATGGTTATGGCTATGATACAGGCTAAACCAAAAACACGTAAAAAACTTGTAAAAGATTCGTCACCCGAAGTGATAAAATGCATATCGGAATGCTGTCATAATGTTTTAAAAGGCAATGTACATTTATCATCACCTCAGAAGAAGAAATTGTATTCAAGTAGGCAGCATCTCAGACGTTTAGCTTCGAAAGAAAAGGTGTTGAACCCAAAGGCTGGAAAACATTTTCAAAGGCATTACATGAAAGTAATATTCCGCAAGAAGTTATTGGCAACTCAAGTAGATGGAGGTGGATGCATAAAACTTATGATAAATCTTATGATAAGTCACTGAGCGAAGATGAAGAATCCCGTGGTGAACCCGATTACTTATTCCACACGCCAAAAAGTGTACAAAAAAGTGCAAGGAAATCGGGTGCAAAAAGTGTTAAAAAATCTACGATGAAAACTCCATACATGAAACCTGAAGAAAAAGAAAGACTGAAACAATTCTATACTAAAGAGTTGTTAACTCCCCCAAAATCTATAAAAAAGACCCCTAGTCGTAAAACGCTTCAGTCATGGGAGCCCTGGTAAAGCCTAAACTTGATTACGTGTTAAGAAAGTTGTTTTATGATCCCAAAAGTACTGTCGCATTTACTGGAATAAAGCAATTGTATCACGCTGCAAGATCTGTTTTGAAAGGAATAAGATACAAAGATGTTCAAGAGTGGTTACGAGGTGAATCCACCTATACCTTACACAAACCAATCCGTCGACGTTTCAAAAGACGAAAAACTATTGTAAGTGGTATAGATTATCAATGGCAAGCTGATTTGGCCGACATGCAACATTTAGAAAAACAAAATGATAACAAGAAATATTTACTTTGTGTAATTGACGTGTTTTCAAGATTTTCATGGGTTATCCCTATTCCAAATAAAATGGGAAAAACTTTGATTCCAGCATTTCAATCTATTGTTCAGAAATCAAAACGAAAACCTTTGACACTTCAAACAGATAAAGGTTCGGAATTCAAAAACAAACTGTTTCAACAATACTTGAAAAAGAGTCATTCATTTTTTCACCACCGAAAATCCAGAGACAAAAGCAAGCCTCGTTGAAAGATTTCAACGAACTTTAAAAACGAGAATGTGGAAATACTTTACGTACAAGAAAACAAGACGTTACATTGACGTATTGAATTCTTTAGTTCAGAATTACAATCATACTTTTCACAGAAGTATTAAAACATCTCCTGCACTGGTAACAAATTCAAATGAGGCAGAGGTTTGGAAAAATCTGTATCCTCGATTATCGACAATCGCAATGACGAAAAAGCCAAAATTCAAAATTGGAGATCGTGTTCGGATCAATAAAACAAAACCTACATTTGATAAGGGCTATTTACCAAATTGGACGCAAGAAATATTTGAAATCACTCATGTTAACAAGACATTATCACCTATCACCTATAAAATAAAAGATTTACAGGGTGAACAAATTTTGGGAACTTATTATGAATACGAACTTCAATTAATAAAAGATGATGAAGTCTATGAAATTGATTCAGTTCTTGATAGACGTACAAGGCGTGAGGGCAAAAAAATAATCAAAGAAATAAAAGTCAATTGGAAAGGCTATCCAAAAAAATTTCAAAGTTGGATACCAGAATCCCATTTGGTGTCTTTGAAGGGAAAAATCTTATAGATAAAAATCTTATAAAAAGACAGTACATTTATGATGAATTCACAGTCAAACATTGAGTGCGCGACAGAAAGTGCCGATAGTGTTAGTACTAAAAATTACAGCTGCTGTGGAAATCGTGTTCCAAAGAATCAGTTTACATATATTTCACAGATAATAGTCATTTACGCAATTATTGCAACCTCCATAGTACATTTAAGTATTCAAAGTCAGGATCGTGAATTGTGGTCGATACTGTTACGTAGTTCACTCGGATATATTCTCCCATCTCCGGGGTTACAATTCACAAAGACAGAACAAAAACAACCAGGCTTGATTTCATTGCCAGTAAAAAATAAAATATTAAAAAATGAATTCGTTTTATGTTACTCTACCTAGCGATAGTTCCATAAACCTTTATCCGAACAACACACAGTGCTGTTTTAAAGTTCATTTACCAAAGGCAGTTTATGTTGATAGGGAAAATTGGGAAGTTGCATTAGTTCAACTTATTACCCCCTCTCAGTTTTTAAACGTAACTGAAGAAGAAGCAAAGTTCGAAATTATAACTACAGATACCAGTTTATACAATGCAATAGCAGCGGTAGATAAAAAAAGAGATAATATGCAGATATCTGTATTAAGGCGAGACGATAAAGGTAAAGCAGAAAAATGGTCAATTCTATTTACTTTTCCACCGGGTAGTTAGTTACACTTCACCAAAGCATATTATAGAGGTGATCGATGATTTGATTCAAAATAACCTATCCTTCAAAAGCATTCAATGCTACTGTCTATTAGCTATTCAACCTCATCCAATCGTCCGAAACTTGCAATCAGAAATATTACAAAAACCGGAATCAAATTCCATTCATCGCTGTTTTTAAAACTGGGAGGATCGCCAGAATTTCAACACGAGGTGATTTATCCGGGAAGAAGATTTTCAAATGCATTTAAATACACTCCTAACATTGATGCTGGCTACAACCATCTGTTTGTTTATTCAGATATTGCTGAACACACTATAGTGGGTGATACATTGGCTCCCATACTTCGTGTTTTACCGTTCAAACCAACCGAATCAGTTGAAAATAATTATGAAGCCCAACATATCAACCATGAAATTACATTACCGCATTATATCCCCGTTTCGAAATCTGATTTCGATACTATTCACATTCAAATAACAGGGGATTCTGGCATATCGTTTCATTTCATTACTGGTAAGACTATCGTCAAGTTACATTTCAGACAGAAAAATAAAAATATTTAACTGATACATTGACAAAAAAATGCTACCAGTTTATCGTGGCGTAAAACATCAGTATGGGTATGGATTAGGTTCCCTATTTAGATCAGCACTTAAAACAGTGACTCCATTGCTTAAACCCTTGCTCAAATCTGGTTTTAATGCTATAAAAAAAGAAGGAATCAAACAAGGAATACGTGCAGCAGAAGATATCTTTTTACGTGGTAAAAACCCCAAAAAAGTTGCAATCTCGCGGGGAAAACAATCTGTTCATAATTTAGCGCAACAGTTAATACCTGGGATAAAAAAACGAAAATCACAAAAGACACGTCATTTATCTTCTCGATCTCGCAGGGGCAAGATCATTAATAAAAGACAAAGAAATCATTACACTAGACCAAGACCTCTTGATATATTTGATTGAGAAAAAAATCTTTTGAAAAATCTTTTTTGAAAATGATGCAAAACGGATCTTGCGAATGCAGTAAATCAGAACTCAATGTTCTTTCTGTACCACCTACATTGACAACAATGCAAGAAAGCCAATGGGTTGAACATTTTCCAATATCATCTTTGACAAACAATTCACCGATAGAATTCATCATACCACCTCAAACCGAACATTGGACAAATTTGTCACAATCGTATTTGTATATCAAATTCAAAATCGTTAAAGCAGATGGTAGCAATTTAGATGCCGGTTCAAATGTAGCCCCTGTAAACAATTTCATGCACAGTATGTTTAGCAGTGTCGATTTGTATCTAAATAATAAACTAATCAACAGTAATTCAGACACCTATCCATACAGAGCATATATCGAAAATCTTTTGTCATATAATGCCGACTGCAAGACTACGTTTTTGAAAGCTGGTGTACTTTGGGTCGAAGACACCAGTGGCCAATTCGGAGCACTCAACCACGATGGGAATAATGAAGGATTACGAGAAAGAATCGGTGTAATCACACTAAGCAGAACTGCAGAGCTTTTCGGACGATTGCATCTTGATCTATTTCAGCAAGAAAAATATTTACCTAACGGAGTTGAAATCAGACTTAGATTAAACAGAGTCTCATCAAACTTTTGTCTTACGGGAGGTACTGGTGCACCAGCTGCAAAAATTGTACTGGAAACAGTCAGCCTGCATATGCGAAATGTTGAATTGTTGCCTGTTGTTGCGAATGATCTAAATCGAATTATTTCTCAGCAAAACATGAAAATTCCTATCCACTGAGTAGAAGTAAAGACTTTTACCATCGGCAATGGACTTCAGTCTAAAGTTGAAGATCATTTGTTTCAAGGACAGCTTCCGAAACGTGTTTTCATTGCAATGGTAACAAATGCTAGTTATAATGGAGGTTATGATACCAATCCATTTTTCTTCCAACATTTCAATCTGTCAAAAATAGATGTATCATGTAATGGTCACAGTATTCATAACAGACCCTTTGAGCCTGACTTTGAAAATGGCTTGTATTTGAAATCATATTTGTCAATGTATCAGGCTGTCTCAGCCTTCGGACTCAATAAATCATTTGATATTGCCAAAGAAGATTATGCTGGTGGATACTGTTTGTGGGGCTACGATTTGACAGCTGATCAAGGCAGTGAAGAAGGTCAACTTCATCCTATAAAAACTGGAAGTCTTCGAATTGAGCTTCAATTCGCCCAAGCCTTGGCAACAGTGATCAACGTTATTGTTTTTGCTGAATTTGACAATCAGATCGAGATCAACTGTTTGAGAGAAATCATCACAGATTACTAACTTCGGAAAAAATTACATCAGAAAAACAGCCCTTTTCAGAGCTAAGAGAAATAAAAATACAATGCAGGGACTCAGATTTGCTATATCACTGAGAGAAGAAGCAGAAAAAGTGAAATATTCTACTTCAAAGTGCATCTCTACTCGGAAAAATGACATTCACAATAGCTTCGAAAAACATATGATTGAAGAAATAAAAAATCTTATTGCCAGTGAAGTCCGCAGTCAGTGTTACGGATGTCAAGTGGATCACCCCAGTCAAATACAGCACGATCTGTGTTTATTCAAGAACAGACAAGAACATACAGATATGTTCATAGAAAAAACTATGATGGAATTAAATCCATACAAAATCATGGAAAAATGGTATCCTGAACTAATGGAGATGAAACTCGATGACAGTGACTATGTGGAAGCCTACAAATTATGGCAAAATATAAAACAAAACATTTTATCTGAAATCACGGAGTTGTGCTTACAATACTGGTGTGACAAAGTAAAACAATCCTGGGAAGAAAGTGAATAGAAAAACTGATGTATATTTCTGAAATTCAATACATATTGGATCACGGAACCTGGATAAAAAATCTACAGGCGAAAGTCTGTGCAAAAGACCAGTTACCTCGACAAAAACCCAAACATGTGAAAGCTTACATTGTGAATACAGAGAAATCAAATAGACCAGGAGAACACTGGGTGGCAGTGATATTTGATAATAATGACAATGTGCTATACTTTGATCCGTATGGGCTACCACCACTTGAGCCAGAAATCATTAACTTTTTAGACAATCATTCTTCAACGTGGAGATACAATCGACAAACTCTTCAGAGTCTACAGGGTAAAGCTTGCGGACTTTACTGTATCTTTGTATTGGATGCTGTTGCTAGAGGATACAATATACAGAAATATCTTCAACAGAAATTCCTCTCAACGGGACACCATCGAAACGATCGAGATGTATCATTGTGGTTTAATCAACACTACGGAATTCTATACAAGAAAATTTCAGAGACTCAATCCCCACAGACAGTGAAAAAATGATCTTCTTTTTGTTAACAGTTCATTGTGAATATTTCATTTTTTGTCTTTTTTACAGTTCATTGTAAAATATGTTCATTGTAAATATGTTCATTGTTCAGTTCTGTTCAATAAAAAAAGTTCAAAAAAACAATAGAGTTCTTCATTCTGTTTTTCCCAAAGACTTGTTCTGTCTACATTTTTTCCCAAACATCGGGTCATAACTTTTTGCTAAATTAGCATGAAACGTAGGATGGGAAAAAAATGTATGTGCTTTCCGCCAGGTCCGAGCTCTTTAAAAATTTTCAATCCTCCTGTAAGCGTATAAAACCCAGCGATATTTCCATACATTCACCATTTTTACTCTTAGTTCTCGAGCAGTTCAGAAGCAGTATCAATAATCGGAAGCAGTATCAATATGGAGGAGATAAATTATCAACTGCGTGAGGCTCTCCGAGACTATCTGAATGCCGGTCAGCAGATATTGCTACTAAACACTCATTTCGTAGGAGAGGAGGAACGAAGTCAACTACAACGTATAACACAACCATACAAAGATCTCGGCGAAAGATTAGTTCAGCTATTTCTAAAGACAACGCCTGATGTCATTTTGGTTGATGTCAAATTTGGGAGGAAGATTACTTTCGATAATGGAGCAATGATAATCAGAAAAAGAGTTGAAGCATGCCCTGTTTGCCAGGCGAATTTCAGATGTTGTCATTAGAAGTGGAGAACAACGTGAGACGAAAAACAGCCCTTTCAGGGCTAACCCAGCAGTCCTTTTCAGGGCTACCCATCTTCAAGAAAAGATCTTTCTTTCTTCAAAATTGTCAAAACTAAAAAAAGTCATAGGGTAGTCAAACTCTAGTTTTTCTGACTCGAACAAGAAAAATGTAACAAAACTACGGGTTGGTCAACAATAAACATTTACCATTAGAAATACAACATTAATTCAGAGCCAAAACAGCAAGAAACGCCGACGAGGTAAAAACATAGGAGAAAATGACGTCATGAGTCAAGTAGGTCAATCCGTCTGAAAAGCTATAAATCTCTGCGATATATTTTCCATACATTTCATTTTCACAATGGCTTCAAGAACAACACCCGACAGGCGTTTCACTTGGATGGATGCCGAGCGACGCTTAAGAAGAGCAAACAGACAGATCGTTTTACTTCAACAACGCTTAGCTGAAGTAAACAAGCGTTACGAGAGGGCGGAACTTTCGAATAACAGATCGTTCCGTCGTTATAACCTTCGAATGAAGAAAACGATCATTGAAGGTACGCTTGAAATGTATATTCAGTATGCTATTTCAAAATCTGAGCAGTTAGACCGTCTTTTCCGTGAGCAATTCGCTGAAAGGACTGAGTCAGACACCGAATCGACTGATACTGAATAATCATTTTCAAGTTGATTCCTTCTCTAAAAACAGCCCTTTTCAGGGCTAGCCATCTACCACGAAAGTTCTATCTTTCTTCAAAATTGTCAAACTCAAAAGACTTACAATCAAAAGCCTAAAAAGTGCCCCATTGCACATAAACATATAAACACTAAACTCCGATTAATTTTTCTCATTCACCATTAACTATCGTAAAGCTGAGTCAGTATCCCACAATGTTTGGATTGACATTTTTCCTCTCATTGCTCTTCTGGTTAGAAGAAAGAGAACGTTTCAGATATATCAGGTATGAAATTGAGCATCTGCTACAAATGCTAGATACAATGCAAACAATCGAAAGAAAGAGAGGAGGATAAAAAAGTGTATTCTGCACAAAAACAGCCCTTTTCAGGGCTAACCATCTTCAATGAAACATCTTTCTTTTCAAATTGTCAGAAGACTCACAAACAAAAAAAGTCATAGGATAGTCAAACTCTAGTTTTTTCTAACCAGAACAAGAAAAATGTAACAAAACTATAGATTGATCAACAATAAACATTTACCATTAGAAATACAACGGTAATTCTGATTGGACAACATTGATTCAGAGCCAAAACAGCATGAAACGCTGACGCGGGAAAAACATAGGAGAAAATGACGTCATGGGTCAACCAGGTCAACCCTCCTGTAAAGCTATAAAACCCGGCGATATTTTCCATACATTCATCATTTCTTCGACTCTCAGCTAACGATGGAAGAGCTAACAAAGACGGTGGAAGGGCTAAGAAAGACGGTGGAAGAGCTAAGAAAGACGGTGGAAGAGCTAAGAAAGGAGAAGGCAGTATTTACCGAGTGGGACTTTTGGGACTTTGCCCAAACACCAGCCAAGAAGGAGTTCATCATCCCAGAAACTGAATGCTGGGATGACGATGATGAACCACCGTTTTCACTGCAGTTTAACTTGAGCGAACAGCAGTTGAAAAGACTGAAGAGGCGGACAGCAAGCAGCTGTCCAGCCTGTAGAAAAGTTGGAGGTTGTGCTTAAAAACACAACCTCCAAATCAGGCCTTTTCAGGGCCTACCCCAACAGCCCTTTTCAGGGCTAACCATCTACCATGAAAGATCTATCTTTCTTCAAATTGTCAGACGAAAGTTCTATCTTTCTTTAAATTGTCAGACGAAAGTTCTATCTTTTTTTAAATTGTCATTTTCTTCAAATTGTCAGACAAAAGTTCTATCTTCTAATTGTCACAGCTCTTTTCAGAGCTAACCCAACAGTCCTTTTCAGGACTAACCATTTAGCACGAAAGTTCTATCTTTTCTTCAAATTGTCAATCTTCTTTCTTTTAGAAGAGTTACACTCCAAAGAGTAAAAACTCAGAAAAAAGTCTAAGTCCGACTCAGTGATATAGGGACAAATTCCCTCAGGGTAGGCAACCTGGGCTCTACAGGGTAGGTAGCCTAGGGCGCTACAGGGTAGGTAGCCTGGGACGCGGCGGTTCGGCCGCGTCCCTAGGCTACCTACCAATACTACTCTTGTTGTTCTGCACTCGTCACAACTCGGCCGATTGGCTCCCATCACCCGAGGTATGGTGAATGGTTGTTCTGCACACTTTCAAGGTTTAACAGCTTTTTACCTCCAGATGTAAAGATGTATCTTTAAAGTGACAATAAAGGCCAAATGTAAACAAAGCGGGTGTTTAAATGCCTTTGAATTTATATCATACCATTTCAAAGAATGGAAATCGTTGTGAAGATGACAATCTGTCATTGCACGGTCGGTCCAAGTGTTAGTTGCTGACAGAAAAATTAATTTAAAAGCTTTGTTAAAACCTACCAGGTAGCTGAGCCTTTTGTTTACTTTTTGCCTGATTTTAAAATTCTTTTTTCTGTCAGCGACTTATAGACGGCCCGACCACACTATAACAGGCTGTCATCTCCACAATATTTTTCATACTTTAAAATGGTATGATTTAAATTTAAATGTATTTTGACACCTGCTTTGATATTTTGGCTTTTACTGGACCTTTAATATGAGCAAACGGACTACCAAAGATAACTCCACCCTGAAGAACATAAGGACTCTCCAGGGTGAACTCGGGGCCATTGTCTGTGTTCGCTCACTCGAATACAAGTACAATATGAATAGTTTCGACACGATTTTAACCATAAACAATAATTTCAAACAATGATCTTTAGCGGAGTTTAGTTGAACCTCTGGTTTACCCTTTACACAATAGACTTAATTCCGTCTAGATGTTACAAAGATGCCTTTTCATTTAGATCATCGAAATGATCAAACTTGCAAAGAGAACACATTGGGAAAAAAAAGTAGTTTTAGATATACTGTTAGGTGCATTCGTCTGTTAATGAAGTTTAAAACACCTTTCAAGTAACAAAGAAGTAGGAGGTATTCATGACACAAAATACACTAAGAAAGGAAACTCTGATAAGTAATTAATTAGAATAAAAATTGAAGACAACAATTAAATTAGAAAGTAGATGAAGATTCACCAAAGAAGCTAAGAAAATCATGTAAAACTTTGATTATTCATATTTTGCGTGCTATCTGGTTTAACCAATTGTGTATTGAAATTCTCTGTCCTGCCGAAGGCTTATCAGCTATTAATTTCCCAAATGGCTATAAATTCTGTCATGCGACATCTGGAATGCTGCTGAAAGTTCTGGGTAGTGGTCACTGTGGACCATTATTTACTCATCATATTTTTCATGGTTTAACAAAATTTTAATTGCTAATAACTCTTTTTTGCCAAACTTTAGGAATTGCAACTTTTTCTTGGTTGGCTTTGTAAACATATTCACTTTTGCACGGTACACTCAAAAATCTTTTTGCAATTAGTTATAACCCATCTTGTTCATTGACTGGATTACAGGTGCGCAGCCAGCAATGTAGTAAAGATAAAATCTATTTTATTCTGAATTTTCTTTCTTTCTTTCTTTCGACGTTTGTCATATATAAAATAAACTGACCTAACAGGCTAAAGCTAAGGATCCGAACACCATTTTTTCAGGTGGAAGTGTGTTATATTAATTCCATGAAAAGGGCACGATGGAAGACAAGTGTATACCGCTCACTGGCAAATTCTGCACAGAACTGCTCAGCCGTTATTTCAATAAAATACAACAAGGATGTGCATGCAGTGACTAATCGGGGTATCCCCACGATCCTCCCTTTTCGCCAATGTATGGGATAGAAAACGAGTGTCGTGGTATACGAGAAATATACATGAGTGTTAGCGAGTGTATATTTCCCGTATATATACATGAGCGTTAGCGAGTGTATATTTCCTGTATACCACGGCACAAATTTTTCTATCTAAGATCACGTGACTTTTTATTCGTGCTTTTCATGTCATATGTACACGTGCATATGAGATAAAAAGCTTGTTACAAAATGAAGTCGTCAGTTATTTATAGACGATCCTGACATCGGTCTGAATAGAATGAAATTTTGAGAACTGTAAAACATTGTTGTGATAAGAATGAGAGTTATTGAATCCGACTCAAAAGAGACAAGTATAAGGTATAATTTGTTTGATTGCAGTGGAATTTATGGCCTCTTGAACAGCTTAGGGCATATCACGGCGGTCAGTGCAGCTACGCATGTTTCTGGCTTTCTCATACCAGTAGTGACACAGCTATCTTTCTAAGCCTCTGGCTACTTTTTTCACAGTCGTCAAGGGTAAGAAGCAAAAATAGCCATAGAGAAAGTAAGCCTCGATTGGGTATCGAACACACGACCTGGTCCCGCTGGGCGGTATCATTCGTGTCAAAAAGCTATATCATTCACTAGGATATTGAACCCTTTATCCAACAGTGCTGCCTTTTAACGATCGTGATGAAGAAAGCGTTTGAAAACATTGCCGGAAAGGGAGAAAATGCTGGTAACCAGCATTTTCTCCTTTTCTCAACAATGTTTTCCACTCTTTCAAAGACAAGCTCTATCATTTGAACCACATTTCAACTGTGGCCTACCAACGCTTTTAAGTTGGGCATGTCTAACAAATTGTTGTGTGGTCCAGGGTTAATCAAGGTAAACCTCATTGTGGTTGATTGATTGATTGTATGGTGTTTAACGCCGTTTTCAACATTATTTCAGTTATATCGCGGTGGCCAGTGCACCTCTCCATGCTTTCCTGGAGTCTCTTTTACCAGTACTCCGCACAATTTTCTTTCCAAGCCACTGGCTGCTTTCCCACATAATCATTGTCGAAACAATGGTCAGCGGTGGGAGAGGAATGAATCCTGTCGCAGTGACTATCATCAATCCTCGGAAGGAAATTGGCCGAGCCAGGGGTCGTAGCCAGGGATCGAACCCTGGACCCCGTGTTCTCAAGTCCTGCACGCTACCGACTGAGCTACCGGGGCTCGGCCCTCATTGTGGAGTTATTATCAAACTAGCCTTTGTCTGCAATATTGTCAAAGCGTTACGTTTAGATTGATGGTGGATGTGAAAAACATAAGGGACGTTCATGTTTTGAACTTACTAAGAGTCTCTTAGAATTGACAGAACCCTCTATTTTATTAGGAAAGCATTGCATATTTTTAATAAATATTGTGAACTCTTATCTCTTTGCAATTATTAATCATGATTATATTCAATATGTGAATTTCAACCACTGAGCTACCCGACCGGGCTTTTTTTTATGATTGATGATAGCAATGTCAAGTCTGTTCATGAAAATTTTGTATACTTTGTATATATAGATCCATTAACATTACAAAAACCAACCTAAAGAGTGCCGTAGCATCGGTTGAGGAATGAGGCTGTTTAACTATAATAAAATTTGACCCTTCTCAGAGTATAGAGTGAAAATTGTTGTAAATGCAATGGCATCTGAAAAGCCAAAATGTGATTTTTTTGCTGACTAAAGCCGTATCTTTCTACTGTCAAAAACACATTCCGTTCAGGAAGTAGCTTAGTAAATCGATAGGTGAGTGCAATACTGTTCTAAGTGCTTGCACACTGTATTTGCATTTAGAATAGTATTGCAATCAACCACCGAAATGCTATATCCGGTTCATTAAATCATATTTCCAAATTGTGTTTCACCGTGACAGGTACATTTTGCCTTGACTCGATATTGCGAACAAAAGTTGTAGGAATTCACTTGCGGGATATGCTACCATTATATATCTAGATATATAACTGCGGCAGTTGTCATTCGGCATACCTCGGGTGATGGGAGCCATCAAATCCCTCGGCTGTAACTGGTAGCTTGATATGCACCTACACGCTATATTTCATTGCCGGTTTACCGTTCTAAAAATTGTAAGGCTCCTCGTAAAAAAAAAAATGAGTGTCAATTTTCTATCGAAATCTTTCCAACTATATTTCAGTTGACAAACAGTTCGTACATTCATTTTTTAACGTGGTCTATCAATTGCAAAGTTTTCACCGACAGATAGATAGATGTGGATGACTTCATCGAGGTTGTTTATGTCGTTGCTAAACGACTGTCAGTGGCGCGCCATGTATACGATCACGTGATTGGCAGTTCAAATGGAATCGACCGTTATACAGACGAGGTTAGATGTAGGTACGGAATCGGCCGAGTTGTGACGAGTGCGGCAGTTGTATCTTCGATATATTCTCTTGAAATACTGATCGCTGATTGGTCAATTCCCTACATACGTGGTCTAATGATCGCTATGCTCTGCAGTAGCCGTGGCTCAACTAGCTGCTTGATCAGTTTTTATACGTCCGAAGGGTCGTATTATGTTATGACCCCGGTCGTCCGTCCGTTAGCAATTTGTTGTGTGCGCAAATCCTCCCACAGTTTCCGTCGAAATAATGTGAAACTTTCTACTATGAATCTCTATGATTTGTAGTTGTGCATGTTACTCTTAAAATTTGGATCTTTGTAGACGTTCTAGATTTTAACCCAATTCACGGACAAGCCTCTTCGGGCGTATATGCGCCGCTCTGCGAAGCTCTTGTTGTACAAATTGGGAGGTCGCCAAGCCTGGTAGCTCAGTCGGTAAAGAACAGTGCTGGTTCGATTCATCTGCTCGGCTAATTATTTCCGAGCATTGATCAATGATGGAGCAACAGGATTCATTATTTTCTCACCGCTAGATATTAATTTCAAATTTCAAAGTGGGAAAGCAGCTAGTGGCTTTAAAAAAAGAGTGTTTTGCTATGCTCAGGCAAAAAGAAATACTAAAAAGCATCAACTGGTAAAGCACTTTCCTCTTTAACTCTTTACCAAACTTTTCCAAATTAATCTTTTTTTTTTTGATAAAGCTCATATGGCAATTTCAGCCTTTAGAATGGTTAAAAAAACATTGTGGGAAATGAAGAAAATGCTGGTTACAAGCATTTTCTACTTTTCCCACAATGTTTTCAAAGGCCTTTTTTCTCGATGCCATTACAACCCGGGATTAGGTCCTTGAGTCACGCTTACCAGCCAAGGGGTTAATATTTTAGCGTTCAAGCGTACATCCGACCCTTTTATCAAACAACGAAAAGTTTTGAAGATCCTTCAGTAGAGTGTTTATGAAAACATTGTGGAAAAAGGTACATGTAGGCTAGGCTAGTCTGATCACTTTTTCTTTCCATATATTCGGACGTCCCCCTGTAAAAATGTTACATGACAAAAATAATAGAACCAATAAACAGTTTTACCATACTTCTGTCGTGACAGAAGGCCGATAAAAGCCGTGGTCACACCTTACGTTGTTGACCGTAGTGGGAAATGACCGTAGATGGCCGTAGTTGAACGTAGTTACACGTAGATAACCGTAGTTCAATGTAGTAATGAACATAGTTTGAACTTATGATTTGCCCGTAGTAAGCGCGTAGTTTTGAACATGTTTAAAAATTTCTTACAGTTAATTACGATGTTGTGACCCTACTGTCACCGTAGTTTGAACGTAGTTGCCCATAGTTAACCTTAAATGACCCTACTTAACCTAAGCGTGTTTAATACGTTCAACTACGGCCAACTACGGCAATTCCCCACTACCGTTAACTATGCGAGATAAGACAGCCTTTACAGTACAACGACTGCTGCTTACCCGTACTGAGCTGGCACAACCACAATATTTTACCGTAGCTTAACACAGTTGAAGTTTATTTACCGTAGTTCTGCGTACTTTGGACATATTTATACGTAGTTTAACGTAGTTGATCGTATTTCAACGTAATAATACCCTAGTTAACCCTTGCCACTTTGCACGCAGTTGAATGTAGTATGTAGTTAACCGGACTTAACGTAGTTCAACCTACTTAGACTTTCTCGATTTCCTGTTATCGCCAATTTTGAATCTACTTCGAATGTACTTCAACCTTGCTGACCGTAGTAACACTGCGGCAGACAACGTTTGAAATGAACTAAGGACAACTACGTGCATGACCGTAGATGTGACCATGGCTTAAAAGATTAATACTGCTTGGACCATTTGTTTCAGAATTTTCCAAACAATGCCACGTTTTAACAACCTTGACATAGAACGCTTTTGAAAACCTTCGTACAGACAGTGAAAGAAGGCCACCATTTCGGAGTGATTAATAGTTTATTACCGTCTCGACCAAGACTAAGAAAAAGAGAACGGTGCTGGTTATCAGCAGTTTCTTCTTTTCAGACAATGTTTCAATAGCTCCTTCTCCTCACGGTCGAAAAATCATGAGATTGTTATGAAAGGGGTTAACTAACCTGGAACCATTTGGAACAGAAGTGGAGCTGGTATGTTATATCGCAGCGTAATATTTATAAGCTTTACATTATAATAAGGCCTAAACAAAATATATATTTTATTTTTATTTTTTGGATTTTCGTGGAAAGCGTTCTACTGCTGATGCAATATTTTTATTTCACTCCACTATTCGAAGAGTCTTGTCACACAATAATAAACTTTGGTGTATTTTCATTGAGTATAAACGTGCTTTCCATACTGTGGATAGCGATGCGCTTTGGTTAAAACTTAAGTAAAAAAAAAAAAAAATCATGTATTTAAACGATTTCGTATGATTAAAGAAAACCTTTTTGCATTAATATTAACAAGTGTAATGCCACGGTAATTTTCAGATTTACATCTGTCTCCTTTTTTGTACAAAGGGAATATAACGCCTTTTGCCCAAGATTCTGCATAAACACAAGAGTTGAAGATATAATTGAAAATGACTCATAAACATGGAGTAATAAAAGCTTTACAGACGGTAAAAAAGTCTGCCACATTTTTGTCCAGATTACAACTCTTATATCTTTTTAGGGAGGCAATGACTTCTTCCACTTCCGAAACTGTTATACTCTTATCTAGTTCCTCTATATTAAGCGTACAGGTATCATTCTGGCCAAAGCGAGAATCATTATTTGAACCTTGTTTAGAAACACTTTCAAAATATTGAGCAAATTCACCAGTTGAAATTTTTATTTGTTGAGGGGGCTTTTTTTTACTCTTATTTATATAATTCCAAATTTGGCGAGGTTCTTTTTTTTTTGCATAAAACTTGAGTCTTACACTCCGCTTAGCTTTTACAAGTTCATTTCTCATATGTAAAAAAATGCTCTTTGTTTTCAGAAGTCGGATCATCGGAGAATTTACGTTTGATCGAGTAAAAGGCTGATTTTGATTGTTTACAAACGCTTTCAAACCAAGGCACTGCGGATTTTTTGTTTTTGAAAGATGGTGCTTGACCTTTATTGTTTTACCGTGAAATCTGAAAGAAATGTCATATACGAGTTTAGAAAATTCAGAAATACACTGGTCTACATTTAATTCCCCTGAAGAAAGGCGATTGATAATATCATTAAATGATTCAGTGTTACTATCTAAATAATGTACGAATTCCCAGACACGCGCCTGCTAGTAATAATCAGTAATGATTGTCAAGCAGTATTAAGCAGAAGATTCCTCTCTTTTAGAAGTATCACATACAATTTTATCTCTATTAGCCACCGTAAGAGTTTTCTTGTACTGCAATGTTTCGAATGCAAATTAAAACTAATAGGACTATGGTCAGAAAATTCTGATAATGGACATACGCAAAAACGTTTTAAAGAACTAAAATTGACGATACTAGAAATCAAATAATGAACTGTACTATTAATAGGCCTATTTCTTAATAAACCATGGTATGTATATACTCTTCCTTTTCAAAACGCCCATTTACAATGTACAACTGGTTTTCTTTGTAAAGTGATAATAGCTTATGACCATGCGTGTTGACAATTTTACCACTATTTGCACGCGTGGGCAAAAGTCACATATCGTCGCACGGTAATCTACATACCTATCTAAGCCAATATTTGGGACAAAATCCTTCTTTTCACCCGTGCGTGCATTGAAATCACCCAACAAACAAATGGCACCCAGAAGACTGTACTTACGCACATTGACATTTAAATATTAAAAAAATCAAACTCATACAACGAAGATTTTACATTTTTGTACACTTTTGAATCCTCTGGTGGGATATAACAAAGACATGTATGAATGTCATCGTCAAAATTTGAAAGCTCTTTAGAAAGGTTTAACCAAATTGCACCATTTTGATTCAACTCGACTAAGTGAACATATTTTTAAGGTGCTGTCTAAAATAAACAACTACGCCTCCACTGTCACGCTTTGCTCTAGGATTAAATCTGGGTCGAGGACAATCATATGCCTCAATAGGCAAATTAGTTTTCTTTTCATGCCACGTCTCGGTGAATAATAAAATGTCATGCTTGCATATAGCGTTTAAAAAACTTTGATCAGTTAATCTAGATTTTAAACCCTGTACATTCAAGGACTTCACAATGATTGGTCTACTTTTGTTTCGAGTAAATCTGCCAGGTATATGCGCCCTTTCGATTTTAACTGACTTATGGGCGTCTGAAACTGTCAGTCTATCACGGCAAAAATCGTGCACCGTTTTGACACAGCTCTCATTTTTCCTAGCTTCAAATGAATCGCACTCTGGGAAACCCATGAATAAAAGATTGTCTCTCATGGAACGGGCCTGGAGATCCTTAATATCTTCTTTTACCATTTTTTGCTTTTTGTATTCTCTGGGTAAAGAAGTTAACTTGTCTCTATCAGCTTTAATTTCATCATTCAATTTTAACTGTTTAGATTGAATATCTTCTATCCCTTGGCTAACGAAAAGACTGGGGTTTTCCAGCTGTTCGATTTTTTGCTTAGATTCAATTTGTGACTAATCAAGTGACGATAAGCGTGAATCCATCGATGAAATCTTTTGAGATAGACTAGAAATGTGAGATGTACATTTTGGAGGAATCTTTCTGCAAAATTTCGACGGTTTTTTTTTTGTTAGTGATAAAAGACATACCTGATTAACTATAAAAAGAATACTTTTTTTTTTTTTAAATATTCCAAGTATTACTCCAACACGGCCTGTCTTGCCAGTAACTGACCCTATGGTAACCGGGCCGAAAATATACGAGGGGTGATCAGAAAGAACGCGGACCAGTGCCTTTATCGGAATATTGTTATAAAAATCAACTTGGAATGTTTACTGTTTTTCAAAGTAACCTCCTTTGTGTTCTATGCACTTATTCATTCTTGATTCCCATGCGCGAAACACGTGCGCGAGCCCGTCACGTGACATCACTCTCAACGACCCGGTCATGGCATGGGTTAGCTCCTCTCTGCTCTCGTAGCGCGTGCCACGTAGAGAATCTTTCAAAACAGGAAATAGCCAAAAGTCACATGGGGCCAGGTCTGGACTATAGGCAGGATAGTCTAATGTTTCTATGTTTAGTTTTTTCAAAACTTCCTGTACAAGTTTGGCTTTGTGAGCGGGAGCATTATCTTGATGTAAAATGACGCCTCTCCATAGAAGTTCCGGCTGTTTTTTTCGGATGGCCTGTATTAAATTCATTCGAATAATGCTGGCATAATACTCAGCATTGACTGTAGTATGTATAGGTACAACATGATTTAGAAGAAAACGTTGAGAAGAGAAAAACATGATGCACATAACTTTACCAACAGACTTAGAAAGTTTGGCTTTAACAGGGGACGGCGATGTTGGATGTTTCCATACACTGCTTTGTTGTTTAGATTCGGGCTCGTAAAAGTGTACCCATGTTTCATCGCATGTCACAATACGATCAGTAAAGTTTGTTCCTTCTTTCCTAATGCGTTCTAAAATTTCAGAACAAATTTCGACCCTAACCCCCATTTGCTCGGGCGTCAGTAGCCGAGGCACCCACCTTGCACAAACACGCGACATTCCAAGTTTGTCAGTTAAAATCTCCTGTGCACTTCCATAGGAAATGCTAAATGTGTCAGCTATTTCCCTGATAGTAACTCGACGATCTTGCTTTACATGCTGCTGCACATCCGCGATAGTTTTGTCCGTTACTGATGTTGATGGACGGCCAGATTTAGGGTCATTTTCAACGGTTTCGCGTCCTTCTCTAAATCGTCCAATCCATTTACAAATACTGGTTTTCTTAAGTGCTGAGTCCCCATAAACTTTATCTAAATCGGCCTTAATTTCCGATGAAGACTTTCCGAGTTTAACGTAAAACTTTATAATTACTCTCTGCTCAAATAAAACGTCATCCGACATTGTGAACCGCTAACGCAGTATGTGATGTCATTGAAATGACGTCACTCTTTTCTTATTTGCCTATGACGTCATTTAAACGCTTGAGTAAGTAACCAGGTAATTAATGTTCATCTGTGCAAATTTTTGTTATCTTAAGTAAAGTAGTTTTTGAAATAATCGGGTGGTTCGCGTTCTTTCTGATCACCCCACGTATGTATGCACAAGTGGATTAAGACAAAAGAAATCCGCTTACCCACGTTAATTATCTCCGCGCTCACAAAGTCTACATCTAGTTAAAACTAGATTCTGAAATAGTTTATGTCAATATTTCAAAATGGTTGACAGTCGGATACCCCTGACTGAATATTGGTTAACATCACATAACCGAACAATATCATGTGCATATATCGCTATGAAAGCTTGTAAACAGTTATATCAATATTTAGGTCATGATCTAAAAATAGACCCTAAAGAACGAAGCTTTTGAAAATATTGTTTGAAAAGGAGTAAAACCAGTACTTTCTTGCTTTCCCACATCTTTTTCCGCACTTTCGAAGAGGAATACCATTATCTGAGACAAATTTTGTCTAATAAAGATATTTTGCTACATTTTTGGCATGGTAATAGAAGATCTGAAAACCCACTTTAAACATCTCAGAGCTTTAACCCCTTACCACACAATCTTGAGTGTTGTTTACCGTAGCTGAAAAAGAAAACTTTTGATAACAATGTGGAAAAGCAGCACGCTACCAACCAGAATTTCTCCTTTTTTCCACAATGACTTTAAAACTTTCAAAGACGAATCTAATTATTTGAGCCACACTGATTTTTGTTGACTGCAAATTATGCTTTCAACTTGTTTTCCGAATATGGTACCGAGTAAAGTCTACGGAAGTCTGTTCTCTAATCTGCAGCCCCGTTGGAAGCATTTTTATTTTCAGTTGGGGGTGGGGGATAAGGGGCTGAAGAAAAAATGATATGACACTGTATGATAACCAATTTTGTATGTTTTACAAAAGCCCAATCTTTCTCAT
The DNA here is from genome assembly GCA_946811185.2 of Hippopus hippopus. Classification (NCBI taxonomy): domain Eukaryota; kingdom Metazoa; phylum Mollusca; class Bivalvia; order Cardiida; family Cardiidae; genus Hippopus; species Hippopus hippopus. Next base: position 4,189,442 of record OX328108.1, on the reverse strand, counting down.
AGGCTTGAGATCAACTCAGAACCGTGCTTAGGTAAATCTAAGTGTTAGATTTTTTTTTCTTATTTCTTAAAAATTTGACTGCAAAGGGCGAAAGAGGGTTAGCTTTCATCAAGTTGTCATCAAGTTTAGCCTTTGTATACATGATTTTAAATATTTAAAAAAAATGGGGGAGGGGGAGCTAAGCCCGCCCCTTAGCCCACCTTTTCCTTCTCACAGTTCCTACGACCCTAAAACGCACTATTAGCAGCATGAAACTCAGCAATTTCAATGTTGTTTCAACCAGAAGACGCAGTCTTTAGATTTCGCAGATTCGCTGAACCGTGATGGAAGATCAGAAGGCACATTCTTTGCTATAAAATCGTTATCTTCACCCATGGCCCATAGATTTTTTTTAAAACTTTATTGTCCACGTCTATATGGTACTTGAGGGTCGTGGCCATCCCTCAATACATCTTACAGTTCGTTGTTAGTATCCCGTGTTAGTAAGTGAACTTTAAAATACAGACAAAAATCGTAATTACAGATTCTAGATTTTATAGAGATACTATTGTACTGCTATATTGATATAGCAACTAAAATATAAAGATTTCAACAATAATGACTGATTACAGGTTTACTTTTCTGAATTGGTACAGCTTTTTTTTTTTTTTTTTTTTAATTTTTTCTTTTAAATATGTGGACAAGAAAGAAAGCTTATTTTTATATATAATTGTGTAAAAAACAAAGTGTGTGAGAGTTGCGTTGAGTGTGAAAGTGATTGTGTTGATAAAGTGTTTCTTTGGTCTTGGTTCAATGTACAGTACTGAAACGTCAAAACGAAAAAGGAAACGTAGCGCAAGGTAGGTATTCTTTTGAGGCTTCAGCACTGCAGCATCCTTCGTGTGCATGGAAAAATTGCTTTTGGTTATGGAAGGTTTTGAATGATATATTCTACAATTGTCGTAAGCCTTCGTTCATTTTCATAATTTTTTGAGCTTCTAATGATGTTAAGACTATAGAAGAGACTATTTTTCAGGCCTAATAAAGATAGTTTAATATCTTTGTTTTTACATTTGTATAAATACTTTTTTGTTTTAAGAAGTAATCTGTCTAGCTTCAGATTTGCTTCATTTTAACCCGAAAGTGCATTTTGTTTGTTTATTGACATCGACTGATCTAAATTATTAACAAGCATTGAAATGCGCTCCCAAATAGGTTAAATATTTTGACATTCATAAAATAAATGTGCTATAGTTTCTTCACATCTGTTACAGAAAGAAAACGTATTTGTTTCAACCAAGTTAATTTTATAAAGAAGCGAGTTTTTGGAAGAATCCTGTGTATCATTCTTGTTTGAAACCATTGGGAGTATCTGTCACTTGAATATTAAAAAACATTACTATGTATAACTTTCCAATTGATATTACAGTTTGGAAAAGTGCTGTTCCACTTACTATGGCATGACGGTTTTTCGTTATTCTTTATCAGAATGTTACATGTGTATTTGTTACTACAAGACTTAATAATTATTTGATAAGAAGAGGGCCATGATGGCCCTGAAGTCGCTCACCTGAGTCTTTTGACCAAACATGATCCATTTTAAATCGCTTTCGAGATATAAGGACAAACATTTTCTACCAAGCTTTCATAATTATTGGACCGAAACTTTGGCCTCTAGCTTGTACACAAGCTTTTTCTAGAATTTCTCTCAGTGACCTACTTTTTAGCCAAACATAGCCCATTTTCCCATTGTAGATATCAAAACAAAGATTCTGACCACCTTTCATAAGTATTGGACGGGAAGTGTGGCCTCTAGAGTGTACACAAGGTTTTTCCATGATTTGACATGGTGACCTAGTTTTTCACCAAATGTCAACCATTTTCATTTTCATAAGTATTGGACAAAAAATTGTTGAATCTAGAGCTGCACAAGCTACTTTAAAGATTTGACCTGGTGACCTAGTTTTTGACCCGATGCAACCCATTTTCAAACTCATACAAGATATAATCAAGACAAACATTCTGACCAAGTTTCATGAGTATTGCACTGAAATGTGGCCTTTATAGTGTACATAAAGTTTTTCTTAGATTTGACCTAGTGACCTAGTTTTCGACCTGATGTGACCCATTTTCAAACTCGTCCAAGAAACCATCAAGACAAACATTTTGACAAAGTTTCATAACTATTGCATTGAAAATGTATCCCTAGAGGGTACACAAGGTTTTTTTAAGATTTGACCGGGTGACCTAGTTTTTAACCCAACGTGACCCATTTTCACACTTGTCTGAGATGTCATTAGGATAAACATTCAGACCAACTTTCAAGAGTTTTTGACTAAAAATGTGGTCTTTAGAGCATAGACGAGGTTTTCTAAGATTTGACCTAGTGACCTAGTTTTTGACCAACATAACCTATATTCAAACTCATCGAAGGTATTATCAAAACAAACACTCTGACCAACTTTCAAGAGTTTTGGACTAAAAATGTGGCTTCTACAGCGTACACAAGGTTTTTTTAAGATTTGACCTTTTGACCCATTTTTTCATCCCAGATGACCCATCTTAAAACTCGTCCAAGATATCATTAAGACAAACATTTTGACCAACTTTCAGGAGTTTTGGACTGAAACTGTGGCCTCTAGAGTGCACACAAGGTTTTTCTAAGATTTGACCTAGTGACCTAGTTTTTGACCTTACATGACCCATTTTCGAACTCGTCCAAGACATTATCAAGAAAAACATTCTGACCAAGTTTCATGAGTATTGGACAGAAAATGTGGCCTCTAGAGTGTACACAAGGTAAAAGTTGACGACGGACGACGGACGACGCATGACGAACACAGCACGTTCACAAAAGCTCACCTTGAGCACTTCGTGCTCAGGTGAGCGAAAAATAACAGTTTTTATTTGGGTTATGGAAACCTTGTAATGACTTATTCTTGTTGATGGTGTTCTGTTCTGCAAACAGCGCTTTAATATCGCTGATAATGCTATAAAAATCTAAAAAGTTGTTTCCGGTATTAATGGTATTTTTCAAGTCATTCAACGTTTTAAAACTACTACCTTCATTTTACATGTCTTATTCTTATTGTACAGGACGTGATTAAAAAAGGTGCTTAGAGCCAATAATTAAGTTTTCATTATAGAATAGAGGCATATTGATTACTTCTATCCAACTTGTAAAGTTATTTTTTGACATATGTCATAAGTGAGTTTAGAACGTCTTTCCAGAATTTATTTTTTATTATTTTGCAGAGCTGTTCACAATACTTTCTGCCAGAATTGAATAGTTTATTAATATCGAAAATATAATTGGTAAACCCGTAACAGTATTTCTTACCATCGGAAATGAGTTTTATTATCCATTTAATTCTCATATTCAGGTTGTCATGAAATAAGTTAATCATCTTTAAGCCGCCTTCTTCAAAATCTTTAATTAGCACATTTTGTTTGATTCTATTAGACGTTCCGTTCCATACAAAGTTATACAACATTTCACTTATTTTTAGCTCACCTGAGCACGAAGTGCTCAAGGTGAGCTTTTGTGATCACGCTGTGTCCGGCGTTCGTCGTGCGGCGTGCGTCATCCGTCGTCCGTCGTCAACTTTTACCTTGTGTACGCTCTAGAGGCCACATTTTCAGTCAGATACTCATGAAACCTGGTCAGTATGTTTATCTTGATAATATCTCGGACGAGTTCGAAAATGGGTCATGTGGGGTCAAAAACTAGGTCACTAGGTCAAATCTTAGAAAACCTTATGTACGCTCTAGATTCCACATTTTCAGTCCAAAATTCTTAAAAGATGGTCAGAATATTTGTCTTGATGATATCTCGGACAAATTTGGAAATGGGTCATGTCGAGTCAAAAACAATGTCACTAGGTCAAGTCTTAGAAAAACCTTGTGTAAGCTCTAGATTCCACATTTTCAGTCCAACATTCTTAAAAGATGGTCAGAATATTTGTCTTGATGATATCTCGGACAAATTTGGAAAAGGGTCATGTCGAGTCAAAAACGATGTCACAAGGTCAAGTCTTAGAAAAACCTTGTGTACGCTTTAGAGGCCAAATTTTCAGTCCAAAATTCTTGAAAGGTGGTCAGAATGTTTGTCTTGATATCTCAGACGAGTTCGAAAATGAATCATGCTGAGTCAAAAACTAGGTCACTAGGTCACATCTTAGAAAAACCTTGTGTACACTCTAGAGGCCACATTTTCAGTGTAATACTCTGTAAAGATAGTCAGAATATTGGTCTTGATGTTATCTTAGAGGATTTTGAAAATGGGTCACGTCGGGTCAATAACTAGGTCAGTTGGTTAAATCTTTAAAAAACCTTGTATATGTTCTGGGGGCCACATGTTTCGTCCAATACTCATGAAGCTTGGTCAGGATGTTTGTCTTGATGACATTTTACACCAGTTTGAAAATGGGTCAGGTCGGAAGAAAAACTAGGTCACTAGGTCAAATCTTAGAAAAACCTTGTGTACACTCTAGAGGCTACAATTTGAATTCAATATTCATGAAACTTGGCCGAAATGTTTGTCTTAATGACATGGATTAGTCTAAAAAAAGCTTGTGTACAAACTAGAGGCCTAATTTTCAATCCAATGATTATGAAAGCATGTTTGAATGTTTGTCATAATATCTCCAAAGAGGTTTAAAATGGATCATGCTTGGTAAAAGGGCTCAGGTGAGCGACTTGAGGGCCATCATGGCCCTCTTGCTTTAAAATAGTTATTTGATGGAGATGGAATACTTATGAAAAAGTGAGTTAAGATGGGTACTAGAATGCCTTTTACTACAGCTATTTTTCCAAAAGATGTTAATTTTCTTTTTTTCCAATATCGTATACAGTTACTCATGCTTTGTACTTTTAGATCAACGTGAAATAAAATACCGAGTTACTTGAATTCGGTTTCTCCCCATGATAATTTCCATTTAGTTATTATTGAGCGAGTACTATACTTCATAGTACCAATCCAAACCAGTTTTGTTTTGTTAAAGTTAATTTTAAGGCCTGAAATGTATGAAAAATTTTGTAATAAATCTAAAGTACTGTTCAGCGTCTTTTCTGAGCCGTCTAGGAAGAATGTCGTATCGTCAGCGAATTGTGAGATTAAGTATTCTTTATTTTATATTTGTATACCTTTGATATTTTCATTATTTTATAATTTCATATTTAGAATTTCCGTGCATAGAATAAATAGATACGCGGAAATTGAATCACCTTGATGAAAGCCTCTCTTTACGGTGAAATATTCTGACAAAAAGCCGTTTAATTGTACACAAACGTCGGTATTATATAAAAAAAAAAATATTTAAATCCATCTTTTAAAAGTTTCGCCGAAGTTAAAAAACTCTAGTATCTTTTTTATGAACTTGAAGGATATTGCATCAAATGCTTTTTCAAAATCTATCAACATCAACATGAAAAGACCAGGTTTGTTTCTTTCATCACAGTATTGCATAATATCGTACACTAATCTAGTATTCTCGCCTATAAATCTATCTTTTAGAAAGCCAGTTTGTTCTTTTGATATGATCTGATTTAAAACTGACTTTAATCTATTAGCAATGCTGCCTGAAGCAAGTTTGTATAATACGTTCAAGAGAGTAATGGGTCTCAGATTTTTTAAAAACTGTTTTGGTTTATTTTCCTCGGGTATACATATGATTGTCCCTAATTATATATTTTTAGAAAAGGAGTTATAAAAAAACGCATGATTTAAAGGTCTTACAACAAATTTTCCTATTTTACCCCAAAATAGCTTTAAAAGAATTTGTCGTAAAACCATCAGGGCTTTTATCATTTTTCATATTTTCAAAGTATGTGCTACTTCGTGATATAGTAAAAAACCTTCAATACTATCTTTTTGAGCTTCGTTTAGTTTAATTGTGTTACAATTCACTAAGTCATTTTGTAGATTAAAATCATTATCACAAGCTTGTTCAGAATATAAATTTTTGTAATATCTTTTAATTTTTTAAGTATTTCACTTTGGTAAAAAATGTGGGAACCGTCTTCTTTTTCCAAGAAAGGGATTGACTTTGATGTAATATGTTGTTTTTCTAAGTAGCAAATATATTTGGTAATTTTTTTCACCGTTGTCAACCTAATTTGCCCTAGATCTAATGAAAAAAACCTTTCATTTTATTATTTCTTAAGTCTTCTAGTTCATTTTTTAAATCAATCACTTGAGTCTTATTAGTTTCATTTAAGCTTAATTCTAGTTTTTTGATTTCGTTAAGAAGATAGTTTTCTCTGGGGTCTTTTGATTTATTTTTATGGCTAGAAAAAGATATTGTTTCACCTCGAATTTCCATTGAAAGAGTTTCCAAAAAAAGTTGATCTTCAATTACAAATTGGATCTCGGATCGATCAATTTGAAGCACATTTTCGAGATTATAAATAGGCAAACAATATTGTTTAATAACATCATCAATTTTTGAATTTATACAATTTATATATTCTATTTCGTCTAAAAGGGAGTTGTTAAATTTCCAATAACTCTTCCCATGAGTCTGGTTAGAAAGCTTGAGTTCAAGTACTATAATAGAATGGTCAGATTTATAACTTATGTCGATATTACAGAATCTTAGGAATTGTATTAAATTTTGCGTTAGTAAGAAGAAATCTAGTCTCCCTTCTTGTAAGGGATTGAATCTTTTCCAAGCACTAGTATATTATCTGGAATTTCCATTTAAATGTCTAAAAGGGTCAGTTAAGTTTCTATCACTTATAATTGGTGTCAAAAGTCGCCTAGATTTTACATTATGATTGGATGATTTGTAATTCTCATATTCAATATTTTGTCCAAGAACTAAGTTGAAGTCCCCACAAATGATATACTCATCAATGTTATCGAAAGAATCTATCTGTTGAAAGATATTTTCGAAAAAAAATAAGGTTGTTTGAATTTGGTGCGTATATGTTTGCGAGAATAAATGGTGTATTATTGTACAATAAGTTCAGTGTGATAAATTGACCATTTTTGTCTTTTTTGCTTTCAACAATTTTGATATCAACATTCTTTTTAAGCAAAATTGCTACTCCTCTACAATTATGGCTAATATGAAAAAGGCAAAGCCTCAATACGAGCGACGTGAATGATTTGTGGTACAAATAGCTAGATCTATTAATTCGAATGATGAGCTAGATTCTAGATCTTGAAATCAAAGGGTTTTGAGTTCGAATTCTGGCTTTGCCAAAACTAATTTTGAGCGTTGTCAAAAGTAGAAAGCATTTTTCTTTCGTAGATCTATACATATGAAATAGGGCGAACTGTCCCTGATTTCCTTATCAAAAGAAAGACAGTTCCTTGACAATTTCGTTAATTTAAATCTAGAAAAATAACTTAGAATGATTATTGGTTCACACACTTGTAAAGACCATTTTACGTGAACATTTCCTTACTGCCTGTAGATCTAGATCTATATAAGAGAGACTTTGATTTTTACGAGGAATCGGTCAGTAGTTTGGGAAGAATACTGAGCAGAGTACCCGTAAAAGGAACTTAGGAACGCATGGTAGGTGCACTTGCCGCCGCAATGAATATACACACAAAAGGAAAAAACAAACAAACAAAAACAGAATATTTTTTTTCATTTCCTCGTTAGTGCACAGGTCTACCCACGTTTTACCTGGGCTTTCTTTAAAATCAGAGTGTATAGATCGCTAAAATAAGATTATATACTGAACCAAAAAAGAAACTTCCCCTGTGTTTAAGTGCAGATATACACAAATGTGAAAATCAGGATTAAACTAGATTTATATGCATTGAAAGAGTATTTTATTGCGACTTTGTGTTAAAAAAAAGTATTGCTGAGGGTTTATCCAAAAGTAGTGAAATGGTTATTAAAATGCGGAAGGGGTCGCTCACCAAAATCACAAATTAATACCGGGTATGACCACCTTCAGCATGAAGGACTGCCTGGCATCGTAGCCGCATAGAACGGATAAGTGTCATGATTGATTTCGGCTTGTGGAATGTTGTTCCATTCCTGAATTAAGGCTTGTCTTAGGTGAATGACGTTTGACGGTGGAATAGGGCGACGTCTAACACGCTGGTCCAAATTATCCCAAAGGTGTTCAATGGGATTCAGATCAGGGCTTTTGGCAGGCCAGTCATTAATAAATGCAATGTTATTCGCCCTGAGGAAATTCACATTGTCCCTATCTATATGGCTTGTGGCATTATCATGCTGAAAAAGAGTGATATTGGCATTATTTTGAAACAGTGGGATAACGTGGCTCGCAAGAATTTCATCTCGGTAGCGTTGGGCATTCAAATTCCCTTCGATAACGACGAGATTAGTGCGAAAGCCATGTGCAATGCCCGCCCAGACCAAGACACAAACCCCACCCCCAAAACGATCTCGTTCAAGTACGCAACAGTCGGCATAACGTTCATTTCTCCTACGGTATACTCGAACCCTGCCATCACCTCGATGAATGGAAAACCTGGACTCGTCAAGAAAAGAACGCTATTCCATTGTTGTCTAAGCCAGCGTTGGTGTGTGCGTGCCCAATTAACACGATTTACGCGGTGACGTCGCGTCAAAACACAACCAACGTATGGACGACGTGCACGTAGCCCACCCTCGCGCAAGCGATTGCGCACAGTTTGGGCAGATATACGATTGTTATGTGTACCAGGGGTGTTAGCAGCAGTGGCTGTGGCAGTTTGAAAGCGATTGCGCAGGTGGGTGTTCCGAATATAGCAGTCTTGGCCGCGCGTCGTGACGCGAGGACGTCCTCTACGTGGTCGATCTTCCGTACGCCCTGTTGCTTGAAAACGTTGCCTAAGGTGTCGAATAGCACGAGTAGAACATCCAATATTCATAGCAACTGCGTTCATCGTCATACCAGCATTAGGCATGGCAATGGCACGTTCGCGTAAATTTTGCAGAATTCTAGGCATATCAAAAATAAAGAAAACTAAAAAGAATTTAATTTTTTTCAACGTCTTTTTCTTATTGACATGAAAGTCTATAAAATTAGACTGAAAGGTTTCAAAAAATATACACGAATTATACTGGTCCGTGCATGCACGTGAAAATCGCTTTCAGCAGGTTTCTTCTGCAAAATGCTTTCAGTCGAGTTAAAATTTGTTTTATCGGACACATAATCGTTCGCCCGAATATATGTAGGTCATCTGATATTTTGATTTTTTTTTATAACATTGCATTTGCACTTAAACACAGGGGAAGTTTCTTTTTTGGTTCAGTATATGTAGCTTTCCTTTTTCATCCCATCTGCTTTCCTATACGTCCATCATTGAAACAGTGATAAGTGCAGAGACAGGAATGAATTTTGTCGCAATGACTATATCTATCATCAATCCTAGGAAAGAAATTTACCGAGTTACCGGATAGATATTCAACTAATGGCAAAAAAACACCGAACTTTTAGATCTATTAACAAGCTTTCGTAACATTAAATAAATTATATTTGAGCCATGTTGCGGCAAAAGAGGGTTTAATGTATCTCCGTGATGCATGATACCAAGCAAGTTATCACATAGATCTAATTATACATCCATATTGTATGATAACTGACTGAATCAAAAGGTATGCATACTGGTCCTTTGACATGCAGATCGTTGAAAAAAAGATCTAGCAAAGAGTTGTGATTCAGGTTAGCTTGCGCGGATGGGTCGGTAGTTTTTATAGATGCATTAAGCCCACTTTTTACAGATCACAAACGCGGCTTTCTCTGAAAATGGTATTTTGAAACAGTCAAAAAACTAGTTTAGACATGATTTCTTCGACACAATGTTTTCCGCGAAAAAACGGCTGGTGCATGACGTAAGAATAGTATGATTAATGACGTCATTATTTGCTAGCAAAGATCATTGCGTATGTTTATACACAAAAAGACGTTTAATACGCTGACAGTAAGTAAGATATTAGATAACCTGTACTCAATAAACTGATAATGATTTTTAAGTAATCATTCGATTTGTAGATAATTATTGTCATTTTTGACCAATCGGGTAATTGTGCGAAAGATTGTGATACGTGTGACGCTGTACGACTAACCGGAAGATACTCAGTTTTTAGTCATCCCTATTTAGATTTAGACTAAAACCCAGAACGAAGTCGGAATTTAATTTTTTCAAAAATCTAGAACGGTGTTACCGCAAAACGAGCTTCGCTCGTTACTATTACTGAAATAACATTGCCCGTCCCATTCCGAATAAATTCTGTTTTCTATCATATCAACGAAGTGAGTTTCTTTAAGCGTAGTATATCAACTTTTTTTTTTTCCCTTAAAAAGATTGAATAGGTCAACGCGTTGTTTTGTACTATTTAATACACGACAATTGTAGGAACAAATTTTTAGACTATCCGTGAAGACCGGTTAATGAGTAGTGCCGCTTATCAATAATGAAAAGAGCGAGTACTCCCACTCCAAAAGCAATATTTTGTGAGCTATGTGTTGTTTATCATGTTTCAATATATGGATCTGGTTTAAAATGATTTGTGTTTGTTGTGAAAAGACAAAAAGTGAATTATTGGTGAGGTGTATTACCCTTGTAGAATTGAATTATATACAAGCCATATATTTTGTTGTAGATGATAAGGTTTTACAATATCTTAAAGGTTTTATCATTATTGCGATTTATGTAGAACAAAAAAAAAAAAAAAAAAAAAAAGTGGACAAAATTGAAGCACTTGCAGACGACAAATTTAGTGTTGCTGAAATATGATTTCAGTCTTTGATAGGGAAGAAGAAGAAAACATTGTGAGAAAAGGGGAAAAAGCGGGATACCAGCATTTTCTCCTTTTTCCAAAAAGCTTTCAAAAGCTTTCTTTTTCAAGGTCGTTAAAAGTCAGAATGGGGGAAAAATGCAGATTATCATACATTTCATTTTATAGATAAACTATATCAGTATCCTTATTGGCCAGGCCTCCACCCCACCACCCGCAAAGGAAGGCTTGGCCTTCGACCATAAAAAAAAAACACCCCTCCGGCTGTGCGCCCTCCCCAAAAAAGAAAAAGACACATCTCTTGCGTGAATAGGCAATAGCTGAGTTTTTCCTAAGAGACCAATGACAAAAAGTATGTTCTTGTGTGTAATTCAGATGTAAAGAATGATACTTAAGGGAATAAAGAAAAAGCAAAACAAAAAAATAAGTCTAAAAGTATACATATAAACAGAAGATAATACTATTCCCACTCGAGCCATTTTAGGTCAAGGATCCCACAACCACAGCTTGAAACAAAACTGTAGTTTCGAGATTCTTTTGCCTAAGGAGTACATCACAGCTCTCCTTGAAGATCACCCGCTTTTACGGTGAAATGCCGAGATGAAAGGAACTTCCAACTCACCTCTTACCAGCCTTTCAATGCAAACAATTATAGCAATTATTTCCAAACTGAAAATGAAGCTGAAACTACCTTTTTTTTCAAGGAGGAATGGAAGGTTTGAAGAAATTTAAACTGAGCTTTGTTGCTACGATAGTAATCTGATGAGGTACTTCAATAGGGACATGACAAAAATGCATTATGAGGACTTCATATATTTTTTTTAAGGTCAGAATTTTCGCAATAAATTCACGCTGTATGGTGTTCCAGCATTTAGTAATGAACTGTCTCTGTCTATTTGCTGACACGATTTTTTCTTAAGAAAATCTTATCACTTTAATAGTTGAAATAAATCAAACCAGAGATCCCTGGGTTTCGAGCCCTGAACGTTACAAACTTAGCTGTAGGGTTCGGCAAACATTAATTGATCAATTAGACATTAAATAAAAAAAAAGAAAAAAACTGTTGCACTTCAAATATTTTTTTTTCTTTGCCTCCTTTTCCCCGTATTTTTTTTAAACGCTGAATTTTCATTAACTCTTTACCAAACGACAAAATTTTAGATTTGCCGAAATCAAAAGCATTTGCAGACAGTAAAATGAATGTGACTCAAAAATGAAATTTGCTGTAGGAAGGATCGAAAACATTTTGGGAAACGGAATTTTTCTCCTTTAACAACAATATTTTTAACAGCTATATTTCTCAGGGACTTAAAAAGCGGGGATTACGTGGTATAGGGTTTTGAATAGTTACAGTGAAAGCATTTTCGATTAATTCTTTCACCCAACGGCAAAACTATGGACTCAACCAGATACATAGCATTTGAAGACGATTTGAAGACAATACAATAATGCAAGTCATATGGTTGAATTTGTTCTTGAAAAAGTAGAAACTATTGTGGAAAAAGGAGAAAATGCTAGTTACAAACACTTCCTCCACTTCCAGTATATTACCTTATTTCTCAGAGGTAAAAGACGCCGTGATTTGTCCCCCTGTCGGTTAATTGTAACGCAAAACGCTAAGAAATATCTGTGGAAACTGTATTCAAATAAAAATGTGACTAAGGTTTCATTTTTCTTAAACGCTTGTATGTATCTTAAAATCTATAGATGATACACATAAGGAAAAAAATCGAAAATGAAGCATAAGTCACATTTTGATTGAAATACAGTTTTCACAGATATTTCTGGGCTTGACATTATTTACTTTTTTTTTCGGGGGGGGGATGGGGGGGGAGTGAGACAAATAACCGAAAGTAGGACAAATCACCGCGTCTTTCAGCTGTCCTTCTTTTTTCAGGGTCGTAAACAATTCGAAATTGTTTGGTAAAAGGTTAAGAAGCTGTCCAGTGTCTTCAAAAAGGCAGGGAAAGACCATTTACTGAAATTACAACACTTTTATCAAACCGTTCTGTGCAGTCTGATCCTGATCTTTGCCGTCCGCAAAAGTTTCTTTTTCATTCACCCATGGCACAGATGGAGTTAAATAGTATCTCCTTTGAAAATGGGCAAAACATTTTGCAGTGGTCTACGGGTATAAAATATCATTAGTCATCATACCTGCACATTACAATCAGGAATTAGTCATAATGACGCATGTATAAATTCTTCATACGTTCCTTATCTTAATAGAACCTCATTCAACTAGGCCTATATGAACCTTGGAACCACGATATACTTGCCAACTTAAACTAGATTAAAGATACATCCTCACAGCTAGACAGAGCAAAAAAAAATGCTGTTAAAACTTTTAAGTGTGTAGAATGGCTAAGCTGTGTAAACATCGATAAATTACCAAGATATATAGTGTAAGAAACATGGGATTTGTCCTTACTTAAAACCGGAAACGACAACAACAATTGCTTTGAAGGCTCTCAAAGAATGATATGCATTTTCTATCTGTCGTAATCTGTGCAATTTTGTAGCCATCAAGAGCAACATTTGGCATGAAGATCTGATTTTTTATCAAAAGCGAGGTCAAAACGAAATTCTGCTGTTCCCATTGTCCATTGTGGAATGTCTGGAATTTCATGTTGAGCACTGGTATCTAGATCCACATTAAGATTACTTATGTGAGGTTCCAAGCGAATAACCAAATAGACGTTTACACTGAAGGTTAAAAACAAATCTGTGAGTAGCATTAAAAGGGTTAGATTTAAATTTTAAAAGGTATTGAAGGGCTAACTTTTGCCTCCTGGCATAAAGAGATGGTTCATTTGCCTCAACATACAGGCTATTAACCAGAGAAATTCTAAATGCTCTAAGGAAAAGACGTAAGACTTCATTATGAATAGAATCAAGAACGTTTAGGGACGATTTTCGAGCTGATCCATGGACAATGGATCCATAGTCCAATCTGGAGCGGATAAGAGAACAATAAAGGCGAAGAACTTTTCGAACAGCTCCCCATTCAGAATGGGCGACAACTTTGAGAAGGTTTAGGTCCTTTTTAACATTTCTTTTTGAGTACATTGATGTGTGGAATAAATGTAAGTTTTGAGTCAAACGTGACCCTGAGAAATTTAAATTCAGGGACAACATTAATGCGTATTTCATTCAAGTAGAGATCAGGGTTTGGATGGTGACGGTGAAGGTTACAAAAGTGCACACACTTTGTTTTAGTTTTAGAAAACTTGAAACCATTTTCATCAGACCAAGAATGGTGTTAATTGAGGCATTGCTGTAGTTGTCTCTCTATGGTGTTCATGTTTCTAGCCCTGAAACATATGACAAAGTTGTCTATATATAGAGAGAACAGTGAACTCCCGGGTTTATAGCTTTTACAATGCTATTGATTTTGATGCTAAAAAGAGTAACAGATAGAATACAACCCCGTGGTACGCCCATTTTCTGTTCTCGAGCGCCAGACGGGTGTTACCAGCACGGACTCGAAAAAGCCGTTCCTTTAAGAATGCTGCAATAAAAAAGAGGAAGGCGGCCTCTAAGACCAAAGTCGTGTTAGTCCTTTAAAATCCCATAATTCCAGGTGGTGTCATAGGCACTTTCAAGGTCAAAGAATACAGACACTACATGTTCTTTTTTATGAATGCTTCTCGAACGAGAGTTTCGAAGCGGACAATGTGATCAATTGTACTTCTCTGGCGGCAAAATCCACTCTGAACATCAACAATAAGATTGTGGCGTTCTAAGAACCAGACAAGTCGGGTGTTTACCATCCGTTCAAGAGTTTTACAAAGACAGCTAGTGAGGGCTATTGGACGGTAATAAAGGGGACCACTAGAGTCTTTACCTGGTTTGGGGATATGAATAACCAATGCATCTCTCCAGGAAGAGGGGAAGTCTCCAGACTGCCAGACATCATTGAAATATCAAATAAAATGGTAAGAGATGTGAATGACAAGTGTTTCAGAAATTGATACTGAACTTTGTCTGAGCCCGAACAAGAATCATGGGCTTTGCTAAAAGTAGACATCAGTCCTTGCAGTGCATATAGTTTATTGTAGTGCTCTGTGTTATATGATTTGAAGTTCAGTTTCTTTTCCTCTTGGGCCTTATTCCTCTGGAACTGTTTAGAGTAGTTCTCAGAAGATTTTTTTTTCAAAAGTATTGGCTAAAGCATCTGCAATATCAAGAGAAGTGTCTAGTTCTTTGTTGTTAATATTTAAATTGTTGATGGGTGAAGAACCTTTGCCATTTATTTTACGGATCATGTTCCAGACCTTTTTAGATGAAGTCCTGCTATTCAGTTTGGAGACATATTGTCTCCAAGACATCCGTTTATTGTGTTAAATAGTAAGATCTGCTTTTGCCCTTGAAATATGAAAGATTTTCTGAGATGGGTCTCAAGTTGAACTTTCTGAGAACCTCTTTTCTGGCATCAATTGCCTGTGTACATTCATTAGTAAACCATGGTTTGGGTGGCTGTTTTGGTTTTGTCGAGGGAACGACTGCTTAGCAGCATCAATGAGTAAAGAGTTTTACTGGGTCTTCACAATCCTCAAATTTGTCTCGGGTGATTGTTTGCTCACACAAAACTTCAAACTTTTCCCTGTTAGCTTTGGAAAGTTTCCATTTCTTTGAGCGTTCGAATGATGATGGTTGTGAAGATGAAATGAAGATTGGAAAGTTGTCACTACCACATAGATCATCAACTTTCCGTTCAAAATCAGGAAATATAACTGGACTATATCATGAAAGATCGAGAGAAGAATATGTGCCAGTGCCAGGATGTAAATATGTTTTTGACTTGGTGTCATTAAAAAGTGAAGGAGAATTGTTTTAAATGAAGTTTTCCTGTTGAAGACCCCTACGGTTATTATTATCACAACCCCAGGTGATAATGTGACCATTAAAATCACTAGCTAAAATAAAAGGAGTGGGTTAAGTTCGTTCTCTTCTAAGGATACGTGAGGTGGAAGGTATATTGAACCGAGTATGACTGTGCTCTGCAGGGACAATTTTACTGCAACAGCTTGTAGACTTGTATCCAAGGCAATGTGTCTGTGTGGAACATTGTTGTTCACGGTGATGGAGACTCCACCTTGAGCTTTATGACCTTCGGTGAAGACTTTGTTATACACTAAATGATATTTGAAGGAAACTGAATCATCTTCCTTTAATAGAGCATTATGGACAGACAAGAAGATTTGGGCTTTAGTCTCGTGATGGCCATACTGCTGA
The DNA here is from genome assembly GCA_946811185.2 of Hippopus hippopus. Classification (NCBI taxonomy): domain Eukaryota; kingdom Metazoa; phylum Mollusca; class Bivalvia; order Cardiida; family Cardiidae; genus Hippopus; species Hippopus hippopus. The sequence goes on along the minus strand of OX328108.1, from coordinate 4,173,513 downwards.
TATTTAAAAGAACGCAGGGGATTTGGCACAAACGCATCAACCGTAACATTAAGAAAACCAATTTTAATGCTAGAAGGAAGATTTCGAGAAGCAAAGGTAAGAATATAGGTATTAGTGTCTCTCCTGATACCATTTCTGGAGACTCTTTACCTCACTTGCACCTTGTTGCTTGAGATTGGGCAGAATTTCATCATAGTCACAGTAAGAAAGCTCCCTTCATCGGACAACTCTTTTGCAGATATTAAGAGTTTTATGCGGATAGATCTTAACAGGTTTGTTGAAGAAAGTTTTATTATAAAGAAGATTTATAGCCTGCTGCTTAGTAAAACACTCAACAAGCAGCGAATCATTTTTCAAACGTTTAACAGATTTAGCAGTCTCTAGAATACTACAGATCTGCTTTTCAATAATGAAAGGAGATAATGGAGTGATAGGATTAGAAGAATTACATCGTGCCGTCTCAAGCCCATCATAAATTTTTCGGTAGCAAAGATAGAGCTCTATCTTGACTTTCTGTTTCGTCGGTTTAATCTGTATTGCAGCGAAATGCAATTAACTTTAAGTAACTATCATGACCAAAGACAAATTATAAAACCTTTCATTATCTAAATAGCTTGTAGAAGTCGTTTATAACATTAAAATCTCGGAAAAAAAACACTGACGAAATTTATCGTGCGTGGCGGCCATGTTGTGTGTTTTCGGAAACGTAAACAACTCAGTAACAGATGAAATGTTTGATTTTCTCTTGTGTTCAGCGTTTGAATTGAAAATATTTGTATTTCAAACGAAAGATTATTAAATACGCAAGCTACAGATATGTTTAAATCCTAAATTTGTGCTCTATTTGCGAAATTATGAGAGTTCAAACTTGCACACGAAGTCTGTGCGGAGCTTTCAACTGTTTTTCTCTTGATCGTCTCCGTAGCCAGAGGCGACCAGTCAAAAAGTTACATCGCCTTTGGGGACAGTTATCTGTACTAGGATGCCAGGCTGCTGTTTTGGTATTCGTCATCGATGCTCCCCACCCACCAGCCTAACAAGGGGACACGGTCAGGGGAAACCAACTCAAACCATGACAGGGCTACATCAGTGATATATTCAAAGAGAAAGGGCTAAACTGGAAAAGTGCATCCCCGCAGAAGACTGTATCAAGCTTAGATGATCTTTGGGAGGTTACAATTGTCAATCAAATACTAAAACCTTCACCTGATTGACCCATGAGCCAGGGCAAAAAGATATGAAGGAAAAGGCTGAGTGGAAAAAAAAGAGGAAGTCAATAACTGTTTGGAAACAATTATGAGGAAAAAATGCTCAAGACCTTGGCATGACCAGTCAATTGGTCAGGACGAACCTTCCTGACCTCCCGTTTAGCCCAACTAAGGGTCAAAGTGGTGTGTTGCAAAAACAGAGTACAAAATTGCCAGACTCCGAGTCAACTCAATCACCAGGCTCCCGTCATCAGCCAACACGGGTCGCAGGCCACGGCAAACAGGCAGGTCCTTTTCGGTGGGGTTGTACCACTCTGCAGGACTGCAACCGGGATTTTTCTATTCCCCCTACCCGCCTTCGTGGGAGGGGGGTAGGAGTTAGTGTTAGAGTTAGTAGTTGAACATATTTGTTGAAATCAAAATTTCATGGCTTTGGTCTTAGAAATGTAAACAACCCTGTGAAAAAGGTTTAAAAAAAAACACTTACCAAGAGAAGGATGGAAAACGGCACAACAACTTTTTCGACTTCTACGGGTGATTGAAATATTCAATATGGCTGCCGTTTGTCGTGTGCACTTGCCAAAGTCAAGACCGCGAATTTTACTCTTGTATGGCTTGTTTCGCAAATAACTACATACAGAATTATGTACACAGTAACTCTAAAAAGTTCTTCTGAGTGTTCATTAAAACTTGTGCTAATAAACTATGTAATGTTTTAAAACTTTAAAATTTACAACACTTAGTTAAACTTCGTCCACTGAGATTTTGCACACGTCACCAAAATGACTATTCTTCCCAGTTAAACGTGTTTTATTCAGACTTTGCACACGTCACCAAAATTATAACTATGCTTCCCCACCAAGCACACTCACAAATGACAAATGGTAAACAGTAACGGTAACGGTTAATTGTTTGGTAAGTTTTTAGGTTAATTCAAATCTACTCGTACGTATGAATTGATATCTGACCATGTAATTGGTGAGTTTACAAAAAATTAAAGCAGTGTTTAGAATAGTGCTATAGCGGTTGGTTTACTCGTCTATCGTTGCCCTACGACTGCATATCTGCGATTTGTTGACAAAAATCATTCTTCCATATCGTTTTCTGCGCTTGTCATATTCTTCGAAGATTCGACCTGTCTGCTATGACGCGTCACCGATCCCATATACTAGGAAAAAGAGGGCTTACACCGAAACTATTACCCAAGCCTGTAGGGGCTGTGTTAATGAATGTCCTGTGCATAGCTTACATGCTAGCTGATCATAGCTGAATTTGTCGCACCAGGTAGCGTTTTATTAAGTAAACGTTTATTTTAGTTCGAAATTCAAAGTAACGGTTGTCGCGTAGAAAAGTAGTCCGGTTCTGTACCCAGAATGCCAATTTTAGATAGATGTGTATTTGTAGAATGCCATCTAGCGGGAGATGTCTTCCATATGGTACATCGGCGTGACGTCACTTTCCCTAGCAACAAGCGGCCGCAATTTTCGAAGGTGAAATTTATAACGTAGCAACCGTGCATTTATGTGCTTTTCGCAATTATTACCGTCCTGGAAAAAAAAAAGTTTTTTAGAATCAAAGTTAATATTAGTTAAGATAAGTGTTGAAAATACACTTAAAATACGTATGACGAGCTGTCAATAGACTATTTTCACCAATTGGCCTACCACAAATGGATCTACAGTTCAAATCTAAAACAATATTATTGCTCAAAATTCAACTATATTTTACCCCGCGAAACTGATGTATTGTTACGGGAGACCACTCCGTCATGCATGGCTTCGTCCCGATTTAGATACAATACCTAACAACTGCGTTAGGGAGATACCAGATGCGGTTTGTACTGCCATGCATTTGTTCAATTGTTTCTTTGTTACGGACTTTGTCCGTAAGATGGGAGCTCGTCCGGGATTGCCCATTGAGCCATTAATCCCATTTGTTGTCCAAAAACGGACATTTGTTGTCTAAATAATAGACTTACTGCCTAATAAGTATTTGAGTCATCAATAAATGATGACTTTAAGAGGGGGTGTGTTACGGGAGACTACTCCTTCATGCATGGCTTCGTCCCGATTTAAAAACAATACCTAACAGCTGCGTTAGGGAGATATCTCTTTAGCTCAGTATTGGTCTTTTAAACCTCGAAAAACGAGGATCTTGTCCGCCATGGGTTCGAATCCCGCCAGATGCGGTTTGTACTGCCATGCATTTGTCCATTTGTTTCTTTGTTACGGACTTTGTTCGTAAGAGTATGACGAAAGTATATACAAAATTAGAGCTCTTAATTTAGTCACCGGTAATCGGGAGACTTATACAAGAGAAAATATCTTCTAAATGTATGGTGGTCATCTCAACATCATAAATTTCCGGCACACCTTCGTTTAGTTTCGTCTGCAGTTATAGACAGTCTTCGAGCATGCGCAAGAACTTGCAACGATCGATGTAAGTTGCTAAGGACGTTGGATTCCTTGTTACATTTTTCAACTGTTTACAGATTTTCAGCAATCAATGTCAATAAAACAAGTTCAGAAATAACAAAATGGATAAATTAGAATTTGAAAACCATACATGCTCAGTCGCTCATTGTTCGCTAGGAAACGATTTACGAGAGAGTGCAGACGAGGTGACAGATATTTCGGTAACAGAAAAGTTCTGTAAATTGGACTTGCATAGTAAATCTATGGTTTGGTAACACAGTAATTAATCATAGTTTGTGCACTTTGACGTTTTTCATATTCGATATTTAAAATTGATTTGCTAAACTGTTTTGTCTTTTTTTTTTTAATTTCCGTACATTTTCAGACATATTTTTTTTTTTTTCTGTTGCTCCTCACTTGGTATGCTAAATAGTCCCCGGATTTAATAATTTTTGTCCACCATATCTCATTTTCGCTTTATTTTCCCCCAAAAGCTTGGTATACAGCGTGTAACCCTCTGTCTTTTTTGAACTATTAAAAACTCTCAATTTACACCAGACTTGGGAGATCCAGGATCAGACTGCAGTTTCTGTGTCTGCTAAAACACCAGATGTTATGCTGAGCAGTTTGGGGTTGACGGTATTACTTATAGTAATATATTGGCGTAAGTACGCGGATCTTTCAATTTAATTCTTCTATACCTATTCTGAGTTCTTTTTTACCCTCATGAATCAAATGATTTTAACCTGTGCCGCACTTTTGGTGAGTTCTATATCTGCAACCATTTCAAGCTGTTGTGAGAGATCTGCCTGTTGTATCAATCTTGAGGTCGATAAGTAAATGTTGATCTTTTTAATGTAGTAATTTTAGATTTTATGTGTGTTACCCTGTTGTTTTGATTATACGATGCAGCTGGTTACTGAGGGTTCAAGAAAATGTCATATAACATCTATCACAAGCTGTGAAAAGAAGTTGTACCACGAGGCTTATTACAATGGACCCAATTTTAAAAATGAAGCAGATTTGCAGGAAAATTCGTTATCTTTTATGTAATTGGAGGTGTGAAAACAGGCTATTAAAGACACACGTCAATACAGATTCTTTTCAGTTGTGTTTGTATGAACAGCAACCATTTGATTATTGACCCGAAGAAGTCTGTGATATATTGATTAGCGCATTATAATCTGCAGGCGACGGTTTGTCTTGCACCGACCAAATTTGTTGGAAAAAGAAACAGAACATATATTTTATTATACAAGTACAAATATACAAAATCACAATTACAAGACCTGTTCAACAAAGTTTTTGTCAAGGTCTTTCCTCTATCTCACTCACTTCATCTCTTCATTTGTAGCAATTTTTTCACAAGTATATTTTCACGTGAATTTCTGCTCTCAAGTTGATCATTCATAACTTTTAGCCTTAAAATGCCACATAAATCGAACGGCCGTTTTCACTATACAAATAAAACTCTGATATAAGCGATTTCAATGTTGACCTTTTTCAGAATGTCTCAGAAAAGCAGGCATTATAGGTAAAAGATCAAATTGCGTGTTTTGTGCTATTTAACCTTTATCAGCACTGGTTGCACGCAACAAAAGTTTTAAAAGGTGCTCTAAGAATTCAAGGGTTTGTTTAGAAGCCTGGCAGTTTATTTTCGGAAGAAACTATGTTAACACTTATGTCCCTAAAATGGCATAAGACAGGTTATTTCTTAGTGTCGTAGGGAACAAGAGTAGGACTGGGTAATTAGTATTGAGTTCATCAACTGTGGTTGAAAATCGAAAATATGTTATGCTGATAAAAATCACAAATTTCAGTTCATTCAACATGGAAGGAGCGACAGAACAAAAATATTAAACCTGAAAACCAATGAAAATGACAAGTTTAGCAAGTAAGGAATAAAATTATTGAACAAATCAGTGCCAAGTATTGGTTGTGGAAAACGCCATGTTAACACTACGTAAATTTTATCTTGTAACCGAAATATCCAATAGATTTACTACATCAGTCCAATTTACCGAACTTGTCTGTTACCGAAAGATGCCTAAATCCTTAGACGATATGAAGGCTCCATTGGGGAATTGTGTATTATCCCTGAATGATCGTAAATGTGGATTCATTATACGCATCACACAAAACTCAGTTTTTTTCCCAATCGAAACCTATCAAAATTACTTTTTGTCTGTTTACTTTGTTTACAGACGGAATAATTTATTTCATTTTCACTCCAGTAGGGAAAGGAGTAGTTCTACGGGTGATATTGAAGCGAGAGTTTATTAGGATGTTTAAACCAAAAGTGTCAAACGAATGAGAGCTGTAGACTGGTCCTCTGAGCTGTAGAAAATTGCCCTGTAGCAAAAAGTTTCGGCCAAGGTCAGCCTGGGTAAGGATTGTATACAGACGTGTATATACGATCCCTGGCCTGGGTCGATACTGTTTGCAGATGCATTAAGCCCCCTTTTCATAGAGTTTGGCTCATATATAATTGTTCTGGACAACGAACAAGGTAGAGGGGTTTCGTTTGAGAATCTTTTTCATTCCTTTTTTCCCATGTGTGTACAGTGCATGTATCAGTTCTAAAGAGCTGATGGGCAAATGGCACAATTGCAAAGATGACAGTGTTCATAGTATTTGCAAATCCAAAGATACTGGACTTGATTACACCCACCTGACTGGGGTTTTCAGTAGTATCCATGGGAAAGGCGCTTCAGAGCTCTTGTCTTGCATTGGGGAAAACAAGACACACATAAATAGATGTGTTATTGCGATGATATGACTGAAATATTGTTGAAAGGGGGAACAACATGTTCAGTCAGTAGAATGCCCTCATAGAGGCACTTCTGGGTATCCAAAATACATACTTTGAATAACAAATATAAAAAACAGTCCTAATTTTGGGTGTGTGATTAATAAAATGTGATTGGAGAGGAAAATGCCCTGACCCTTCTCACATGATACTATAAATATGTATATTCTAGAAGATCCTTCTGAACTGGGACAGTTTTAAAATTACAGGTTCACCTCCCAAGGGAGGAAATCTTCTGAAGAGAGAAGAAATCACACCCCTGTAACTTACTATTTAATTACTACCAATTAAACCTAATCTGAAAGCCTGAATACCATTGCAGATTTAAATTGAAGGCAGATGCACACAAATAAGAGGTTGCTGGTTCAAATACCTGTCTTGGCATATAGCTTTTTGAGGACTAATGATAGTCATTGAGACAGGATCCATTCCTCAGTAACACGTGATCATTTGTTTTGAAGATTATGATGGAAATGGTAAAAGAAACTGCAGAAAAGCACGAATAGGTTCTGGCTGCTGCAGTATAACTGAAATAATATTGAAAACTGTGTTTAATACCAGTAAAACCATTTAATCACAAGACAGGGAACAAAATATTCATACTAATGTTTTAATTTTTACATGCATTGTTTTAATGAATTTTTAAGTTAAAAAAATATATAAGTCAGGAACTTTGCAGTTAATTGATTCTTTATCAGATGACAAAATTCTAAAATTGTCAAAAAAACCCAATGTGACTTCACCCTTTACCAGAAGATCAAAATTGAAAGCAGTTGCAGATAACAAATCAAGTATAGCTACAATGATGGTATTTGTTTTAGAAAGGATAGAAAACATTGTTGGAAAAAGAAAAAGAGCTTATTACCAGCACTTTTTTTCTTTTGTCCACATCATTTTCATAAGATTTCTTCCTCAGGGTCTTGAAAACACATGCTTGTTTAATAATGAGTTAATTGATTGGGTTTGTTATTTTTCAAGTTTGAACAGAAGGGTTTAAAAAATAAGCTTTGTAGACATTCTCTCTCTCTCTTATTTTTTTTTTTGGCCCATCTTATATCAAAAGCTTTCTACCCCATGTTTATAGGACTTGACAAAAATTAATCTTTGAGGTTAATGCAGATAATGAGGTTCTGTAACAAGCATGGATTTGGACCAGCTCTTACAACACACCGATTTAAAAACAAACAAACAAACAAAAAAAAAAAAAAAAATGAAATGTCATCTGTAAGTAGAGAGTTTATCCCTAAATTCAGCCAAGTATCCCATAAAATGTAACTTGAAGATGGAAAATAAATAATTAACATCAAATTCTGATGCCACAAAAAATGTAGTCATATCAGATTGTACATAATTTCAAGTTCACAAAGACTTACCCTCTTGTCAAAAATCAAAAGATACTGTGAAAGTAACCCTTTTAAAACTCAGAAGCAGAGAGGTCCTCTTGGCATTTACAGGTTGAACATACAAGTGGGGTTGTTTTTCTAACATATTTAATGCAAAGGCAGTCAGAATAAGAAGCTGAAAATCTACACAGAAAACCATTTTATAACACTGATAGGTACTTATCTGGATTGGAACAATACTAGTACATTAGGTTTCAGTTGGCCAATCTATTTTAGCAAAGTCCGTAACAAATGCTCATTTTAGTTTGCTGAAAAACATGTATATTTTTTTTGCAGAAGTTGTCCATGTTTATCGTGAATGTCTTTGGAACTGCTGTCTGTTGAAATCACAATATGAACTTACTGTCTTTACAACTATGGCCATCCTCAGATTTGGCCTTATTCACTTGGCAGATTCTTGTGTGGCTTTCATGGGCCACAAGAGATGAACATGCAGATCCTCTAGCCAAACAAGTGAAACTGGATTTCTGCCTAATATACTTGGATAATAAGCTACATGTACTTTCAAAAGCATTGTGGTAAAAGGACAAATTACTTATACTAAACAGCTCCTTTAGTCAAAATGCCTTTGGTTTAATTTGTTAAATAAAGCTGCTGATTACTAATATTTTATAAAAATGCTTTCAAAGTTGTTTGCTATAAATTTGCTTCATGGTTTTATAGGCAGAAATAAAAGTCCAGTTTCAAACTCTCTCTTTTTTCCCAAGGAAAAGAACTCGATAGAAAAAGTAGACATTGAGCACTAATGGGAGAAAATATTCTTGGATCACAGGCTTCATCAAAATCTTCCTTTTCATCCTCAGTCTATCTTCAATCTGCCAATGAGCACACTTTTCCTGTGGTGGTAGATGTGGTATATGAGACAAATTTCTAGGTGTCTTGCAAGTGTAGGCTGTGCACCTCTGTCTCTTTCTATTGTTCAGTCATCTGTAAATCTATTTATAAACAAAAAGTACAGTAATCTACATGTAAGTGGTTGACCTATTACAAAAAAAAAATACCCACTAGGAAAATGAAAGCAATTGCAGATAACTTAAGAATGAAATTTATCTAAGAAAAATTGAATAAAAAAGCATCACATGAAATGGAGAAAATGCTTGTTTCTAGCTTATGCTTCTTTTTCTACAATGTTTCCACTTTTTTATTAGGATTGTTAAGTCTCTGGATTTTGTGGTAAAGGAATGTTACTGAAATTAAAAAGTTAGATCCTCAAAAATTGCTGGTAATCTGGATATAATGTACATGTCAATTAGAGAACCAAATAACACTGCTGTTTAAAAACTTAATTTTGGCTAGGAATTTCATTTGTAAATCAACATCTCAAAGATCTGATCCTGCAACATTTTCTATTGAGAAACTTTTATTTAAAATCCACTAACCAGACTAAGAATCATTGATGATGGGTTTAATGCTGTAACAAAATTTAAGCATTTCTGCCAGCTGACCAGCCACATTGATGATCTTACTCTATTTACTTTTCTATGAAAATGAATTTATCAAACAATTATACCTTTCTTTGATCAGCAGGGGCTCATTGTGGTCAAAACAAGCCAAAAGGATCCTAGCTCTGTACACCGGTGGGGTAAAAGAAAACCTCCTAGAAGCACACATCAATATATGGTTAGACTTAGAAGCATTCAAGCTCTTTGGTTGTTCTGAAAGAAAGAAAAGAGATATTTCACCCCTGAGGAATGAAATAAATATAATCTACCGCCCCATATCATGTTTTAACGACCATTAAAACGAGATTATATGCATCTGACTTGCAAGTAGATGCTAAATACCCCTTATGAGGCCCAAAAAATGCAGACAAAATTGTTCATGTATATTCGTGTCGATTATCACAAGCAAAAAATACCATATGAACAACACTATCCAACTTAATACATCAAGTATACAAAATCAATAATCTGTGTGTGCAAAAAAAGCGTGCAAAAACCAACATACATGAGATCAAGACATCATATTCAAAACGCTCACCTGACACCTGTCAGTGACAGTCCAGCTCATTGTTGCAGCGTCGTTCCTTTCAACTTTGGTGAGGTCTCTGAAAACATTCCATGCATTTACTTTTTTGCCAATGTAGCTTCTTGGTCAAGATGCATCACACAGCTTTTTCCCCAAAACAACTTCGTTTGAGAAAGGTGTAATTATGGTCGTTCGCTTGACAAATTTCGTGGACACCATTTTTATTGACGTTTATATAATGTTAATGCACATATGCAATACAGAGGTCGCCGTCCAGGTCATCTGAATATTGTAATTTCCCGAAGATTTTGACTCGGGGCTTTTTAAAACTACTTCTTTTCAGACGCTGTTTTCCAGCGATATCCCCGTGGATTTTATCTTGGGTGAATAGGAATTAAAAGGAGTTTTCGACTGAACCCTATAAACAAAATATTAACGTTAAACAGTTTCTGTTCTGAGCAATAAAACTAAAGAAGTCTATGTCTAGACTCTTCAGACATGAAATCAATATTCCGCACTCGGTCTATGTACCGTGTTTTCTTTTGCCTATTTTATGTCCCAGCGTAAAAACAGAGTGCAATCTACGTTACGTTGCTCATCAAATAAACAGAAAGATCGGAGAATTGGTTCCCGAGGATTTTTTTTTCTCTCTGACCAAAGTGATTTCCTTAATTTTCAAAGGCTGATAAGCTATAAAACTAATCAAGTATCGCCATAAAGAATTACTACACCTGTAAAATGTCTTAGCATTTGATGGTGCTTATTGAAATAGTTTTATATTTGACCTAAAAAAAGAATGGTCTGTTAAAACTATCTTTTTACACATTGCTCCGAGGCAGGCTTGTTCAGATCTAACCCATTACAAAACAATCCAGTATTTTTCCGATCCTGAAGAGAAAGAATTTTGAAAATACGTCCACGTATTCCGCTGAAAGGATAATACTTATAAAAATCCTTTCTTTTTTACCACAATATTCGGTATTCTTTCAAAGACAAATACCGCTTTTGTATGTCTCGTTCGTAAATTCTTTCTAATTTAGATAAACTCGTCAGTTTGAAGTAGAGACTTGAAGACTGAACTTACCCTTTGTAACCAGAACAGAACAGAAGAACACAACAGGACACAACTTTATTTACACACAAGTATGCACAAGATCAATAAGGGCAATATACAAAATAACAAGCAATTTCGTTAAAATGATATCCCCGCCGAAAAAGACCTTTTTTGATACAAACATATTAGAGGTATTGTGTGTTGCATGAACATGTGGCCTTTTTTTTAATGGTCCATGATAAAATTACACATTAAGCTCCCTTTTTCCATGGCACAGCATTTCATTAAATGAAAAATATATAAGCGGTCCATAATGAGATTATACATTAAGTCCCCTTTTTACCATAACATGGCATTTCATTAAATGAAAAGAATTGATGAAAATATACATCAAGCCCCCTTTTTCCATGACACGTCATTATATATAAAAGAAAATTGTATCAACGGACTATCCTAAGGAAGACATGCATGAAATTTCATAAATGTTCGTCAAGGACTTTAGAAGATATCTGTCCAGGCGGACGAATGGGCGAACTAACTGTTATTGGTCCATAATGAAATTATACATTTAGCCCCCTTTTTTCATGACATGGCGTTTCATGACATAAAATCAAATAACTGTTGTCTGTGGCTTAATAAAGATGAAGTTTAATTACATTTTGTCCTGTAGTGAAAGAGATATTGGTCCATAATGAAAATATTTGTCAAGCCCCTTTTTCCATGACATGACATTTAATGAACAAGAGGGGCAAATTGTCGCAAGATACGCCCTTCCTACCGCCAGTTGTCGAGGGGGGATAATGATTGTAAATGGCGGGTAGAGGAAAATAGTAGTGCAGCAGAAATCATGTAAGTGATTGAAATAGGCATGAATGTCTCCTCTAATGTTAAGGAAACATGCATATAAAGTTTCAGGTCATTCCAACATGAAAAGACAAAGTTATATTGTAGAGAAGCATGAAAAGCTGTAAAAAAAAAATGAATAAATCCAAAAGGGCATTAGGTAGGGTTACGGCTCCAGTGCATTGCACTTTTCGTAACTGCAACAAACATGTTTACCAAGTCTCAAGTCAATTTGACTTGAGGTGACAAAGTTCCGTTCCGGACAAGCAAGAAATACTGTAAAATTGAAGATCAAAGTGGAATTACTCAAAATCCGCGCTAGGTAGAGTTATTGTTCTTGCCACTGTACTCCGTAATATTGCAACAAACATGCATACCAAGTTTGAAGTCGTTCTGAATTGAAGTGGCAAAGTTATATTCCGGACAAGCACTAAATGCTGTAAAAATTACGATCAAAGGGAAATAACTCACAGACAGCACGAGGTAGAGTTACAACTCTTGAGCACTGTACTTCCAAATATTGCAACAAACAAGCATACCGTATTTCAAATCATTTCTACTTAAGATGACAAAGTTATGCTCCGGACAAGCAAGAAATGCTATAAAAATGACGATGTAAGGGGGAATAACTCAAAATTTGTGCTAGGAAGAGTTATGGTTCTTGTGCACGGCACTTTGTAATTTTTCAACAATCATGCATACCAAATTTGAAGATGTTCAGACTAAAAATGACAAAGTTGTATTCCGGACAAGCAGAAAATGCTGTAGAAATGACGATCGAAGGGAAATAACTCAAAGACAGCACGAGGTAGAGTTACAATTTTTCAGCGCTGTACTTCAAAATATTGCAACAAATGAGCATACCATATTTCAAGTAATTCCTACTAAAGATGACAAAGTTATGCTCCGGACAAGCAAGACATGCTATAAAAATGAAGATCAAAGGGGGAATAACTCAAAATTCGTGCTAGGAAGAGTTATAATTCTTGCGCACTGCATTCCATAATTTTTCAACAATCATGCATACCAAATTTGAAGATGTTCAGACTAAAAATGGCAAAATTATATTCCGGACAAGCAGAAAATGCTATAAAAATGACGATCAAAGGGAAATAACTCAAAGACAGCACGAGGTAGAGTTATGGTTCTTTCACACTGTACTCCATATTATTGCAACAAACACAAATGCCAAGTTTCAAGTCAATCGGACTGGAGATGACAAAGTTATGCTCCGGACAAGCAGAAAATTCTGTAAAAATGACGATCAAAGGGAAATAACTCAAAGACAGCACGAGGTTGAGTTATGGTTCTTTTGCACTGCACACCATATTATTGCAACAAACACAAATGCTAAGTTTCAAGTCAATCGGACTGGAGATGACAAAGTTATGCTCCGGATAAGCAGAAATTCACAAAAATTCACTCAACCGCGTAACTTAAAATCGCTCCCAGTCGGCCATTTTGCATCGAATCAAAATATCAAAAAAAAGTGTCTCGGCGGAATGGGTTACTGTACACACATATAAAGTTTCACGAAATTCTGTCCAATGGTATTGGAAATATTTGCCCGGACGGACACAAGGACAGACGGACGGAAGGACGGACGGACGGACAGACGGACGGACAATGCTAAAACTATATCCCCCCGCCTTCGGCGGGGGATAATTAAAGAGTAGGAACATAATAAGACTTCCGAAACATAACATAAAGTGGATGCAGGAGATGATAAAGAGGGATAGAGCCGTTTACGCGAACTTGCTGTTAACGTGACCTCACGTGAAAAAACAGATCGTGTAAACACCTGTTAAAAGCCACAGGTAAGTTTTTATTTTTAGCTCACCTGAGCTTTTGTCATAGTGCTGTGTGCGGCGTTCGTCGTGCTTCGTCTGTCGTGCGTCGTCCGTCGTCAATTTTTACCTTGTGTACGCTCTAGAGGCCACATTTTCAGTCCGATACTCATGAAACTTGGTCAAAATGTTTGTCTTGATAATATCCCGGACGAGTTCGAAAATGGGTCATGGCGGGTCAAAAACTAGGTCATTAGGTCAAATCTTAGAAAAACCTTGTGTACGCTCTAGAGGCTACATTTTCTGTCCAATGATTTTGAAAATTGATCAGAATGTTTGTGTTGATGATATCTCTGACGAGTTTGAAAATCGGTCAGGTTTGGTCAAAAACTAGGTCACTAGGTCAAATTTTAGAAAAACCTTGTGTACGCTCTAGAGGCTACATTTTCAGTCAGATACTCATGAAACTTGGTCCAAATGTTCGTCTTGATAATATCTCGGACGAGTTTCAAAATCGGTCATGGCTGGTAAAAAGCTAGGTCACTAGGTCAAATCTTAGAAAAACCTTGTGTACGCTATAGAAGCCATATTTTCAGTCCGATACTCATGAAACTTGGTCAAAATGTTTGTCTTGATAATATCTCGAGCGAGTTCGAAAATGGGTCATGTCAGGTCAAAAGCTAGGTCACTAGGTCAAATCTTAGAAAAAACCTTGTGTACGCACTAGAGGCCACATTTTCAGTCCTATGCTCTTGAAAATTGTCCAGAATGTTTGTCTTGATGATATCTAGGAGGGATTCAAAAATGGGTCAGATCAAGTCAAAAACTAGGTCATGCGGTCAAATTTTAGAAAAAACCTTGTGTATGCTCTAGAGGCCACATTTTCAGTCCAATGATCTTGAAAGTTGGTCAGAATGTTTGTGTTGATGATAACTCAGACGAGTTTGAACATGGGTCTGGTCAGTTTAAAAACTAGGCCACTAGGTCAAATCTTAAAAAAACCCTGTGTACGCTCTACAGGCTACATTTTCAGTCCGCTACTTTTGAAAGTCGGTCAGGATGTTTGTCTTGATGATATCTAGGACGACTTTGAAAATGGGTCTTGTCAAGTTAAGAACCAGGTCACTGGGTCAAATCTTAGAAAAACCTAGTATACACCTTAGAGGTTAGATTTTCAGCCCAATACTCTTGAAACTTGGTCAGTATGTTTATGTCGATGATATCTTGCATGAGTTTGAAAATTGTTCGTGTGGGGTCAAAAACTAGGTCACCAGGTTTAAGCTTTGAAAAGCCTTGTGTACACTCTAGAGGTCACATTTTCAGTCCAATATTCTTGAAATTAGGTCAGAATGTTATGTGTTGATAATGTCTTAGACTAGTATGAAAATGGGTCATGTTGGATAAAAAAGTAGGTCACTAGGTCAGATCTCAGAAAAAAACATGTACACCCTATAAGCCACATTTTCTCTCAAATACTCATGAATTGTAGTCAGAATGTGTGTCTGGATAATTTCTACATGTTTGAATATAAGCAATATTGAAGTCAAAAGTAGGCCACTGAGACAAATTCTAGAAAAAGCTTGTGAACACTCCAGAGGCCATGTTTGTAAGTCCAGTACTAGTGAATGTTTGTCAGAATGTTTGTCTTAATATCTCGGAAGAGATTGGAAATGGGTCATGTTTGATTAAAAAGGCTCAGGTGAGCAACTTCAGGGCCATCATGGCCCTCTTGTTTTTTAAAGTAATGATATTATTATTTTCACGTGGAAAACATTTGGAAAACAGGCGGGGCTAGCACCACTGTCCACATACGGTTATCAACAATGAGGCCAGCCCAGCCTGTTTTGTTGTCTGCTTTGTATCACTTAACTCGTAGATTCGCCATTTTTATTAAATGAAATATGCCATACTCCATAGAAATCTTAGAACAGTTACCTGAATGTATGGCGCTAATGGCTCAATAAAGAGAAACGAACGTAACAATATTTTGATGCTTATATGTACAGAACGCAATTTATTATATAGAGTGTATCTTTCCCTGCTGTAGGCCCCTGCGACAATTTTAAAAGCGTCGTTTTACCCGATCAATCGAATCAATTACACATGTGTTTGCTAGCAGGTATGCGTGTAAAAAAACCAACTTATTATGAATGGAATTCTTTTCGTTTTTATGTCGAGTTGTAAACGGTTTGTTTACACTTACTAATAATTGTATACATGCAAATTTGGGCGAACCCCAGTCTGCGCTATCAAGAGCGCAAGCTAGCCCTCGTCCACTCTGCACAGCACTACGAACAGAAATGATAAAGACATTATTGGCTTGTCACAAGGACTACAATTATATCCTTACAGTTACACTTTGAATCAATGTTCTTCGATCATGGACAGGGAAGATCTTGAAATCATATACCTAAGCAAACGCTAGTGGTCCCATACTAACTTTAACCCCTCGTCACACAACAAAATCTCGGGCTTGTTAAAATTGAAAGTACTTGCAAATGAGAATTTAAATGTCGTTGGAATGATGGGATTGTCTGTTAATGTGTTGAAAAATATTGTTGGAAAAGGAGAAAAATGTTGTTTACCAGCATTTTCTCCTTCCCACAATGCATTCAAAAGGCATTATTCTTAAGGTTGTTAGCTAAACATGGGGTTTGTTTGGTAAGGGAAAATTTTAGTCTGGTCCAAATTGAAAGCATTTGCATATAATTGATATACTATTGCTAAAATAATTTTAGACTGGTCCAAATTGAAAGCATTTGCATTACAACAATTATAATGTGGCTAAAATGATTTTTGGTCTCGCCCAAATTCAAAGCATTTGCATATAACAAATATAAATGACTAAAATATTTTTTTACACCGGACCAAATTGAAAGTATTTTGCATATAGCAAAAATAATGTGACTAAAATGATTTTAGACTGGTCCAAATTGAAACCT
The DNA here is from genome assembly GCA_946811185.2 of Hippopus hippopus. NCBI lineage: Eukaryota > Metazoa > Mollusca > Bivalvia > Cardiida > Cardiidae > Hippopus > Hippopus hippopus. The sequence continues at coordinate 4,157,085 of OX328108.1, read as the reverse complement.
ATTTGCAAGACAGCAGATAAATTGTGTCCATAGAGATGAGGCCTGACTGTGGGACAGTGAGACGTAGAAAACATTGTGGAAAAAGGAGAAAACACTGGCCACCATCATGTTCTCCTTTGCCGCAAAGCTTTCAGAGGCTTTCTTTATCAACCAAAACTTAACTCAAGCTGGTTAAGACTAGGTAAGGTAAGTGATAAGGTATTATGAAATAATTCTAAGCCAATTAACAATTTTCCTGTGGAGGTAAGGATCAACTTGTCTATACACTCTGGCTTGCAGAATACAGTAATAAATAACATTTATACACTTAACTCTTACAGACATGTGTTTGATAGCAAAAGGGAGATGGATAAGTTTTTATAAAGAAGTATTTACATGATCAATGCAAAATTCATCGAGACAAATATGTATTTACAAATAAATATTCTCATGATCAATACAAAATACATTGCGACAAATAAGTATTTACAAGTAAGAATTTTCATGATATATACAAAATACAGTTGAAGCGTTGGCAAAGGTCAGCCTCTATGCGCTAGGCTCTTGAAGGCATCTAATTAACCCTTAACCTGTTATCCCCTTCCCAAACAACAGCTTTTGGACTCTTTCAAAATCAAAAATTCTGGAGATAACAAATTCAAATTGAGTCAGAAATGAGCATGGGCTCTCTGATAGGGTCGAGAAAATTGTGGGAAAAGGAGAAAATGACGGTTATCAGCATTTTCTCCCTTTCTCTCAGTGCTCTCTAAAGCCTTCTTCCCAGGTTTGTGAAAACCCGGGATTTTTTGTAAAGGGTTAGATAAGTTGATTGAAACTTACAGATTGATCCTTAAAAATTCAAATATTGCTGTGTCAGACTTATGCAGAGGGGGGATAACTTTATACTAGGCTGTGTAGATCTTGTAGTCAGACTGCACATTCTGCGCTTTACAATATGAGAGTCTGGTGTGAAATAAGTGAATGGTGTATGTTCATCAACTAATATATATTTGTATATAAAAAAAGTGGTGGGAAAAATCAACATGCACAATCTTACACTCTGTGATTTAAATGTCTAAATATGTTATTTTTATTTCACTTATACATTTGCCTGTAAAAAAGGCATAGATCAGGCTGCATTGATCTTTGGCCTGGTCCATGTCTACTTGCCTATAAAGGTTGTGTAATTTATTGATGATTAACATAAATAGATGCAATCTTTTGTGAGGCAATTTTTTTTCATAAATTGTCAATATGGGCAAATGTCAGGCTACACAACATACAGACTGGTAATGGTCCTCACTTGTTAGTGCAAATTTAAATGGCGATTGGTTTGTTTAACTCTTTAATAAACGACAAAATTATAGACTTTACCAAACCCAATACATTTTCAGATAGCATTTGTGTGTGTGTGTGTGTGTGTGTGAAAATTAGAAGACATTGTTGGAAATGGGAAGGAAAAAAGAACCCTGGTTACCAATATTTACTTCCCCTCCAGCAATGATTTCAGGGCTCTCCACTGCAGGCTTGTTAAAAGTCACGATTGTGCAGTAAAGAGTTACCGGTAACTATTTTTACTCAATCATATGAATATTTCCAGAGGGCTAGGTGGGAATAGATCAGTCTGCAAAGGTGTGCAGCATGATCTTTGTCCATTCAGCCCTCATATAAAATTCGCTATAAAAATGGAGATTCATGTACAATAGGGATATATTATTTCAGGAGGCAGTTGGGCTACATTTTGACTTCTTATTGATATTCCTGCATCATCAATTTTACAAAAGAGCTTATCCGTCTAAGTTTATTTTTTAAGTCTGTTTGAAATAATGCTTTAATATTCTGTTCATGTCTTTGCAGGTTTTGAAGATGGTTATGTCTTGCATTGGTGAAATACTGCAATCAAATAAATAATGTTTCTCTGAGCCAACCTGACCAGAATTACAGAGATTGCAAATGCTGTCTTCCAAAATAGTGCCATCGTATCGGCTAGTTTCTATCGGCAGACGATGGATTGCTGTTCTAAACTTGAGATGTAGGTATTTATTTCTCTTTAGAATGTTGAGGTACTCTTCAAATTCATGAGTTTCTTTAAGACTTAAGAAGATTCTGCCTTTGTTGGATAATAATAATTGTTCATGCCAATTTTGTTTGAATTGATCAATAAGAAATTGTTTAATTGTTTTATGTATATTGCCTTGGTTGTTATTAAACTGATTGTCTCATAGATCAGGTCTTCCTACTGTGGTTAAGATATCTTTACTTTTGTTAGGCCATTTGAAATTATTTTGTGAACTTGCCAACATATACTTATAGATCTTAAGGGAGATTTCTTTCCCTTTTACCTATTAATAGCCTGTGATACCCAGAAAGATACCATACGGGACATGATAACTATTTTAATTGGATAAGGGCCAAGTTCTCCATACAAAAAGGATAATGGTGTTGATTTTCTAGAACCTTTTATTTTTCTGAAGAAATTAGAGTGTACTTTTTGTAGTCTCTCAATATTTTCAAATCCAAAGAATTCTGAACCGTAGATTAAAATTGGTAGTACAGTGTGATAAAAAGTTTGAGAACTAAATCTAGAGGCAAATCAGAGTTATTAACTTTCATGAACAGATAAGGCCTTGTTTGCTTGCTCGGCTATGTGTTTGCCGAAAAAGGAAATAAAAGATGACTTGTCTCCTTGATTAGAAAGCAAGAGTCGTTTATTTCAAAATTTAGTAGATAGTCTTAGACATGAAAAAACTGATTTAAATGAATGTATGTCCCAATTTTCGAAGCTTGTATATGACATTTCTTTCTCTTTGTGTGGAAAACAGTCTATACTGGGTCAGAGAAACGTCAAAAATCGAAATCTCCATGGTTTGAAAATGCTTGCAGATTGGCTAATACAAATTTTTATAAAGCAAAACGTAAATTTCTGTCCTACCAGACTCTCATAAATACAGATTCTTTTGTGAAAGATAGGTCAGACTTTAATCAAATAAAAAGTAAATCTAAAGAGGCTTTTTATCAAAAAGAGAAAGTAATTCTTTCGAATTTGGCTAAGATAAGTCCTAGAAAATTTTGAAAAAGGATTCGTCTCTCTAATTCGTCAGCACAGAAAGACTCGAAATTATCGGCAGACGATTTTGCTCAATATTTTTCAAATATTTCTAATAATCAGGAAACACAATACCCCAGGCAATCATTTGATTTTGACACTAACTATGAAGAAATCATGGAAGCATTAGATATCACAGTTGATGAAATTAAAAAAGTTATTAGATCCATGAATAGAAACAAAATTAGTGATGTTGAAGGCAATATTGCAGACTTTTTTACTGATTGTAAAGATTTTATATCTCCATATCTCACTTCTATTTTTAATCTTATTTATAATTCAGATAATTATCTAGACGCGTGGACAATAGGTGCCATAGTTCCGTTATTTAAAAAAGGGATAATAATAATCTAGAATGTTACAGGGGTATTACGCTGGTTAATATAACTGCTATTTTTTTTCATTATTTCTAAGAAACAGTTTAAACAACTGGTGTGAAAATAATGGTGTATTTTATGAAAGTCAATTTGGATTTCGTAATAGACGTTCCACAGCAGACGCTATTTCTATTCTTCATACTGTAGTACAGAAAGTTTTTATCAAAAAAAAAAAACTTTGGTGTATCTTCATTGACTACAAGAGGGCATTCGATACTGTTGAAAGAGACGCTCTATTCTCTAAGCTTATTAAATTGGGTATAAGTTCAATGTACGAAACGGTTCAATCATGTGTAAAATTAGCGAACTATTAATTTATCAGAATTCTTCAATGTTAGCCTCGGTCTGAAGCAAGGAGAGCCTTTATCGCATATATTTTTTCTTCTTTTCATTAATGATTTAACTGAAAATTTGGACTTTAACTCATTGAACGATTCTGATTTAGAATTACTATCAAAGTATTTGATTTTATTTGCAGATACAGTTCTTTTTACAACTAGTCAAGAGAACCTTCAATCTCAAGTCCATAGTTTATATCAATACTCATGTAAATGGGGTCTTGAAATAAATATTGAGAAAACCAAAGTCTGTGTATTTGAAAAAAGAAAATCTTTTAAACAGCAAATTATTTTTATTAATGGAAAAGTAGTTGAATTTGTTGACAATTTTACGTACTTTGGTCTCGTTTTTAAACATACAAGTTCTTTCAATTTAGCTGTAAAAACTTCGAATGACGAAGCTTTAAGAGCATATAATAATCTTTTGAAAATCTTTGATAAAAATCACCATGATATTAAAACAAAAATTTCATTGTTTGATTCAATGGTAAAACCAGTTTTACTGTATGGTGAAGAGGTGTCGGGTGTGTACAATTTTAAAAACATAGACAATATACATTTGAGATTTCTGCGAAATTTATTGGGAGTTAAAAAAACAAACTCCAATTTGTGCTATCTTTGGGGAATTTGGTAGACTACCTTTCTCTGTGATATGTAAGCAACTTGCATCAAAGTTTTGGTGTAAAGTTATGTCCGAAAGTCATTCAAATCTATACGATGCTTATATCGATCAGTGTAATTATGTTTCTAATGCTTGTTGCGCCAAGAGGGTCAATTCGATGATTTTGATGCAAGTGACAAGAATGCTGCAATTTTGAAAACCAGATTACATGACCAGTATGTGCAGAGCTTGAATACGTCAATTAATGATTGCAGTAAGGTTATTTACTATTGTAGATTTAAAAATAAATTTAAATATGAAAACTACCTTGACAATATAACAAACAAAAAATGGTTAAAATTATTTGCATGTTTCAGGCTTAGTTCCCATAAACTATAAATTGAAACCGGACGATTTAATGGTACACATAGACATAATAGACACTGTAAAATTTGCTCTTCACCAGTTGTTGAGGATAAATATTATTTTTTGCGTTGCTATTCAAAATACGAGCATTTGAGATGAAAACACATTGGATATATATCGAGGCCGAATACTAATTATTTCGTCAAGTTAATGTCATCGTCAAAGATGAAAACTTTGTTTTCTGTTTGCAAATATCTTTCAGAAAGTTATTCCATTCGTGATGAAGTCATTCAAACTTTTGCTGTTCCTTAAATCAATTTCTATAGTAGTCTTTAAGAACTTTATACCTTTTTTTGTATGTGTTCATTATGTTGCTTTTGCATTGGTATGTGTTTGTCTTTGCCATATTCTGTCATTTTTTAAATGTCCATAGACAACTTTTTGTCGATGTTTGTCAATAAAAATTGAATTGAATTGAATTCTGGCCAAAGGCGCTGACGCGCATCTACTATTTCCTTTGGGAAGTCCTTGTTTATACTTACCCTTTAGATAGTGGGCTTTTGACAGAGCGTAATTAGTGTCTCTGAAGTCGAGAAAAAATTCAATTATTGACCTTGTTGAGCCCTTTTTTAATTAGACCGAGTCTGTGGGCACGGGTTATAGGAGGACAGACGGTGAATCCAAGGTGTTCCTTGAGGAAATTATCTATTCGTACTGTACATCTTTTAGCTCTGAGATGCCACTGAAAATAAGATTACCGTGTCGTGATATGGCTGTACATTTTCATGAAGTTTTAACATAATAATCTTTGTTTTTGCACTTATTTCTCTCCTTGATTTAAAACGCATCCACATTGAGTTTACCGGAAGTCAAGCATCGAGTGTAAAAACTGTGTAAAATTCCAAATCCTAATCACAAATGATCAACATGAGGGTGAATTAAGATCGGTAACAGAAAAAAGAGACAGTTTAATGTGACACGTGTGCGTTAATTTGTACCAAGCAAACTTATATATTACAGCTCTTAGGTCGCCCATGCAGTGCGATACCGATATCAAAGGAACACAGAGTTAATCCTTCACCCATTTTGTGAACATTCACTTTACACATACAAAGTATTTCTGAAAATTTTTAAGATTAAGCTTGAATGTAATTATTTTGTGAAGAGGGATGGATGATTAAAAATTTGAAATGAAGCTACGTTTCTTATATTCATGAACAAGACTCTGTTAAAGTTATTCGTCTGTAGGAACATGACTGAAAGCGTAACAAGTAAAGTTCGGTAATTTTTTTTACATTGGGATTGTCTTAATATATTTCAAAGTATGCCTGTAGTGCCATAATTTTAGTAAATGGACTATCCCTGTCTCTTTGAAGACACTGGAAAGCTTCTTACCTTTTACCAAACAATCCCGCGTTTTAACAACCCTGAGAAAGGTCCTAGAAAAAATATTGTAAAAGGATGAAATACTGTGAACCAGCATTTATTCTTTTTCCCACGATATTTTCTACTTTTCAAAAGACAGTTTCAACCATTTCACCCATTTCACCTACCAGGTTACTCTGATACAGACTATAGTCGTACTTACCCTTATATCACCCCTAACTCATACATAACCCCCCGCCAAAAAAAAAAAAAAAGTAAACAATGTAAAGCCCAGAAATATCTGTGAAAACCGTACTTTAATCAAAATGTGACTTATGTTTCATTTTTATTTTTTACCTAATGTGTATCCTCTATAGTTTTTAAGATACATACAAGTATTAAAGAAAAATTAAACCTTAGTCACATTTTTATTTGAATACAGTTTTCAGACATTTCTTTGCGGTTTGCGTTACAAATAATAACAAATCATCGCGTCTTGTACCTGTGAAAAAGAAGGTGATATATTTGAAAAGAAGTAAGTGCTGATCACTAGTAACTAGTATTTTCTCCTTTTTCCACAATATTTTCTACCTTTTCAAGAACAAATTCAACCATTTGACATGCGTTATTCCATCGTCTTTAAATGCTATGTATCTGAGTAGTAACGGGGTCATTTTGTGTGTAAACAAACGGGTGCCATATTGGATGACCTAGTTACAATAAATAGTAACTCATTTGCATATAAGGATGTTACTATGTTTAGACAAGCAGCCATCTTGGATGACCTAATTTTTTCGGCGGTATTTTAGTGACCTCAATTTTTTGATGGTATTTGTTTTTATGGTGACCATTTTGAATGACCCAGTTTTAATAAAATTGGAGGTAAGTCCTAGTACAAAGATGCAATTTTTTTTGCTATGACAGTATATGGTACAAATTTTGATCAATGTTTGTTTTCATCTTTCTGGAAAAAGTAGAAGAGAATAGTACAAACATTTTGGAAAAAAAAAAAAAAGGTTTTGAGTTAATTGGGGGAAAAAAAAAATATATGACAACATAAAAAATGCACAAAATAACGGAAAAAAATGTTAGAATGAAAATAACATTACTTTTCTGGAGATGTGTTCCCTTCAACGTCCTATGCTAAAATGACCAAGGTTATAACCATCAGTTTGCGCTCGTCTATTTTGAGTTATTCATGTTCATACGGGTGAGTGATCAATAGTCTTGTGTAAAAGTCGTCACATTGACTGGTTTTGTTTATTTGGGTACGGAAGTACGGACAATGGCCTATTCAACTGTCAAAGTTAATCCCCCAACAAAGGACCAAGTGGCTGAACAAGAGTCTTTTGTTACAGTCGCCAGATTGTCTGGTTTTGCCTATTTAGGGACGGAAGTCCGGACAGTGGCCTATTCAACTGTCAAAGTTAATCCCCTAACAAAGGACCAGGTGGCTGAATAATAGTCTTTTGTTAATGTCGCCATTCTGGCTGGATATGTTTATTTTGTGACGGAAGTACGAACAAAAGATGTATTAAATTCGCTCAGACTTGTCCAATCAGATTAATCTAGCCTCCTTATCAAAACGAGGCTCATCCTTATGTATATACAGGATTGTTTCTTGTCATTCTGATTTTGGAATTCGAATAATCAACATTGATATCGTAGCATCAACATTCGAAATTATGGTGAACTCTTTTACCAACGCAGATGAACTGATGAACTTTGCAGCCACCATGGGAATTCAAGATTCCCCGATTTTGAGGTTCAGGTTGTATCAGTTACATCAAGCAGAACTTGTGTATGAAGGACCCGTACACGAAACCCAGTTTAGGAGTTCTTACGATGAAGATTTTGAGCTAGCTTTGAAATACGTAAGAAGAGAAGAGGAGATAGAAGGAGCTGTCAAATCCCTTTTCTTTGATGAAGAAATGGAGGAAACATCAAGAGTCTGTGTAAATGAAGGGGAATGGAACCCTCAGTCTCCAGCATTATCAGAGGACAAGCCACAACCTGGACCGTCAGGACTACAATATTCGATGCGTAAAAAAGGAGAGAGGACATACGTAAAAAATGCGGCGGTTGACAGGACATATTTGATTAAAATTGATGAAAAAGATCACGGTCAGGACTTGCGTGACATTCAAAATGGTCTCCATCGCATGTGTGAGGATATGTTGAATCAGGCCAGTGGGGACTTAGCGGGAAATGACTTAGGTCGTGTAGTTATTTACCACGATGGGCTGCAAGATCCTATCATCGTTCCCCTGCAGACCTGGGACCAACTTAATGTAAAAGAAGTGATGGAGGCCATAGAAAAGTGTTAAATAGTTACCAAGAACTTTTAATAAATGAAAGCTATATCATCTTCATTGGAACAATAGACTTACCTAAAGGAGGTGCAAGACGCAGAATAACCAAGATTAAGGGAAAGAAAAATTCATTGGAAATAAAAAAATCGGTCATAACGATTGAAAACAAAGACCAGTAACTGTTGTGTATGGCGAGAGCTATAGGCGTCAACTGGGCAAAATTAAAGAGATGTACACGAGAAGAGTGGACAGAAGTTGTGAAAAATAGACAAAGTAAAAGCAATCTAAATCTTGTATTAGAAAACCAGAAAGTACCAGAAAACTATTACAGAGATCTCACCAGAAAGAATCTGAAACAACAACAACATCTCGCAGAAGCGTTATGCCAGTGTGCCGGGATGAACACAGATAGACCGGCCAGTCTCAACGATGTGGAGGCTTTTGAAGAACTTTTTGGGGTTCGTGTGATGGTGGCGAGTGCACGTTTAGGCAACAAGTTTATTACGGCACCAAGCAGTGATGATCGTCCAATCATTTATATTTACTTAGTCGATGACGACCATTTTGAGGCCATTACCAACATTACGGGGTTCTTCAGCGCCATATACTTTTGCGATAAATGTCTCAAACATTATAATAACGAAGAAAGGCATGGATGCGAAATAAAGTGTATCGTTTGTAAACGAAATTTGTGTTATGATGAGGAGCCAGTATTGTGTAAGGACTGTAACATGACTTGCAGATCAACAGAGTGTTACGACGAACACAAGAAGGTCCCTTTACATACCAAAGGAAAAAAGAAAGGACAACCTAGTGGCCCTTCACAATGCGAAAAATGGTGGAAGTACCCCATATGCTATAAAGTGCTTAGAATGGACAAACGTAAAAAAGGAGGAACATGTATGTGGAGAATACCATTGTTCCTCCTGTCACAAATACGTGATGGACGATCACAAGTGCTATTTGAGGGCAACACCATCAAAAGATCATTATATTCCAAAGTTTATATTTTTTGATTTTGAATGTTCCCAAGATGAAATTACCTTTTGTAATAAAGGATATGTACCCAATTCTAAATTAAATTGTAAGGACTGTCAAGCACCTGAGGTATGTAAATCTTGCTCCAAATGTCAGAATTGTAAAACGTCATGGTCCGGTAAAGCGACCCACCGTCCAAACTTTGTCGTGGCTCATTCCGTATGTCCAAAATGCATTGACAAACACTGAAACCCGATTCCGTATGTAAGGGTTCCGGTACCCGTTGCGAAGAATGTGACGAAGATCTGCACGAAAATGAGGATGAAGGTCCTTGTCCCGGTAAATGCGGATTCAGAGAAGTCATATTCGAGGGCGCGGATACCGCCGAAAAGTTTGGACAGAGGCTATTTACTGACCAACGTGATTATTTTAAGGTCGTTGCCCATAACATGAAAGGGTACGACGGGTATTTTCTTTTGGAATATTTGATCGATCAATCAATAAGACCGGACAAAATCATTTACAACGGTTCAGAAACTATGTATATGGCAGTGGAGAAAGATTTACATATGAAGGTGATTGACAGTCTTTTTACCCATGAAATTATCCGAACTCCCGAAAGCATTTGGTTTACATGAATTGAAAAAAGGGTGGTTCCCGCATTATTTTATTACTAGAGAGAATCAAAATTATGTTGGACCCTACCCTGATGCTAAAGATTAACGCTACGATTTTATGAGTGAGAAAGAAAGACGCGAGTTAGTAGCGTGGTTGAGTGAGAGAGAGAATGAAATATTTGATTTTAGAAAAGAAATATTACAGTATTGTAGAAGTGATGTAGATATTTTAAGACAAGTTTGTATGAAATTTAGACATTTATTAATGAGTGCTACGGGGGAAGAGATAGAGGTTGTCAATAAAAAAGGGAAGAAGGAGAAAAATGGGTTGGAGCCGTGGATCCATTCGATTCTGTCACTATAGCTTCCATTTGTATGAATGCCTTTAGAACCAAATTTTTGGAAGAGACATGACGCATAAAATTGCAAGGTAATGATAAATGACTACCCGAAAAAGTCATGAACGAAGAATTGTATATACAAAACGGAAACGAGTGGGTCCACGAATCCAAACTAAAGGGACAGAAAGTGTATGAAAAAGAATTTGTTAGTGGTCTCATAGCAAATATTCCTCTCAGTGGTTACAATGATCAGTACAGTAAAGCGTAAATTCAGTGGATAGAGTGGAGGGCGCAACTCGATAACGTCCATATCCAACATGCTTTGACTGAAGGGGAGAAAACAATCCCCGGCACTCGCTACAAATCGGACGGATATTGTAGAGAAACCAACACGGTCTATGAATATCACGGATGTATATTTCATGGTTGTCCCGTGTGTTTCTCTGACAATCGTGAAGAAACGTACCATCCACTCACACACCATTCTTTGGATGAATTGTACGCGCTTACATTGAAAAAGAAAGCACACCTCGAAAATTTAGGTATGAAACATATTTGTATTTGGGATCACGACTTCAAAAAACAACAAAACCAAAACCCTGAACTTCGGCAATTCATTTCTCAATTAGATATAATAGATAGATTAGACCCACGAGAGAGTTTCTTCGGGGGTCGCACCAATGCAAGCCAACTCTATTACAAAGTAAAAGAAAACGAGCAAGTGAAATATGTGGATTTTAAGAGTCTTTATCCATGGGTAAACAAGTATGGTCGGCATCCCGTAGGTCACCCCACAGTCATTGCCAGAAAGTTTGGGGACATCAAGGCTTATTTTGGTATTGCCAAGGTGAAGATTCTCCCGCCCAGGGGACTCTATCACCCAGTCCTTCCTTACAGGTCCAATGGAAAATTAAAATTTTCTTTATGTCGGACCTGCGCGGATACCGAAAGTCAAACCCCTTGCGAATGTACAAATGAACAAAGAGAGTTGACTGGTACGTGGTGCACCCCCGAAATAGAAACGGCTGTCAGATTAGGGTATAAAATCACAAAAATTTATAAAGTATACCACTAGGAGGAAAGCACTCAATATGACACTAGCCCTGATGAGTGGCCCTGATGAGTATGATCCTCCTCTAGGTGATTACTTGGATGAACTGACGGATGAACTTCAAAATGGAGAGTACATTGTAGAGTTTGTGTGGGGGGGGCAAAAATTATACTTACAAAACGAATAAAAATAATGAAACTTGTAAAGTGAGGGGATTTACCCTAAATTATGAAAGTCAGCTCATTAATTTTGATAGCGTGAAAGATATAGTCACAGACCCTCAAACTAGTTCAAATATCACTGTGACCAATCCTAGTAAAATATGTAGGGACAAAAGAAAAAGAAAATATAATAGAGAAGAACAGAAAAGTTATCAAATGGTTTATACAAATAGACGAAAAGAAGACCAGTTTGATACAGAACCATACGGGTTTTGATAGTCGTCTTTATACTCTGTCAAATTTGCTTTAACAATATCATGATAACTATGTTTAAAACTGTTAGATATTTCTTCATTGCCACTCATTTTTCAAAAAGTGTCACGCAATTTAAAAAAAAAATTGTTACACAAAAATCAAAAAGTGTTCACCAATTTTCAAAAAGTGTCACTCATTTTCTTAAAAAGTGTAACTCATTTCCTAAAAAGTGTCACTTATTTTTCAAAAACTGTCATATAGATATCAAAAAGTGTTCACCAATTTTCAAAAAGTGTCACTCATTTTTACTTTTTGTACTTTAACATGTAAAATCCCCTAGGGTCTGTTTTAAAAAGTGTCACTCATTTTTCAAAAAGTATCACTCATTTTCTTTAAAATGTCACTCTTTTTCAAAACATGTCACTCATTTTCTTAAAAGTGTCACTCATCTTTCAAAAAGTGTCACTCATTTTTTAAAAATGTCACTCATTTTTCAAAAAAAGTCACTCATTTTCTTTAAAATGTCACTCATTTTTCAAAAAGTGTCACTCGTTTTTCAAACAATGATACTCATTTTCTTAAAAATGTCACTCATTTTCTTAAAAGTGTCACTCATTTTTACGTTTTTGTACTTTAACATGTAAAATCCCATAGGGTCCGTTTCAAAATATGTCACTTATTTTCATAAAGTGTCACTCATTTTCTTAAAAGTGTCACTCATTTTTCAAAAAGTGTCACTCATTTTTCACAAAGTGTTACTTATTTTCTTAAAAGTGTCACTCATTTTCTTAGAAGTGTCACTCATTTTTACATATTTGTAAAATCCCATAGGGTCCGTTTCAAAAAGTGTCACTCATTTTCTTGAAAGTGTCACTCATTCTTTAAAAAGTGTCACTCATTTTCTGAAAAGTGTTACTCATTTTTTAAATAGTTGACTCTTTTGTTGAAAAGTGTTACTCATTTCCTAAAAAGTGTCACTTGTTTCTGAAAAGTTTTACTGATTTTTCAAAAAGTGTCACTTATTTTCTGAAAAGTGTTACTCATTTCTTAAAAAGTATCACTTGTTTTCTGAAAAGTGCTTATCATTTCCTCCAATAAAACGTATATTCATTGCTTTTTTAAGTATGCAAAATATGTTCTCCATACCAACCGTTGTTCATTTTATTGTGTGATAACTGTATTGCTTGTAAATAAAAAGATAGTGAGAATGAATTTCTCTTTGCGTTTTGAGTATTTTCCAACGTAAGAATATGACAGAAACTCCGGAAAAAAGAAACGTTTTTACGTTTCCCTAAACCTAATGTGGAAAGTCATAGTGATAAGTGGCATTTACTGGATACCTGGACCCCAAAAGCCGAGATTGTCTACTTTTGCCAGATGATCATAGTGTACATCATTATTATTACGGCCATCTTTTACTTGTCCATACAAAACGGATCGACCGAACTCTGGGTATCACTCTTGAGTAGCAGTATTGGATACGCTTTACCTAAACAAAAACTTAAAAAAAATAACGGCTGTCCCTCTTCCATTCGAACCATGTAAGTAAGGACTACCTACTGTAGAAGAATTGGATGACTTCACAAAAGATTAAAAATACAAGTTAATCATTTTAGACGACCTCGAGGTCATGCGGAGTAAAGAAATGGAGTTACTGTTCACTCAAGGCTACCATCACAGAAAAGTATCGGTGATTATGATCACGCAACTTATACCCTGGGGGTAAACATGCCAGAACCATGGCGTTGAATACCTGGTACCTGGTGCTTATGAAAAATATTCGTGACATATCTCAAGTAGGAGTGCTAGGACGACAGCTTTATCCCAGTAAATTTAAGGGGTTTATGAAAGCTTACGAAGATGCCCTTAATTCGAGACACGGTTATTTTTTAGTGGACATGTCCCATTACTCCGAAGACAAGTGCCGTTTAAGAACTCGTATTTTTCCAGACGAAGACCCTATCGTGTACCGTTTGACGTAAGAATGGAAATAATAAGCTTATAAGAAGACAATATGGTAGAAGTAATTAAACAGCAATGCCACTTCTTATATTTAGTGGCCAATACGACAGCCGATCAAAGAAAAGCGCTTTTAAAAACCATTACCAGTCAACAACTAAGAGCACTTAGTCAAATTGCATACAACATTATCCGGTTCAATGGCAGATTGACACCTACGAAAAAAGTCAGCTTAATACGCCAGAGACGCTTCATTTACTTGCTTGGAGATTGTAACATTGGATTTGCTCAAAAGAAGGAAGCCATCCAACATAAACAAGGATTATCCATACATTGGTGAAGATCACTTCCGCCTATTTAGAACCCGTATTACACTAATGGAGAAATACGTATTAGGGCCTTTCGAAAAGTTTGAGCGATTGAAAAAGCTATCTCGGAGACAAGATGATTACCAGAGAGAGGAAAGGGAAGATATCCCGAAGAAGAAGAATAAAAAGTTAACACTATTTCCTACGGGAGTTAGACAGAAGAAAAGAAAGAAAGATATAGACTTGATTTCTTTTTGAATAACAACAAGACAATTTTATATTTTTATATTTTTATTTACAAAACTGATAATACAATAAAAGTATAAAAGAAGCCACGAGTCATTGTTTTTTATTTCCATCCATCTATTGTATATACACATTTCTCGCTTTATCGACTATAAGTATTTCTGGAAAGGTTGCGTACAGCAGCAATGTCACACTTTCTGGTAAATGTTCAGCAAATTTGATTTCCAAACGGCAAACTCCCCCAGCCGGACGGGGGGTAGAATTCGCCGGCTGCCGTCCTGCAGAGTGGTAAGACCCCACTAATGGACCGGCCTGTTTGCCGTGGGTGGAGACTCGTAAACAGGAAAAGAGGGTCCTGGCAGTTGTGGGGATCCCAGGGATCTCCAGCTTTCCAACACACTGCTTTGGCCTCGGCTTCTGTGTAAACGAGAGCCTAGATGGGCCCGGTCTAGTGCAATCATCTGGTCGTTTTAAGATTGGGCATATTTTATGTATATATGTAATGTGTTGGGGAGCTGTACGAGGGGAAGGCATCTGTATCCTGAGTGCAGATGCCTCCTTTCTGCATGCTTCCTGTGACACCTATTGAAACCCAAAAATCTGTAATAAACTTGGAATATTTGATACTTTACCCTTTACCTTCTGTTACTTACATATTTCATCTGATCTTCATCCTCAAATAATTTAACATGTTAAACCCATAACGTTAACGTTTGCTTAAAAAGTGCCCTTTTTACCTTTTACTTTGATATGTACTTTAAAGTCCTGGTCTTATATAGGCTTATGGGCTAATTGGGTGATGTGGATTTTTCGTTTAGACTTTGACTGCCATGGCAAATCCCTGATCTGGGGGACTACCCATGTTTTTTCCTTGTCGCTCCGACTTCTTCATGTCATCTGAGTATACCATGTGGAAAACCCTGGCATAAAGGAGCAGGATATCCGCTCCATGACATTATGTCCCCTTGTTGGGCTCCGTGGTGGGTGGGGTGCCACGGATGACGAAGAAATAAAACTAATCATGGATAACCCAAACAAAAAACGATCACGCGAACAAGATGATGATTCAGATCATGGACATGCCAATACCCCCTTTCCTCGCTTCCTTTTGATTGAATCTGTTGTGCCTGAAGAACCATTAACAAAGTTGTCTCCCTTTGTCATTCAAAAAGTTCCTTTTTCTCTTGCTGGCTTTCCTAAGTCAGTCAAAAAGTTAAATTCGGGAGCTTTGTTAGTTGAAGTCAAAAAACAAAAACATGCCGAAAATCTTAAGATTAATCGCTTCCATCAAAAGCCTGCGAAATGCTCTCCACATAGAACTTTAAACAGGTCACGAGGAATCATTAGGTGCCCCGATTTGGCTGGAGTTTCAGAAGAGGAAATTGTCGCTGAGCTCTCAAGCCAAAATGTCTCAGAAGCTTGTCGAATAACAATTTGGAGAGATGGTGTCAAAAAAAGTACAAACACAATAGTCCTTACTTTTCGAACAAAATCTTTCCAAAAACACTGAAAATTTGCTATTTAAACGTAGGTGTTGGCATTTACATCCCGAATCTGCTTCAAGGTTACTCGTGCTATGAATTTGGCCATCATGAGAAAAAGTCTAGATTGGGTCTCGGAAACAAGCTTTGCCGCCGTTGTTGCGAAACTGCAAACGATCATGATGAAAAGGATTGTACCAGGAAAAGTGTACTAACTGTGGTGGAGAACATATGTCAACATCCAGAGCTTGTGAACTCTGGAAGAAAGAAATAAAAATTGTAACCATTAAATATAAAGAGAGTCTATCATTTCCAGAAGCCAGAAAAATAGTTGAAGCTCGTCATGTTTTATCCAATTCTTACAGTTCTGTTGTTAAGTCAAACAAGACAGTTGAGCTGAAAGACGCCAATACTCAGACTACTGATACTCCAGCCAAACCACAAGCTAAAGAGACCACTTCTGACGATACAAAAGCTTCTGCGCTTAGACAATCTCCCAAAGGAAAAAGAACAGATTCGAGTGAAGAAAATGTTACCACTTCCCCCAAAAAGCAAAAGAAACAAAATACCAAAGAAGCAAAACCTGTTGAATCGGATCGTCTTTCCAAAGGGTCGGACTATCCAATTCAACAACATAATCGCTTCTCATGTCGTCCTGAAGACATGGAAGCAGACAGTTACACTGTTGATGAAAAATCTAAGCAAGGTAAAACTATAAGATTACCAACTCAGAATTGAATTATTTCTTACTTCAAAACCTGTATGCTGTTATACTAATTACCACGCAAATCATGAGTAATAACATATTACAGTGGAAATGTCGAGGTTTTCCAGCTGATATTGAGGAATTATGTTTTAATCTATAAATATAGACCAGTGGCATTATGTTTACAAGAAACGTTTCAGACCGATACAAATAAAATATCTCTGAAACATCACTCTATTTATAAAACCAATTCTAATGGAGGTGACAGAGCTAAAGGAGGAGTAGTAGTAGCTGTAAATAATACTGTCCCACACAGAGTTGTAACTGTTAACACGTCTTTGCAGGCAGCTGCTGTCAGTATTTCTTTAAACAAGACGATAACTGTGTGTTCTATATACATGGCACCAAGTTTGCCCATTGGCTGTTCTAAACTTGATGACTTAATTGAGCAGCTCCCTAAACCTTTCATTTTAATGGGAGATTTTAATGCCCATAGTACCTTATGGGGTTGCAGAGATACAAATTTTAAAGGTCGACTAGTGGAAGATTTTATTCCAAGCATGACCTCTGTCTCTTGAATGATAAAACACGTACGTACTTACACCCTGCCACTGGTTCATATTCATCCCTAGACTTGACTATATGCAGTCCTGAAGTTGCTTCTGACTTTGATTGGAAAATTGATAACAACCTTCATGGAAGTGATCATTTTCCGGTCCTGATATCGGAAATGGGGCCTTCGGTACAGCAATGTCCAGAACGTTGGAAGCTTCATAAAGCGACCTGGGAAAATTTAGAAAATACTGTGAACAAATAGTTGGTCAAAGTGCGTTTGAATACTGTGAAAATTCTGCGGAACTCTTTACTTCTTTAGTTTACTCCGCCGCGGAGAAGTCAATTCCTCGAACCTCTACAAGTCCAAAGCATCCAAGCAAGCCATGGTCTAACCATGACTGCAAGAAACCTATAGCAGAGCGTAAACGTGTTCTCAGAAATTTCAATCTGAGACCGACTCAGGAGAATCTTACAAAGTTTAAAAATGCTCGGGAGAAAGTACGACGAACAATTAAACAAAGTAAACGTGCGTCTTGGAGACAGTACGTACCTAGATTGAACTTTAGATCGACTGTCAAAATGATCTGGGATATGATACGTAAAATTAACGGCAAAAACTCATATCAAAATGTTAGTCACTTGAATACTGATGATGGTGTTGTCACTTTCAAAACCGATCTTGCCAATACACTGGCAGAAACTTTTGCAGAGAAATCATCTGCTTCGAATTTTTCGCCGAAGTTTCGAAAATTTCAGAACATAAAGGAACAAATAAAGCTTAATTTCAAATCGAATGATGCGGAGCACTATAATAAAGACTTCACAGTAAAAGAACTGAAGAAAGCGTTAAAGAAATCCCACGACACTGCTGTTGGATGCGACGACATTCATTACCAATTGTTAAAGCATTTGCCATATCGATCCCTTGATTGTTTACTATATTCAACCAGGTATGGCAAACTGGTATTCTTCAAGATTCCTGGAAGAAAACCATAGTAGTACCAATACCAAAACCGGGAAAAGATTATTTTAATCCTACAAACTATCGCCCAATAGCCTTAACAAGTTGTATCTGTAAAACCATGGAAAGAATGATAAATGACCGTCTTGTTTGGTTTTTAGAGAAAAACAAATTAATAGCAACCGCTCAGAGCGGATTTCGTAAACACAGAGGCACTCTTGATCATTTAGTCCGCTTTGAGACATTCATACGTGAAGGTTTTATTAAAAAAGAACATGTTGTCTCTGTATTTTTTTTATCTCGAAAGTGCCTATGATACAACATGAAAGTATGGGATTATAAATGACCTCTATGATTTTGGTATACGAGGTCGCCTTGCTTATTTCATCTCAGCTTTTCTGAATGAGTGGCAGTTTAGAGTCAAGGTTGGTAATACGTTATCTGACCTCCACGAACAAGAGATGGGCGTTCCCCGGGGAAGCATCCTTTCCGTTACACTTTTCAGTGTAAAGATTAGCAATATTATTAAGTCTGTATGTCCTGGCGTGGAATGCTTTCTTTATGTTGATGACTTCTGTATTTGCTACAGGCCAAAACACATGCATACTATTGAGAGGCAGCTTCAGCAAGTTTTAAACAATTTAACCAAATGGTCCAATGAAAACGTTTTTAAGTTTTCAAAAACTAAAACTAAGTGTATGCATTTTTGTAATTCAAGAAAATTTCATCTCGACCCGGAACTGACATTAGATGGTGTCCGTATAGAAGTCGTCCAAGAGTTCAAATTTCTAGGCCTATTATTTGATTCTAAACTGTCGTTCATTCCTCACATTAATTACTTGAGCAATAAGTGTCAGAAAGCTCTCAATCTTTTACATGTAGTTTCCAATATAGACTGGGAGCAGATAAGAAAGTCTTGTTACGACTTTATAGGTCGCTCGTAAGATCAAAGTTAGATTACGGTTGTACGGGTCAGCACGTCAGTCATACTTGTGCAAACTCGATTCTATTCATAATCAAGGCTTGCGTCTTGCACTAGGCGCATTTAGGACTTCCCCAAGAAATAGTCTGTATGCAGAAGCAAATGAGCCTTCCTTAAATCTAAGGCGAAAGAAAACTGTCCATGCAGTACTATATAAAACTAAAGTCAAACCCTAAAAATTCTACTCATAAAGTTGTATTTGAACCTTTGTATAAAGAAGAGTTTTTAAAGAAAGAGAAGGTCATACCTCCCTTTAGTCTCCGGTGTGAAGCTGATGTTCAAAGCCTTGGCTTCGACCTGGATGATATAGCAAAACAAAAGATCACAGCCGTTCCTTTGTGAACTTCTAATAGTCCAACATTTGTGTATGAACTATCATCATACAAAAAGGCAACAACAGATCCAACTATTTTCAAAAGCAAATATCTCGAAATAAAAAGACAGTTCTATAATTATGAATATATCTATACAGACGGATGGAAAGAAGGTGACAGGGTTGGCGCAGCTGCTGTGTCTGACGGTGAGATATATCACTTTCGTCTCCCGGATAAATCTTCAATTTTTACTGCAGAGCTAAAAGCAATAGACCTTGCTCTTGATCACATTAAAGAAGACGGTTATTGGCGTTACATTATTTTCACCGATTCACTCTCTGCCATGCAGGCACTTGAGCATGATAAAACCGATTGTTAATTTTTTAGACAAGCTATCTGACATCTGCGGTAATAATGACGTTATTTTCTGTTGGCTCCCCAGTCATATTTGTATCAGTGGTAATGAGGAGGCATTATCACGTGATATTTTACCTTTTAGAGTACCTTTTACTGATTTTAAGCCTTCAATAAATGCTTTTATTCAGTCTGTGGAACGACCCACTCAACCACCAATATAAATTATTTGGTATTAAGCCAACTCTTGGAGAATGGCTTCCAGGATCGAGGAACTGTCGCAGCGAAGAAATTGTTTTGGCCAGTCTGCGTATTGGTCACAAACATCTTACACACTTGTATCTCCTTAAAGGAGAGGAGGCACCGCAATGCATTCCATGCTCTGCTCCTTTTACAGTCAAACACATATTACTAGAGTGCGTTGACCTAGCGCAAGTACGAGAAAGATTTTACAAAGTAGACAGCCTAAGTATTTTATTTGATATTGTGAAGATCGAATCAGTTTTTGATTATCTTAAAAGGTAAATATTTTTAGAAAAATTTAGAGTCTTACTCACACTTTTGCGTTATGTTTCCTTTCATTTTTAAGGGCTTTTTTGGCCGTCTGATGACTGTGCCTAGCTTTTAAGCTAGTACATTCATTAGTGCATTTTTTACTGGTTACATCTATTGTTTTTACTAACTTCTTGTTTTATTATCTCACAGTATCTCTCTTCATCTTTGTATGTGCGCCCACTATGACCACTGCTGTCAACGGGCCGTAAAACTCCATTCATTCATTCATTCCAAACGGCCTCTTATTTTTGTGTTGAAAGAATACTAGGGATCGATATCCAACACGTATGGCAGTATCCTTCCTTGTACTCTTTGTACGTGATGTTGATATCATTTCTGCTGGAAGTGAGGGTCTGATAACAGTCGGTGTAATGATTTTCTTCAAAATTAGGTTAGAAAGGTTGCAATGGTATGGATTGTCCATCAACGAAGAAACCGAGGTAACTGCAGTCGTAATGTTTCAAGTTGAATGGATTTGTTTTGTAGTCTCCGTTATATGAAACGCTCGGAACCGTCCCTATGATGATCTTGTTTGGTATCCTACCTTGAAATTTATCGTCTGCGTGAAAACTATATTTGCTATCGAGGTTGTTTTTATCTCTGAGCGGAGATAAGGGTACATAGCGGGAGTGTCCTGAATCATTTTGTCATGAGCCAAAAGCAAATCGTTCCGTAACCGCTGAAAACAGAGCTTGAAACGGGCGTCAACGATTTGCACCTTGTAACTCGGAGTTAATGCGTAATGATTCGAAGGGATCGGATGCCTGCCAAAATTTAAGCCCCATTTGCACTCCGTTTATAAGCAACTTCGGTTGCTGAAACAAGTCCACCAGGATACTACCTTCTAGATCTATAATTGTACCACCCTTGGTCCTATCATATCTTAGGAATAAACCAGTTTTGGGATCGCTATCGTCCAGATTCGGGTCATCCTTGTAAAATAATTGACTGGTCAGGAAACCTTCCTGCATAGATCGATTGATATTTAATAAAGTGTCAATGTAGGCCTTACACGTATGCGTGGTTCCGCTATTCGGGAGTGGTTTTCGTTGTAAATGAACGTCCAGCTGTCTGAAAATGGTGTGCAAGGGTAAATTGATTAGTCCGAGGGTATCATCTTCTGACACGGGTGTACCGTCTTGTAAAGCAAGTCTCAATTTCAGCCTCAATTTACATTCCTTCAAGTTGGCCTGTGGTGGTATATTAAATTCCAAGCTCGATGAAGAATCGGTTACGGGATTAATGGGTCGGAATTCGATCCAATCTTTCGATAACAAGGACGAATCTTTCGGGATCGGGTAAAATAACGATAATTCTTCACTGTGCTGCATTTTACTATTCATGCTAATTTTCAAAATGCCCAGTCGGGATCTTTGCGAAACGTTTTGTGAGTCTTCTTACGCTTGGTATTCTTACGATCTTCGTCATCACCATTCTTACGTTTAATTTGAGATTTTGCCTTGTCGACTGCTTCGGCAAACGGGCTCACCATTTTTACACATGGCGTTTTGACTTTTTCAAGTTTTTCTTCATCTCTCGCAGCAGTTTATTCTTTTCTTCTAGTATTTTCTCCAAATTCCTTACTTGATCTGGGATATGGTCGTTCGGTTTGAAATAGTTAATCCAATACTCCACATCTTCTTTGTACGGAACCAATTTCTGTAGTTTCGAATCAAAGACGTCCATGGATCCCATGATCTCTGGAAATGAAGGACACAATGAAAATCGTTCGAATTCAAATCAATGGGTTTTATATCTTCGCCTTTTAACGAAAGTCTAATAGTGTTAAATCTCTTGACATTCGAGGGTCTATAACGTGAAGACATTCCGTAGATTAAAATTTCTTGTATCTTGATTCGATTTCTATGTTGGTGAGAACGAGTTGTAACTTGTTCCTGACGAACGTTTCCTCTATGATGTCGCAATTCAAATACAGTCGCTTACTTCGAGGTGTAAAGTCGGAGGTCAATGACGATTCTATGAGAGCACACAACCAACTTCCTTCTAAAATATAGTCTTTAGAAAACTGGAACAAGAAGTCGGCGTTATTCTTACGTACATCGATAGATTCTGTGCAATTTAAATACAGGTAAAAATCTGTCATTCTTCTCTCGTTGTTCTCAATTCTTCTAGTAAGGTAGGAATGAGATACACAGTACGTAATAAAATGGGTATAAATGAATGAAATCGTCGAAGTAAAGTCTTCTTACGCCTAGGTGAAACGTTGTTTGAGCACAGTGTGCGTAACAATAATCTCCTCCTTTCAAGAACTTGAACATCTCTTCTCATTGGATTAACGACTCCGTTAAGGATACGTTTTGCCACCTCGATGATAGCCTTTAGTTGACGGTTAGTTAAATGCTGCAGTAACTTCTTCCTTACCGTTGTTTCGGCCTCTTGTAGGTGTAGGAAATAAGCGATTTGTAGGTAGACTGTAGAGTGTTCCATGGTTGAATTGGTTAAATACTTATTCCTTCTTACGCGTATAGAGTTGAGTTCAATTAATGTGGGACAAACAACCTCCTTTTGTTGTGAAGAGGTTACACCCGTTATGACCACTTTTCCTGTATGAAAACAACAAAAATGCACCCCTTCCAGTTTAAAGTTTAGAGAAGGAAATATCTCCCGTTAGTATACGACATCTCTATCGAAAGGCAAACGCTTCAAATCCAAATCCGAACAGAGGGTATGGCTCATAGACATGGTTAAAAATTTCACGTCCGTTAAATTCACGGGATATCCGCAATTCTGAAGCAGTCTGGCATGTTTTCGTATTCGTTTGTACCCCTCTCTTTTACTCGAAACTTTACCGTTACAGTTGATAATACCGTTAGAAAACACTAAACAGTTTCCTCCAATTTTTCTGTGCTGCCATATAAGTCCGGGGAATCTTTCTGGGTCATACCGCACATTCGTTATTTTGTAGCAGATTTGTCATTAATCAGTAGGACAATTGAGTTGAGCGCTGTAGACCACGTTTGTGATGATCATGATCGTTTGACGGTCTGGACATAAATGATAAAAAAATTCCTAGGTTTCCTCACTTTTAAATGTTTTCGATTGTTTACGAGTATTGCGTAACGTCGGTTTCCGGTATCCAGCTGTCATACTTTTTTGGCCAGTGTAACCATCGCACCAAGACTTCCCGTTTCTTATTGCGTGTCCTTTCCAATATTGTTTCGATGCTAAAGTCGGTACCGTCGTCAACGTTTTTAGCTTGCAATTCTTGTTCGTAAAATGTTATATCAATCTTATCGTTGTCCCCGTCTACTAACGTATAAACTGGAAGTCCTTGTCTTTTGAAGCGTGATTTGATTTTGAAGATCTCCCCTGTCCATTTTTGCGAGTATTCTCTGTCAATTACGGACCTGATGTGTGACAATCGTACAGTCTGACAGATTTTACATTTGTATTTTTTGATAACGGGCTTTTTTTGT
This sequence comes from Hippopus hippopus, assembly GCA_946811185.2. Classification (NCBI taxonomy): domain Eukaryota; kingdom Metazoa; phylum Mollusca; class Bivalvia; order Cardiida; family Cardiidae; genus Hippopus; species Hippopus hippopus. Next base: position 4,133,380 of record OX328108.1, on the reverse strand, counting down.
GTTTGCTTCCTTTGGTTCTAATGAGATACTGTCGAAGACGATTTCCCCTTCATTTTCCGAGGAAATTGCTGCTGGGTTTTCTCCAAGACTCCTGTGGGTAGTATGGTTGTAACTTTGTACAACATCCTGTAAAATGTCGATGTATCGACGGGTTCTGTTCTTTAGCAGGTATCGAAAAATCTTGTGTTTTGTGGTTTTAATGACTCTTTCGGCGTAATTCGCTGTTGTTTCCGTGTTATATGCGTACAAATGATGTATATTTTGACTTTTTAAATATGTATTTACTTCTTTGCTTCTAAATTTCATTCCTCGGCCCGTGCGAATTGTGTTTGTTTTTTTGGGGGGCCTGACAGTATACGTTTCAATGCCATGACTACATCCTAACCTCGTTTACTCGTTATTGGTTGAACATGCACAAAACGAGAAAAAATGTCAACCGCTACCAAAACGTATTTAATGCCATCATTTTTTTTTTTTGTAAATCGACCATGTCTATGAGATCTATATCCCACTGACTGTCAATACCGTCAGTAATTACTCTGGATCGTACAAATCGGCGTCTATCTCCCCTCGTAAGCGAATAGGACTGTTTGATCTTTCAGCCATTTTCGTATTCGATGTCTACCAATGTTGTATTTACCCTGTGCTTTTACATGCTGGTACAATTTCTCGGGGCCTCTAAAACTAACAGGGTTATTGGAATCAAAATAAACAGAGGATATGTATATTTTCCAGTTATCCATTTTTTAATCAAATACACCTAACATACATTCTTACAACGTATAGTATTACAACAAAACTGAATACAAAGGTCTAATTTGGTATGCATGTAAAAGAGCGAGAAATCATTCCATTTCCATTTTTGTTTCTATATGTCTACTATGCATCCATTCACCAATCGATGAAACTATTATATGCGCAAGTCCAAACATGATCACCAATTTATAAATTCATTCGGGTTACACTCTGCACAATGAAGGGCTCCTAACTGGTTCATATGATCATTCTGCAGGTAACTGGGTACCACACCGTCCAATTCGGGTAAGGTTTTTACAATGGTTGGTATAAGTTCTTTTAGTCGATTGTATTCTTGGGGTCTCAAGCAAATGCCTTTTTTGGTCCTCACTACTTCTTCATTCGGTTTCCAATATTGTCTAATATCTACGTAAACGCTGTTTTCACCAATTATGCAATACACGTTGCCACCAATGTGATACCCATACGACAGCTTACTTTGGAGGGCTTTGTCCACATACTCTATCTGATCCACCAAGTTCTTCCATCGCATCAACGGTAAGCTGATGCCTCTTTTGGTGGGTTCGTCTTCTTGCCATTCTCTGATATCCACTCTCATCTCCCCTTTCCACTCGTTCACTTGTACGTATCTCTCATTTCCGAGACTGAATTTGCATCTGAAGTTTGCTATGTTTATTGGTCGAGTGTTGAAACTCTTATGACTGCAAAGGTTGTTACCTTATCTTTTATAGATGAAAGTCTATTCTGATTGGTTGGTTTGTTCTTGCATCTGATTGATTGTTATCATTTCTATTTCTAGATGCAACATCATCATTCTGTATTCTGATTGGTTCTTTTAATCACCTTCGTCCTAATCTAATAAGAGAAAACTTGTCCGAACACATTTTGTCAGTTAATTCATTATGCAATCGGATAAGCAGTTATCACAAAAAAGACCTTTTTGTCCTGGTAAATATCACTTTGATCTTATTTCTCGGTTCACTGGTATATCCCAAAACTCCAATGTCACAACCAAAAGTTTTAGTCAGTTCAAAACGTTTACTATCCGATTCTCGGAGTTGGGATTATGTAAACACTGTTGTATAGCACTGTACATAACCCGCTCACTAAAAAAACACAGAGGCACTCAAATTATATGCATCCAAGTGGTTTTCGACGGCATGGGCTCAAAGTGTAAACGCAAGTTTCATGATGCAGTTCAAAACGAAATAAATGATTGTCCCAAAATTGTCTTTTAAATATGAACTTATCAATGACGTCATAATGTATTATCCAATGAAAGAGCTTTTAAAATCAATCGATGAAATAAAAACGTGTAAGGACACATGCTAAACTATTTTTGTCCCATTTTTATTGCAATTTATAGGAAAGAATTGACAAAAATGACGTCATTTCCGGTTTCTATGTTGAATGAAACCCTCTTAAAAAGAATCTTGAGGAAAAAATTAATATGCTTAGACACCGAGATCATGAAAATCGGTTCATTAACAACGATTTTAGCCATTTTTTGTTAAAGTTAGTGCATTAATAACGTATCTGAAATCTTTCAGAATAACGTATATGACAATCTTTCAGGCTAAATTACGATCTCACGGTGATCTCTAGGTAAATTTTGATTTCAAATTTGAGTTCCCAGGGAAAAATTGTCGTGGATAGATACCAAGAACGTAAAAATAGGTCAATTAATACAGATTTGAGCCATTTGTGTACCAGTGGATGCCAAGAGCGTGTATTTTCAAAAACTTTAATCCTTGTATCTCCATGTTCATTCAAGTGACACCTACAAAACTATACATTTTCTTGATCAGTGTGAAAAGACCATTCCAATGATACCTATATCGATTCAATGTGGCTGCAAATAAAAAAAAGTCGATATTTCTAAGAAAATGAGTATTGAGCCTGAAACAACTGAAAATTGAAAGACAATGAGGGGAGTCAAAATGAAAGAGTAAGGTGTCAGGCATCATTTGGTTTGGTTATCTCAAATTTCATGAATAGAAACTGTGTCATAAAATAAAAAAAAAAAGAGGAATATCGGTTTCATTGCTTAGTTGTCCTGGAATTTGGTGTCAATTGCTTACATTTCATAGAATTAAGCTTATCAGTACACGGCTTTACTTCTCTGAAGGTTGGAATGTTAAGAAAAAATCATTTCATTGCTGAAGGTAACATCTCCTATAACTTTCGACTAAAATCTTACATTTTTGCAAAATTTAATCCGTTACGAGGGTTATAATAAATATTTATGTAAACATTAGCCAGCTCACCTTGTAAGTTGTCTTAATCCAATCTCAAGTCAAAAAACATTGACATATAAATGGGTACTGGACCTTAAAGGGATGAGGGGTCTTGTCCAATCTTGTTAGGGTCATTTAATCTTTTGCCTTAAAGGGGGAACGACTTGTTTTCCATTTTTGCATTATAATCGATGATGGATATCATTGATTTCTTTTCGGCGTTTTTTATTGCACCAATGATAACTGTGATTGTTGAAATTAAGGATGCAGTGGATTTCTTTATTTTTTCTGGTATTGGGACCAGCACTTTTGGTCAAGTAAGTTTTTTTATTACAATATTACATTGAAGATGATATCTGGGTAAAAGAGCATCTGCAAGCTGATGAACTAGTTCATTTTCTAGAACGTGAGGTTTGCAGTGTTGAGGTTACAAAAATTAATAGATGTAGCGCATCTGGACATGTAAATTATTCCAGGGCCATATATCTTTGTAAAAACATTCTACAATATCTTTTACCATTTTTAACAGAAAGAAGGTCAAACATACAAACTTTAGAAGTCCAATTACTTGATGGTCATATCTCATTAGATGATGAGTATGGTGTTACAGAATTTATAAATAATCACCATACATGCATTAAATTGGACATTACAAAACACCATTCAGAAATGCATGTAATTGGAACTCTAATACATGAATTGGCGCATGCTCTTTTGCCTGATTTTATAGACCATACTAATCTTTGGCTAACTACGTTAACCAATTTGATATCCATTGTGAAAACCTCACAATTGATTAACGTAAAAGAGTATGAATATCAAACTCTTTTGGCCTGTGAGGTTGGTTGCAATTTTAAATCCAATTTGTTTAGTCAAAATTAGAAAAAAAGAAAAAAAAAAAATAAATAAATAAATAAAATAAAGAAATAAAAGAAGAAATAAATAATAAAGAAATAAATAAAATAAAGAAATAAATTCACTGCAACTTAATTTGATCAAATTCTTTTTTCTCTAAATTGTATATATCAAAATTGTATATAACAGTTTTAATATAACACATTTCGTTCCTTTTTTCTTTTAAATCTATGACCTAAGAATGTGATAAAATTGGATTATAAGCGATGCATATGCGGATGGTAAGTGTCCTTTTGTTTCTATTTCATGGGGGGGGGAGGGGGGGTTAAATACATAACTGTTTAAAAGTATTGAAATATAAAATATTACAATATATTAAAAAGATTAAGAGGAAATTAACAAAAAAAAAAAAAAAAAAAAAAAAAAAATCATGACACAATAAACGACACAATGATAGTGTAATAATTCTGCCGATAGTTTGTCATATTTAAATATTCTGTGGTTTTTAAGTTGTTCATGTTTAAACATGTTCTGCTTATAGACTATAGTTCTCAGTTCCCGTACCAAATAAACATAGCTAGACATGTTTTAATTTGTTAAAAGGGTCTTACCGTGGCATGTAATATACCACTGTTTTGGAATTAACTTTGACAGTTAAATAGGCCATTGTGCGGACTTCCGTCTCTAAATAAACAAAACCAAACACTGTGGCGACTGTAACAAAAGACTCTTGTTCAGCCATCTGGTCCTTTCTTAGGGGATTAACTTTGACAGATGAATAGGCCATTGTCCTTACTTCCGCCCCTAAATAAACAAAACCAGTCAGTGTGACGACTTTAACAAAAAACTATTGATCACTCACCCGTACATGTTTGAACATGAATATCTCAAAATAGACGCGTGCAAACTGACGGTAATAATCTTGGTCATTTGAGCATAGGACGTTGAAGGGAACACATCTCCAGAAAAGTACCATTATTTTCATTCTAACATTTTTTCCGTTATTTTGTGCATTTTTTATGTTGTCGTATTTTTTTTATCTTTAAACTCAAGACTAATTTTTATCAAAATGTTTGTACTATATTTCTTCTACTTTTTCAAGTAAGATCAAAACTAACATTGATCAAAATTTGTACTATCTACTATCATAACAAAAATGTGTACTTCTAAATTAGGACATACCTCCTATTTTATTAAAACTGGGTAATTCAATTTGGTCACCATAAAAAAACAGCCAAAAAAAATTACGTAACTAAAATACCGCCAAAACATTGTCATCCAAGATGGCTGCTTGTCTAAACATTCTTATATGCAAATGAGTTACTATTTATAGTAACTAGGTCATCCAATTTTGCGCCCGTTTGTTTATACACAAAGTGACCGCATTACTACTTATCTGTTTGAGTACAAAGCTTTGCCGTTGGGTGAAAGTATTAGTCGAATAAGCATTCACTATAACTATTTAAAACCCTATGCCACGTAACCCTCGGTTTTTACAACTCTGACAACGATAGCTGTTAAAAATATTGTTGGAAAGGGAGAAAATTCTGGTAACAAGCATTTTTCCGTTTTCCAAAATGTTTGCTATCTTTCCTAAAGCAAATTTCATTTTTGAGTCACATTTATTTTGTCGTCTGCAAATGCTTTTGATTAGGCAAGTCTAAAATATTGTCGTTTGGTACTTAATGAAGATTCGGTGTTGTAAAAAAAAACGGGCAAAAAGGGGGAAAAGAAAAAATAGTTGAAGTGCAATATAGAATTTTTTCCCTATTTTATGTCTGATTGATCAATTAATGTTCGCCGAATTCTGCAGCTAAGTTTGTAACGTACAGGGCTCGAAACACAGGGATCGCTTGTTTGATTTATTCAAACTATTAAAGTGATAAAATTTTGTTTAGAAAAGATCGCTTCAGCAAATAGACAGAGACAGTTCATTACTTAATACTGGAACACCATACAGTGTGAATTTATTTCGAAAAGTTCAGTTTAAATTTCAAACCTTCCATTCCGCCTTGAAAACGGGTAGTTTCAACTTCATTTTCAGTAGGGAAATGCGGGCTATAAATGTTTTCATTGAATAGCTAGTAAAGGGTTAGCTGGAAGTTCCTATCATCTCGGTATTTCACCGTCATAGCAGGGAACCTTAAAGAAGAACCCTGATGTACTTCTTAGGCATAGAATAATGCACACGAGTCATAATAAAGTGTATATCCTGTTCAGTCTTACGTTGATCACCTGTATAGGATTTTGGGTTTTTAAAATCTGTTACAGAGGGTAAGTCTATTCTAATAACTGAACCCAAAAGATGCATTTTTCTGTCAGAACACTTTTTGTTTTCAAATGCATTATTATGTAACCCTTCCCCCAGCCGGACGTGGGGGGGGGGGTAGAATTCGCCGGCTTCCGTCCTGCAGAGTGGTAAGACCCCACCAATGCACCAATGGACCCGCCTGTTTGCCGTGGGTGGAGACTCATAAGCCGGAAAAGAAGGTCCTGGCAGTTGAGGGGAACCCAGGGATCTCCAGCTCTTCAATACACTGCTTCGGCCTCCGCCTCGGCGTAAACGAGAGTGCAATCGGCTGGTCGTTTTTAGATTTTGGACATTTTAAAGTTATTTAAATAGCCATAACACTGTTAGTGGTGTCTTACAAAAACATCTAATTTTCTTGTATTACAATTGTTTCCTGAAATTGCATATATTACCAACCCGATTGATTATATAATTGCATGTGCTCATACAGCATCAATTTGTCCATTTTAACTACATGTTTTCATGTTTTTTTAGTCCCTAGTCTAATATAGGCTCATGGGCTAATTGGGTTGTGTGGACTGTTTAATTGGGCATTGATTTGCGTGGGTGCTTCCTGAACTGGGGTTGTTGCCACGCATCTTCTTTGTCAGATTTTTTAGTTTGCATGGCCCGAGTATATCATTTGGGTAACTCTGACATGCTGATACTCCGTTCTACTTGCCATGTCCCCTGTGTAGGACTCCATGGTGGGTGGGGGCCACGAATGATGAAATTTAAAACACTAAACCATGGATCACCTAAATAAAAAACGAACGCATGAAAATCTCGAAAACGACTCTGCTTCTGTTGAATCTACTAATGGCTTTCCCCGGTTTCTAGTTATTGAATCCGTTAATAATGAACAACCACTTACAAAGCTTTCACCATTCATTATTGAAAGAAGTTTTAGTTTCAATTGCTGGATCACCGAAATCCGTGAAAAAGTTAAGAAGAGGCGGCCTTCTTGTTGAGGTACCTAAACCTCAACACGCAAAAAATCTGCTTTGGTTGAAGCAATTTTACAGTATCCCTGCCAAATGCTCCTCACATGGATCCCTGAATTCCTCAAGAGGTATAATACGCTACCCTGATTTAGCCAGGTTTTTTTCTTATTTGAATTTGTCCCAGTAACCTTTTTTTTTTTAACCAAATTTTACCTATTTTCAAACTCCTATGGTCAAGTCAAACATTCTGACCAACTTTCATGAGTGTTGGACTAGTAATGTGTCCTCTAGAGAGTATATACTCACAATGGTTTCTGAGACTTGTTTGACTTTTTGACTGGACATGATATCGTTGCAAACTAATCCGAAATATCATGAAGACATTCTGACCAACTTCCATTAGTATTGAACTGAGAATATAGCCTCTAGAGTATGTTCTTATATTTACTGTATAGATAGGTAAAGTTAGCTAGCCAGCTACTTGTTCAGAGAAAGTTAGCTACTCGTAGTAACCAGCTACTTGTTCTGGTAAAATTGATTATTTATAGCTAGCTTCTGGTAGCCACCTTCTAGTTAGCAGTCATCTGTAAAGGAAAATCTGGCAATTCTTACCCAGCGACCAATGTGTAGGTAATTAAAATGGAGGTTTTTATTAGTTTCTTAAAGGTACAAGTAGCTGGCGAGCCAATTGTCGATGCCTCAAACGAAATGCTTTTCTTGCATCCAGAATATTATATAAATGCATCAGAACAATTAAAATCAAATAAGTTCCTGTATTAAAGGGTAAAGCTACGAGATCTGTCAATAGGATTTTTTTCTTCCCATTTGTTTTCAATTAGGGATTCAAAATGTGCAAGTAGCTGGCGAGATTAAGACAAACATTTCAAAATATTTCAATTAATCGTATTCACTGTACTACGGAGAAATTGAAAATATCAATTTCAACTCATTTTAATTATTATAGGGGCCAGCTACTCGTCATGAAAATTGGGACATTTTTCAATTTTACTCAGAGAGGAATTCAAAGGTACAAGTAGCTGGCGAGTCTAAGAGCTGTTTTTAAAATTAAATGCTTGTTTTACATAAACGGGATGATAAATGCACTAAAATAGTCAAAATTAAAGCATTTCCAGCCATCAAACTAGCCAGCTACTGATTTGAAAATGGGACAACTTTCCACTTTTGCGAAATAGTGATTTAAAATGTTCAAGTAGCTAGCGAGATTTAGAGAGATTTTTCAAAATATTTCAAAGAATCATATTGAGGCTACTTAGGAGAAATTAAAGATACCAAAATCAATCCATTCTTGTTCATCAAAGGGACTAGCTACTCGTAATGAAAATGCGGATATTTTCCATTGACTCTGAATATGAAGTTTCCTACCCGTGTAAATGTAGCCAGCTACTTGTATATTTTTAATCATTATTTCGCAAAAGTGGAAAGTTGTCCCAAGATTAAGTAGCTGGCCCCTTCAATAACCGGAAATGTGTCAATTTAGAGTTTGCTCATGCATTTATAGTCATCTTTATTCGAAACAAGCGTTCGATTTCAAAAATCGCTCTTAGGCTTGCCAGCTACTTGTACCTTTTGATTTCACTCTAAGTAAAATTGAAAAATATATGCATTTTCATGCCGAGTAGCTGGCCCCTTAAATGGATAAGAATAGATTTATTTTGATACTTTATTTTCTCCTAAGTGTCCTCAAAATGTTTTGTTGAACTATTTTAAAAAATCTCTTTTAATCTCGCTAGCTACTTGTACATTTGAAATCACTACTTTGAAAAACAGCAAAGTCGTCCAGTTTTCAAATCAAGTAGCTGTCCCCTTTAATAACCGGAAATGATTTAGTTTTGAGTTTTCTCATACATTCATAGTATCTGTTATTCAAAACAAGCATTTAACTTCAAAATTTGCTCTTAGGCTCGCCAGCTACTTGTACCTTTTGATTTCACTCTAAGTAAAATTGAAAAATATTCCCATTTTCATGACGAGTAGCTGGCCCCTAAAATGAATAAGAATTGATTGATTTTGATATTCTTAATTTCTCCTACGTATCCTCAATATGATTTGTTGAAATATTTTGAAAGAATCTCTCTAAATCTAACCAGCTACTTGTACATTTTAAATCATGATTTCGCAAAAGTGTAAAGTTGTCCCATATTCAGATCAAGTGGCAGGCCACTTTAATTACCGGAAATGCTTCAATTTAGAGTTTTCTCGTGCATTTAAACTGTCTTTTATTCAATACGATTATTCAATTCAAAAGACGCTCTTAGGCTCGCCAGCTACAGGTGCCTTTTGATTTCACTCTGAGTAAAATTGAAAAATATCTGCATTTTCATGACGAGTAGCTGGCCCGTTAAATGGATAAGAGTGGATTTATTTTGATATTTTTAATTTCTCTAAAGTGTTCTTAAAAAAGATTTGTTGAAATATTTTGAAAAATGTCTTTCATTCTCGCTAGCTACCTGTACATTTGAAATCATTGCTTCGAAAAACAGCAAAGTTGTCCAGTCTTCAAATCAAGTAGCTGGCCCCTTTAATAACCGGAAATTATTCATTTTTGAGATTTCTTATACATTCATAGTATCTGTTTATCCAAACAAGCATTTAATCTAAAGATTCGCTCTTAGGCTTGCCAGCTACTTGTACCTTTTGATTTCACTCTAAGTAAAATTGAAAAATATTCGCAGTTTCATCACAAGTAGCTGGGCCCTTTAAATGATTAGAATAGACTGATTTTGATATCTTTAATTTTCCCTGAAAATCCTCAATATGATTCGTTAAAATATTTTGAAAAATCTCTCTAAATCTAGCCAGCTACTTAAATATTTAAATCATCATTTCGAAAAAGTACAAAATTATCCCGTTTTCATATCAAGTAGCTGGCCCCTTTAATAACTGGAAATGCTTCAATTTTGAGTTTTCTGACGCATTTGTAGTGTACTTTATTCATATCAAGCACTTAATTACAAAAACAGCTCTTAGACTCGCCAGCTACTTGTACCTTCGAATTCCTCTCTGAGTCAAATTGAAAAATGTCCCAATTTTCATATCAAGTAGCTGGCCCCTTTAATAACTGGAAATGCTTCAATTTTGAGTTTTCTGACGCATTTGTAGTGTACTTTATTCATATCAAGCACTTAATTACAAAAGCAGCTCTTAGACTCGCAAGCTACTTGTACATTCGAATTCCTCTCTGAGTCAAATTGAAAAATGTCCCAATTTTCATGACGGGTAGCTGGCCCCTTTAATACTTAAAAATGAATTGAAAATGATATTTTCAATTTCTACGTAGTACAGTGAATATGATTCTTTGAAATATTTTGAAATGTCTGTCTTAATCTCTTCAGCTACTTGTACTGTTTGAATCCCTAATTAAAAACAAATTTGAAGAAGAAAATACTATTGACAGATCTCGTAGCTTGACCCTTTAATACAGGAACTTATTTGATTTTGATTTTTCTGATGCTTTTATATAGTATTCTGGATAGAAGAAAAACATTTCGTTTAAGGCATCGACATTTGGTCCGCCAGCTACTTGTACCTTTAGGGAACTAATAAAATATCCATTTTAATTACCTTTACATTGGTCGCTGGGTACGAATTGCCAGATTTTCCTTTACAAGTGACTGCTTACTAAAAGGTGGCTACCAGTAGCTGGCTACAAATAACCAATTTTACCAGCTCAAGTAGCTGGCTACTAGAAGCTAACTTTACCTGAACAAGTAGCTTGCTACTAGTAACTGGCTACGAGTAGCTAACTTTACCTATCTTTGCTGTATTCAGTAATTATATGATGAGGATGTACACCCACATTATAAACTCTATACTTTTATTCAAAATGATTTATGAATACATATTTCAGCCCTCCTCTATTACCATCTTCATTGTGTATGACGAGATATTAATCCGTAATCTTACTTTCCTGTAGATTTAAACCTTTACCAAACAATTATGTGATTGAACACGACTCTGTGGGGTAAGAAATTTAAAAAAAAAAACGCTTTGAGAAAAGCTGACAACGCCAGAAACCAGTATTGTCTCCTTTTCCCACAATGTTTTGTACCCTTTCAGAGACAATCTCATCATTTTAGCTACATTTCATTTGTTGTCTTGCAAACACTTTCAGTAAGGTCCAGTGTAGAGAACTGGACTATTTGATAAAGATTTAAACAATGAGAGATGACTTTTGAAACAAACCATCATGGCAGACAGAGTTCTTGTCCAGTTTGAGCAACTGCTCCCTTTTAACTCTTTACCAAATGACAAAATTTCAGATACCGGTAGATCCAAATTCAAAGCATTTAGAGACAACAAATAAAGTGTGGCTAGAATGATGATAATTATCTTATAAAGGTTATAAAACATTGTGTGAAAAGGAGAAAATGCTGGTTAACAGCATTTTCTCATTTTCACACGATGTTTTCAAAAGCTCCCAATCACATCTACGTTAAAATCTCGAAACGGTGTTGTAAAGGATTAACAATATTTGTTTATCCTTGTACCACACAATCCCGAGTGTTAGCGACCCTGAGCAGAAGGCCTTTTTCAAACATTGTGGGAAAAGGAGAAAATACTGGTAACCAGTATTTGCTCCCTTTCCCACAATGTTTTCTAGACTATCCGATTAAAATCCAGTCATTTGTGCCATATGAATTTTGTCGTCTGCAATTGCTTCCAAATTGGATCCGTCGAAAATAATGTCGTCTGGGAAAGAGTTAAGTATTTTAAAATTACCATCATGCTCTTCGTTATTCATTGTTCTCTCAGTACTGAGGAAAAAGACTTAAGAAAACACTTGTAAGTTTTTCAAACAGTTTGTGCAGTCTGATCTTGACCAACACATTCCCACATTTTGTGTTGTATTGATTAGTACAGACACGAAACTGCCATATCTTGATTTTTTACTCTTTTTTTGCCATGTTCTTTTCATTTATTTACCAGGTGACATGAAAACACTTGCCGACAACCAATTTTGCTCACATGACGAGATCGGTCTTTTTAAAGGGGAGAAAACATTGTATGTGTGTATATGTGTGTGTGTGGGGGCGGGGGGGGGGGGTGAGGGCAGGGAGAACAAGGGCTTGTGGTTACTTGCATTTTCTCCATTTCTCCCAGTACTTTCAAAAGCTGTCTCTCCCTGGATTGTTTGGTAGAGGTCTAAACCTTTACTGTATCAACCTGACTTTTAATAACCTTGACAAAAAAGGCGTTTGAAAACATTGTTGGAAAAAGGTGAAAATGCTGGAAACGTTTTCTACCCTTCCAAACACAAATTCCAATTTTTGGGCCTCATTCAATTTGCCGTCTGCAGCAGCTTTCAATTTGGAAAAGCCTAAAATTTTATCATTTGGTAAAAGGGTTAAATGCTAAGTACAGCTACAGTTGCTTAAAAGATATTGGTCAAGTTCAGTCGGCAGAGACTAAGAAGGCATTGTTCGGTAAAAATGTAAATCCTTTACATATGTAAGCCTTTACCACACAATGTGGGAAAAGAAGAAAATGCTGGTAACCAGCATTTTTTCCTTTTCCAACAATATTTCCTACCCTATCAAAGTGAAATTGTCATGTGATTGGGTTTAAATTGTCATCTGCAAATGCTATCAATTTGGACAAGTCTGTATTTTTGTTGTGTGGTAAATAGTTAATGAAATGCTTGAGCATCTTCATTATCAACTATCAGCAAAGAAAAAGTAGAACATATTTATATAAATAAAAGTTAGGTCCAGGGACAAAGCAGAAAATGCTACATGTATGTCAAATGGAGAAACTAGACCTATACATTTAGAGCAATTTTCCCACTTGCCATGTTTTCTAGAGTCATTAACTGCAGAAACATCCAAATGTTTTTTTAATATGGGAGGTGGTTGGGGGAACTATGATTTAACTCTTTAAAACACAAGAAAAATGTAGATCTGTTCAAATTGAAAGCATTTGCAGACGACAATTTAAATGTTGCTAAAGTAATAGAATTTGTTTTTGAAAGCGTAGAAAGCATTGTGGGAAAAGGAGAAAATGCTGGTTACCAGCATTTTCTCCTTTTCCTACAATGTTTTCTAAAAGCTCTTTTCTTACGGAGTTCATCCTTTACCACACAGTGACAAGTTTTAATGATCTTGAGGAAGAAGCCTTTAAAAACATTGTAGGAGGGAGGAAAATACTAATAACCAGCATTTTCTCCTTCTCCCAAATGGTTTGCCCTTACAAAGCCAATTTCCAGAATTTGATCTATACTTAATTTTTCGTCTGCAACTTCTTTTAGTTTGGACCAGTCTAAACCTTTGTCGTCTACTAAAGGAGTTAACTTCCCAAAGAAAAAAAAATACATGTAGGTACATATAGATTACCAGTGGAATAGAGTTCAAATTCTATCTCAAGCATAAAGATTTAACCACGAAAAGACAATTTCTTTTCCACTTAGCAGTAAACCACACTTTGAAAAAATGGGGATAAAAGGGACAAAAGACACAAAGACAAGATTGCTTGCAGTTTCTCCTTTTTCAACTGAATTTTCATTTCCTCCTATTACTCAAATGGTTTCACATGAATTTGTGTTTATGTCATATTTCAAACTGCTTATTCACAATTTTACAAGGATGTGTTTACTGAAGTTTGTTTCAGGTAAAAAGGCTTAACCCTTTATTAGATGACAAAATTTTAGCCTTGTCCAAATTTAAAGCATTTGCAGATGACGATTTCAGGGTGGCTCAAATGGTGCATTTTTCTTTGATAGGATAGAAAACATTGAGGGAAAAGGAGAAAATGCTGGTAACCAGCATTTTCTCCTTTTCCCACAATGTTCTCAAAAGGCTTCTTTCCCGGGGTCGTTAAAAGTCGGCATCGCGCAGTAAAGGGTCAAAGGGCTTTTTACAACCATAGTTGTAGTTGTGGCCAGAATAGACCAAGATTAGATCACAATTGACATATAAGGATAAGGTTTGGAATGAAGTCAAGAATCTGTCTCGAGTATTGATACTTTACTTCAAACAGACAACCTTTTTTCGCTTTGTAGCAGACCACACTTTGAAATATTGCGAAAGGGGAGATTGCTTGCAGTGTCTCCTAATCCAACAGAGCTTTCAGTCAGTTCTCCTATTACTCAAATAGTTTCATATGAAATTGTGTTTTTTTTTGTTTTTCAACTTGATCATCTACAGTTTAACAGGAATGTCGTCTGCTGCATGTTTGCTTCAGGTGAAAAGGAGTTAACATTTCACCAGATGACAATATTTTGGACTTGTCCAAAATTGAAGATATATAGAGATGACAATTTAAATGTGGCTGAAATGTTGAGATTAGTTTTTAAATGCATTGAAACCATTTTGGGAAAAGGAGAAAATGCTGGTTACAAGCATTTTCTTCTTTTCCCACTATGTGTTTAAAAGTCCTTTTCCTAAAGGTCATGGAGTTAGTGTGAAAAAGAGTTGACTCACGTCATTGAAGGTATTATGCGACGTAATAAAATCCCATAATACCTCAACACTCTACCCCAAAGACCTTTAACAAAGATTGCAAAGCATAACTGTATCTTTGTTGTCTTATTCTGACATAAAATTTCTATATCAAATAACCCAAATCGTCATTTTTTTTTTAAACTTGAAAAGTTAAATTTTAATCCTTTTATCCTGTAAAAAGTTAAAAATGCACAAGAGAGTTTACTTTATTCTCAATAAGACACAAAGTCAAGTACAAAATGTGTACGAAACAGATACTTTTGTTTACAAAAATACCCCACGCTCAAACACTAAAAACTTTACTTCCTCTTTTGTTCAATAACACCACGAAAACACATTTTTTCCAAAGCAAAAGTTCAAACTAACTCTTATTTTATATTTTCCCAAACAACAACAACAACCTCAAATCATGGGATTTACCTTCACAATGCTGAAACAAAAATCGTGGGAAATATAGAAGTGCCAGTGATTAGCATTTTCTCCTTTTCTCAAAATATTTTCTGGTCTTTCAAAGACAAATTCCAGAAGTCCAGAAGACTTTGTCTTCTGCAAATGCCTTGAATTTGGATAATTCTAAAGCTTTGATGTTTGGTATAATATATGATTTCTAGACTGTCTTGGGCAGAATGAATGAGCCATGCTCTGGCAAAAGGGGGCTTAATGCATCTCCGTGATCGATAATACCAAGCAACTCATTACGTAATTATGAATCCATCAAATCCATATTGTCTTACAATCGACTGAATTATGAGGTACACGTATTGCTGCACATTCAGAAAATCCAGGGTCAATATATTTTGCAGATGCATAAAGCCCCCTTTTCACAGAGCATGGCTTAAATATAATAAAATTCTCAGACAGGATAGATATAAGATCAGATTGCACATTCCTTTCGTGTAATCTTATATAATTCTGGTGTGAAAACAGGTTTAGAGGTTGATGTCTGGTATATGATTAATCCTTTTAGAAGCAAAGGCAAGTTGCTGTTACAGAAGGGCTAGATATAGATCAGACTGCCAGAGGTATGAGTGGTGAAAAATGAAAGGGGAGAAAAATGTCTTTAACCCCTTCTCCCCTTTAAACACATACACTCCAGTTAATACATAATTTCTGGGCAGATCCTTCTGAGCTGGGGTAGCTTCAAATTTTGGTCTTCGGCTTTAACCCTTTGCCAAGCAAATCTGAGTTTTAATGTCTCTGAACTTTTAAAAACATGGTGGGAAAAAGTGAAATGCTGGTAACCATCATTTTTTCCTTTTCCAGCATCTTTTCTACCAATTTACGGACTAATGTCTTGGTTTCAGCAACCTTTAATCCATCATCTGCAAGCACTTTCAATTTGGACAAGGGCAAAACTTTGTCATCTAGTAAAGAGTTAACCCTTTACCCAACAATCACAAGTTTTAATGACCTGAGGGAAACACCTCTTGAAAACATCGTTGGAAAACGAGAAAATGCTGGTAACCAGCATTTTTCCCTATTCGAACAATGTTTTCTACTCCATCAAAAACAAAAATCAATCATTTACTCTATATTTAAATCGTCGTCAGCGAATACTTTTAATTTAGACGAGTCTGATTGTTTTTTGTCTGGTAAAGAGTTAAAGGGAGGAAATCCTAATAATGGAGGAAAATCACAACTCTGGATATATGTGCAGTTTGTTCTTGGACCTGTACTGTCCAACATTTTGTCAGATATTTTGACGAGAAAGTGAATTAAAAAACCTGTATTGTTTTTACCAACCAATTGTTTTACATTTACAGTTCGAGGCAATATTATATGTAGTGTTTCGTGAAAAGTATTCAAGATAGTACCACTGATAAGGGAGTTTATCACTGAGAGACTGAACAGTCAGATAGCAAGAGTTATCCGTCATTTAATATTAATTATGGGTTTGAAAACGCGGCTGTTCACGAGATCGAAAATAAAGAAGATATTGTTCTTATTTAAATACGACTAAGTTAAATCTGGACTCTCGGCCATATACAACAACTGGCGACGAGATGAACTAGACAGAACTGTTCTGTAAACGTCATAGATTCAGTTCGACAGGTATTTAGGCGAGGACAAAGGCTTGAGAATCTGTTAACGGCGTTGAAAAATTCGACCCGCACATTTACTCCACCCACCTTGGCCAAGCTTGGGATCGGTGGTTCAGATCTTTTCAACTCTATGCTACCGGGAAGGGAGTTGTTGATTCAGAACAAAGACGGACTTTTCGCTGGTTTAGAAGTCCAAGATATTTTTTTATGTTGGAGAGAAAGGAGAAAATGCCGACACAAAGTGTGTGAAAACGTTGACAAAGTATTTTTCCCCGAAAGTTAATGTCGCTTACGAGCGATATCAATTCCGCCACCATAAAAGAAAAGAAAGAGACAATTAACAAAATTAAGACAAAAAGCAGCTCATTGTAAATTTGATAAACCAGAGGAGGCAATAAGAGATCAAATAGAAAAATGTTTGAAACGACTCGAGGTTAAACTTTTAGAAAAAAGTGATGACATTACATCATAACAACTCCGGATTATGGAAAGCACTATGGACATTAGTAAAATACAAAGAAAAGTCATGAATACAGATCAGCCTTCTTCAAGCTCAAGTGAAACTGCTTCTGTTAACAAAATTGGTGAAAAAAAAAATGGAAGAAATCTAAAAAGTATGAAACAAAAACAAATGTATGTTACAGATGTGGAAGGACTGGTCACTTTGGGAAAGATCTATCTTGCCCTGCAAGATATAAAACTTGTCACAAATGTTAAAATGTAACACATTTTGAAAAATGTTGCAAGACAAAGGACAAGACGAAGAGAAAGGGATATGTACGAGAAGTTCATGAGTCAGTTGACATGAGAGATGATGATGAGTTTGAATATTTATTTCATGTGAAAAATGATAAAATTTGACATTTTTGTTGGCAGAATCCCATTGAAAGTCATTGTCGATAGCTGTTCATCTGCCAAAATTATTGATCGTCAAACATTGGAAAGTTTAAAAGAAAAGAAGGTTCATGTTTACAGCAGTAATAAGACAGATAAAAAACCTTTTGCTTGTGGAACAGAGAATCCATTAGATTTGTTAGATGAATTTGAGGCAGATATTTCTACGTGTAGTCGAAGCTCTACATTACCTAAAGTGAAATTCTCTGTGATAAGTTCAAAAGCTCTGGGGGAGAGGGAGAACAGGTCTTTTCAGTAGAGGGACAGCATAAGACCTAGGGATATTGAAAATAAGTATGACAAACATTGTTAATGATAACACTCTGAATGATTACAAAGATTGACATGTTTCCAAGGATTAAGAAAGTTGACAGATTTTTAACTCAAATTAAATAAATGTTTGATTAAATCAGAATGTGGAGCCTGTGGCTTGGAAAATGTATCTAATACCATTATCATTGAGACAAAAAGAAAGCGAGAAATTGGATGAACATGAAAATCTTGACATTATTGATAAGTAAGTGGTCAAACACCATTTGTTAAACCTGTTGTTGTTGTTCCTAAACCTTCAGGAGACATTAGATTGTGTGTGGACATGGGCCAAGCAAACAATGCCATTATTAGAGAAAGACATCCGATTCGAACAATAGATGATGTTTTGGTTGAGATGAATGAGAGTCCAATCTTTAGTAAAATTGATTTGAATATGGGTTTCTAACAACTTTTATCACCCATAACGGTCTATATCGACATAAAAGGCTAAGCTTTGGGGTAAATGCAGCGCCAAAAATGTTTCAGCACATTATTTTTCAAGTCTTACAGTTTTGCCCAGGAGTCACCAATATTGCAGATGACATTTTGGTGCATGGAATTACCCAGGAGGATCATGATTCATAATTGAGGAAATGTATGGACACTTTCAGAACAAGGGGTCATACACTTAATTTGGACAAATCACAATTTAACATGAACAAAGTCACATTCATGGGTCATGTAGTGTCTGGCAAAGGAATTGGTCCTACTGAAGAGCGCGTGAAAGGCTTACTAAATACAAGAGAGCCTAAGAATTTATCTGAAACAAGAAGTTTTTAGGACTTGTAAATTTCAGTTCAAGGTAAATAAAGGAAGTTGCCACAATAACGGAACATCTAAGAAGGCTTACTGGGAAAAATCCACCTTTTGTTTGAAGAAAGGAGCAAAAAGAAGAAATTGCTGAGCTTAAGTCTAGAATGGCTAATGTTGAAATCCCAGGATTTTTCAAACTGGGACAAAAAACCAAGTTAGTTACAGATGCTAGCAATGTTGGGCTAGGATCAGTTTTAATGCAGGAAAGAAATGGCCAAGACCGTGTGATTAGTTATGCAAGCAGAACACTGACCAATGAAGAAAAAAAAGGTATTCTATCACTGAAAAAGAGGCGTTGCTTAGTTTGGGCGTGCGAGATGTACCACATGTATTTATACGGCACCAAATTTGAATTGATCACAGATCACAAACCACTGGAGGTGATTTATTCATCAAAATCAAAACCCTCAGCAAGAATAAAGAAATGGGTGCTACGTCCTTTACTATATTCATTTACCGTTAAGTATAAACCGGGCATAATAAACATTGCAGATATTTCTGTCCAGAGTAATAGCGAATAAGGACAAAATTGTCCATGCGAGCGGCTGAAACTTTTGCAGAGAAATCCTCTTCTTCAAATTATTCACCGAAATTCCAAAAATTTCAGAGCATAAAAGAGAGAGCAAAGCTGAATTTCAAATCGGATAATACGGAGCAATACAATAAGGACTTCTCTTTAAAGGAACTGAAGAAAGCATTAAAGAAATGCCACGATGCCGCTGTTGGATGCGACGACATTCATTATCAGTTCTTAAAGCATTTGCCATATCGCTCCCTAGATTGTTTGTTCACTATATTTAATCAGGTTTGGCATACTGGCATTCTCCCTGATTGGTGGAAGGAAGCCATAGTAGTAACAATACCCATACCGGGAAAAGACTCTTCTAATCCTACAAACTATCGCCCTATAGCCTTAACAAGTAGTATTTGTAAAACCATGGGAAGAATGGTAAATGACCGTCCTGTTTGGTTTTTAGAGAAAAACAAACTTATAGCAATCGCTCAGAGCGGATTTCGTAAACATAGAGGCACTCTTGATCACTTGGTTCGCTTTGAGACATTCCTACGTGAAGGTTTTATTAAAAAGGAACATGTTGTCTCTGTATTTTTTTATCTTGAAAGTGCTTATGATACAACATGGAAGTATGGGATTATGAATGACCTCTATGATTTTCGTATTCGAGGTCGCTTTGCTTACTTCATCTCAGCTTTTTTAAATGAGCACCTGTTTAGACTCAGGGTTAGCAATACACCTTCTAACCCCTATAAACAACAGATGGGCGTTCCCCAGGGATGTATTCTTCCAGTTACACCATTTAGTGTGAAGATTAACAGTATCAAATCAGCGTGTCCTGGTGTGGAATGCTTTCTTTATGTCGACGACTTCTGTATTTGCTGCAGGTCAAAAAACATGAGTACTATTGAAAGGCAGCTTCAGCAGGTCTTGAACAATTTAAGCAAATGGTCCAATGAAAACGGTTTTAATTTTTCAAAAACCAAAACTAAGTGTATGCATTTTTGTAATTCAAGAAAATTTCCTCTCGACCCGGAACTGACACTAGATGGTGTCCGTATAGAAGTCGTCCAAGAGTTCGAATTTCTAGGCCTATTATTTGATTCCAAACTGTTGTTCATTCCTCACATTAATTACTGGAGCAATAAATGTCAGAAAGCTCTCAATCTCTTACGTGTAGTTTCCAGTTTGGACTGGGGAGCAGATAAAAAAGTCTTGTTACGACTTTATAGGTCGCTCGTAAGAAAATTAGATTACGGTTGCGCTGTGTACGGGTCAGCACGTCAGTCATACTTGCGCAAACTTGATTCTATTCATAATCAAGACTTGCGTCTTGCACTAGGCGCATTTAGGACTTCCCCAATACTGAATGTCAGATTTTTTTCAAAATCAATAGGGTTCCAGCTGTTGATGAGCCAAAGCAACTGTGCAACTATCATGAAAATCCGACCACAAATGCTGACTTCATCATGTAAATAGGAAATCGAAATTTTCACCTTGAAATGGCTACTTTTCCAATACTGTTTATTTGATTTTTTTTTTTTTTTTTTTTTTTTTTTTCAAAATCAACAGGGTTAAAGCTATCGATGAAATAAACAAACTGAAAATTTCACAAAAATCTGATCACAATTGCACACTTTATCATGTAAACAAGAAATGAAAATGTTCGACTTGAAACGGCTTCTTTTCCCATACTGTTTGTTGGATTTTTTTTTTCAAAATCAATAGGGTTAAAGCTATTGATGAGATAAACAAATTGTACAAGTTTCACGAAAATCTGACCTCAAATGCAGACTTTATCGCGTAAACAAGAAAAAGACTAACGGACGGACGGACAGACGGACGGACGGAAACCACACCATGACATAAGCTCTGCTGGCTGAAAGCCAGTAGAGCTAAAAAAAGGAGAAAAGAAATACATGATGTACGAGGTGTGTCCGTAAAATTCGTGGATAATGCCGATATTTATAAAACTTACGCACTTCTGGGAGTTTTATTTCCTCGATTACCTTTGGGTATATCTTTTAAAAGCATTATCTGAAGACAATACGAAGATACTGCACCAACTATAAGTAGGATACCAATCATGCTTTAAACGATTCGAGCAGGACCCGGGGCACAACAAACAACACAATTTTTTTTTTTTTCAAACTGTCGTATGCAGTCTATATCCTGACGAAAAATAAACTGATCATTATCAAATTTTCTCCCGTGATAAAAGATGATGTCGGCATCGTTTGCCGAAAATATAGACGATAACACCATAGCCGTTCAAAATTTGTGTTCACAACTTCTGAAGCACTACGAAGTTGTCTTTGTCAAAAAAGACTGAATTTAACGTCGCGAAACAACGGGCTATCATAAAAGTTTGCGCCAATCGTATGAAATCACGGTAGATACCATGGAAACGCTGTCCGAAGCTGCAGGAAAGCCAGCTGTATGTCGCTCACTGGTTTACAAGTGGCACGGGAGATTTTCGGACGGGCATGATTCAATCAACCACGACGGAAGATAGGGCGGCCAGGTCTCATTAACGCAGGATTAGCGGATTCGGTGATTATGATGGTTGACGAGGATAGGAGGGTCAGCTTTAGGGAACTGTTCGACCAAAATGCGTTGTCGCGAAAGGTCAAAATTTCTAGGCTTGAATTGTGTTTGTTTATCTCATTATCACATTTTGTTTCTACGGTAAGCACCAGACATCTTGTCAATACAGTTTCAGAAAAAAGATATCCCGACTTCATAACGACGTCGACACCTGCCCCGGGTTCTTATCGGTATGTACAGGCTATGGCCAATAAATGAAAAACTGTTGATAGTAGCGGCACCCTTTTTCTCACGTCAGCTGAGGAAACTTTACTCTTCATGATGATATAAGTTTCCTGCGCCTAATTTGTAAATTTACTATCTTCCTAGCAATGTGCACGAACTTTACGGACATACGTCGTATAACTTTACCAAGTGCCTTAGAAAAGGGTGCCTATGTTTTATCACATGTTGCAATACGATCAGTAAAGTTTGACCCCTGTACCCTAATGCGTTCTGAAATTTCGTAACAGATTTCGACCCTAACCCAAATTTTCTCGGGCGTCAGTTGCCGAGGATCCAACCTTGTACAAACATGCGACATTTCAAAATTGCTAGTCAAAATCTACTGAGCACTATATGAAACGTTGCATGTGTCAGCTATTTTCCTGACAGTATCTGGGCGATCTTGTTTTGTAACATGCTGCTCTACATCCGTTATGATTTTGTCTGTGACTGATGTTGATGGATGGCTAGGAGTTTATCATTGTTGATTGTTTATTGGAACATATGACTCAGTCCTGGTACTAGTTCTTTACTGCATGTTTTAGGACGATATTTGGAACGTTATCTGGTTCAAGAACCTTGTTTATGTTGATGTTAGATAAAAGTTTTTCCACTCCGTCTGTCCTTATCTTCAGTGGTGGTATTTTGTGTTTTGCTCTTTTAGTCGTGTAAGTTTTGGAGCTTTTATGTTAGGTAAAAACTGATTTGAATTGATCTACTAGAATTTTTGTCTTGTCTTTACTATTGTTGAAAAGTCTGCCCATCTTTTTCAATGGCTGGACACATATGTTGTCTCGTCTGCGAGATTTGACATATCTCCAAAATGGTCTAGGGTTGTTTTCGTAGAAGCTTTTTAATATAGTGGAATTTATTCAGTTTCACGTTGGAAAGTCTTAAATTGGGCCCAGGAGCCTGTATTTTTGGCTTTATCGTCAAGTCTTGCTTCCTATTTGACCATGCGTTCACGATGTTTGTTAAACCATGGTACGGTTTTTTTTTTTTTTTTTTGTCTTGCTTGTTTTGTTTGTTATTTTCCATTGATTCAAAGATCTTGGTATTGAAGGGGTTACACATATTTTTAATACCA
The DNA here is from genome assembly GCA_946811185.2 of Hippopus hippopus. Lineage (NCBI taxonomy): Eukaryota > Metazoa > Mollusca > Bivalvia > Cardiida > Cardiidae > Hippopus > Hippopus hippopus. The sequence goes on along the minus strand of OX328108.1, from coordinate 4,110,368 downwards.
TCTTTGAGAGCGATATTTCAGTTGACAGTTTTTCCGTGTCGGATGATATGGCACTGAGGTAGAATCCTTAACCAGGGATGGGTTGTTCGTAAGCACAATGTCTAGTAGGTTTTATCCCTTGTGGGTTGGCGATGCATTTGTATGAGGCCATTTTCTATTGTAAAGACAAGTAGGGCTTGCTGTACGTCTTAATCTGGGGCATTTTTTTTCAACTGACATAGTATCCCAGTTTATGTTTGGACAGTTGAAGTCACCAGCTATAATAAGATTTTTATTTGTTTCGGAAGAGGTAAGTCATTTAACGGAATCTTGGAGTTTTTGTATGTTGCATTGTTTTCGGTGTGGCATATAGAATCAATACACAAAGGTGTTTTTTTTTTGTTGTTGTTGTTCATGGTAATTTTCGACCAAACGATTTCGCAGTCTGTTGTAAGTTGGGCTTGTTCATCTGATACAATATTACTGTTGGCAGCAGTGAAAAGCTTCCGCCAGTACAGTATGTTCTGTCATTTCTGTGTACTGTCAACTCTTCAGAAAGAACTTCACGTGACTTTAATGCTGTATTTTCAGGGTCTTTTCCTAGCTTTACTCCTTTCAACCATGTTTCAGTGCCTCAGATGATATCTGGCTCTATGTAATCGATAGATGCGACAAATTCTGCACGATTTGTCCGTATTCCGCAACAGTTTACGGTAAGAAGCCGAAGGTTTGTTTTATTGTTGGGTAATTATTTGTACTTGAGAGGTTTCCATACGTTCATCTGAAGGTGGATGTTGACTACTTGGGCTGGAACATGATGATGATACAGAATCCATGGTACTGTCAAGGTTTGATAATGGATGAAAGTGATTTGATGTAGTTAATTCGAAGCTCTCACATCTACAGCAATGCCATATAACACCAGATCTCTTTAGATAGGACATGCTTTTGCTGATATCTTCACAGCTTTTGTGGTACCATATGCTCCAATTATTACAACACACACCCTGTTGTTCCCAGGTAACAGGGGCTTTAAAGTAGCCACAGGGGAATGTGGAGGCATTTCCTGGCCCTGGATTGAGTTCAGTATCACCAGATAGGATGAGGACGAGGAGTAGAATACTTTGTCTTGTTCTGATTTCGTTTAGTCTATTGCAAATGGACATACCCGGATTCACACCGAGTCTATTTAACAAGTATTTGTATGGACTGGATACATAGAGCATAGTAGCTATAATTGTTGTGTTCCCATTATTATGTCCATAGGACTGTATAAAGTAGCAAGCAGTCACGTAGGTTAGTAGGAATCTACTGAGGAAGGGGAATTTATCGATCTTGACAGCCATCTTCGGCCAGTTGGTGGGTTATATTTCTGGCTCGTGTGAAGTACAGATAGCTTTGTTTGCCGCACTGACGGTGGTGAGAGTGAGATATGGTGAGACCAGATCAATTGAAATTGGCCAAACCTAAACACTGTAATAGCGAGCTGCGCACAAGAGGCGTCGCTTCGCGACGCCTCGCGTAAGCGAAAGATTTTGAGAGAGATTCTGGATAAAACGTTACATACCTGTTGATTTCGAAAAACTGTCTGGGCCCGAAGTAGATTTTTACAATTTCAAACTTGGCGGACGAAACTTTCTTCCCTACGATTTTCGATACCCTTGACAATCACGTGATTTGTAATAGTGATTCAGTTTACAAACGAGATTCTCGCAAGATCTAGTCAAACACGAAGGAACTCGGTCTTTTCCTTATCTGTCCGAGGTACAGAAATTTCCGAATACAGAAATACCCGTCACTGGAAATAAATCAAAGGACTGATAGTCCTGAGAGTCGCCTGGTGGGTTATGTTATAGAAGTTTTCACCCTTATTAAATTTCCAATGGTAATCTATTACAAGCGTTGAAGATACAAGATGACCCAACCATAAGATAGTATTATGCATGCATAATTTCTGAGTTGTAGAGCGCTCTAATCCTAAAATTACTCACATAAATATTAAAATTCACATGAAAAAAAATATGTGGTGAGAATTAAAATTTATGCCAAGCAACAGCTTTAAAAAGTTCAAAGTCTGTAACCCTGGGTGACTTCATTTAAAAATTGGTATAGAAAGGTTCAATCAATGTAAAATAATTGTCAAATTTCCATCAATATTTGTAGTTCCTCCCTAGCTTAATAACACTTCTAAAGAATGTGGTAAAAAATTAGGCCTCGGTTGATAAAAGTATATTTCTAGCGTAAAATCTTGGTGACTTAACTTACATTTATATCTAAGTTCTTACACTTATTACCAAAATAAACATTCTGAATAATTTCAGTAAAATAAGGCAAACTTTTTTCTCTCTAGATCTAGAACAAGTTGCTTTTGTATCACACAAATTTTCTAACATTGGACTACATGCAGTTTCTGCGGCGGTGATTCTGAAATATTAATACTCTATGTAGCGTCTATGAAGGCAAAAATTGGTGATGCAGCTTTCCTGTGCAAAAAGCGCATGGTTCGCGTTCCAAATTGCAGTAAAGGTTGGTAGAAAACCTGTTACCTCCCAAATGGTATACACCTGATAAGTTTCTTTTCGCTAGAATTCACGTACCAGCCTGTTTTATATTTGTTTACCGCAGCTAACTGACTTAGGGCGTACAGTGATAGGAGCTTCCGATTTGCGAGACTGTATGTTGGTCCATAGTGCTTATGGGTAATTATCAAACAATTTTCACTAAGTATTCTCAACAAATAGTCTAAGCGTCCTGTATAAAAGACGCTTGTAGTTGAAAGTATTGTTAAGCATGTACGCAAACTTGTTCAATTCACGACCACTTATTTCAGATACGCAAATTACACTCGATGTCTCTGTGTAAGCGATTTGTTATCACACGCTCTTGTGTGCAAAATGATTGTTTCAAAGATTTTAATTTGTCAAGAGATATGATGATGATGATGATGAGTGGGTTTGTTTCTCAGGTGACAATGTCTTACCAGGGAATATGTACAGTTCTGGGGATATATAGAATTTTCCTCAGGCTATCTGGCCTCAATTGATTTTAAACTAAAATCACGAAAGCATCAAAATACTGTTTTGATAGATTATCCGTCGGACGCCAAACTACTGTCTTATACAGTCTATGGAGACAAACTGCCAAACTCAGATTTCTGTCTTTGGTTTAAACAGACGGATATGAACCTTGCTTCAAACCGTCGTTTGTGACTTGGCTTCAAACACCCTCTTAGTCTTACTTGGCTTCAAACATCTTCCAACAAGTCCCTTTGAAGCACTTCAAGTCTGCTTGAAGCTGGCCAGGAACGGTGTTGTGCTGAACCGCTGTCGGTCTGTGTTTCAGACCGATCTGTTCACCCTCACTGTCTAGGTTGGAACTGTAAGACAAGACTTCTCAGCTTCGAACGTGTCCGTTTGAGGCTGGGTCTGTAATGGACGTGTTGAAGCAACTCCCCGAGTCAGCCTATCGTGCGTTAAATGAGTCTGAACCTCTGCTGAAGCTGGGCTGTTTGAGGCTGGTCCGTTCAAAAGCCTCCCCAAGTCAGCTTGTTGTGTTTGGAATGAGTCTGGACCCCTCTGAAGCAGGTCTGTTCAAACATGGACGAGCGTCGTTGGCTTCTTAGTGTTGTAGATGGCATGACGTATGCTGTGCCACTGTCGAATTTGCTCTATTGCTAGTCGATCTGCTCAATCTGGTGTCGCCTACATCCACAGCGTGAAAGGGTACGGTTATCTGTATTGGGATATGGACAAGTTGCTGTCGCGGAATGTTGTCGCAGCAGCGTAGGACGTTATTATGTTTGGCACTATTAATATTCACCAATTTTAAATCGACTAAATATGGTCAGAATTTTGTGTTTCTAAAAGCTTTATGATTTCTTGACCTGATAATCTACCAAGACTTTAAACGTGAAATTACAATGTACCTACTTCAGAATATAAAAAAAGAAAAATGCATATGTTTAAGACAACATGAACACCGATTAAATTAAAATCTATGATTTATTCAATTGAGAATACGTATTCCAAAAATAGTACTAATGCATCAAATGATCAAAGTACTCCCGGTACTCACAATAATAGACATTAAACTATTCAACATGCGGTACTGTCTGTACCTTACAGATTATTTCTGACAGAATCGTTAATTACTTCAGTCTTTATAGACATATTCATTACCACAAAGGCACAATTTGTAAGTTATCTACTACAGAAAAAAAACTGACCTGTTCGACGAATAATTACACAACCATGTTTCATCTCGCAAACCGGAACTTGGGACAGGAAGCAGTGCAATGACGGAGGTATGTTTACGTCACTCCATAGGTCAGTATGATAACAATGAGAGCCTGGTTGCTCCGCAACCAGGCGACTCAAAAAGCAGCTGAACCGTTAACTGTGAGCCAGTCGAACTTCCTTTAAGTTTTTTTTTCACGCTCTTGTCGATAAAAAATTCATTCATATTTCATTATAACATTTTCTAAATTGTTTAACTCTTTACCAAACGACAAAATATTAAACTGGTCCAAATTGAAAGCATTTGCAGACGACAAATTTAAAGTGTCTCGATTTATGATACTGGTCTCTGAAAGGGTAGAAAACCTTGTGGGAAAAGGAGAAAATGCTGGTTACCAGCATTTTCTCCTTTTCCCACAAGGTTTTCGAAAGCTTTCCTTCCCAGGGTCGTGAAAACCAGGGTTTGTTTGGTAAAGAGTTAAGGTTGTATTCTGTAAAGAAAGCAAAAAATCGTCCTTAGAATAACTCGGCCCGTGCAAACTTGTTTACAAGTCTGTTTATCTTTGTAGATCTAGATATTTGATGGATTGTTTGGTTTGTCATTTATTTTAAACGAATTTAACAAAAGTCGATTCTAATCTAGATCTAGAGTTAGGTTTCTTTTTCATTTTTTTTTTTTTTTCTGTTAAGAGCAAAAGGGTATACATATTCGGCCCACTTACAGCAGATATTTTTATCCTTTATCATAGGGAATTCGCTTTCTTTTTCAATCTTGGTAGATCTATGTTTCCTTCTTTCTGATGTGAATTAGCTTTTAAATTATGTTTTTTTTGTAAATTCTATAATACTCTGTAAAACTTGCTTCTACATTTTTGATAGTTTAAATCTCTATTTCATTTTGACTGCAGAACTTCAGGTTTTGCTCAGCCTGTTGTTAAATTCACATATTCTCTAAAATAGGGTCTACACTGTTGGACTGGTGAAAATTCTCAGATATAATTGCTAAAAATTATTAAATTTAGGTTAGCTGTCTACAGATGGAAAAGGCTTTTTTTCCCCAGCCTTTTCTGCACTGTATAATGCTGCGTAAAGCTAGATTTTGAGCAAAGAATTTTGTTCAAAGCATTTGCCTAAATTGCTAGTTGGTAAGATACATAACCAGGAAATGACAAGGTGAGAAAAAGGCACCACCAAAATTGTCAGCACCGGGGCTCAACTCATTCCCTGTAAACTGATTACGAAGAATATCTCCATCAACTGAACTAATCCTAATCATCAAATCTATGGTATCTTTCAGCCATGCTAAAACGTATATAGAAATACCCTGTCACAAGATGAGTCATCAGCTAAGGGAAAAAAATAAAATATAAAAAATTCAAAGGGATATTGCTTTATGTATTTTCTCTTTAAATGTATTTTCTCATGTATCTTGGTCTAAACTCCCTTTTTGCAGAATGATTTTGTTTATTATTTTTGAGAAAGAAATGTTTAACTTTCCAAATCAAAATCTGGTGTAGTGCCTTTTTAAAACCCTGTTTTACTCATGCTTTCAATAAATTTAATTGCATTACATCCTAGCAAAACTATTAGCTGCATAAACATAAAAAGTACTAATATGATGAATTGATTTAACTTGAAAGTCATTGAAATATATGCTCAAGGTGAAGGGTTTGTTATCAGGAAATCCTGTGTCAACTGCTGAATGCACTCTTAGTGACATTGGGGTACTTTTGAGCAAGGCACCATAAACACAGGCTAGAACTTGTTGTGTTTCGAAGAGAAGATATGTTTAATAACAATACGTAAGCTGAACTGCTGTGAAAAGTGACATAAAACTCCACTCAAACAAATATTTACAAACTTAAAATCTCTGAAACTTCCCACTCGCTGCTTTTTTCTTTGAACCATGCAAGTAAACTATGTATGTTGTTCATATCTTTAACTAAGAAATACGTGTACTATGTTGTCACACTATGAATAAGTAGTCACGAAATCATTTCAAATACCAATGCCAGATAACAATTAAAAAAAGGGCCACAATTTTTAATCATTCTCTGTTGACCCTATCATTTTTTAAACTAGGACCTTTTGGATTGATCGATTGGTGTTCTAATTTCCTTTGAAAGCATTTCAGTCTTACTATTAGATTGACAGCTCAGTTTCTTAAGGTATTTTTCTTCGTATTACTAGTAGTCCATGTCTGGGATGCACCTTGCATTGCCTAAAGACACTCCCATAAAAGTAAAACATCATCTTGGGTGAGGATCAAAGCACTAAGCCCATCAAGACAATTCAAAATTCTTTTGAGGTTGCCAGTTTGACTCAGAACTTAACGTTTATAAAAATTTTTATGTTGTACTCTGATTTTGTCCTAATTTTGTAAATCGCTGACAGTAAAAAGATGAAAATGTGTCAATAAACTGTTTGCTTTGATAATCAAAGGTTGTAACAAATTCCTAGCCCTAGATATCAACATGGAAGCATTGTATGATTAGATGTAATGAAAAATTAAAAAAGAAAAAAAATATCACACGTAATACATGTATAATATGTACGTAATTAGTACAGTAAGCAAGGACAATGGGGGTCAAAGTTGTTCTACTAAGTGTGTTGTGCAGCAACTGTTATTTTACTACTTATTAGAGTAGTAATTTGATCCAACAATTTGACGCATTTTATGATAGTATTATATTTCGGACTGTAAACACATGTAGGACTGTATATAGTGTTTCAAAAAAAAGTGAAGTTGGGGTGTACTAGCTAAAACTTAAGGTAAGATGGTAAGTGCGCAAACGTGTACACATGACAGTATCTGCTTTGGGTCAAACGGATCACATTGTACAGTCTTAAAAAAGAATATTTTTCAAGGCTATCATCAGCATAAAATGAGGACGTTTTAGAGGTAATTATGACTCTATAATTATAAAAGACATGTTTTATTTACACTTGCTTATTTCGTCAGAATTTCTAAGGTCTTTCCAAAACTTTAAAACTCATCCGAACATTTAACATTTTTTGTAGCAGAACGGTGTAGTGTAGCTGCATGTAAACATACTAGAAAGTAAAAACATGTTGAAATAAACCAAGATGGATTTATGTAAGTGAAACTTATTTGAAAAATGTATAGAACACTTCAGTTGTTGATGAGTAAGATTACAAAAAACATACAACATAGGGTTTTTTTCCTCAACGACAATGATTATAATTATAATGATAATTCTGTAAAAAACAGTGTTAAGGTCTACAACTGTCAATCAGTTTCAGCTATCATGAACAAATTTGATCAAAGAGTACAATATATTGCTACTTACACATGAACTCAATATGAAATTTTTGTGCCTTCTTGTTGAACTCTTTACCAGAGGACAATGTTCTTTTTCACCAAACTCAAAAACGACTTATCACTGAACTATAGCTGGAAAATCATTAGTAAAGAAGAAAGATAAGATTAAGGAAAAAAATGATATTTACTTAATGGACTACATAGCCTCTTTGGAATTATTATATTTCATGCCACAGTTTTGGAAAGCCTTGTGGGAATGGTACATAACCAATAACATGCACCATCAACAAGGATTCATATTCAAATCAGTATCAAGACACCATACCTGATTAACAAAAAATAAACAGAGTGACCTATTGCTAAGGTACAATTCCTTGATAAAACACCCAAAATTGCATCCTTTTACTTCATTTAATCGTACACTTTATATGAAAAGAAATATATATCTGGTAGTATTTATTGGCCTGTTACAAAAAAGTTTGATTTGTGGCATAAAAACTACATAGCTCCCTTTTTTGAGTTTTAACAAACAATTCAATGAAATGGCTCAGATTATGTGGTTTGTATTGGTAAAGGGTAGAAAAAATTCTGGAAGAAAAAAAAATACTGATGTCTTGCTTTCCAACAATGTTTTCATAAGCCCTTTTTCATAAGACTCATGAAACATAGGGTTTATTGTGTGGTCGAGGGCTAAAAAAAGGAAAATGCTCAAAAATTCTCCTAATTTAACTTTGTATGACACAAAGTTCAAGAGTCAAATATAGGCCTTATGGACAAACCATTATGCATTCTGAATACTGATTACTTGAATCTGTAACAGTTCTATTAAATATATCCTCCCAAGGCTGGGATTGAACCCAGAACCTTCCGGTCTTAAGGCAAATGCTCTACTATATTGCTACAAAAGCTAGCTCTATAGCAAGACAGTATACGTGCCCCCTTATACAAACGCATGCTATACATTTACAGCAGTCTATGGGATAGACCAGTGTATCCATGCCAGATTTCCTTGGCATTTGACAACCGGATCTGGAGAAAATTTTGATTGGGCTTTATTTTAACACTTTACCAAACACTGCATGTTAATAATCCTGAAGGAAATAGGAAATTGGAAGCATTGCGGGACGAGGATAGAATTCTGGTAAGCAGTATTTTCTCCTGTTCCAACAGTGTTTTCAATCATATAAGTAAAATTCAGCTCATTTTGTATCAGTTTCTGAATTGTTATCTGCAGATGCATTTAAAGTGCCTAAAACTTGTCATATGGGGAAGGAATGAAAAATGAAATGACATCCATTAGATTACCATTTTTGATTAAAAAACAAAAAGTAACTTAGGATGGTGGACATAGACTAATCTGAACTAATCTGTACTTAGACATCAAGGTTTTGATTTTTAAAACAGCATTTTACAAATCTACTCATACTATAAACCCAACACATTCTAAACCCATATATAGTGGATATAATCATATAGACTGCAAACAGTTCAAATATAAAGTAGTATGCCTATAGAAATGGAATTTTACTATGCTATGCTGTCTGATCTTAATCTACTTTTGCTACATTACAAACAAACTGTCCTCATTCTGAGGTATTAAGTACGTATTGTTTTGAAACTAGTATGTGTTCGTTAAGAAAAAAAGAAAAAAGAAAAAAAAAAAAAAAAAACCACACACAGGAGTCCTCTATGAAAAATGGAAACAGTGGTATTCTGTATGCAATTTCTTACTGAAAGTACCTTGATCTGTCCATGACTCTAACACCCAGGAATCCCTTCAAGGGTTCCTCCAAATTACTACACAACTTGAAACTACGTGTATAAATTTCAAACTGAAATACAAAATCAAACTAGAAACAATATTTGATTGTTCAAATACAATGATTTCTTCTTTCCTTTGAAAAGAACGTTCTTAGTTTTATTTCTGAATTTAAGAATGTTATGTAATAGTCTGAAAGGTGAAAACTAAATGGTGTGTTCAGTATTTTCTAAGATTATGGCCATGTGTAATTCATGAATATTGAATGTACCTTCCTTCTGGTACATAAATGACAATTTACCTTGTATCATCATAAAGACACAAGTCAAGAAAATAATGATTTCACAAAAGAAAAGTAAGGTCAACTCATGCAGTGCCACAAAACATGAAATTGGTTGTAACTGCCTTCAAAAATAATTTGATACTAATTTCTGGTGATTACATAAGTTTCAACACTGTTTCAGTATAACAGTGACAACAGCTCATTTGTATGCCTCTCTGGTTTTTATTAGGGCTAGGCTGGTTCTCTGCAGTGTCTTTTCTATAGGCACTCTTACAAAGTCCTGGCACCTAAGTGAGGATAAAACCCAGGATTATCCATCCTTCACCAATCAACCAGTCTCAAAGTACCTCACTAAATAACTGAATGAGATAATGTAATTTCACCACTATTTTGGTGAACTATAAAAAAGAACAAGAGGGCCATGATGGCCCTAAAGTCGCTCACCTGAGTCTTTTGACTAAACATGACCCATTTTTAATCTCTTTCGAGATATTATGACAAACATTCAACCAAGCTTTCATAATTATTGGACTGAAAATTTGGCGTCTAGTTTGTACTCAAGTTTTTTCTAGAATTTCCCTCAGTGACCTACTTTTTAGCCAAACATAGCCCATTTTCCCATTGTAGATACTATCAAAACAAAGATTCTGACCACCTTTCATAAGTATTGGGCAGAAAATGTGGCCTCTAGAGTATACACGAGGTTTTTCCAAGATTTGACATGGTGACCTAGTTTTTCACCAAATGTGACCCATTTTCAATTTCATAATACATGTATTGATCATCAAGTAAAAAATTATGACCAATTTTCGTAAGTATTGGACAGAAAATGTTGACTTAAAGCTACACAAGCTATTTTAAAGATTGACCTGGTGACCTAATTTTTGGCCCAATGTGACCCATTTTAAAACCCGTCCAAGAAATCATCAAGACAAATATTTTGACAAAGTTTCATGAGTATTGCACTGAAAATGTGGCCTCAAGAGCATACACAAGGTTTTTCAAGGACTTGAACTAGTGACCTAGTTTTCGATCCGATGTGACCCATTTTCAAACTTGTCCGAGATATCATCAGGACAAACATTCTCACCAACTTTCAAGAGTTTTGGACAGAAAATGTGGCCTCTAGAGCTTGTTAGACTTATATTTGACTTAGTGGCCTAATGTTTTACCGAACATGACCCATTTTCAAACTCGTCTAAGATATCATCAGGACAAGCATTCTGACCAACTTTCAACAGTTTTGAACAGAAAGTGTGGCCTCTAGAGCGTACACAAGGTTTTTCTAAGATTTGACCAAGTGACCTAGTTTTTGACCTGACATGACCCATTTTCGAACTCGTACAAGATATCAAGACAAATACTCTGACCAATTTTCAAGAATTTTGGACTGAAAATGTGACTTCTGGAGCGTACACAAGGTTTTTAGCTCTACTGGCTGAAAGCCAGCAGAGCTTATGTCATGGCGTGGTTTCCGTCGTCCGTCCGTCCGTCCGTCTGTCTGTCCGTCTGTCCATCCGTTAGTCTTTTTCTTGTTTACGTGATAAAGTCTGCCATTTGTGGTCAGATTTTCGTGAAACTTGCACAATTTGTTTATCTCATCAATAGCTTTAACCCTATTGATTTTGAAAAAAATCCAACCAACAGGAAAAGTAGCCATTTCAAGTTGAAAATTCCCATCTCTTGTTAACGCAATTTAGTTTCTATTTGTGGTCAGATTTCCATGAAACTTGCAGAGTTTGTTTATCTTATCAGTAGCTTCAACCCTATTGATTTTGAAAAAAATCCAACAAACAGTATGGGAAAAGTAGCCATTTCAAGTTGAAAATTTTCATTTCTTGTTTACAAGATAAAGTCTGCATTTGAGGTCAGATTTTCATTAAACTTGCATAGCTTGTTTATATCATCAATAGCTTAAATCCTATCGATTTTGAAAAAAATCCAACAAACAGTATGGGAAAAGTAGCCATTTCAAGTTGAAAATTTTCATTGCTTGTTTACATGATAAAGTCTTTATTTGTGATCAGATTTTTGTGAATTTTTCACAGTTTGTTTATGGGAAAAGTAGCCATTTCAAGTTGAAAATTTTCATTGCTTGTTTACATGATAAAGTCTTTATTTGTGATCAGATTTTTGTGAATTTTTCACAGTTTGTTTATCTCATCAATAGCTTTAACCCTGTTGATTTTGAAAAGAAACCAACAAACAGTATTGGAAAAGTAGCCATTTCAAGTTGAAAATTTCGATTTCTTATTTACATGATGAAGTCAGCATTTGTGGTCGGATTTTCATGAAACTTGCACAGTTGCTTTGTCTCATCAACAGCTGGAACCCTATTGATTTTGAAAAAAAATTGACAATCAGTATGGGAAAAGTACCGAATCAAAGTTGAAAATTTCCATTTCTTGTTTAGGCAATGAAGTTCACAATGTTGATTAAATTCTTTTGAAACTTGCAAAGATTCATCGAGGGATTGAACTCTATCAAAAGTGAAGAAAATCTAGTAAACTGTTCTGGAAAAATAGCCATTTGATGACTTAGTATCGTTTTCTCAACAAAGTCCACATTATTAGTCAAATTTCTTTGAAATTTACTAGGATTGTTTAACACAAGGCGTACTGAAACGTTATCAAATTTGCCTGGATTCCAAACATTTAGTTTTGAGAAATTTCACTTCAATTTTTTTTCACTGTTTGTTCAATTCACCATGCCTACATATGCTGTTTTAGTGGGTTCAAGCCCAGTTGCAAGAACACATTTTTGTGTTTTTTGTCTTTTAATTCTTTTTGCATCATGAATTCATAATGTATGCTTGCATAAAAGCAAAATCACTGCCAGTAGAGCGATTTCAGGCCCTTCAGGGCCTCTAGTTCTAAGATTTGGCCTATTGACCTGGTTTTTCACCCGACATGACCCATTTTAAAAACTCGTTTTAGATATCGTAAAGACAGACATTCTGACCAACTTTTAAGAGTTTTGAACTGAAAATGTGGCCTCAAGAGCACAAGGTTTTTCTAAGATCTGACGTAGTGACTTTGTTTTTGACTCAATATGACCCTTTTCAAACTAGTCCAAGATAACATCAAGAAAAACTTTCTGATTATTTTTCAACAGTTTTGGACAAAAAAATGTGGCCTCTAGAGCGTACACTAGGTTTTTCTAAGATTTGACCTAGTGACCTAGTTTTTGACTTGACCCATTTTTCAATTCATCCAAGATATCATTGAGACAAACATTCTGATCAACTTTCAAGAGTTTTGGACAAAATTTGTGGCCTCTAGAGCATACACAAGATTTTTTTAAAGATTTTACCCAGTGACCTAGTTTTT